>OX637695.1:36170783-36787861 GCA_951802165.1 Adalia decempunctata | reverse complement strand
AAGTTTGCAAAATTATGAGTGCATTTCAAAATTGAAAAAAATTAATAATATAAGTTATGAAGAATCATTTATGCGGGCAGTAATTTCAGGTCACCTGTACTTACTACTCCGGAGTACCAAACTAAACGGCCAGATAAAACAATTTGTAGCTCGCCAAGCAGATATCGCTAATTGGCCATTACGGCATCGCGAAACAGATCGCGTTGCAAAGTGCGCGTAGGCGGGCGCAGCGAGTGGGCGGTCAATTGATTGACGGTCGGCAGAAAAACGGCCACACGACATCCAGACAGCAGGTGAGGTGCGGACCAAGAACGACGACTTCTTAATGAGACAGGTGGTGGTTGCGTTAATTGAACGCGTTGATCAGTTTCTCTCTAGGGAGCGCACATTGCTACGGGCAGATGACGACGCAAGGACACCCCCGCGGCTCTCGTTTCTTTCCCACTGCCGACTTACCGACAAACTGCCACTTATTTGCTTTACCGTCGGAGGAATTATCGGCAGCGTGTGAAGCAGGTTGTCGCTGACGAGAATTTAATTACTTATTTGAATTTTATGACGTTTGATCGTCCGATGCCCCAAGACCGAAATTCAATTTGAATAATGACTGCTTGTTTGGGGGAGTTTTACGAGTTCCCACAAACGCAGGGTATCGTAAAGAGTGCAGTTGACCACTCCGAAATGTGTTGATACACTCGATTATATTTCGAATTAGATGCTTAACTCTACTCGTGCCCCACGAGACCACTCTCAGGGCTCTCAGGCGTATTCTGATGACCTAGTGGTAACAATTGGTGGCAAGCATGAAGGCACGATAAGTGACGGTATTCAAATGGCCATATGTATCCCCGAAAAACGAGGCTAAAAAGAAGGACTAAGTGGCACCCTAAAAGGTTCATCATTAAATGGTCAGATTCTGAATTTATCCAAGGGTGGAACCAACACATCGACCAAATTCTGTCCAAGGCCACAACGGCCATATGGGCATGCAGTACAATGCTTTAAAAAGACTTGGGAGCTAAAACCAGATATGGTACTCTGGTCTCACATGGCTATCGTAAGCCCTATTTTGTCGCCTATGCGTCTTTTGTATGGTGGCCACAGCAAACGGTCCATTGTACCCCCTAACAGAGCTGTTCTCATCACGCTTGCATACAGCTTGCCTTCCAGTTCCAGAGATCTAAAAATCTGTGAAGGTTTTAACGAGTCTAGTTCCTCACTCCCGCAAGTTTCTAACTAAAAGGAATGTTTCCTTTGAGTTGTAATGGCAAGGCATTCCGTAACTGGATGAACAGGAGTTTCTTTCTCCTTCTCACAGAATCTACAGCCTTCAGTGTGTGAAAAACCCATTCTCCCAGATTCTTTCCGAGTCGATAATGTCCTGTAAGAAAGCCGGTGAGGAGGTGTAGCTGGTTCTTACTGGGATCCAGATACCTTTTGGATCTTGCAGATTCAAGATTCCGCCAGAGTGCATACCTTTTGGTTTTCTCCTTCTCCAGAAAATATTTCTTATAGGTGCATTTTCCTATAGCACAGAAAGGGTCTGGGCCAGTGACTGGCGTTCGTTCAGGGTCCAGGGTTCTGTGGCATTTGAGGCAATGGGAAGGCTGATGCCAAGGGCGGATTTACTACAGCCCCCCTCCCATGAGTATCGAAGACCTGAGAAAAAGGAAATGCACATAGAATATTTCATGCATTGCGCATCTGATTCAATGGTTTTCAATCGTTATTACCCCTCCCATGAAAAACAGTTATATCCGCCGATGCGTAAAGTAAATCAAAAGTTAAACCCTTAGACAAAGGTCTAAGGTTAAACCCGTTGAACCTGAACCATTCTGTGGCCTTGAAAAGGACCACTATGTCTCTCCTTCGTGTCCTTCAATTAAATAGGAATAATAAGTTTGCGGCTTGGACTTGGCAAATCAAACAAATCCTTTTTGAAGTGTCGACGTTTCGATCCCTGGTTTGGATCTTTACAAGCTTTTATTTAGTTTCACTTGTCCCGGTGTCTGTCTGTTTGTCTGTCCGTCTGTAATCAAATCTTGCAAGTTAAATATGACACACTTCTAATCGTCCGATAGATTTGAAATTTTACAGGTGTACATAATTCTGGTGACAATGCATCATGAAATATTTTTCATAGAAAAAAACCAAATGGCAGCTCCAAAATGGCGGATGAGTTTTGTAATTATGATCCGATTTCATTCAAAATTAGTATCTGGGGGTATTTGGGTTCGAAAATGATGATAATTTTGTCAAAATTGGGAAATTCAAGATGGCGGCCACAATATGGCGGACGGGTTTTGTAATTATGATTCTATTCTATTCAAAATTGGTATACGGGGGTTTTCTGGGTAGGAAATTACGATTCTTCAAAATTGAGGAATTCGAGATGGCGGCTTTAAAATGGCGGATGAGTATTGTTATAAAAGCTTGTCTTAAAAAATGTTTTTTGAGAATTATGCTTGTTTTCTAAAACAAAATTATCACAAAATATTTGGTGAAGCTAGACAATAAAAGTTCCAAGTGTCCGGTAAAACACCACATCATGGTCATTTTGGTGGAACGGAGGGTAATAGTAAACGTCATTATAAATCCCGAAGGGAAAATACTACCATCATTACCTGGTATCAAATGCAAGTTATTACATACAATGGAGTACTCCACCATAACCGCTCACAAATTTGTATGCTCATTTGCTTAACATCGTTTTTGCTCAAAATAATGGCGAAAGTCATGGATAACTACATACGAAACATGTGCGGAGAAAACCCCCCTTCACAAATGTCAGCATGCCTACAGGGCGGGACGTTTAACAGAGACTGTCCTGTATCGGTTGACTGAAGTCTTCCAGAAAATACTGAATAAAAAAGAAATAGCAATATGTGCTTTCCTAATCATATCTGGTACTTTGGTATCACAACACACTTGTCTGTCATGCTGTCATGGCCCCATGCCCCCCCCCACCCACTATATTCGCCAGTGCTTTTAATCCCAGCAGCAACAGGTATTGTTCAGACTTCTTTCTGAATTTTAATTCGCAGGTCTTCCAAATTTCTGTGTACAGTACTCTTCAAATGTCATCACAGAAAAAAGTAGAGAGGGTTCAAATCTGGAGATCAGGGTGGCCATTCAACTGATCCTCTCCTACCAATCCATTACTCACACACACTTTAATTCCAAATATTGTCAGCCACTTGTCAACCATTCACACTGGGAAAGAGATCAATGACTGCAGGTAATGTTCGATTCCTTCGTTACTCTAGATAAGAGTCACTAGTCAAATGTGCTCCTATAAAATAAGTTCCAATAATATGATGACCAATAGTTTTTCTAAGAAGATTACCAACTGACTGCATACTCGCATCAAATTCATCGCCCAGTTTTCGTGTAGACTGTTTTGTATTCTCTTCTATGGAAAGTAATATATCGAGGGCCTTTTCGCCACATGGCGTAGTCGACGTTCTACCAGATTTTAGAGTGTTTTTAACATTTCCAATGTTTCAATGTTTATCCACCCGAAAAACAGTTGTTCTACCTACAGGATTTCTGTCTTGATAACACTCATTAAATCATTAATTTCGGACACTGGTTTATAGGTCGGCTTGCGATCCCCATGTCCCAGAAATATCAAGATTTCTTTTCGCTGCTTTCACTCAATTGATTGATATCGAATGGAAAATTCTCGGGAAATACGATTTTATTCGCCTTAAGCCGGCCACTCACGTACAGTTAAACTGTCAGTTAAACTGAGCGCAGTTGAAACTGTCAGTCTAAACTGAGGACTGAGATGTGCACACATGAGCAGTTCAATCCTTCAGTTTGTTCCACATGGATTCGAGCAGGTCCGACGATTTGGCCGTCTTCGGTTTAGTTTTTTCAATTTTACCAAGATTAAAAAAGCGAAAACGTAAACAGTGGTGTAAGAAGTGGCTACAAAAACGCAATTTATCTTCCCACTTAAACTTATTGAGAGAGTTGGAGGAAGAACCATTAGATTCTCTCAATTATTTGCGCATGACTCAACCGGTGTACCAAAAATTGCTATCGTTGGTTCCTCCTTTGATTGTAAAAAAAGATACAGTCATGAGAATTGCAATATCTACTTATGAAAGATTAACCACTACCCTGAGATTTTTAGCCACAGGACTTTCGTATGAGTGCCTAAAATTTTCTACAAGAATATCTTCTCAAGCACTCGGAAAAGTTATACCAAGAGCAGATCTTAAGCTGTTTTTTTCGACACTTCTTATTTCGCAACAGGTTCTAATTTTTCTAATTTTTTAGTCAGTCTTCAGTATGCCGCTTCTTTTTTGGCGCGATCGTGGTACTCAGCAGACTTCACTTGCCATAAAGAAAGTTCAGATCTGTATATTTCGATGAAGTCGAGTAAAACTTGGTTTCTTTTATAGTTATAAAGCGGGTTATCGTGATGTGCTCCCTTCCTCGACATACACTGAACTGAGAACTGCACAGTCCGAATCCCCACACACGATCATTTCAGGTAGTCCTTTCAGTTTAAAATATGAAGAAATTCATTTCTCTCAGTTAAACTGAACAGTTGGCAAAATCACGTTAAACTCTGACTGAAATGCCCACTCACGTACAGTTTAGACTGACAGTTTCAACTGCGCTCAGTTTAACTGACAGTTTAACTGTACGTGAGTGGCCGGCCTTAGAGTGATCAGTTAGCAACTAAAACGATACCATACATTTTGTCATCTTTAGTTGATCTGCTAGATTGACGAAAGAATATTTTTCCAACAAAAACAAGAGTTTTTTTAACCTCCTCACTTTGTTTCGAGAACACCTTTATTTGTATGGAACCGACAGTACCATCATTAGATATCTGGTTATCGATTTATTTGCTATCTAATACAATAATTCGCAGCTGTTTTCAACTTGTGTATAAATTCTTTTTTTCATCGTTACATTTTTATTAAAAGAATGTGATGGTGAAATTTTATTTTCGTTCACATAACACAATTGGTCATCGAATGACCTTTGATGCGATATATTTCACAAGCAAGATTTTTCCAATAGAAAAAAATTGTTGAGGTTTAAGGGTATAAATCCCCAACTTCAAAACTGCATGAAAATAGAAATCGGTGGGTAGGAGCATATTTCTCAATATTCATTATTTCATAAATAATAATAATAGACCCTGACAACAATAACAAATTATTAATTTTGTAATAAAAAAATAGCTTGACAAATTATTTTTTCAGTCACACCGCTCAATGTGCAATGGAATTTCCTTTCATTTGATATACAGGGTATCCCGGAAAATGTGGGAAATCTCTCGGATTCAGATAAAACATAAAAAAATAAGATGGCAAGTTCCCATAATTTTTTCCTAGCGGCCCTCCCTACGCAAATACGGCCTTCTAGATGATGTCACTGAAAATCCATTTTACTGGAATAAATCTCAAACTACTCAATATGATTAAAAAAAATGGATATAATGAACAGTCGTAAGGACCTCTTAAAATACTGCCCTTAAATTTAAGTAAGCTCTTTTAGTTTACCAGGGGCGGACTAGGTTGAACCTACATTTTTAATGCTGACATTTTCAACACCCTGATGTATGATAAGGAGTAGAAAAAAACAAATTTGGATAGCTTGAACATTAAGCTCGAAAAACGTACTCTTGTTTATTATTGTCGATAAAATGAGCCGTTTTCGAAAAATAAAATTGAAAATATTCCTAACCATGTAGTTTTGGCACCGAAAAACACGTTAAAAAATTGTTTTTAAGAAATTTACCCCTTATGAAGTTCTTAATAGATCTTTTATAACTAGCGTATTCATATTTAATCGTTGCAAGCTTTAGTGAGAGTACATTTCCAGAAAATAATTTTTGTTAAGGGTCTAGTCCCTGAAAAAAAGGGAGTCAGAAACGATTTCTTTTTTTCTGATTGATGAAGGGATGTACGAGTGTATAATGATAAAAATAATAAAAAAAATATTTTATAAGTATTGAATGAATGAAAAGGATACTCGCCATCATTTTTGGTCATTTTGTAACATTTCCACCATCAAAACGAATAAATATTTTTGTGTTTTTTTCATTTCAGTATTGAAGTCTATCATTTAGTTAATCAAACGTCTATCTCATTTTTCTCTCAGAATATACCTTTTTCTTGTGAATAATATTACAACAATTTTTTGTTTCCGCGAAATTTATTTCCTTGTTTTTTTTTATTCGGAATGATAAATATCCATTTTTATCCAAGACATTTTATTAAGGTTTATTTTAGCCGTCGATTAGTGAAAATTAATTGTTTCTTACAATTGTGGATTCTTACATGGAATTGAATTTCTTTTAAATGACACGCCCCGCAGGTATCTACTCCCAGATGAGTGGTGAAGGAAAATTATTGTATTATGCAGTCAGTGTGAGATCTAGTTCAGGGTAGGATTTCTTCTTAATATTCCCTGCGCCCCAACATTTGTTCTATTAATCTGAATAATCCAATGAATAAAAATTAATGCACTGCACCGCCATCTGGCGGTATACGTTTCTTATTTTGAAGGCTGAAGACTCTTAACGTGCCTTTCTATGCCAAAACTGCATGGTGAAGGACCTTTGTAATTTTGTTTTTCGAAAACGGTTCATTTTATCGACAATAAACAAGAGTATCTTTTTTTCAGCTTAATGTTCAAGCTATCCAAATTTGTTTTTTTCTACGACTTATCATACAGGGTGTTGAAAATGTAAGCATTAAAATGTACAAGTATAACATTCCATATATTCCTTTATAAAAAAAGTAGAGGGGTGTGCTTTCGAAATAACAAAATAATAGATTCGTGGATTCTTCTCAATGATCATCAGTAAAAGAATAATGGTCTGATTGCAATACTCTTCAATCAAAAATTGTAAATTATTTCCGAATTTTTTAATAAAAAAACGGCACAACCAATTCTTCTTTTAGATACATCGCTGAATATGTTATCAAATCACCTTTGATTTGATCCATATATTCCCAATCGAAGAAATAAATTAGTGAGGTGCGGTGCGTAGGAGGTGAGAAATATCGAATTCGAAAAAGCACAGTATAAATTACTTTTGAAATTAAAAAATCGACGGGAGCAAGGATTTTTCCCAATAATTCTTTCCACAAGGATTATCGACGACTTACGTTACTTTTTTGGCACGCTGTATGTACAATTGTTGAAAGATTACATGTTATGGAGGGCGACCCAACAAATTTGTATTGATTGTACGTAGGTATACTACGTTTCATTAAATGGTTCCTTGTACTTTTCTCACCAAGAAATATTAGTTTTCATAAAAAAAATTGGAGTTATAAAAATGCGTGAGAAAATGTGGTCCAATCTTTCGAAAAATAAGTGGTATAACAGTCATAAGGGACATTCATCGCAAGGTCGTAGATTAATAGTATAATTTTTCGTATTCAGTGGTCTGCCATAAAAATAATATCCAGGGTCGACCTATCCTTTACCTATGTTTAGAACACGATGGGGACGATAAAAGCCGTTATCTCTAGATTCATCTCCGCTACCGGAATCCAGAAGCAGTTTATAACCATCGTTATGGCGACGGCCCATATGCATTAGACGTATATCAACCACTTCTTTCGACTTTTACGACCAAAGATAAGGTCATCGACATAAAAAAATTCGATAATTTGATAGTGTGCTAAGTAAATACCAGAATTACGATCAGGAAACGGAAGGTGTAATTTTCGAAATTAGTTTTACGTCCACCAGAAGACACGTAAAAATGGACGGGGAGTGAAGTAATTGGCATTGCGATGGGCAATTTTTATTAACGACTCTTCATACGAGTTATGCTAATGGAACAGTAAGTCAGTTGTTTTCATTGTGCAATCATGATGAGGCAGTTGGTTCCTTCAAATAGCAGCACCCTTGCAATTCACGTAGGTACTTTGGGTTATTTTACTTGTGCATTGCGATATCAATAAGAGCTCATTAGCCACTATTATGGGGTTGTCTGCTTTTCTGTATATTTTTTGTTGTAGGTGATTAGGGACATTGTACAGAATAGCAGAATGGTTGGAGTACATCGCAAATGAGAAGACCACTCCGTAATATGTCGTTAACTTGTTTCATAAGTAAGGACATGAAAAGGCAAACGAAAAGGTTGAAAGTTTCATATCGAAACATGATATGAATTGATAAAATGAAATTGTAAACACAGCGCGATCTTCAAAGTTACCAAAACAAATTTGCTGTAGGCGTCATAGTTTTCGTGCTACAGGGGGATTTAAAATGTTGCTATTTTCAGACATTTATCTGGACTATTGAGGAATATACTGAAATAGTGGATACTGGTATTTCCAAATTTTTTCGGTTACTGTCAGTGGCGCACCGAGGGGGGGGGCTGTCGGGCTGCAGCCCCCCCCCCCCGAGCTGTGAAAAAATGTATTTCAAATATTTCCATCTTATTATTTTTCTAAAAGTAATAATAATTATTTTAGAACAGAATGGAAATTTAAACATTTTCTTTACAGATAGAAATAGGGATTGATATACATTATACAGGATGTTTCATTGGTGAATGAACATACGTTAATCTGAGCTAGAGCTACCCTAGGCGAGTCCAAAAAACCGATATATGATAGGTCTAATCAATTCCATAACCGAGATACAGAGTGGTTTAACTGGTTCATTTGTATTCACCCAAATTTCAATTCCTCATAACTTTTGAACCAACCAGTATAGCTGGTTTATATTTGGAACGTATGATTCACTTCTACAGGTCGATCGATTTACTTTTGAATTTCCAGAAAATTTCCGGTCCGTATTTGAAAAATATGGGACTTCTTCCAAGCTGAAATTCAACACCCCTGTATATTGAAATTTTGGGATTTGATTGAGATATTTGAAAAGAGAAGAAAATTTTCAATGGGGTTCAGTAGATTTCATTGTCCCTCACGTCATTTTGCTCAAAGAGAGCTTAAGGGAAAGATCCAATTGAATATTGGAATTCCACAAAATTCTCAGAAAAATCGTACATTATGATCAAATTGATCTCCAGAAGGTATAACGACTGGATCCAGGTGATGAAATTAGAAGAACCAACTTTAGTAGCTGGATTTTACGAAATGAAAGAATGGTCAACAGAATTTTATTAACCGATTCACGAGGGATGGGGTCGACATTATTAGAGATTCGCATTAATTGGCTGCAGAGAATCTGCATGCAGTCAGGCATACGAAATCCTTATACAAATTTTCAAGAAACGCATGGTGTGGCGTTTGATAAAATCGATTGATCAGACCACAGGTCATACCAAGACGGCCTAAAGAAAATCTTTACTTAGATTTCCTCCAAAATCATCTTACTGTATTACTCGAAGGTACGGACATTGCAGGAATGCATTTTGAGCATGATGGAGCTCCACCCCATTTTAGAGTAGGTAATGATCAGACAATTTTTAGATCAGAACTTTCCAAATATGTGGATAGGCACAGGTGGACCGCATGCCTGGCCCGCTGGGTCACCAGATTTCAATCCTGTTGATTTTCATTTGGGGTTATTTGGAAATGTTCAGTAAATTCATCTGAAATAGGAAGTGAGGTGAGGATATGCTCATGCAATGTATCGAAGTCGTGTGCAATGAAATACGTAATAATCCAGACATGATCAAAAAAAGTATCAGACATAGTTTTTGAAGAGGGCAAGAATGTGTATTGAACAAAATGGTGGTACTTTCGAGCACCTTCTGTAATTCACGTTGAGTTTTTGTGTTTCTTCAGTTATTTATTCATCTTTGTTGACTTCAACTAAATTTTTCTCGATGAATAATGTTTTTCCGGAAATAACTCCAAATGATTTCACAGATTATTATGAAATTCGAATGTACAATTAGTGGGACAAAAAAAATTCAATTAGATCATAATGTACGATTTTTCTGAGAATTTTGTGGAACTCCAATATTCAATTGGAAATGACGTGCGGGACAATGAAATCTACTGAACCCCATTGAAAATTTTCTGCTCTTTTCAAATATCTCAATCAAATAGCAAAATTTCAATAAACAGGGTGTTGAATCTCAGCTTGGAAGAAGAAGTCCCATATTTTTCAAATACGGACCTAGAATTTTTTGGAAATTCAAAAGTAAATCGATCGACCTGTAGAAGTGAATAATACGTTCCAAATATTAACCGACTATACTGGTTGGTTAAAAAGTTATGAGGAATTGAAATTTTTGATGAATACATAAAGCACCCTGTATCTCGGTTATGAAATTGATTAGATCTATCATATATCGGTTTTTTGGACTCGCCTAGGGTAGCTCTAGCTCAGGTTGCCGTATGTTCATTTACCAATGAAACACCCTGTATAATAACTAATGCGACATATCCATTACTTAAGGAGGTTTTCGCTTGCGGCGCATTTTTTAAATTATATAACTTACAAAAACCTGATTACTCTTGAGCAGCCCCCCCGAATAAAATTTCTGGGTGCGCCACTGGTTACTGTTGTTGACATGCGAAGTTTTCCTTATTTAGTTTTCTTTGTTTCTCTGTTTTTTCAATTGTACAACTATAAAATTTGGGGATAAAATCATAAATTCCAAGAATAATCTGGATACTTCCCTGGATTGAATATCATCGGCTATTATTAGTTTCCTGGTTTCAAAACAAGTTAACAATGTTGTCAGAATGTTTATCAACTTCGTCGAGACCAAAATCCGAATGATGGAAAAACGTTCGATGTAGAGATAATATGTAATAATAAAATCTCACAAATGTGGGAGATAAAATTGAACACCAAGGATCTTATAATTGTGCATGTGATACGCACAGTTTCTATTAAAACTTTATTTTTGCCCGTCCATATTGAAAATAAATGTCAATGAAATACAAAATTCAGATACATACAGTATGGTGCAAATGAAAGGAATAAATTCGTTTTTTTGTAAACCGGTGAATTCAAGCAAAAATCCTGAAATACGTCGATTTTTATTTTATTACGGGCTACGCGTAAGGATATCTTCGTATTTTTGACGTCATCTATATGAGCGTGATGACGTAATCGCTAAAATTTTTAAATGGAAATGTGGGTGTTGTGATACATCATTTAAAGGTCTTTCAAATACCTATTCAGACATATGACAGTATTATTGTCAAAAATATTGTTGATGAAATTTCAACAGGTTTCTTAATAAAATGTATTAAATATTGGTATGATGTATTTATTGACACACAAAAGTGAATTTTGTAAAGGCCATCATTGTATTTTAGCTGAAAGTAAACAATTTAAGCACTTAATTTAGGTTTCGTTATATTAAATGAGTAATACATATTGAATATTCATTGTAATAATAAAATTTTATTAATATTTTGAACGAATACAAAAATCAATTACTGTAAATTATCGATATGACTGAATAGGTATCTAAAAGACTTTTCAAATAATGTATTGCAACGCCCACATTTGCATTTAAAAATTTTAGCGATGACGTCATCACGCTCACATAGATGACGTTAAAAATAAAAAGGTATCCTTACGAATAGCCCGTTTTAAAATAAAAATCGACGGTTTTCAGGATTTTTCCTTAAAGTCGCCGGTTTACGAAATAACGAATTTATTCCTTTCATTTGCACCATAATATGTTAATGAATGATAAATGTCGATACAACCACGCATTGAATTGAACTTAATGAAAAAGAATAATGATACTGGGCACTAAATAATCTTGGAATATTATAAAATCGACACAATACACTTAATAGTACATTAATTCACTGAAAGTCTTCACATAATCTTCACGGTATCGCAGAAAAACATATTCCTCCATATTTGTTATTTTGTTTACCTACGCCATTTACGGATCTCGCCGGTTGTCGCGATACGCATGCGTGGTTCATAAGACTCACGTTTGAGACACATAACGACAATGTAAGGTTTGAGATGGGTCGATATATAGATCTTACACGTCTTGCGCGCCCGCTACCTCGCACCTTTGTACCGCAAAATGGGTTAGGTTTGGCTGATTAATTATAAATTGAATGAAAAACCTTTTTTTACAAGATACATTTCGGATATCGAGGAGGATATGAACAAGCTATCAGTGTTTACAAACTGAAAATAGAGCAACGAACTTATTTCGATGGGAGAAATATGGCCTTTCAATTGAAGAAATAATCGAAGAAAACTAAGTTTTTGTTGAGAAATATCGTGTTTTCAACAGCCTTATTCAAATGAGGTCTGTACTTGAGTATAACCCAAATGTATTACTCAAGTCAATTTCAACCGAGAAATATGAACTTTGAGATATTTGCAGAGAATCGTTTCAGGCACGTATTTGGCCCCATTATTGTTTTCAAATAGCTATATATTTTTAACAGAGCCGAATTCGAAAAAATGGTTGAATTATATGTACAAGTCAAAGACTCACCCATGTCTACATATCCTATGTATAATAATAAAATTTTGTTCGGTAGATATAAATTATGGAAATCATGAAATAATTCGAAAATTTCAAGTCGTTATCATATCATGTGAGACTTCATTTTTTGGGTTGCTCAATGACCAAATATTCATCGTTATAAATGCATCATATGTTTATTAAGACAAAGATGATGCATTGTTTATTGATACAAGAGCTCAATTCGACATGCATGAACAGGTGAACATAATAAAAGGATAAATTATATAATTCCCCTCTCGATTAAAATATCCAGTAATCGATCAAGAGATATTATGCTAATCTATTATAATCTAATTTATTTCGGTTACTTCATCTTTGTCATTCTCATGGTTATTACCGCAATTTCATACCCAAATACGCCGCTGCTGAGATGGTCGTAATATTTTCCTGTCAAAATATTATGTATTAATCCCGCGTTTATAATTATCACTCATCTGTTTTCAGCTTTAAACGCCTCCTAATGGCCGCAGCACAACCTTTTCAACATAATGATACATATCACGTTGTGATTGATGATGTCCTACCATATTTGGTCATATTCAATTTGTAGGGAAGTCGAGTAAATGCTTGCAAATGATAACCTTCCTTCACCAAATAGGGATTGAATTCCAATGGGATATTTTAGTCGATCAATGAATAATCACAAGTGAATAAGGAATTTTCCGTTTTTTGCATTAAGAAATTGATCTTAATAATCCATGCATTCGGTAAAACAAATTGGACCTGAAAATTACGGAATGGAGAGGATTTACCCTTTTGTCCCAATGTTTTCTGGAGATGAATTGGTTACTCAATTGGACTTATTTTACTATTTGAGAAAAATTTTAGGTATGTAGTATGTAGGTACTCGAGCAAAATTGATCCGGGCGTAGTTTCATAACTATGGATGTGGATTCTAGTTACCAGCATTGTTCAAAAAATATTACCAGTAATTCTAAGTGGACTCATGTTTGCGTTTGCCTGGTATTTGGTCACCGGATCAACCAGCATCAAAACAAACATAGCTTCAGTATTCTAGGATACTGCACAGATATTGTCGTTTGACTATGTACATGCAAAGTGATAATACGGTTTATGGAGATACTATCATAACTTTTGGATCAGCTTGATGTATTTTTGACAAAAGACCTGGTTTCCAACACAAAAAAGCATTTATTTACTCCCATAGAATAATATAAATATATCCATTATCCAACTGATTTCAATCTGTAAAAGTCTCTATAAACCAATAGTGTGAGGTAATAGCAACTCACGCCTATAACTCACTCTAATACAAATAGGAAAAATTTGATAGCTTACGAAATGAATAAAAATGTCGAATCGATCGGGAACTCTATTTCAGACATCAAGGTAACGTTCTGGCCATCCATTTCTACATTTTCCTAAGTCGGAATATACAAAAATTGCATTTGGAAAACGTGACGTTTTTTACGGGATTCGATATCGATTCTATTTTCGACCACAGAAATCGCTTATGATAAATGTTGTCAATTTTGAAAATGCAGATTAATTCGAACTTTACTGAAGAAGTCGAAGATAAAGCATAGTGTTCAATTCGCGGTAATGGTCATAACACACTTGATGAATTACACCCCTCGCCTGACGGCTCGGGCTGCAAAATTCATCTGCGTGTGTTATGACTCCCATTACCGCTCATTGAACAATATATCACCAAGATATCGAGTCACAGAAATGAAAGCACACCTTAGAAAATTCCTGAGGCAAACGTTTTTCATCAAATTATGAGTTGATGTGTACTATAAATAAGTATTCCAGAGAGCATTTCAATAGGTCCGTGAGTGAATAAATTTACAAATCTCAATAATTCATGTTGTTTTATTTCTCTTTAAAAACTCCTCATTTCCAACTATCCTATTATCAACAAATGGGGAGAATTAATTCATGAAGGGTATGTCAACATATCAGCGAACACGTTGCATAAAAATTTTCCATCCTATACAGGGTGTCCCACTAGTGCCGCAACGGACGATATAAGCGTAACGGTCTGAGTTTGGCAAAATTTTTTGATGCAGGCTTGATATACTCCAAGAAGAGCACAACCTAAAAATATTCTCGAATATATCGGGTGGCCCACAAAAGAGGAGACTTTGTTTTTTCAAATGGGACACCCTATATTCAAAAGTGTTTTTCAATTCTCTGAAACTTCTTGGATGCTTTCGTATACTTTTCGCTTATTTTTATTCGACAGTTTTCGAAATATTGGCCATTTTGTCGAAAAAATAATACTTGTAGAGGCTCTGTTATCCAATTATATTTCATGAACCCTCGCACATACCAATAACAGCTCTATATGGATTGAAAGACAAGACTTCAAAGTATCCTAACCAGCTATAATAAAGCATCTCCAGCATTCCAGCATATGGAGTGTCCACAAAAAGACTATGAACATGACGAATTTGAAATCGATTTTCCTTCATTTTTTCAAATGCAATGCATATAATTATTTTTCATCATTGTAATCACCTTTCATATTACTTCATTTTTTGTCGAATTCATGATATGCATATTTTTAACAGAATAGTATTTTTAAAAGTTTTTCGAAATGTTTCCCTGAAATTTACATATACCTTCGAATTCAAATAGCATATTTGGCTTTTCTGTGGTTATTGAGAGCTGTCAAATTATTCCACTCAGAATTAGCATCATTGTAGCTTCGATTCATATTATCATATTATAGCGAAATGAGGAACTAGAAAGTTTTGATGTATCTACTCTATGTGATTAAATCAGTTACTGAAGACAGAAACTTGCTTTCTGGACCCATTTTTCAAAATACATTTTTGATAATTTTCTATGTTTCTACTTGAAGAGTCGAATCTTGCAGAAACACGCTTCAAGCTTGGGGGCTTGAAGATCTGCGTGCGTGCCCATCGAACTTATGAATATCATTTTTTCGAAGAAAGTTTTGTAAGGATAAGAGCGGGCACTTTTTTGTATCCTGAAGTTGCGAAACTCGTTTTTTGTAGCATTCATAACTTGTACATTCAAACTCATGGGTATTTTTTAATTTTTACATTATTTTGTGAGTATTCATCCAATCCATAAAAACTATCATGATCTGAATTGAAGCTGCAATGATGTTAATTCTGAATAGAATAATTTGACAGTTCTCAATAATCACAGAGAAGCCAAATCTGCTTCTTTAATTCGGAAGTGAATGTGAATTTAGAGGAAAAACTCTAAAAAATCCTATTCTGTTGAAGATATGCATATCATGTATTTGACAAAAAATGAAGTAAAATGAATGGTGATTACAATGATGAAAAAATTATATGCATTGTATTTGAAAAAATAAAGTAAAATCGATTTGAAATTCGTCCTGTTGATTGTCTTCTTGTGGACACTCCATATGCTGGAGATGCTTTATTATAGCTGGCTAGGATACTTTGAAGTCTTGTCTTTCAATCCATATTAAGCTGTTATCGATATGTGCAAGGGTTCATGAAATATAATTGGTTAACATGGCCTCTACAAGTATCTTTTTTTTTTTCAAAATGGCCAATATTTCGAAAATTGTCGAATGAAAATATGTGAAAAGTAGGTATACGAAAACATGCAGGAAGTTTCAGAGAATTGAAAAACACTATTGAAAATAGGGTGTCCCGTTTGAAAAAACAAAGTCACCCTCTGTTCCCCTTTTTTTCGCCACCCGATATATTCGAAAATATTTTTGGGTTGTGCATCAGGACCGACCATCAGTCGCATGTGAAACGGCCGGCTTAAAACAGCCTACGGCGGGTTAAAGCACATTGCGCGATTTTTATACTCGGTTGCCAAATTGAGTTTAATTTTGTCAATGTACAAGATTTTCTAAGAATTTTCGTGAAAAAGTTTTTCAAAAATCGAACTTTTTTCACATATCACCAGGTGCCTGAGCGGAATCTTCAGAAGCTTCAATAAAAAATAAAAAACCGATCATTATTTGTTGAAACTGTATTCATATTCATACCCGTTTTGAGAATGAGAAATAGTGTAACCATCATTGTCCATGCCAAAATAAGATGAGAATAGGTCGTTTTCATATCTTATCAGCTTATCTAATATATAATGGAGCCACATAAGCATGCTTCAATTAAGTAGCCTTGTCAAGAAGGCAGTCAGATTTATCCATCAGGTCAATCTCAACATCGAATTAATATATGGATAACCTCAACCGGAAAACATAAAAACTGTAATCCCAAATTTACGCTGCCAAGAATATTACCATATAAATCATAATATCCCTGTATAATATCATTCTTGTTCCGATTTCCAAAATATCATTCTCTGGTAATTCATCATATCTTTATCATTCCGTTATCGAGTCACACATCTTGAGCAGGGATTCGTAAAATTTCCAACTGATGCCATCTGGGATTCCAATGGCCAGTTTGCGTGTGAAGGTGGAACCTCCCTGTATATTCGGGCTTCGTCAAGCACACTTCCGCTGGTCGGACTCACCTACGCCCTGGCATGGCCTAGCTCCTCCCCTGATCTCTATCCGATAGAGGAAGTTTATTCCGCTATCAAGGATAATTTATTTAATAGAATTTAGTTGTTTCTGGGCGGTCCGTAGGGACTAACTGCGAATGGGAATGCAATGGAATAATTATCGATAAATTAGAGGGGTATGTGGAAGTTATAGGAACATTATTTCGTTTCGAATAACTACCTCATTTTGTTGTTACACTGTATTTTCACGGAATAATTTTCTAGTTTATCGTTGCAGTTGCGAATTTTGTGAATATGCAATGAATCGCTTTCTTGTTACCTGCTCACTTTCTCTCCTCCATATGCGTATAATCCACTTATCCAGAAGATATCCGTCACCACGAAATATGAGGCATCTTTATCATTTCCTCAATAAATCACAGAATGTCACAACAGCTACTAATGCTACTATTATACAGGGTGTGTCCAAATTAGACATGAATCTTGGAAGAGGTGTTAGTATCACTCTTTTGCTGTCGTTTTTGAGCTATATTTATTGAGGTATCTGAAAATCAACAGTTTCCGAGATATTTGAGTTCTTGTTATTATAAAAAAATGTCTTACCTTAATTTTTCGTTAATTTGCTCTATGTTGACCAAATCTTATTTTTTTCATCAAAAAAGTAAATGAAATAAGCGAAACTATCCTGTATTTGTTGATGAGAAAGAAAAAGTATCATTTGAAAAATGGCATATGAGGAAAAGAATTTCTATTCTAATATCAATTTGTCTCCAGGAATGATGGAGGTCATTTCGAACATTATTGATGGTAACATTATCACTGAAATTTTGTGTTTAATGGTAATGAAAAAATATTTGATTTGTCGCTTTTTTTTCTTTGATACAATCCATGGCCGCCCGCAGAAACTTTTTCTCAGGGGGGGGGGGCTTTATCCTTGCCCCTTGTATAAAGAAAGAAGTATTGAGGGTGTTGTGCTGGGAAACGATTAGGTCATCTAAATCGCAGGGGGGACAATGGCCCCGAAACTTTTTTTGGATATTTTGATGGTCATCACTCGAAAACTATATTTTTTAAAAAATATCTGATTGCATATTCTTAACCTACGTACTCGAATCAGTGAATCCAGCAACATTGGTGAAGATCCGCGAACTTTTTTTCTCAAAATACGCGAAATTTTCCAGCTATGGAAATTTTGCCGAAATATCATTTACTCAGATAGTCACCAAAGTTACTGTATTCACTTATTCGAGATCGTAGATTACGAATCTGAAATTAGTTCCTTCCTAGGTTTGATCCTTCAGGAAATTTTCAACTGTTTGTGGAAAATTTCCGAAAATCATTGTATTTTTTTATGGTCATTACTCGAAAACTATATTTCATAAAGAATATACTGCTCCACAAGAGTTAGGGATATCGTATTCAATCGTTTTTAAAAGTATGTAATCTTTGAGAAAATCTCTGTAAAATCATTTAAAACTCAATAACAACTTGAATCGATCCAATAAAAATCAGTTTGAGACATTTCCTCAATTTGGTCGCTTTTTTTCTGAAGTTTGGTTCTTTGCATATGCTTCATGAATGTTCTCATTTTGGAATGAAGTGAGTTTATCAACGGCTTTGATTTGAAACGAGTTTTCTGAAAATGCCAAGACATAAATTAACAAACGCTGAGGCTAATAGGGCTATCGGAATGCTACAGGGTGGCCTAACTCAGGTTGTTGTAGCGGAAAGCCTCAATGTCAGCCAAAGTGTGATATCTCGACTTTGGAATAGGTTCAGGGGGACAGGTTCCCTGTTGGAAAGACTAAGGCTTGGTGGGCGACGAAAAACAACACCAGCTCAGGATCGTTTCATCACCGTGTCGGCGAGAAGAAACCCTACATCTACGTGTAGAATGCTACGGAATACTCTTCAAAATGCGGATGGGGTCCAAGTATCCATCGAAACCATCAGACGACGTTTGAGAAAGGTGAATCTAGGTTCTAGACGTCCATTGAGAGGAGTTCCATTAACACGTAACCATAAGCGTCAAAGACTGGAATGGGCAAGACAACATATCAATGGCGTAGTGTCCTTTTCACTGATGAATCGAGATATGGACGATTTTCAGATTCTCGAAGAATAAGGGTATGGACAATCCCACGCATACCCCGTAATCGTCGCTATGTCCAAGAAGTCCATTCATTCCGAGGGGTGTAATGGTATGGGCCGGATTATGTTTCAACGGGCGCACAGATATACACATTTGTCCTGGGAATATGACCGCCTTACACTATAGGGAGCATGTCATTGACAATGTTGTGCCAAATTTTCACTCTGCTATTGGTGAAACTTTTCAATTTCTAGACGATAACGCTAGACCGCACCGTGCAGCCATATTTGAGAATGCGCGCGAGGAGCTTGGAATTCCACATTTACCGATACCTCCGCACTCACCAGATTTGAATTGCATAGAACATGCATGGGGTATGCTCCAAAGAAGATTAGATAATCATCAACCTACCCCAGAATCATTAAATGATCTGAGAGAGCTTCTGCCCCGTTTATGGACCCAAATTCCTCTTGAAATGTTCAACAACCTCATGTGTAGTATGCAAAGAAGATGTCAAGCTATTATTGATGCCCGTGGGCATTTAAACATTCCGTACTCGCGTTTGGCACCAAGCGCGAATAGCGCTCTGCCATTGGCCTGACGAACTGGAACTGAGAAACCAATCACACTTCGAATGCGAAACGGCATCTCTGAGCCATGGACATCTCTCACAAAATGTGAAAAGGGATCAGCCTAATGCTATTAAACATGGATCATCCCACTGAATATTTCCTCCGCATATATGTGCATGTTCATTATATTTGATTATTTCATAAAATACCGTTACCCACTTGCACTGTCGTTTTTCTTCTGTATTTTCCTTGCTTGAAAAATCTAGAATACATATACCTATCTATACTTAAAAATAACAAACAAAAAATATACAAGGGGTATAGCCGTATCATCCAAGGTCGTGAATTTCCATAGGTTCTCGGCTTGTTTAGGGCTTGTTGAGAGAAACACAACTATTGTTGTTCTCTGTCTATATTTCGGACCTTTATTAGCTCCTTTTTCAGAACATTAGCTGCTATTTAGCTGGTTTCTTCACAGCGAGTTGCTCATGTCTTGACGAAGGACCCAATCGGTCCGAAATATAGACAAAGAACAGCAATAGTTGTGTTTCTTTCAACAAGCCCTAGACAAGCCGAGAACCTATGAAAACTCACAACCTTAAAAATAACTCAAATCGCTTATAACTTCTTTCGGTATCAACGATTTCCTACACATATAATATAGAGGTTCAATAAAGAAAGAATAAAAATAAATCAAACTATAGGTATTAATGTCCTCACTCTGCTCGCGCGTGTTATATCAATCAGTTGATTAAATTACTTCATTTTGATTACCTATTCTCATCTCCATTTGATTTTTCAATAAGGGAGGTAGAGATGTTTTTTGTCTGAACTGCAACCCAACCCACCATAATAATCAAGATTGTATATTGGATTTTTATGGAAAGTTGGAAAGTGATTGAATTAATCGAATTTTCGTGTTTAGAAAACGTACGAAATGATTGTACCCCATTCAAACTAGACGTTTCCATTTCGTTGCTTCAAAATTGAAAAGTTCTTTCTTTATAACTTTTCATCTCAAAAGTATTCCATTTAGATGCTGCAGAACTTAAATTACCTACATTACCAGTAAAGATTCATTCATCACTTGGAATAATCCTTAGACCATAGAAAGAGGAGACACAGCATCTCATTCATAAATTCGGGAATTGATGAAGCCAAAATTCAGTCAGAATTCAATGAGTGGGACGAAGATAGCAATATCATTTTACATTTATGTGGCAACATTGCAAAATCTAACTTTGAAAAATCCAGTGGCGTGGAGTTATTGATTTTGAAGAATGGAAATAAAAT
Source organism: Adalia decempunctata (assembly GCA_951802165.1). NCBI lineage: Eukaryota > Metazoa > Arthropoda > Insecta > Coleoptera > Coccinellidae > Adalia > Adalia decempunctata. The sequence continues at coordinate 36,767,025 of OX637695.1, read as the reverse complement.
GACGAGTTAATAATCTTTTTATGGCGAATTCTTTCAATATTGGTACGAGGGCGGTTTACAGAAATGTGAAATTATTTTGTACTGTAAATATATTTGAAGATTCGTAATTGATGCAAATGAATTATTGAACATACCAAAATGCGTAGCTTTTTTATATTACTTGGAATTAGTGAAAATAAGTATGAAAAATTATAGAAAAACAATTGATTCTTTAGGAAGTCAATTAAGGTATATAAAATAAACTACACGATTCATCAAATGCTGAAACTGACCACAAAAATGTGTAAATTCATGTGAAGGAATCAGATTTTTTTGCCTCTTCACGAGATTTTATAATAAATTGAGGTATTTTATCACGTTATTACAAATATGATAAGTAATGGCTACAAAAAGCATCAAACCGAGTCATCAATATTTGAGATGATAATCTACGGGGCGGCGAATTGCCGAGCGTACATTATATGCCTATGAAGGCGTTCAGTATGAAAAAAGCAACAATAATTCATGCCTTCTTTATTTATTCACAAAATTTAGCATAATTCCTTGAGGAAAATGAACCTCATTTATTCATCCACTATCCACATCATGAAGAAGAACATAATACAATCATAAAACCATATAGTAATAGTTCGTTCCACTTGGCGATCACAACGATCAAAACGCTCCTTTGGCCGTTCCACATGGCGACTACGGTCGTTGTGGACGCGGCAAAACGTCACTCATGACGTCATTGTTTTCGCCCACGCCAAGCTCACAACGACCCATCCCAAGACTTGGGTCTTTGCGGTCGTTCGAGGAGTGGGGATGATAATTTGGTCACGGCCTGCTAAAGACTGATGTAGTAGGCCAATGCCAATCTAGCCCGTTCCACTTGAATATTTGATTGCAACGATCGCAAGCATGTGGAATGGGATAAACAGCGGTCGTGAGCGTGAGCATTGTGAGCGCCAAGTGGAACGCACTATAAATCTACTGAATGTGATATTAAAATAAACATTGATATTGAAAACAGGCCCATTGGTTGTTAACTGCTCCTCCCAAAGCCCTATATACATTCGATAGTCATAGTTCTATTTGGAAGGCAGAATCCAAGTTGGTACCAATATTAACATATCCTGAGAATCTTGTACCAGTACCAGGGATATGAAACTTCTTCTTGTCTTTGGACCAGAGCAGTCAATGCTTCTTTTATGATACCTGGACTTCCATCCACAGATCTATACTTTGAGATAGTTTCTAAAAGGGGAGGGCTGTTGATGAATTGTATTCTTGGGGAAAAAAGAGGCCAATGTTAATGCAAAGGCTTTCAATGATGGGTTGTACGTTGTACTCCTGCTTGCTTGGATCTTTTAACATTCTTTGAAATGAATCTCTTGCAACAATGAATGCCTGAAAAGAAGAGAAGATTTTTTACTCAGTTGTCAGAGTTAATGCAATTTAAGAGATTTGAGATGAAATATTCACCTTATTCTTCTAATTTTAGAAGAAGATGGTGCCTCAGTGAAACGGGAAGATGAATCTTATTTCTCCACTGGCTCAATTTTTTCAACCCTGCAAAACAGATTAACACCAGATATAATTAATCACTAATGCAACAAAAATTACAACCCTTCCACCTGCCGGTAGGAGAACAGGTACTGGGAAGAGACTTATCAATTTATCGAATTTATCATATGTGAGATGCTTATATCTGATCCATTCCTCTGTTGAGTTTCCAGAGTACCGGCAAAATGATGATTTTTTTAGTGAAATGGCTAATATTTGATTTCAATATTTTGGTTCTTTCTCTGGAAATTCCCAGAAACTTACCTTAAGGACGAAAGTTCGAAGATTGGTTTGGCAAGAAGGGGATTGGCATCATTTTTGAGATATCTGGTACCATTCACTCGAATAACGAAATCTTTTAGCTCAAAGTGTTCGGAACATACAAACAGTTTCTGAGAAACCGATTGTAGGAGGTAATATCGAACTTCGTTTGACACCAAGAGATAGGTAAGTTATCGGGTATTAAGTTCCAAGGGCTCTTATTACGTGTACTTTTTATTGATTAACATTCCAAGCTTTCGGCTGCATTCCAGCCTTCTTCAGGGACTACAAAATTCAAAAAATTGATCACTAATTTGGTTTAAGACGTTAACAAAAATGGTACATAAAGTTCTCTGCCTGTTACTTACTATCAATGTAAGACTTTTAAAGTGGATCTGTCCCCTTTCATCATCGGACCATAAATAACATAAAGGATAAAGGATAAAATATTTTCCGTGTTAACGGTTTTTTACATTTAAAATTACCACAAACAACCAGCATTTACACAACGTTCACTACTCTCTAAAATTTCCAAGATCAAAAATTTGAACGACAGAATCATCATCAAATACTTTGTTTTATTATTTATTATTTTATAGGTTAACCACAATGATAAAATAGTTGCTAGGTCACCTATCAATCCGCCCCCTCCCGAGCCTCACACTCTGCATGCTATGTAATATGTTACAATAAATTAGATTTACGTCATCTGTGTCAGTACACACATTGATGTTGTTCGTATGATTGTTAATTTCAACTGCTTCTAGGAACAAACGTTTTTTTTTATTTGAAACCGTTCTCAAAATTTCAACACTATCAAAATTCATAATATGTCCCGTTTCTCTTGTGTGTTTAGACAGACCTGTTTTATTACCCAACAACTGCACATCCCTCCTATGTTCCTTCAATCTTACTTTTAATTTACGACCAGTTTGTCCAACATAACAAGCCTCACATGAACCACAATCAATTCTATATACAACATTTACCGAGTCCAATTTATCCTCCCTATCTTTAAGTCTTGAAAAAACATCTCTACTTAATTTATTTGGGATTTTACATGCTATTTTAAAATTTGGACACTTTTGTTTAATCAATGCTATAATTTTGGGTGTCAAATTATTATAAAACTGTAGTGAAAAATATACGTTATTAGTTTGTTCGAGCTCCTCTTGCTCACCATCCCCCACACCAACCCGGTCATCAGGGACCGAAATCGTGCTAAACAAGAGCTTGTTCACTAGTCTGACTGGATACGAATTACTGACCAACAGAGTCTTCAACCTTTCTAAGCTGTTTTTATAATATATTGGATCAACTATATTTTTAATACGCTGTTTTAGTCCTAGGATTAAATTAATTTTATGTTTGATTTCATGATTTGACTTAAAATTCAGGTATCTGCCAGAACTCATAGGTTTCACATACCAATCAGTTTTTATTATGTGTTCATCATACCTAATTAGCAACACATCCAAAAAGGGAAGTTTTGACTCCCTCTCCACCTCATGTGTAAATTGTATATTAACATCGAATGAATTAAACACATTTAGTATTTCTCCGAAGCCAGTTTGTGGTAAAATGCAAAATAGGTCATCCACAAACTTCTTTATGTACGGTACCCCAAAAGACAGTTTAGGTAAGCTCCAGTCAAGTAAATCATCCAACACCATCTGAGCCAAGATGGGTGAAACGACAGAGCCCATCGGCGTACCTTTTGTCTGTTTAAAAAAACAATTATTAAATCTACAGTATGATGTTTCGAAAATTAACTGTAATAATCTGATAAATTCTGTTTTGTCCACAGGGCTAAACGGTTGAATAGTATCCCATCTTTTAGTTATTGATTTTATGGACGCTTCAACAGTGATGTTCATAAATAAGGATATCGCGTCTAAACTGGCCATAACATGGTTAGGTGGAATATTAAAATTTTTAACAGAATTACTGAAATCAAAGGAATCTTTAACGTAATAGGGGTTGTCAGTGTTGTATGCTGAGGTTAATATGTCTTTAATGAAACCTGATATTTTCGAGTTTGGAGTACCAATACTTGCAGTTATAGGTCTCATAGCTAACACTTCTTTGTGTATCTTGGGCAGAGCATAAAACTTAGGAGAAACCGAATTGTGTGTGTAAAGCTTCCTGGCCGAAACGTCTTCCAATTTGTTATCACTTTTCAATTTTGAAATGTGTCTATTTATTTTATTTTGAAATTTGTCAGTAGGATCACCATCTAAAGGTGAGTAAAAATTAGTGTCCTCAAGCAATTCTAACGATTTATTTACATATACTTGTTTTTCCATTACTACTGACACATTTCCTTTGTCAGATTTAGTCACCAATAGTTCTTTATGGTCTTTTAGGAAGTAAGATTGAAGGAACATAGGAGGGATGTGCAGTTGTTGGGTAATAAAACAGGTCTGTCTAAACACACAAGAGAAACGGGACATATTATGAATTTTGATAGTGTTGAAATTTTGAGAACGGTTTCAAATAAAAAAAAACGTTTGTTCCTAGAAGCAGTTGAAATTAACAATCATACGAACAACATCAATGTGTGTACTGACACAGATGACGTAAATCTAATTTATTGTAACATATTACATAGCATGCAGAGTGTGAGGCTCGGGAGGGGGCGGATTGATAGGTGACCTAGCAACTATTTTATCATTGTGGTTAACCTATAAAATAATAAATAATAAAACAAAGTATTTGATGATGATTCTGTCGTTCAAATTTTTGATCTTGGAAATTTTAGAGAGTAGTGAACGTTGTGTAAATGCTGGTTGTTTGTGGTAATTTTAAATGTAAAAAACCGTTAACACGGAAAATATTTTATCCTTTATCCTTTATGTTATTTATGGTCCGATGATGAAAGGGGACAGATCCACTTTAAAAGTCTTACATTGATAGTAAGTAACAGGCAGAGAACTTTATGTACCATTTTTGTTAACGTCTTAAACCAAATTAGTGATCAATTTTTTGAATTTTGTAGTCCCTGAAGAAGGCTGGAATGCAGCCGAAAGCTTGGAATGTTAATCAATAAAAAGTACACGTAATAAGAGCCCTTGGAACTTAATACCCGATAACTTACCTATCTCTTGGTTTCTGAGAAAGATCATCAAGTAATATTCAGGATTGAGAACCAGATGTTCCTCTTCTCAATATCAGAATGTAATCTGAAAAGTGAAATTTTAAAAATCTACGCCTCTGATACTAAGTATGAAAAGATTAGAACATACCTTTGCAAATTCAAGTTAGGATTCAAAAAGTCCAATTTACCACACACAAGACACTTACGAACCATTTTCTTATCGTATTTAGCTGGAGATATTCAAAAATAAATCCAAATAACGCTTTTAACATACAATGAAGCTCAAAATCTTGTTGACAACACTGTTCGAATTGTCAGAAATTTCATAGAATAAAGATGGCGGCACGTAATTAATGAATGAACTGGACATAGATTCAAAAAACCGTATTGCCAAACGTTTTTATACATTAATCTGGGGCAAAAAGATCGATCCGTTTCGCGAACATTTACATATACTTAAGTATATGTAATGTGAAGAATGCACAATAGTTGAAGAAACCAATACTCGTTTCTGGCATTCACGCACAAATGAGTAAATGAATTTCCATCTAAGAAACTTTTCATTTTGATTGAGAGTTTATTTATTAGAACATTCAACGAACGTCACAACGTTGCAAAAATTTCTACTACATTTTGATTCCGTAGTATTACAATCACCCAGTTCAGTTCTGATGATTTTGAAACTTGGCTTCACTATTTATTATTGAAAGGTGTGTCTCCTCTTTCTATGGTCTAAGGAATAATCCCACTTTCAATTAGATGAATAAGATGATAAATACCGAACTTCAATTGAATTACGCTTATTACACCTATTATTATACGATTATGTTTCGCATTCGAAGTGTGATTGGTTTCTCAGTTCGAGTTCGTCAGGCCAATGGCAGAGCGCTATTCGCGCTTGGTGCCAAACTCGAGTACGGAATGTTTAAATGCTGCCCGTGGAGGTGATACATTGTATTGATATGATAGCCTTAAAATGCTTGAATTCTCTGGGAATGAAATTTCGTTATTTTACTCGATTTTTCTTAACCACCCTGTATACGCTGCAGACCTACAGGCTTAAATTAATTTGCAACTTGAAATTACATTAATATGAATTTTCATCAGAAAAATCTTATTTTTACCATATTTTTTTGCAATTTAAGTCAATATCCCTAACTCATGTGGAGCAGTTTATCTGATTGCATATTCTTAATCTACGCCCTCGAACTTCGGTGGTGATCCGAGAAATTTTTTTTATTCACTGATATTCGAGGTCGTTGATTACGAATCTGTAGTTTGTTTCTTTCTAGGTTTGATACTTCTGAAAATTTTCAAAATTTTGTGAAAAATTTCCGAAAATGTTTGTATTTTTGATGGTCATTTCTCGAAAACTTTATTTTATAAAAAATATCTGTTTGCATATTCTCAATCCACGACCTCGAATTAGTGAATCCGGCAACTTTGGTGGAGATCCGCTAATTTTTTTTCCAAAATACGCGAAATTTTCCATCATATGGAAATTTTGCCGACATATCATTTTCTCAGATAGCCACCAAAGTTACTGTATTCGCTAATTCGTGGTCGCAGATTACGAATCTGTAATTAGTTTCTTCCTACTTCAGTAAATTTTCAACTTTTTATGGAATATTTCCGAAAATTTCAAATGAAAATCTGCTGAAACGAAACAAGTGCCTGTACAAAAACCGTTCCAGAAAATAAAAAAGAGTTTTTTTATACAGTAATTGTGGAATTCTAAAGTTGCGTGCAAACTGATGTTAGCAATTCAGTATTATTTTCTTCAGATACCCAATTTCAAATCATACTAATTCTTTTTCAACCTCTGCATTGTATAACGTATTCATACATTTCATATACTTTTGTGATGAAAATATTCCAAAATTATATTCGATCTTGATCAACGTAGTCAAAATTGACGAAAAATTCAGTAAGGTGAGAAATTTTTGAAAAAACACAAGAACTCATATATCTCGGAATCTGTTGATTTTCGGTTATCAATAAATTTGGCTCCAACGATACTGACACTTATTTCAAGGTTTACGTCTTATTTGTAAAGGCGCTGTAACAATACATAAAATTATTAGCTGTAAAGAAAGAATTTGCTATCTTTATACATTTAAAATACACATGATAGTTTGAATTTGTTCAAATTCAAAATTATAGTATTTCATTTACGTTCCACAGGACAGGGATATTGTTGCTTGACAAATATTCTTGTTTGTTGTCGGGTGGTGATGGTGATCACATTCATATCATTGCTGCTGAACGATTTAACAGCATTTTTCCCTGATGTTTAGATTGTTTCCTGAAGAAGTCGATCTGTTTTCGTTCTGCTTGAAAAAAAACATATCATCGATAAAGAAGATTTATTCATCTGCAGTAACGTTGCAGACCATCTTTAGTTTTGAGGACCAATAGCCTTAAGATCCACTACCTGTTGTTGGTACTTTAGGTAGGATGTCATCAATTCTAAAGCGTAAAGTTTGACTCATCCATTAGGTAATGACCTTGTAATGAACTCTATTACATTTTCTAGTGCAGTTGTCGTGAATTTTGATCTTCCAAACCTATGCTGTTGGCTACTTAGCTGTGAATTTCCTCCAAGCATATATGCCTATAGTTTTTTCTTAGTGAGAGACTCGAATACTTTTGAAATGACTGGTAGAATTGAAATCGGTTTGCAGTCATGAAGTACATCTGGAACCTCATTTCACGAACAGAAATGAAGCTGGCAATTTTTACTTCACCTGCAAAGTATCCCTGTTCAAAGCAGTTATTCAATACCCAAGCAGTGGATGGCTTTTTTTGGCAACCTCCCTGAGAATCCTGGAGCATCTCGCGTCGATTTTGTCTTCAAAAATATACTACCCTGGACTTCATAAGGCGTAGTTAGTGTAATCAAAATTAATTCGGAATTTTTACTTTTTTGGTTTTCGTACACTGGACACAATCATCCTTTTCCGTACCAACTGATATAATGAGTGAATTCATTCATTAAAACTAAATTCGACTGACAAGTCAAAACTAAACCTGTACAACAGTGGACTCATGAAAGCTTGTATGTATACTTGGATGTAAGTTATGTTAGAATTTATTCTTTCTGTAGTTTTTGGCCTGATTGTGGGAACAGAAAAAGACTTATTTTATGTATAAATTTAAAGAGACCTACTAAGGTATGATCTCTTTTAACTCTTCAATATCATCCTGAATAATACATAAATAATGAAGATGAAGACATGAAGTCATTCATAACAATGAGCTTTGAAACTCATAATGAAGATGTCTTCATTTAATAAAAATCAATTATACACTACCACTTAGCTGGATGTCGAATTGATAAAAAACTAAAAATTGTTTAGAGCTTCATTATCTATAAGTTTATGACGAATTAACGCAGTTTTGTTGCACGCCATTCAGAATTCTTCTCTTTCTATTTCAATCCTGTTGAAAAAATAACAATAGCGAACTCGTTTGACTGTATTCGTTTAATAAGACAATACACAGAGCTGAATAAAGATTATACGTCACAATAAGCTTGACATCACAATACATTGAAGATTCTTTAGCACCTCATGGGCGGACAAGGACCACATGCAGGAGGAGGACAACACGCTGTTGGACAACATGGTGGAGAAAAACATGGTGGATAACAGCATGGTGAGCATACTGGAGGTACCACTGGTGGGCAACAAGGTGGGCAGCAAGCTACAGGAGGTGGTACCGGACATGTGGGCATACAACGAGAAACTGGTACTATTTTTCCCACGGGAACAAGTGGTGGAGGTGCAGGACAAATTGGTGGAGGGCATGGAGCTGCTGCTATCAACGGAATAACTGGTGGTGGTGGACAACACGGTACACAGGGTCCACAAGGCCCACAAGGTCCACAGGGTCCACAAGGTCCACAGGGTCCACAAGGTCCACAAGGCTTAGGACAAGGTGAGCATGGAGATGGGCAAGGGCCACAGGGCCCGCAAGGTCCACAAGGTCCACACGTTCCACAGGGTCCAGCTGGTGGTCCACAAGGAGAACAGGGACCACAAGGAGGAGCTGAAGGCAGTCTTATATAAGCTGGATAACATTGGTATTCTTCCAAGTCACAACAAGCACTTCCATATTTCTTTCCCAGATGCTTTCCGAAGGCGTAGGCACTAGGACCACATGTTGGTTTCGGCATGGTCAAACAAGGTGGGGCACCTTGACATTCAGCCCTTCGACAATCGTCTTGTAGACCATTTTTCCTCTCACAATCGCAACCCACGTAAAGTATACCAGCTCTCAACTCTACTGACTTTGATCTTGTCAGGGGGAAGCAAGTTTTTGGTTTCCTATAACATACCATCATCTGAGGGGGGTTGCATGGTACACATGGTTGCTCTGTTGGGCATGGATTGCAAACTGGAACGCATGGTGGATTACATGGTGTACAAATAGGTAGAACAGGAGGAACGGTAAGTGCGCCACACCCTGATGGAAAGCAAACTGGCACAGGGTTACTTGGAGGTGGACAGGTGCCAGGGCAACATCCTCCACAAGGAGGGCAAGGTCCACAAGGGGGGCAAGGTCCACAAGGCCCACAGGAAGGTTTACAAGGTCCGCAAGGCCCGCAAGGCCCACAAGGTCCGCAAGGTCCGCAAGGTCCACAAGGTCCGCATGTTGGTCTGCAAATAGGTATGCAAGGTTTCGGTAAAGGATCATAAATTTCAATTACAGGGCCTTGAATATGGGTTGGTACGCACGAGGGGCTACATGGTCCACACGGTGTACAGCATTTGTCGTCGATTTGACAAACCAGACTTTTCAACTTTGCCAACAGAGATTTTCGGTTTTCACATGGATCTGGACAACAAGCAACTCCCATTTTTACTACACCAATTACGAAAATTTAACACACAAGGATTGTAACTTAAATTTTATGAAGAAAATATCCAAAAACTTTCAACGAAAATTTTGATAAGCCAAACGGCAGATTAATGTTTCATAAACATTTCCTGGGAAACGACAGTATTTGTTTCATCAGAGATTATTTGATTTTTCCAATCATGATATAGATGGATACTTTCTATGCATCTATACCGGGTGAGTCTGTGAGATGGGGCCCCCCTATTTTTGAGAGAAATAATCCCATTCAAAGCACAAAAATTTAGGGGGCTTTTGAATAACTAAATGGTGATTTTTTGACATGAAAATTCTGTTGCACTTCCGGTTTCGCCAGAAACGATCTGAGTATTAATTTTTCAAATGGAACACCTTGTAAATTTTTACATTTTTCAAATCTAGAGCAAATTCTGATTCAAATTTTTTTATTTATTTTATTTTTTTTAATAGTGATAACTCTGGGAATTATAGACAGATAATCAAAATTTTGGTATCATTCGATTCCTTTACTTCGAAACAATCTGTTGCACATTGTCCCATAGATATGCCATTCAAAAAACATGAGATACTTAAACGAAAAAAAGTGATTTTGCCTTTTGCCACATTCAAACAGCGGCTGGTGCAAAGTAATGTAATTGAAATGCTAATTTAATTTTCTCGGGTAACATGGCATCGGCGAGGAACGTTCAACATGTGAAAAATCATCATCCTCAAAAAAATTAAAAAAAAGAAACAAGAAAGAAATTTAGCTCATCATGTTCAGAACTTACTCTAGATTAAAAAATGTGAAAATGTACAAGGTGTTCCATTTGAAAAACTAATACTAATATCGTTTCTGGCGAAACCGGAAGTGCTACAGAATTCATTTTCATCTCAAAAAATCTCATTTTAGTTCTTCAAAAGCCCCCTAAGTTTTAGTGCTTTGGATGGGATTATTTCTCTCAAAAATAGGGGTGTCCCATCTCTTAGACTCACCATCAGGTATAATAATAATCAATAGAGAAAAATTGATTGATTTTCTCGTTCGAGGGGACTTAGCCAAGAAAACTGGCATGTACCCAGATTCGAGTAATCGAGTTCATCCAGAAACAGTATGGTCGGATTTTTTGGGAACATATACTCCATTCATCGGACATCCCCGAGCTTATAGACCGGACATCCGCAGCGGTTTACCCCTCGGAAATAAGCATTGGCAACGTCTCTGAGTATTATTTGACATTTTGAATTATTTTGTCTTGATCGACTAGACTGGTCTCACTGATCACGAATGCGTGTTCAAATTCAATTCTGAGGAATAATATTATATGTCGATGAAAGAACCAACATATAATTTCAGGATTCAGATATCTTCCGTTTAACAAACAGGAAAAATTTTCATAACAGATAAATTTGAACTAGGGCGACTGCTTCCCCGCACTGGCAAATGCGAGTCTACCTACAAGGTACCTTAAATGTGAACCAGTTCATAATTTGTAAAAAAGACAGCTGTGGCAGTTCCACCACAGAATACCTATTCTGTGGTTTCACTCATAGTTTATCTATGATTCAGCAGGTAGTTCATGTAGTATTATTTGTGTTCTGTGATGTAGGCCATCTATGGTCTCGTAGTTTTCTTCTCATGTCGATTGTCAAACTGACATTTTATTCGATTGTTTGTTGTCAGTGTCAGATTGTTGCATTGTATACAAATATGAATTAATAAAAAAATAAAACTAATAATGAAAATTGGTGATTACTGATTAATGAATATTGTGTCAGACTTGGGACTTCCAACTTAACTCTTTTTAAGTTTTTTTCTAAGATCAAACGAAACATCTGTAAACATGACTTCAATGTTTGATCAGTTTGAACAGGCATCTATTAGATCAAAAAATAATAACATTATGGCAGAAATGGTAATAATAAAGAAATGAAACTCATTGTGTCCCCCACAGATTGTTGCCTTGAGCTGCTTGTTCTTGAAGAACCCAATCGAGCTCTGATATGTTTAAACGTTCGTCCCTATTGACCCTATTTCATTGCTTGCTGTTCAGTAATTACATTTTACTATCTATAACCATCTTCTTTGAGTGCATATTCACGAAGTTTCATATTATGGACATTCTTAAAAATCTTCTGGCAGTTTATAGTATTGATTCATTCATTTGGTTCTTGTTGGTGGCAAAAGAAGGGTGGAGGGTTCTATACCATCATTTGATTGGGCCCCCTTGTTCGTATTTTTTCAAAGCCACATCGATAATTTGGGAAAGGGGTATTTGATATTGCTCAAGTACCTGACTGAAATCCAGAAATACACCTAATATTAACTGTTCATCCTCAATATCCTTGGTCCCTTTTGACTTCTCACAAAAAAGATTGATTATGTAACGATATATAATATTTATAAGATGATCCAAGAAATATTTGGCCCTTTCTCTAATATTAACATTTCAGAATACTTTGGACTACATAAACATGACTTTAGCAGATAATGTTCCTATATTCAGCAAAACCAAAAAAGATTTCACTCCAGCTTATAAAGTTACGCATGTAGTACTTGAAAATAGATATTTAGTGGCAGCATTAGCAAATGGATCAATTTTCAGAATGCATCTTCAATCACCAAATACAAGAGATGGTGTGTTTCTGAACACTTAGAATTTAAGTTTTACAGGGAAATTTACTCATTTATGCTAATTTCTTTAAGAAATCTCACTGAATAAGTTTACAAGTTGCCGATTGAGCAGTTTGTTCCTGGATCCTACTGGTAATCATCTGCTTATCAGTCTAGTACCTACATCCAAAGAAGTTGGTCCAGAATTACTTTATTTACCTAGAAAAACAAATAAATTGAGGGCCACTACAAAGTTCCGTGGACATGAAATCACTGAAGTTGCTTGGAATAACTTGAATACATCAGAGAGCACAACTGGGCCGATTTTGTTAGGTAATAATGTAAGATTTATGATTGTTATCAGAATTAGAATAATTTTTGTTGTTTAGGTACTTCAAAGGGCTTAATTTTTGAAACTGAAATTGTGCTTGATGGAGAAAAGTTCTTCACTTCTGGATTTTCTTCAATAGAACAGTATTGGCGACAGGTAATATTCAGTTGATTCCATTATTACATTTTCCATTTACTTCTTAGTTATACTTTCGGTCTCAATTCATTATTGATTCTTTGTGGAGGCTGATCAGAAATAACTGAAAATAGTTGATGAGAAATGGTTTTTGAATTTTTTCCTCAATTTCATGAAAATATAGTAATCTGAACTAGTTTTTTCATTAATTTTTCATATCATGTTAAATCAAAAATACATAGTTTTGATTGAATAAAATAAATATATATGTATTTCATTCATGCAAGCAATATATTCCATATAATGTTACATGGTATTTTTATCAAGCTTCCAAATTATCTTCCACTCTATGGAAATAGAGAAGTTGAGGGATTGGTAAGTCTCTCCTGACACTATATTTAGCACTTGTTTGTCCAGCACGAGGGTGAATTATTATATTGTTGAGTGGAGTAGATGTCATGTAGTAATTATTTTTTATATATTCCATACAATTACTGAGTTCGTTATTTCCAATCCGGAGTGGGGCGAGAGAATATGGACACATAACATCTAATTAATTTGGATACTGATATACAACTAAGTAACTTCAGAGCAGAAACGGAGATGAAAGTTGACACTTTCCTCTCCGTAACTCCGTTTCTGCTCCGAAGTCACCTAATTGAATGTATTAGTATTTTTTAGATGTTCTGTGTCCGTCTTCTCTCACTCCGGATTGGAAATAACGAACTTGGTTATTGACTAGATCAGTTAGGTTTAGTATGCATTCAACATAGAGTGAAATCACATAAAATACCAAATGAAAATCAATATATCTGATTCCACTTTGTGTAACATGTCTATTTATCCTTCTGTAAACCAAGTATTCAAGAACGATTAACAAAATGATTTTTTCTTAGACTTTTAATTGTAGTACTGCTTTATGCAGTCATATCTTAATTTTACAGCAAATTAAGTGCAAATTGATATCTATTAGGGATCACTTCACTCTGAGTATATTATTTCTGTGTATGTGTGATAATGCATGGAAATGAATTTGTGGGTTCTTTTGTGTGTATTGAACCACGATAATTTCAATCTATTTCATTAAATTGTTTCTCTCAATCTTTGTATTCATCTGGGTGGGTCATATGTTATAACCGCATTTTGAGGGCAATGGTGTACCTCCCCTCCTGAAGAATTTATTCTCACATACACATTAATTATGAAAGCCTATATTTCTTTATGAGGAAACTTCATGAACATGTGTAATCAACAGACTTAAGTAATATTTATGTTTTTTTGGAAGTGCCAATCAATAGTTATTATTATTATTATCAAATGACAAGCGCTGAGGCTATGCCTTTGAGCTCAGAAACAAAAATAAAAATTGATGCAGCAGAGTAGTAATAAAGAAAAAGAGAACAAAATAGCAAAATATACAATATTCAGTTGATACATAGATAGAGTATAGAATTTAAAAGTTTGGTAACTGGCAATACAGATAATTTAAAGGAGTACGATCACCTGCTGTCTGGCAGAACACCTCACAGATTGCCCCACTAGGCCATGTAGTGAATACATGTATGGTTTAGTTGCGATACATCGCAATAGGTGAAACATTTTCGCTTTTGATCCTCCCAGCAATTCTGTTCAAATCCGTCCATTTTTGCTACTGCAGATTCGAATACAGTTAGTAATATAGTTGAGGTTATAAAAGTATCACACTGAATCATGACATAAGATATTATTAAAAAAAAGAAGGTTCACCTATACCCAATTGAACCTACATTTGATTATACAGGTATAAATCAATTCCAAAACTCATGAAGGCGTGTGGAGCAAGTTCAACAGAAATTATACGCAGAAAAGTATTACATATTATATGCTTTTGAATTTTTCATTAAAAATAATTATAATGACAAAGTTAGCAATTTTCAATTAATTATTTATTGATTTTATTGTTTTTGCAAGGAACGGTGAAAGGTTTGTTGAATTAATTGAATTACATGGTGAGAGAAATATTTCTGTTCATTCTATTTTTTCTGTAGTTTAATTATTGATGTTTATATAACAATCCTTACTAAGATGTACGGTACCCCAAAAATTAGTATCGATATTGCAGAACTAAAAGTGGATATAAAATTAATCAAATTTATACTGAGATTATAATCAATTTGATTTGAACAATGTCTTCAAGGTGTTTGACATTGGCAAAGGAACAAATACCCCAATCACAGGGCTGGAATACTTTGAGATACCAGGAGCCAATAGACTTATAATTTTCGCAGCTACTGCTACCAGATTATATTATTTCACTGGAAAGGGAGACCAGGATGACAAACCAACCTTACAGCAAGTTTTCAACAGATACCTCAACATACCAGAGCCTGAAACATATATAGAGATGGAAAGTAATCTGAGATATTCCAAACTCAAATTTTATTCCGATAACTTAACCACACCTAATTATTTCTCTTGGATGACTGGTAAAGGAATAACATATGGAAAGGTTCGAAATTTTTTGTATTTTTTGGACAGAATGAGACATTGACTCAAAAGCCTGCATGTCAATACAGGCAGACTTACACATCTCATAATGTATTCAATAAATAGTAGAAGAGAAGTGGGATTTTAACAAACAGCCTACTATTCTGATCGAGCAACATGATATATCCATTAGTTACTTATCAATATTTCAATCATGTGTCAATTGAAACAGATTAAAAACATTTTCTTTCTTATAGCTGGAGTGTAATTCCACAGAAACTCTCACATCAATAAAGGCAGGAATGAAAACTATATCATTCCCTAAACCAAAGTACGAAGACTATTCTGTCAGTCAGAAGTTCCCCATCGCTATAGTGGTAACAGAGTTTCACATTCTCCTTGCTTATACAGATATGGTAAAGGGAGTTTGTTTATTGAATGAGGAAGTTGTTTATGAAGACAATTATAATGAAGCCTTTGGAAAACTTATCAATATACTGAAAGATTCAAGAACAGGTATCAATACTTGGATGATATATGTGAAGCATACTTTTTCTTTGGAACAAAAAAAAAGAAAAATTTCAGTGCTTAATTCTTTTGATCTTGCACTTTCCAGATGAACATTCCATACTTCACTAAACTTATATATGATGCAAATTTCAATTTTTATCACCTTTTTACACCCGTAGAAGGTATTTCAGTTATTATAAAATTAGAATTAGATACACTCTATTCATTGAATATTTCACACTTGCTAAGAAAATATGAAACAAAATTCGATCTGTACCAGAACCAGGATTCTCATACATCTATCAAATACATTTACAATGTGCTGTAGTCATGCAGCACTACAGCATTGAAATGTTCCACATTAACTAATAGGCGAAAACAAGGCCCTGAGTAAAATGGATAATATTGTTTTCACAGAACAGAGCATTGAGTGTTTTTCCAGTTTCGTAAAAGGAATATGAATATAGAACAAAATTTTGACATGAGTTCAATCCTGCATCCTGCATCCAAGCATGTGGAGTTCATCTGGAATCCCCCTGTGTGAAATTGATTAATAGATAGATCTGTTTTATTGAAGGTGACATTTGGGTTGTGAGTGAAACTGCTGTATTTCAATATAAAGTGACGAGAGAAGAGAGGAATGTTTGGAAAATATTCGCTGACAATCAGCAATTTGAATTAGCCAAAAAATACTCAAGAGGAAATGAAGTTTCCTACAATCAGGTGCTTATAAAGGAAGCTGATATGCTGTTTGACAAAAAGAAATATGAACTTAGTGCTCAAATATACGCTGAAGCTGAGTCGAGTTTCGAAGAGATATGTTTGAAATACATTCAAGCAGATCAACAAGACGCTTTAAAAATATTTCTGAGAAGGAAGTTGGATAATCTTAAACCACAAGATCAGACACAGATTACCATGATTGTAATATGGCTGGTCGAATTATACCTGAACAAATTAGAAGAAAAAAGACTGAGTGGACTGGGGGACACAGTTGCTTATTTGGATATACAAAAAGAGTTTGAAACTTTCCTAGCTCTCTCTGAAGTTAGTAAATGTGTTAAAAATAATAAATCCACCATTTATGAGCTGATGGCTAGCCATGGGGATAAGGCAAATTCAATGAAATTAACTATCGTGAATAAGGATTTCGAACAGGTATGAATCTTCAGACATAAATATTTAATTTTATTAGTGATTGGTTGTTTAACTTCCTGTCATTGTATATGAAAATTTTTTCAAGGTTAAAATAATTTTTTCAGTTGATCAGGCAGAACATTTACAAGAATAGCTTCTATGAAGCGTTGGAGGTTCTCAAAAGTCAGAGTAATTATGAACTGTACTATCATTTCACGCCTATCTTGATTCAAGAAGTGCCTAAACATATGGTCAAGGCTTTGATTGAGAATGGAAAGAAATTGTCACCTGTTAGACTGCTACCAGCTCTGGTTAGTTGTGAAGGAGAGCATCATTCTAAAGAGGTCATCAAATACCTAGAGTTTGTTACTGATAAACAGAAAAATTCAAACAAGTCATTGCACAATTTGCTGCTTTCACTTTATGCCAAATATGATCCTAGTCAATTGTTGGATTACTTGGACTCTCAAGGAAATGAACTTGGCTTGGTATGTATTTGACAGATTGACCTGTTTGTTAACTATAATTCTGCAATTTTTTCAGATTAATTTTGATGTACATTTTGCTCTGCGCTTGTGTCAGGAGAGAAATCTTATAAAAGCTTGTGTGCATCTTTCTTGCCTATTGGGTTTGTGGGAATCGGCTGTTGATCTTGCATTGGAAATTAATTTAGACCTTGCAAAAGAAATCGCCAATAAACCACCTGAGGAAGATAGCGAATTGAGGAAGAAACTTTGGCTGAAAATCGGTAATATACAGTTAGAAAATTAAAATTGGACACAGAAAAGCATCAATATATTTGATCAGGTTCAATTCAGTCATTGGAATACATATGAAAAACTGTTTTAAAAAGGGGGTCATAGCAACAATTATTTCAAAGAATACAGAAGTTATGACTATATAAAGCTTGAAGGTAGACTGAGAATAACAGTGTACCTAGGTGGCTCAATTACACTGTTTTGTTCAATCATAATTTTATTTATTTATTTGAAAAAACAACTATTTGTGAACAATTTGTTGTCATTATAGTTGACTTAATAGTTTTCCCTCAAATCAATATTTTTTCAGCTCAGTATGTGGTTGCCGGAAAGAATGACATACAAAAAGCCATGGAATTCTTGAAACAGTGTGATCTTATAAGAATTGAAGATATTCTTCCATTCTTCTCTGACTTTGTTACCATCGAACATTTCAAAGAAGCTATCTGCAATTCATTAAAGGCATGTGTAGGAATTCTGTAAGAGGCTCGATTGTAATAATGATTTTTTAGGAATACAACCAACATATTCAAGATTTAAAGGAAGAAATGGAAGAAGCTACCAAGTCTGCAGAAACAGTTAGAGAAGACATACAGAAATTCAGAAACAGATGTACATATATAAATAGTAGTGATGTGTGTGATGTTTGCAATGTTATGGTTCTAATCAGGCCATTCTACATTTTCCCATGTCAACATAAATTCCACTCAGACTGCTTGAGAGAAGAATTAGAGCCCTTATTAGGTGAGTGTATGAAATGAAATTACTAATAAGTCCATCTCTGTTTGATTAAAAAATACTGAACCGAACATGTTTCAAATCATTAAATTACCATGATTTACTTCTGAATAACGGATGATTCATTTTCAAGGTACGTTTTATTGGCATATTTGTTCCAGAAAATGAAGAAAATGTCATAAATCGTAAAATGAGTACATATACCCCATTCACTTTTATAATGTATCCTGGTTTGCCATGATTTAGGTTTATCAAATTTTTTCACTTAAAACTGACGCAGGTCTTTGGAATTATTGAATTCACATAATATTTTCTCAAATTCATTATTTTCCCAAAGTAAATAAACATTTCGATAAATACGTAATTACTACGACTTCTATGTAGAAAGGACAATGTTGCTTATTCATCTGACAGTCAAATGACTATAACCTTACATTTTCAGAATATACACGGTGAAATGTGTCAGAATTTCATGGCCAAGCGGTAATAATAATAATAATAATAACCTTTATTCTCAGAATGATTGGAAACCAATAACAAAGTTAAGGTGGGCGTTCAATGTAGTGTGTTTTTATTTCAAGTTGATTTCGAAAACGGTTTCACTTTGAGAACTGAAATTTTGTGGGTGAACTCAGAAAGGATTAGGGTTCTTGTTGAAATAATTTTAATCGATTTCATTCCGACAGTCAATTTTTTTTCTTTCAAAAATAGAAGAAAATGAGCCAACCCATGCTTCTGTTTTATTTCAACAGAAAGACTCATGAAAATAGTTCAACTTCCGATTAAAAGGGAATCTACTGATAATTTCGTTCAGAAGATCAACTTGAAATACGGAATTGGCAGAGAATGGCCAAATTCAAATTTTGGCGGGAAAAAGTCCCTGCTTTACCCACAAATTCGCTTATTCCATAGTTCGGCGATTTTCGGATAGAGAGCGCCATTGTACATTTCATTCATGATTAGAGAGATATTCATAGAACTTGATAGTGATAGTGCATGTTCTATGGAGATATCCATAAAATGGACGGTGGCGCCTCTATCGGCTGAGCTTTCCAACTCGCCTTAAACGCCGACCTTAAATCAGCAACAATAAAACGAGAACATGTCAAAATTCTATATCCGTGTTGGACAATTAGTACATTCTAAGTTTCTATTATTTACGCAATATTCTATGTACTCTTTCATATCATACGGTTCACAATTCACTAAGAAAGTTAACAATCTATGTTTAAATTCTCTGTTATCCGTCAATAATTGAAAACATCTAGGTAACAGATTAAAAAGTTTTATCAATAAGCGCGTTCGGCAATAGCATCCGAAAGCGGACGGATTTTTTAGTCACGTGATAACAGATTGTACAGATTTGTCAGATTTTTCTGTAATAAACGAACGCTACGGAGCATTTAGATCGATTTTTCTGTTTGACGTATGTAACGCCTTGCCCGAGCCAGATATTAAATTAGAGCTTAAAGGTCTATTCGTCCGTAGAGGTAGTCTGGGTACTATTTTAATTCTTTTGTTATAGTTCTCAACATTTCTACCCCTTGGTTGAGATGATTCAATATTTTGAATCATTATTTTTTTATCAAACAACATTTTTTTATTTATTACTACACAACAAATAACATAAGACACGAAAATTCAACAGACTGTTCAAGAATATTCGAAGCGGGATAAAAAATCCATTCACAAAGGCCGAAAAGTAATTTCTGTTTGTTTTCTGTGGAAAAAAATCCGTTTCCTCCGTCGAAATACACCGAGCAAAAAGATCTACATCCGATTGATCAGATTTTCTTGCCGAACGGTCCAGATGTGTACTCCCCTCAATCTGGATGTAATAAACGAACGGTTCGGATCAATCCGACCAGTCAGATGTCATTGCCGAACGCGCTTAATGTATAGTCCACATTTCTTTCAGTCGTTGCCAAGCGATGGTGGGGGTAGAAATATGGAAAAATCTGCCTGGTGTTGTTATTATTTTTATATTTCCCAAAATACTGAGTGTTTTTATGCGTGAAAAGTAATGACTTATAAACATATAAGCCTATTACTGTCAGAAAACCATTGCTTTTAAAGATTCCTCGGCAGGATTCGCGATATGCTAGGCCTAATATAGTTCTCATTGCCAGTTTCTGAGTTATGAACAATCTTGTTAAACAAGAACTACCTCCCCATATAGTGATGCCATAGCCCAGCAACGACTGAAAATTGGAGAAATAAATAATCTTGAGTATACTCAAATCAATTTGATGTCTTAATACCAGTAGGGTGTAATTCACTGACATTAGTCTTTTATTTAGGTAATCAATATGATCATCCCACTTCAGGTTTTGATCAAGATATACTCCTAAAAACTTTGTTGACTTTCTGGTAGACAAGGTTCCATCATCAATTTCAACTGATTCCATTTGACCACGTGTCGATTCAGCACTAAACAGAATGCATTCTGTCTTATTCATGTTCATTGATAGTCTGTTATCCTCGCACCACTGTTTGAAAAGATCTCCCGCTAGTTCCACTTTATTTACTACTTCCGTAAGGTGTTTGCTTTTTATTAATAGGTTGGTGTCGTCCGCATACATATATAGTTGTTGAAAGTCATCAGTCAGGAAATTTGGCAAATCGTTTACATAAAGAATGAACAAGAGGGGACCAAGAATACTCCCTTGTGGTACCCCTGTTCTTACAGTTTCTTCCTCTGATATGTAAGTTTGGCTGTCTTTGTGGATAACAACTTGTTGCTTACGATTCCCCAAATAACTCTTGAACATCTCCTTTCTCAATAGAGTCTACTATATTTCGTACGAGTTCAAACATTGCCGTTTCTGTACTTCTGTTTCGAATAAAACCATGGTGAGATGGATGAAGTAATTCAAACTTCTGGAGGAAACTCAATAATCTATCAGCCAATAGTTTTTCGAAAATTTTTGTGAATGAACTAAGTAAGCTTATAGTCCTATAATTCCCTTTATCTTCAGGATCACCTTTCTTAAATATTGGTTTGACAAGTGCGATCTGCAGTGCATCTGGAAATATCCCATTCGAGAACGATGCATTGATTAGATCGCACAAAGGATCTACTATAGGACTCAGAGTCTTCTCTATTATGTGGAGTGGTATTCCATCGAATCCGCATGAATTTTTGTTCTTAAGTTTCTTGACAGTTGCGAATATTTCACTTTTTGTGATTTCAAACAAGTAGAAAGACTGTTCAGTCCTATTGATTTTTACTTGTGTTCCAGTAGAAGTTATATACGAGGCAGAATCAATAAAATATCTGTTGAAAGAATTTACAGTTTCATTGGGATCACCTGCTGGTATTTTGCTTGATTTAGTTGTTTTACCTGTTAAACTGTGGATCGTCTTCCAAACAGCTGATGATTTATTTTGTGCGTTTTTTATAAAGTTACTGCGCTGCTTTTGTTGGGATTTTTTCAGTTCTTCATTATAGGTCTTTTTGAGTGATCTATAATTTTCTTTATATTTAATGTCCTCAATTGATAAGATATACTCGTATGCCCTATCGAGTAGTTCTTTTATTTTTTCACTTCTGGTGTATTCTTCGCTGCGGAATTTTTGTTTTTAGCACTTACCCATTTGAGAGGAAAGCAACGGTCGAAAAGGCTTTTGTAAGTATTGTGAAATTCATTCCACCTAGAATTTACATCTGATGTAGTGTGGTAAACTCTATCCCAGTTACATTCTCCCAGAGCATTCAGGAAAGTGCTTAAAGAATTATCAGCATAAGAGCGTATTCGCCTTCTGTTGTTCAGTTTAGGTTTTCCCTCCATGTAACAGGTCCCATATATCGCCAGATAATCGGACAGATGTTCCTGAATAGTGCCTGAAGACTGGAAATCCAAATTGGACAGAATGTTATCTATACATGTTTGCGAACGAAGTGTTATCCTGGTGGGTTCATTTATGTGGATATTAGTATCAGAGCTTTCCAATAGAGTGACAAACATTTGGGCATTCTCATTATGACCATCTAGGGTATTTATGTTGAAATCGCCCACGATCATATAATTAGCACCCTCTTCATGAACCCTATCAAGAATTGTCGACAGTCTATCAAAAAACACATCCAGATTTGTGCCAAAATTAGGTTGATATATGCAAATTATGATCAGTTTCGGAGAAAATGTAGTAACTTCCACTGCAGAACACTCAAATACAAACGGGAGACTCAACCTAAGAAAGTCTGTACGCACTCTATACTTGATATCATCTCTGCAATAAATGGCACATCCACCATGTGCTTTTTCCTCCCGGCAGTAGGCAGTGGCAAGTTCATATCCTGGGATGCAATAGCTTGGAATTTTATGCATTGAATTCATTGTCATTGAGATGTTTGATTAAATCTTTTTCAGTCACTGTTGGATTTATTCTACAAATGTGTATATGACCAAGTTGTTTAATACCTTTGATGGAGAATTTATTTGCTTGGCCAGTTCCTATGATACTTCTGTTCTTCTTGTTATTATTTTTAGCATTCGTGTTATCATCACGTTTATTGGTTGGAATTCGCTCATTTGTCTCCACTTTAGGTGATGGCATACGTAATTGGGGTAGTAGCCTCCTTTCTTCAGTGATACTGTGTGTTGCACAACCAACAGATTTGTCCAAAATACAATCCACCCGCAAACTAGTACCTGGTGCCGGTTCCTCGATTTCTGTGTGATGGGACTTTTGTTGTGGACCTTCATTAATGAGTTGTTGTTGACTATTCTCTTTATCTTTTTCTCTATATTTTTTGGTTTCTTTTTGGGTGTAGATATTTTTGTTTTTCCTATTATTTTGCTCCGTTTGCTGACCATTGATCGTAACAGCGGCATAACTTTTCTTTTCGGATGTGAGTGTCATTATCATTTCCTTCATATCCGTCATTTGTTTTTTTATTAACTCATACTCTTTTTTAACATCATCTGACTTTGCATATTGATGCTCCATTTCTGAAGGCAATTTTCCCTTCATTTCATGTTTCAAGCTTTCGTTTTCATCTGTTAAGCTTTTTATGTTTTCGATTTGATTATTTATTATTTTATGATTTTGACCAATTTTATCATCCAATATTCCATTAGTTTGTTTGAGTGTATTATTTTGCTTCTTTAGTTTTTCTATTTCAGATAGGAATGAAGCTAGTTTAGTCGACAATTTTTCATTGTTTTCTTCCAGGCTTTTAGTGTATTCTACCTGCTTTTTAAGTGTTTCTTCTAGTGATTCTATTTTATGTTTTTGTATTTTAATTCTTTCCTGTTCTCCTTTTGCTGTTAATTTGGTCTTGAGCCCATTGAGCTCTTCCTGGAGTTTATCATTTTCCCTTTCTAATTTTCTGCTTGCATCAATAATTGCATTTGAATCTTTCAAGCAGTTGTCGCAGAAAATTTTTAATTTTCTATCTCTTAATGGGAGGCATCTTTCTTCTGTGGCTGTTAGTTTTGTACATTTAATGCAATTTATTAAGCCGCAGACGTCGCAGGTGAAGTGCGTTTTGTAAACACCTACCACGTCGCAACCCTTACAGAGCATGTTTTTCGGAGCTCCACGGATGAAATTTCAATCTGGCAACCTTAACCATCAAAATTCCGTAGATCTCGTCAAACGCACATACCTCTGACAACACCGCACGAGGAAGAGCGATGAAATGCACTTCGCGGGATGAGCGCACCAGTTTTGTATATTCGTTATTTAAGTAGTTTTTATGTTGTTTATAATAATATCGATAATATATTTCAAAGTTCCAAAAAGGAACCAACAGATACACGCAAAATTCACTTTCGCACTACATGATGTACATGATCTTGGGGCATCAGTTATAAAACTTTAATTATTTAAAAGTCCGTTCGAATGTTCGATAATATGAAATATACGGTAGTCGATTAAAACAGTCCGTACACATCATTCAGCCATCACACAATTTCAATGTATACATTATAAAAGTGAATGGAGTATACTAAACTTACTTTTCATTTCAATTTTGATTATGACCATTTCTTAAACTATTTTTTATGGTGAATATATTTCTTTTCACATTTTGATATTTATGAACTGATTTTTAAATAAGAAACATATACCTGTCAAAGCAGGGGTTGCACTGAGTACTGCATGGCCTTATCACCACCAGTAATCAATATGAGCAAACAAAGTTCTCGAACCTGCGTTCTTCTATTTGAATTTAACCTCCAATGTCTTACTCATTTGTACTGGTAGTAGACCTCCTTCAGTATTCTTATGAAAATTGAATATTTTCTGATACATTACAATTCAGAAATTTCATATAGTGAATTTGCTATAAGTAATATTATATTTAGGTCCAGGGAAAAGACATAAATTGGCAGAATTAGACAAGAGGCTCATAAGTTTGACTCGTGTGGATAATGTTAGTATGGGTTCTACAGGACTGTCCAATTTGGAAATGTGCAGAGCAGAAATTGATAATATAATAGCTTCGGAATGTCTCTACTGCGGAGAAAATATGATTCAGAATATTGATAAACCCTTCTTAGATGATCTTGAATATGAAATTCTAAAGAAAGAGTGGGAGTAACATTATTTATTACCAAAACCATGTTATAAGATTCTTCACTGATATTTATTGTGATATTTATATTTAATCAAACCGTAAGTGAAAAATATTGTTATAAAATAAATAATATATATTTTAGTATAGGTGCAAATGTAATTGAAGACCATTTATTTATATGATTTATTTCTGCTTACATATACAAGTCCTCTATGATGTATCACATTTATTGTGTTCAATAAATTCTTAAATTCATCGAATTCATTTTATCATTCCTCTAATCAAAAATAGAACACTCGTTATATGTTTTGGAAAATTGTTTTCGAAATGAACGAATTTTCTGATAACTTGTACAGACATAACTCAATGACCAATAAGTTCCTAATTGTACTGCATTTATGTAGTTGAAATGTACTAGTTTTATGCAGATACTATCGACATCAGACATCTAGTTAGGGTTACTTCAAGTAGAAATCTTATTCTCGAAGTATTTCGAAACGATGTCTGAAATAGTCTCACGAATGATGGATTTGTCCGGGTGACTCCAATGGAGAAACCTAGAAATTTGGAATTTCAGGGTAATTTCGTATCTCGAATTCGATTAGGGATTCCGTGAATATGGTCGTTCGAAATTATGTTCCCTGAAAATGGGAATAATAAGTTTGTGGCTTAAGGACTGGGCAAATAAAACAAATCCTTTTTTGAATTGTCGACGTTTCGATCCTTGGTTCGGATCTTTTTCAAGACTGAAACATTTAATAGCGTGTAAATATCAACTCTGACAACAATTAAAACAATACTTTGTTACACAAGAAATTATATCAAAAGACACAAATCACAATGGTCAAAGAAACTCAACTAGTATCGAGAACAAACGTTTAACCTTCTCTATGGAAGTAGCCAGGTTGATCAAGTCGAGAAAGCAACAGAAAACAAAACTAATTAATCAAATTAACCTTTTCAAATGGACGTTAGAGGAAGCACAATGTGGTCATGAAATCTATAGGTCATTCTGTAATTCTATTTCTGTCAATTTTGTATAAAACGATCATCACTCTTAATAACCTGAATTGAAATGAGAAGATGGAACGAATGGAACATGTTATTCGGGGAAATCAATCCTATATCAATTTTTTGTTCGATGCAACAAATGTAGAATCGCAGGTGGAATGCACTAGTTAACGGATTATTTGTTTTTAATTTTTGTTAATAAATTACTGTAAACAATACTGAGAGATTCAACATCAGTTCTTAGGTTGATTGTATTATTTATTGAAATATGGATCATCTCACTTATGCATCGCTTGAAATAGTTGTTTTCCCTGTCCAAGATCTTTACACTCTCAAAATCAAAATCATAATCATTTTCAAAGTGGTGGGCAGCGAGAGCTGTTTTTTCGTTTTTTACCTTGTTAATTTCTCTACAATCATAAGAATGTTGATATATTCTTTTTTTCAAATATTGTTTCGTCGTACCCACATACGTACTACCGCAATCTTTACAATTTATCGAGTACTTAAACCAAATTGGATTTTAGCGAATTAGGTGTTGGGTCTTTGAGCTTGCTAAAAATGCTCCCTACTGTTTTAAGAGGATAGAAGGCGAGTTGGCAATTTGGTGTTGTATTTTTCACTAGCTGGTTAACCTTCCCAGACAAACTAGGTATATATGGAAATCTATAATAAGTCTTTTCTCCTTTTTCTCTTTTTCTGTCTAATGATACTATTTGGTGTTTATAGGTTGCTGCGACTGTATTGACTAGTTTTGTGGGGTAATTATTAATCCTTAACAAGTTTTTAATTTTTTTCTCATTCTGCGCATGGTATATCGGGTCACTCAACTTGTAATTTCTAAATAATAGATTTTTTATAGAGGCTATTTTTTGTGATGTAGGGTGGTTCGAATAATAATTTAATAATCTACCTGATGATGTGTCTTTCATGTGCCAATTAGTTGAGATAGTTCCATTATCTTGTCTGATGAGAGCAACATCCAAAAAAGAAATTTTGCTCTCGATCTCGTGTTCAACCGTGAACTGAATTCTTTCATGTACACTGTTGAATGTTTCTACTACCTCACTTGTTTTTCCTTTTGGTATCGCTAAGATGGTATCATCGACATACAATTTCAGGAAAGGGATGGTGAAAGCTAAATTATTTACCCCAACAGTTATAACATGATTCATCACGATACTGGCAAGTGTTGGGCTGGCCGGATTACCCATAGCTGTACCCTCTATCTGTTGATATATGACTCCGTCAAAGGTGAAATAACTTGACTCGAAGATAAACTCTATTATACGTCGAAATAGGGTTCTTTTGATATCAGTGTACGCCGAAATATACGTCCAACTAGATCTTATTATGTCAAGTAAAAGTTGTTTAGGTATGTTAGTGAAAAGTGAAGTCACATCTAAGGATATGAGCTCGTAATCAATGGGCAACTGAACCGTGCGAATGAACTCCACGAATTGTGTCGAGTTATTTATATTATGATCAAATGTTGTGATCCATGGCGCTAAAATCTCATGGACCAGTAAGGATAGGTTATATACTGGAGAGTCTATACAGCTGACTATGGGTCTTAAACTGATGGTGTGCGTCTTATGTGTTTTTCGCAGACCATACATTTTTGGGGATATTGCATTGCGTTTTTTCAACCTATTTGCTCTTGACGAATTTATTACCATATCCTCAGAAAGTTCACTTATAAGTTCATTATTCTTACGTTCTTCTTTCATCTTTTCTGTATATTCTGTTTTTAACATTAAAACTGTGCTGTTACCTTTGTCCGACCTCATGACCAGACATTCTGGATGCTCTCTCAAAAATCTTCTGGTTTTTTCAAATTTTCTTTCTACAATATCGACCCTAGTCGATCTATTGATTCTATAATGATAATTAGTAGTGATGTTAGTGAATAATGCTCTCATTCTATTTCTTTCTTTTAACGATAAACAAGACTGATCACTCACGAAACATTCAAAATCTTTAATAATGGCTGGGTCAAGTTTTTTGTTGTTATTAGTGGTAATACTAAACTTAGGTCCTGCACAAAGGATTTCACGTGCGAAATCAGGCAGTACTATGTTAGTATAGTTAAACATGAATTTCTCGTGAGTATGAAGTTTGAAACTGGCCACTTCCCTACACAAATTATCTAGTTTCTTAATGTTCTTTGATTTTATCTGTGAGAACAATTTATCCGATGTAGACCTACATTTCTGAGCAAAATTTGAGAATAAAAAATCAGGAATTAAGTTCAAGGTGCGCTGTTCGATAGCTTTCTGTTGTTTAGCATAGTTGTTCAATTTCCAGATCGTAACTTTAATTTCCAAATTTAAAACTGATAGCGTGAACCTGTTTTTCAATTTATCAATTTCCATATGATATGAGTGTTCATCTGCATTCAAAAATTTCAAACATTTTATATTGTGGGAAATATGATTGGGAATCACATTTCTAGTACGACACTGTAGCAAAAATATTCTCCTGTTCTTAAGAGATGTTAGTTTTCTGTCAAAGTTCATCCAAGATTTCAATAAACACGAAAAGTTCAAATCCACCGGTTCTATAGAGGTTAAATTTTGCATTCAGATTGGCCATAACGTATTCAAGAGTCACAAGAATGTTTTGGCACAAACCTTGTTTTCTCAAATAGATCTCGTGTTTCAGAGGATATGTATTGAATCTGCAATAAAAAACGTGATTTAGATTTTCAGAACAATAATTTTTATTTAACAAACATTTACATGATATGTCTATGCAGGGTACTTATACTATGAAAAATTCTGAAAAATATACTTAGACCTAAAAAAAATAGCATATGCCTTACATCGACTCACAGATTTGTAGTCATGAAAAGGTGAAAAGCGATTGTCTAAAAGCCGACAGATTTTTTTCATATTTATCAATTTTTCGAGTTTTATATGAAAAATTTTATAAAATTGGAACAATGTCGAAATTATCGTTTTTCTTAACATCTTAAGAACCTATTTGAATATCATTAATTTTTCTTTCAAATGAAAAAATGTGAATTTACGAGGGTTTTCGTGAATATTATTTTATATACACAAAAATTGTGTAGTAAATGTGCGTTATGCATTTAATTGGCTGAAATAAATTATTAAATTTTAATTCCGAAATAATTGTAATTCACTTCACTTAGGGATTTTGATATTGATTTGACAAAATAAATCGAAAAAACATTATTATCATTGGTTTATCTTGGGATTTTTTCTCGGTGATTTTTTTATTATTGGCAGGTCAGTAATTAATCTTTTCTATTATGCAAATAATGATAATTGTATCTTTCATAAATTTTTCTTTAATCTGTTATTTGAGGGTGGGCAGTAAATTTTTTAGTGCCCCTACCCATAGCTTCGCGCGAGCAAATGATTGTGGAATTTATTTTATTTATTATTTCATATATTTTTAACGCATACCTCCATTTTTCAGAAATTAGAATTTGCAGGGGAAATTATGGTTTGAATGTTTCCAGAACAAATTTTTCGTGCCTCAGAATTCATATGCCATATGGGACTTAGATGAGAGAACTTGAAGTTAAATCACAGTATTTTGAAATTTGATCAATCCGTAAACACAATATCATTTCAATTATAGATAAATCATACAAAAACGTATAAATTGAAGAATTACCAGCAATCTAACAAAAAAAATTGCACGAGACAAGAACGAACAGCTTCTGCCCGGAACAAACACTCAATAACACGCCAAATTACGCATGTCTGTATCCGGCATTATCTTTTTGTGTCTATGGAGAAAGTCAAACAATGCACATTTTCATCCCCCTCATTATAATTTGTTTTATTTCTATTGTCCACAAAGTTTTAATAATAAAAAAGAATTAAGTGAAATAGTGTTTTTGCAGGAAGAAGTGCTGACAGACATTGTGAGATTCTTCATCTTTGAATGCAAAATATAGTCGAAGCAAATAATTGGTACAGAACGTCTACTTTCACAAAGTTTCGTTTGCGCGATAAAGTACTGATAAATCTCTGCAATAAGAATGTATCTCAATTTAAATTTCGGTTCCTACTAAGTTATGGTAAATTGAATCAAAAAGCTTCATGAAACCGTTGATGAGTAGGATCTAAAAAGTCATAAAAATGGCTTATATTTCAGAACCACAGAATGTCTGGAAATCTTACAGGAACATTTGCTGTAGACTGTTTCTCAATAGATGAACGAGTAGTGAATGGAAAATTTTCAAACGATTCTATTTCTAAAAAAATATCCTTTATGTTTTTGGGAATCAAAGTTCTCTATCATACTTTATACATCTGAAAGCATATTTTTATATGCAGTTAAAACCGAAAGGAACTATAGTTTCTCAATTAATCATAACATTCTCAAAAAACAGGAAAATTCTGTTTCACTATATCAAAGTTACAAATGTTATAATAGCCTGAAAAATGTATTCATGTGATCTTTAACAATTTATGTATGTACATGTATTGAAACGTTGCCTAAAATTAATTTTAATCACAGACGAAAATAAGCTATACCAGTCGGCAATTTCTATATACAACACCTTGAAAGTATAAATATATATATTATATATAAACATCTGAATAATATATACTACTGCTTTAGGACAACATAAAAGGCTCAGAAAAAATACATTCATACGCATTTGCTTTCTGTGGTCTATTTTCTTCTCAAAAAATGGAAAGTCATTATTTATAAAATTAAACATGATTATTTCACTCTATTTCAGATCTGCGTCAGCATGTGCAATTTCGGAACTAATTGAAACGCTAATTATTTATTGAGAAAACGGATTTGTGCGCATGAAAGAGAAGATATTCAGGGGAATATGAAAACATCATATTCGAGTGAATGATTACCAGTACCACTCCTCTGCAGTATTGATGTAAGCACAAGCTGCAGACTGGGATTCTATAGAAATCTAGTACCGCCAATACCAAATTATACGCCAACCTTTAGAATTTTTGTAGAAAACTACTGAAAAGAAGTAAAGCAGTAACGCGCACATTAACCTGGTTTTTATAGAGATAAGGGTATTATACCTTCATAATTATTATTAGATCAGCAAGTATGCAATATGCACCAAACAAGAATTTGGAAAAATCCTTAAAGGCAACATAAACTTCTGACGCAGAATGGTAGATGCTTTGACAGAAAAAAGTTAAAAAAGAACATGACAATTTTTCGTTTTGTGCAACAACTTCAGTATTTTGTTAACTGCATTTGGACATTGAATTGAAAAAGATTATGGCATGGATTTGAAAAATATAACAAAAAAGAAAAATTAGCGTCAACAAGGCGAATAACTCAACTCAATTCATCAACAAAATCATGACAGCTCAAGGGAGCCTTTACTCTTCAAATAATCCTAAAGCTGTAGTGGGGTATTGCTAAATTTATTGACTATTTTTCCTGCTCAACTTCAAATCTTCGTGTAACACAACCATTCAGTATTGCAAGTCATTGTCGATCCTTTTCATTTCTTCGAACATTCATATTATTATCAGGCCAAACTGACCATCCTGAACACATTAGTGTCTCAAGACTCACTTATAGAGAAGCATGCCTCT
This sequence comes from Adalia decempunctata, assembly GCA_951802165.1. NCBI lineage: Eukaryota > Metazoa > Arthropoda > Insecta > Coleoptera > Coccinellidae > Adalia > Adalia decempunctata. The sequence continues at coordinate 36,735,469 of OX637695.1, read as the reverse complement.
CGCCTCTCATTCACTTATTCTGCGTGTTGAATTGAAAAAAGTTACTTATAAGTATTTAACAATTACGTATTAACGAAAGCAACATATTTTATAACAACGAAGCACTTCAATATGCACTTAAATGAACTTAACGACTTCCGAATAAATGTATGAATTTTGTGCCGAATATTTCCATTATGTTCCATACTTTGTGCTGGCTTTCAGAATGATGATTGTGCCTCATAGCATCATTATCTGCCATTGAACGAGAAGATGATACTATGACCTGCAAAAAAAGAAATTATCAATTACATAGATCACATAAGTAGGTACATCAATATCACAACCTTCTTACAACAACTTGAATTAGTATGAAATCGAGGTTTTTCAGAAAAAATATTTTTACCAAATTCCAGAAATAATCTGCCATTTTTGAATCCAGACTTAAAGTGATCTCTTTTGAGGTCATGATCCATAATACTAAATAGTGCGGTGCAAATTTTTCAGTACGGTTAACTGAAGTTGAGAAATAATTTATGATTATATAAAAACTGATATTTTCCTTAAACTGGCAGGAATAAATCCAAAACATTTTTGTGAAATGAATAAGTAGGATAAACGAAAATGTTTAACTGTAGGGCTGAGTGGACATTACCGGCCACTGTAGGTAATTGCTTAGACCATAACCTCGAGTGTTTTCTTTGAGGCCTTACCACATTCTATTTCGCGGCTTGGAAATATAAAAGGTTGTGGTTACATCAAGGCAGTTAAGGAAATAATCAAAAATAGGATAACGTCCATAGGTCATGGAATAATCATTGAGAGAAATGGACTAGTAACTAGTAGAGATCTAATTCCTCTCAGTTAATGAAATATTTCGAAAACCTGCAATTTAATTTATGCTCACCTTTGAATGCTACGAAGATGGACGTGGACGCTTGCAAATTGAGTTTCCTGAAGGAATAGTAGCTGTCGTGTTCGGCACAATCATCGTGGAATGCAAAAGAAGGCTTGTTTCTTCAGATGGGGAAGTATCTTCAAGAGGAGGAGGTGGACATATATACAGAGGTACCTGGCTAGTCTCTGTTAAACGGTTTGAATCGACCAGAATAGGTTCCTGCTGTTTGTCCTTAGCACTCATTATATCATCCAGTAAGGTGAATTGTGATCTAGAATTTTGTATGATAAGTATATAAGGGGTCTGCAGGTGACATTGGCTTTTAGTACAGTTTCTACAATATGCAAATTGGAATCAGTTATTCTCCATCAAATAATTATTATTTTATATCTGATTAAAGGCCATAAAATGAATTTAAAATTTCTTTGAGGGCTTCTAAGCTTACCGCAGACTAGTCTGTCACGGCAGTCTCCGTCGATTTAGTCGACTAATCCTAGAGCTAAGATTAGGTCGGCCTCTTAGACTGTGTATATGTATAAGTATATGGGTAGTAGTTGAGTATTCCCGGAATGTACTAACTCAATTTCAATCGAGAAATATGAACTTTAAGGTGTTTGCAGAGATTCGTGTCAGGCACGTATTTGGCCCAATTTTTTTCAAATCTTTTTAACAGAACCGAATAAGGAAAAACGGAAAATGGTTTCTTTTTGCCTCAAGAATCTTCAGTTGAAATATATGTATAGGGTGATTGTTTATATTTCACTCAATAGCTATTTCAGTGGTATATTTTTCATGGGTATTCAGAATTCAGTACTAAGAAATGCATAAAAGCATCGTGAACCTGAAAATTTTATGGAAACTGTTATTGTACAAATGATACAGCTTGTATTTCATTTTCCTTATCGGTAGAGCTCTCCCTTCTGATTTCAAAATTATACCTACATATACTCAATGGAGGATATTTTCGGCAGTTTTCTAAAAATGTAGCTTTTTTCGACTAAATCAAAGGCAACTGTAGATCGCCATTCGAGAACGCTGTGAGTTCTTTATATCGGAGTTGTAGTTGCCACAGATAATAAAACAAATGAATTTTTCGGCTTGGCTTTTTTTCAAATTCATGAGTTGATATATCAAAAATGCTATATTCTGAGCAAGAAAAACTTGATATTGTGTCAGTTTTTATAAAAACTAATCAAAACCAACTCTTGGCGCGTCGGGAGTATCGGTGACTTTACCCAAGCAGATACAATATGTGGATTGGCAGGAATGGGACATTTTTATGGCCTCCTAACAGTCCCGACTTAACCCCATTGGACACTTTTTTCACAAGGGGTTATTTGAAATCTGAAGTGTAGGATGGCAAAAAATTTCGAAGACATTAAATTCAGAATAGAGGAAGAAAATGATCCAGAAATGGTAAGGAAAACCCTCAAAAACTTAATAAAAAGAAATTGACTGTGTGTAGAAATGAATGCGGGTCGTTTTGAACACTTTATTTAACTTTTAGTTAATGAATAAATGAAATAAATATCAGTTGTTTTATTATCCACGGTTCCTTCGATACGAAGAAATCGCATCGTCTTGTGGCGTTCTACAGCTGCCTAAGATTTAGACGAAAAAATCTATATTTTTAGAAAACTGCAGAAAAAACCTCTATAAAGTATATATTTTTGGAATCCAAAGAAAGGGCTTCACCGATTAGGAAAATAAAACACAGGGGGTACCATTTGAATAATAACAGTTTTTCCATTTCGTTGGTACCGTCAATTTAGCGAAACCCTGCATATACAGTTACAAATATATTTCCACGTCACCTAAGAAGTACTATTTGACGACGCGTTGGAATTTTTTGAATGGAACTCCTCGCCTATAGTCCTATTATAGCCCAATACATTACTTGATACTTTCTTAGTTAAATTTGCCATCAAAATGAACGAAATGAAGTGCAAACTATAAAACACATACACCGCTTTCTCTTACTTTATGAAGCTGACCTAATTTAATTCCTCTAGTTTCCCAAAGCGGCTTTATTTTGAACCATCAAATCGAGTTGATTCTCCGATCAGCGCTGATCGCGATTTATATACCTGCTACTACTATGCGATTCAACTGTTTTCGCCCTAGGGTCGGCTGGCCGACCATTGCTCGACGTCTGAATTTACTGGGAATTCAAATTATTTTCGAACGGTGGGTTTCACAAAGCTCTGTCAACTCTGAAATCAGTTGATTGCCAATCAAATGTGAATTCTCCGATCAAGCCCGAGATTGTCTCATATCAGGGCTGATTGCGCTTTATGAAACCCATATTTATGGTCAAAAATCAACAAACTTCTATCAAACGGAAATTTTTTTCTGAAATAGACAAAATATCTCATCATAGTTCAATATTTTTCCTTTCATTAAATATTTGGAATAACCAATAAGAAACTGTGAAACTATTGTACCGTTCTATTTGGGGAAACTGCGTGAGTGGTAGGTGTTACATTCACATATAGTACCATGTTCTGAAGCGCTCGGTCGGCTGGCCGACCTGTTCTAAGTGGAAAGTGGAAACATGAGATTCTGAGGGCAATAATCGAGATTTGAATTTCGAAATTGATAATTATTTTACATTTCCCGATTAGATATTGTTGGGTCAGTCAGGGCGGCCTTGCTAACTCTGACGATCTATCCCTGGGTACGCAATACCTTTAGAAGTTACGATGTCTGGTGACCCTTCTGAATGTTTGTAGACATGAGCTCACACAATTAAAAGATGTCCGATATAAAGGATCGGGATTGAGAAATGAAAAAATTTCAATATTCAATAGAAACAATTCTAGCAGAACCAGAAGGCGATCGACAAAGACAAATACATAAGTTTTATCAGAATTATAACAATGAGAAATGTAAATTTTCGCCGAGAACACAAAATGCATCACTCACTGTCTTTATGTAAACTGAAGGATGTAGAAGATATTGGAGTGCCCATGAAGATACAGAATGGACCAAAATAGACTGGTACTGGTATACATAGCTAAGATCTTGGAAATAACAAGCTGATGACGGCCAATGGGTAGACCCTTAGACTATATACTCTATAGTCTATAGTATAGATTATACTATAGGTATAGTCTAAGGGTAGACTACCCGAAAGATGGAAAGACAGGATAATCCACCGAATTGAAGCAGTCTTCGCAATTGACTGATCTCAGTGGCGCACCCAGGATTTAGTTATGGGGGGGGGGGCTGAACTAAACTGAAGAATTGTTCTTGCTATATACAGGGAGTTTCATTGGTAAATGAACATACGGTAACCTGAGCTAAAGCTACCCTAGACAAGCCCGAAAAACCGATATATGATAGGTCCAATCAAATCCATAACCGAGATAGAGGATAGTTTATACATGTTTTTACCAAAAATTCAAATTTCTCATAACTTTCGAACCAACCAGTATAGTCGGTTGATATTTGGAACGTATGATCCACTTCCACATATCGATCGATTCACTTTGAATTTTCCAAAAATTCCAGATCCGTATTTGAAAAATATGGGACTTCTTCCAAGCTGAGATTCAACACCCTGTTTATCAAAATTTTGGGATTTGATTGAGATATTTGAAGAGAGCCGAAAATTTTCAATGAGATTCAGTCGATTTCATTGTCTCGCACGTCCATTTGCTCAAAGAAAGCTTCAGAAAAAGATCCAATTGAATATTGGAATTTCGCTAATTCACAGAAGGATCGTGATCAAATTGATTTTTTTTCCCACTAATTGCACATTCGAATTTCATAGTATTCTGAGGAATCATTTCAAGTTATTTCCGGAAAAGCATTATTGATTGAGAAAAATTTATTTGAAGTCAAAAAAGATGAATAAATAAATAAACATAAAAACTTAACATGAATTACATAAGGTGCTCGAAAGTACCGCCATTTTGCTCAATACACATTCTTGCCCTCTTCAAAATATGTCTGATACTCATTTTTTATCATGTCTGGATTATTACGTATTTTATTGCAAGCGACTTCGATACGTTGCTTGAGGATCTCCTCACTTTCTATTTCATATGAATATATTGAACATTTAAAATAACCCCAAATGAAATAATCAACAGGATTGAAATCTGGTGATCGAGAGGGCCAGGCATGCGGTCCACCTCTGCCAATCCACATATTTCGAAAGTTCTGATCTAAAAATTGCCTGATCATTACTCTGAAATAGGGTGGAGCTCCATCATGCTGAGAATGCATTCCTGCCAAGACGGCTTAGGGGTGATCACTGATCTTTACTCAGATTTCCTCCAATATCATCTTCATTCTTCCTGTATTACTCGAAGGTACGGACATGCAAGAATGCATTTTCGGCAAGATGGAGCTCCACTCTATTTCGGAGTAATGCCCAGACTCAGACAACCGTCTTTTGTGTATTATGTATTGGTGAAGTGAATATGGAATACTCAAAAAATGACAGAGTTTAAAATCAACCAAAAGAAGCCGGTTTGATAATGTTTGACGTTTAAAAATGAATCCCCCCCCCCTTGGGTGCGCCACTGACTGAGATCTTAAAGTCTTCTAAGGTCCGATTTCTCCATTGCGGGTTAACCAAGATTCATTTTGGATATGGAGGTCGATATTTGTCAGTCGTATTAAATTTGGAACTTACCTTGGCGTTATTTGCGACTTGAGGTTTCGCGTCCTTTCCAGTTCTTGCTGATAGGTGGGAAGTGCTTTAGCAGTCTTATGTCGGGAAGGCGGGGAGGACAAGCGTCTATTAGGGGAATATTCACTACCGGAACCGACGTCGTACAAAGATGTATTGTCCGATATCAAACGTTCACTTTCTGGATCACCACCGTTTTTATTTCCACTACTGTCCGATTTTTTCAATATCGATTTGTTCCTCCTGTGGTGCTCCAATTGGGGGCTCTGCCTACTGTCTATCGAATCTACTGACAAAGTTGATTTACTACTATTTCTTCCTGAAACGGCAAAATAAATTCATTTGGTGAGCAGATTGAGGATGGGCATCTACAAATCTATCCATATCACAAATTTCGAATTGCTTTTGAATTCATTTAGTTACTGAAAATTGTGGAATATCATATTTTTATACAACTGTAGTTCAGAGACAAGCAGTAACAAATGAAGTGGTATCGAAAAAACAAGGCCAAGAAGAAAACTAGAATATACAGATATAATAAGAGCCGTATAGATTTGGTATAGTGAAATAATTATTTTTTGAACAACGATAAAATGTTCGAAAAATATAGGATATGAGATTGAATAACTATGGTTAGTTATTTTGAAAACGAAGTCGGTTTTATCTCCGAAACGTTGACTAAAGGAAGTTTTATTATTGAATAATATTGGTTCGCTTAATTTTTTTATTTAATCGTTCGATAAGATATATAAAAAATAGGGGGTTGCCATTAAAAAAACCGAACCTATGTATCGTTTGGAAAAAACGATGAAGTCGATAGCTTGAATAGAAACGAAGTTATGGACCATTTATTGACCCCTGAGTCGCCCTGTATGTAATGGTAAAGGGTGCGGCAACTAGTTCTCCCACATTTGAAGGAGCTGTTTGAAAAATACGAAGATGGATATTCAAAAAATTCCCTTTTATTTCGAAAGCCTACATAATCAAGTTTTTTTTCATTTATGTCTTGAAAATAATATCATCCGAATGACGGCCTTGACGAGCGACGCACGTCTTTCGCGGAAGTTTCCATTACTCTCTTTGGCATAGCGGTTTCAATTTGGATGATTTCCTCCTTGATTGCCTCTTTCAAGTGATCAAGGGTCCTACGGGCCCTGGGGCGATGTTTGAAGACCTCATTCTTGAGATAACCCATAGGCCCTTACATTTTTTAGGAACGCGGCGCTACAGTCACTGTGACGTCCCAACACGCACCCTGTGGTTAATGACCATGAGCTATTATGTCACTGTGAGTAATTAAGCAAAACAAACAAAATGTTTCATGATTCACGTTCTACATTGTTGTTCGATATTTTTCAATGCTCTGCATCCGATGCATTTATCTGGTTGTCTTGTTTCATTCGTGATGTATGATAACCAATTCTGCAAATATTCATTAGCCCAACGTCAGTTGTCACTGACCGAATTGATTGCGAATCGTTTTTGGCGTCGGTTCCCAATCCAATAGCAATTCGAATGTCATTGTCATCCGCACATCCGCTTCAACGGATTTCGTGAATTCATCAAGAGCATTTTTTGAATCGGGTTAAACTTAAAACATTTTCGACAAGGTTATAGATTCGTAATTTTTGAAGCATTCATGCAAATCGTGAAGTATCCCTGATTTATTTTGGGATAAAAAGATCTATGATATTGTGAGAATAATACCTGATTCTGCGGCTTAAAGCGTGAAAAGCACCGAATTCACTGGGAATTGAGAAGTTGAATGAAAAAAGTATTCATATTTTTCGGAAACAAAGGATGAACTTCTGATATCACTAATAATAGCTACTTTCTTGCACTATACTCGCTTTTATTAGACGTGCCAGTGGCGGAGATAATGAATTTGCTGAAAGGTTTTACCCCCCATCTATTACACCACTGGACAAATTTGCATTTGCACAGCAAAGTCTTATGCGCCAATCTGTTTCACATAAAAAAGGTAATGGTTCATTGTTCCAAAGTGAACCGTTTTCGAGAAAAATGGCATTTTATGATCAAAATCAATTTTCTAACGCGTTGTAAATTTCTTGTAATTGGAAAATTTCTTGTAATCTTGTTAGCTATGGTCGCTAAAAAACTCCAAACCCTTTTTCTCAAAATTTTGTTGAAATAATAAATTACTAACTATTTATATATCTTATCGAACTAACACTTCTCATTTTTCCAATTACAAGATATTTACAAATGGTTTTAGATCATAAATTGCCAGTTTTCTCGAAAACGGTTAACTTCAGAGTAATGAACGATGACCCTTTTATGTAAAACACATTGGCGCATCAATAATTGCTGTGTAAATGCAAATTGGTCCAGTGGTGTAAAAGTTGGGAGGGAAACCTTTGTGCAAATTCAATATCTCCGCCACTGGCACGTCTAATAAAACCGAGTAAACTGCACGAAAGTAGCTATTATAATTGACAATGTGTGTATAAAAACTCAATTCTGTAATTCGAACGGTTCCTGAGTTACAGGCAAAAACCTGTAAAAAATATGAAAAAATGGAAGAGAAACCAAAATGTTATTTTTTTATGAGAAATCTCCAGTTGACTGTTGATAGGTACACTAATTATTTAGGAACGGGAACAGCCTGTATATACATTACCATGAATGCAAAATCTTATGACTGAAATAAATAAGGCCACAATAATGAATGGACATCTAGCCATAAATATAAATCAACAATGATGTGACAAAACAGTTGTGGTAGTGATAAGCAAATGAAGAATGTCGATTCTCAGGTTTCAGGGAATATTCCTGTTGAGTTATTCAAAGCAAGAGCCCGAATAGAGTTAAAGGAATTTTGCTATCTTTTTGTTGCAGTTTCATTTTTTTTGCAGACGGTAACAGAAAAGGGGTTCGCGTGTAATGTGCACCTTCGGTAGACTGTCGGAAAGGTGATGCAAGAAACTTTGCGACAATATTAGATTCAATCATGTTTATGTCCGGGAAATCGTGCTCAGATTATTTGGATTTCAACAGGTGAGAGAATAGTTGTAAGGAAGGGACAAACATATGGCGATAGATCAAAAACTGAAACTGAAGGCATCAATCGTTTGGACTGGCCTGCTCTATCTCCAGACATTAATTCCATCGAACATGCTTGCAGATCAATACAATCAGCCAGGAATCCGACCAGAAATTGACAGGACCTTGTTCAAGCTGCTCAGGAGGAATGGCTTAATACAGCACATTGCTAATCTGGGGACTAGAATACCCGACCCAACATAGGTGCTAGACGTGGAAATAATCGTTATTAGGCACAATTTGTATGTTTATGTTTTTCTTTGTAATGGTGGATAGTGGGTTATCACAATTTGTAGAAACACCGTTTGTGTGTTTTCTCACTTGAAACTGATCAATTAAGAATATAGGGTGATGCCAAACTGTTGAATGTGTATAAAAGAATCAATAGATTCTGTTTATCTATAATCGTATATTGCATGAAAAAGACGAGCTGAATATGTGAATAAAACTTCGTTTACCTGATTTGCTACCACCGAAATTTTGTAAGCTGAATAAATGCTGGTTAATAATTCTTGTTGCTGAAGCTAGACTTCTCGTAGGCATGAACGGAGGTCTCTTCCTTTTTCCTTCCAAACTTTCCTGAGAGTTTTGTTCTGTAGAATCACCAAATCTCGTTCTAGGTCTTGCCGCCTGAAATGAGAAGTTTGATATTCGAATGTGATTTTTCCGTTTTATGTAATGATGAATTCAAGATATTACGATACCATACGGGGTGTTGCGTTATGCATGGATAATATGGTGGCTGCGGTACGAGTAATTTGTGGCGGCTCGGAAAAAATGTTTGAGGTATATCCAGTAGAAATCTCCCGGTTACAGAATAATACGATATTTTCGGTGGCAAGATTCCAAATGAATATATTTTTTCAATCTGTTTTGTGGATAGTATTCATGTGAACAGGGTCCTGCAATAGTGCAAAAATATTCCATATAGCTGCCTAACCAGACATCTTAGAGATTTCGTTGGAGAGTAGACCTCCTGTACCTTCATTTCTGCATCTCAGAAAATTATTTGCTGATATACAGGGTGTCCCCGATAAATGTAATACAACGAATGGATGATTTTTTCATTGGATCACCCTATATATTTTCACATATTTTCAATGACCTTTATAACCTTTTTTATGACGCAAAATATAAGAGATATTCTTCAAACGGTACAGATCTTATTCGGAGAAAACTGCAGAAAGGTAAGGGAAACGCAGTTCAGTAAAAGTCTTCTGACGATTTCCAGAAGCGATGGCTGAACTGCCTTTCCCCCACCTTTCTGCAGTTTTCTTGAATGTCAATGAAAATTGTTGAATAACATTTATCGGGTCACCCTGTATATCAGAAAATAATTTCAGAGATACAAAAGGTCTACTTTCCAACGGAATCTCTGAGATGTCTGGTTCGGCAGCTATGGAAGATTTTCGCACAATTGCAGGACCCTGTAGATGTGCTATCGAATGCAAACTATAATTTTTCAGATATTTTCACGTGGAAATTGGAAATTAACAGTGACTAGGACAACCAATGAAAACAATATAATTTTCGTGGCACATGCATAGATTTTTAAAAATTTCATGTTCTGCTTATTTTTTAGAGTTCATGTTCAACTTTACGTGAAATAACAAAAATATGGTCCCTTGAGTGCCAAATTGAGAAAAAACATGCTTGTTTCATTGAGATTTCGAAATGGTATAATACACCCTATTTCCAGCATTTAATACAAAATAAATTCCTATTGAAAAAGGGTCAAGAGCTTTTTTTTTTACTACAGAAGTGGGGACATACAGATACACTCGTGACTGACGTAACCATGATTCCTAGGAAAATATTGCCGAAGGTTAGTATTCAGTTGCGTACTTTATTACTGAGTAATTCGAAAAAATTGGTTGTTCAGGAAAAAATTCCGCAATGAAACACAAAACTTGACGTGATGGCTAAAGCTTTATTCTGGACTGAAAAACATTCAATCTTCAAAGATTATTTCGGCCTCTGGTAAGCCTTAGATGATCTATACACTATACACAACCTTCAATTTTTTATCACAGGTATCACAGATAAAGAGCATTGTTCGCCTTCAATGCTCCAATGAATTTGTTGATTTTTAAGTCAGAAATGGGTCTCATCATCGAAGCAAATTCTTCAGCGGATCTGCATTGAATTGTTTCAGATCCCAGGCATTATACTAAAATCTTGCTTCAAAGCTCCCTGATTTCAATAACACCATTTCGATTCTCTCAGAATACCTTAAGCAGATTTTCATTTCTTAAACGATATTTTGAAATTGTTATTCTCTCTTGTTTTCTTTCATTGATGAATACCACAGTTATGGAATCAATAGTTTTAAGTAAATTTCAAGTGATGAAGTAAATTTTAGCATTTTTGTAATTACGAAGAAGGCCCTTGTCTTGTTCTAACAATAATTTATTTTGTATTAAATGCTGTGAGTTTACCATTTCCATCAACCTCAATTGAACAGGCATGTTTTTTCTTAAGTTGGTACTCAGTTGACCAAATTTTTTACAGGACGTGAGGTTAAGCTTGGGAAAGAATAAGCAAAACATGAATTCGAGATAGATCTTTATTGAGAAAAACCATGCAAGCGCCTCAAAAAAATATAGTCTATATTCGTTGGCGCATCTATCCAGGAACCCTATCCAAAAAACAGATCAAAGAAATTCTGTCATTTGGAGTCTTTCCACCAAGAAGAGTGGCGAAGGGTGTTATTCTTTTGAATTTCCGAAAATGTCGAATATTTCGGGAACCGAGGGACTTTCACGAAACATGAAACGTAATTTTCTGAACCGCCATAACGTCCTCTACCGGCAGGTATCATATTATTCATTTATTACGCCACTCCCAGTATATCGGTAAAGCTTTATCCAAACCTGCTGATCTCAGATATCAACTTCGAAATAATCAATAAAATTAAATCTTTGAACATAATCTTCTTCTTACCTGTTGGAATCTCGTCCTCCTACTCTTAGGAAGCGGCGAATCGTTCAAGCTCACCCTACTACCCCTCTCCAAAGGACCGAACCCCCTGAAGGCTTCGTCGGACGGCGACGCTCCCAAACTTCTCAGTGCAGTGTCCCCAGAAGCTGATTTTTTAACACCTCCGGGCCTACTCGGCTTGAAGGCATCTGGACTATTATCCGTGCTCTTGTCCAATGGATTGACGTACAAGTTGCTGTCTAAAACAGAGGGAGGATCAATCGCATCGGAAGCAATGAGATCACCCTGGGAGTTGAACGGATGCGTCCTGCAGCTCTCGAACGTGTCGGTACTATCCACGCTTCCCATGTCGGCTCCGCCATGTTGTTTCTGTTTCACCTCGCGCTCAGCAATTTCCATCATCAGCTCCTGCTCAGCCTGCTCCGCCCTGATAGTCCGCATCTCCAGACAAACCGGATTTCGAAAGTCGCTGGTGGGTAACGGCATAAGATTTTCTGCGTCCACGAATTCCTTGAAGCTCTGCAGTGTTGAAAAGTCAATGAAAAAAGGAAACATTTTTATTTCAGATGATTTGAATTCATTTCATGCCTTGAAAGATTTCGCCTCGAAAGGATTTCTTTTGGCGTTTATTGGCTCAATATAACACGACCCAAGAGGTGCTTTCGAATGAGCCAGATGTAGATTATTTTTCTAGAGAGAAAAAAGGCATTATTTTACCCCGGGGTACGATAAATCAAAAATAAGACATTATGAAATGTCTGAGCTCGTGTGAATTCTCCATTAGTATATGCGTGCTAAGACACTGTTTCAAAGCTAGTAGGTAATAATCGACCTCAATATCCAATACTTTAAAGCTGAAAAGAAAAACGCTTAAATTAAAAAAAAAAACAACTATCAGGGGAAACCTCATACAATTCCACCTGGTTCACATTCTACTGATTCTATAAGAAGATACTACAAATGATAAGGGCTCTGATAATACGGTAGGCCTTTCTCAAATAACAGCTTTCAAAATAAAGACTGATTTGCGTGACATATAAAATGAAAAGCTTTATCTTTCACTCCTCGCTGTAATGAAAGATTCATTAACTCCAAAATTGAATAAATTTGATATTCATGGCATGCATACCGGCAGACCAATGCTAAAGGTTGTATTCATACATTTTTGCATAAAGAATCAGGTAGTCATTAGTTATATTCAGCCAACTGGGTCACACAGGAGCTAAGGTAAGTCTCGTTATCGAAAACACATCAATATCAATTACAAATTATTTATGGAACTCTCCGTTTCATGGGAAATCTTTCATTGCTAGTAACGGTGAAAAAGAGAACTATTTATAGGAACTAACTCATTTACATCGAAAATCTAGGTGGAGATGATTCATGGCAATCAGATTCTCTGAACTAATTAATCGTGTTCTAAGATTCTATCTTTGAATTGAGTCAGTAGTCTACTTCTAACAATCATGATCGATAACCTAAATGTTACCACTTCTACACTATCTCACATGCAATATAACGCTCCGACTATTGAAGCTGATGGAAATAGTGAGCCTTGTGCAACCACCCAATAAAATAATGCCAGGATCTATAAGTTTTGCTAAAGAGAGGAGCAACTGTTATTTTATTTTTTATTTGTTCGTTCGCAGATTCGAAAGTTTTTTATAATCGGAATTGTTATCAGAAAAAAATAGTAGATATTTGTACAGAGTGAGTAAAAATAACGCACAAAATCCAAATCTTTTCTAGTTATTATTTTGTATACTCGAACGGGTCAATTTTCATTTCGAATCAAAAATGATTTAAATTTCTCTGTTTGTCATGCTACCCTTGCAAGGGGTGAAGGGTAGTTCACTTTCATAAATGGTCTCAGACTACAGAAAGAGGAGACGCTGCTTTCGATAATAAATAGTGAAGCCAATTTTCAAAATCATCAGAACTAAACTGGGTAACTGTACTCTACTACGGAATCAAAATGTAGTAGAAATTTTTGCAACGTTGTGACGTTCGTTAAATTTTCAGTAGTAATATCACAATAGATTGAATTTCCGTGATAAGACTATCGATTTATTAAAGGAAAATGAGTTGCTTGGAAACATCACGAGTCCGGAGTTTGGAAATAAAAGATAGTTTTATGAGGTAAATTCAATCTCGAGTGAAATTTTGTAAGACTATTTCACGAACAGTTTAAAAGGTAAGAAACTCCATATTCGAGAAAAGCAAGGAAAAACTCATGTTGACGTCTACAATTTATTATTATACAGGGTGGGGCAGAAGAACCTATCCGATTTCAAATCCCTTTTTCTCAGAAGAGAGAGCAGGTAGAGTAGTGGGGTAAAAACCGTTAGAAAGCTGGTTTTATGCCATTTGTCAGTAGTCAACATGCCTTGGTCTGGTGAACATCGTGCTTTTGTTATTGAGCGGTTTATCGAATGCGGCGGTTCGATAATTGCTACACAACGTGCTTTTCGAATTCATTTCGGACTCGGGCGTCATGATCCTGTTCCACATCACGCTACGATTAAAGTGTGGGTGTCAAATTTTAGACAGACGAGTTCAGCATTGAAAAAGAAGTCGCCTGGACGTCCCAGGACAGCAACAGGACCTGAAAACGTGGCCAATGTGAGAGCCGCGATTGAACGTTCCCCGCGTCGTTCGGCGCGAAAACATTCGCTCGCTTTGGGGATTTCCAACCGCAGTATTCGGCGAATTTTGCACCGGGACCTCAAAATGCATCCCTACAAAATGGTTGTTGCACAGAAATTAAGTGAAAGGGATTTTGAAACCCGTACGAACCTGTGTCGCGATCTCCGAGAACTGCCAAACGACGATGTTGTGCTCTTCACGGACGAAGCCCATCTTCCTTTGGGGTTACCTCAAATCGAAGGTTTACCAGCATCGACCAAGGACCCTTCTTGCTTTACGAAGGGAAATTGCTCGGGCAATTGAAGAAATTCCTGTGGAAATGACGGTGAAAGTCATGGAAAGCTACCGCGAGCGCCTAAATAAGTGTATCCGCTCCCAAGGACGACATTTGAGTGATGTGCTTTTCAAAACTTAAATTTAAAAATGGCATAAAATTTGCGATATGTTAATAAAAAAAATTTTTTGACAAGCTGAGTGGTTTTAATTTTATAACGTTTTGAAATCGGATAGGTTTTTCTGCCCCACCCTGTAGATAGATAACTTCCTTGATTAATATATTCAAAGTAGTTGACAGGAACTTATATTTATCAGTTGTCAAACCATTCGTATCCATAGTTCAATAACAGATTATTCTGTAGTTCAATCGTTGAAAACACCGAAGTTGTCAGACCAATCATAATTCAGAGACAGTTGGTATTTTCGCGATAATACGAGCTGTCTTTGGACTGTGATTGGTCAGTTTTTGAAATGAGTGGAATGGTCTAATAAATGAACACTCAATCAAAATGAAAAGTTCAGTCATTAATTTCGTTCCGCTCTTTTAAGTTTGTGTAACTATAATGACGTTTTGAACAGTGTTGTCATCAGGATGTCGCGTAAAAGAAGTGAAATTCGGATTTATTTCTGAATATTATTAGCAAATACGTTGAAGAATGATTCGTATGTGACTCACTTGTGGTAAATTGAACTATTAGAATCCAAATTTGAGTTTACACAGGTATGTTCTCCTCTTATCATTTCTATGTAACAATGGCGTAGATTCTTCGATTTTTTGAGTTTCACTTTTCAGAGTCCCTACTGATGGAGAGGAGGAAAATCCATTCTGAATTTTGCTGACTCTGTTCACCTCAATACCGTTAACACCACGCCACTGGACCTTTAAAAGTTAGATTCCATAATGTTGCCACAACCGGATCTAATGATATTGCTATCCGTTATGCTATATATCTTCGTTCCACTCATTGAATACTGACTAAATTTTGGGTTCGCAAATTCTCGAATTTATGAATGAGATGCTGTGTCTTCTTTCTATGGTCCAAGGTGGGGATTCTATGGATTTTGATTTAAGTGACATACCTACATTGTAGATGTGATTGAAGATTTCGAAGTGTTATCGAAAACACTCCATTTTCGAAGGGAATAGTGATTGATGAATTGATTGCATACAACAGGTGGGTCAAATAAGGAAAATGTTATTTTCTTATTTGAATTTTAAAGAATGATAGTGATATTATTTTCGATCGACCTCCCAATAAGTAAAGAAAGTGAAGATTCGAATTTGTGAATGTTGAACCATTTCATACCTATAATAATGAAAAGCTTGATAAGAAACCCACCGATAAACAAATCTTTCTCAGCAACGTCATGTTTTGTATCATTTCTGACACAAAAAATTAGTCATAGAACTTACATTATGATGGAATGACATTAGCCTTGCTGCACGGGTTAAAACAATGGGTAGTAACATACTCCAATTTCTATGGGTAAACATCTCAAGTTGGAGGAACACCGAGATCTCCATGTTTCCAGGGACATGACCTGTCACACAGAACAGAAACACAGACATGAAACTAATCCTCAAAATCCGATACACTTGGCATTGGCAAACACTTCTGTGTTTCTGTTCTGTGACAGGTAATTTCGATGGAAACATGAAAATCCCGCTGCTCCTCCAACTTGAGATGTTCACCCGCTTTTCGATCTGGTGCCATTCAAAAATTTCAATTAGACATGAAAAGTTGGGTAAGTTAAAATTAAAATGGGGATTTTTCTTCAGAATAGTGAATATCGAAGATGTGAAATTTGTGCGTTACGTTTTACTAACCCTGTAAAGGCGACAGCAGGGATACATTGTGTTTTTTCAGCATAAGCTAAAACCATTTCACAAAAATAATCTACATGAAACCTCAAACAATTGCATGTCCATTAAAGAGATCATTTAATTCATTAATCATGTGGAATACGAATACTTTGTTCAGATTCCTCTACTAATTTCCGTTGTTCTGACGCAGAAGTAACGTTTTACCATGCGGTTTCCTGAATGAACACTAGAATTTTTGAGCTTTTCCGTAACGCAAATAAAAAGATTTTTTACATAACAAAAATTCACTTTGTCTCTCCATCATGAATATCGGAATGGTTTTTTGTGCCCTCTTTGAACCGGTTAGAAAAGCTTTCATTTCATACTTCATGATTGATTTCAATACAATAATAAAGTATTCTATATAAATATGTACAAAAAAATATCGTCAAGTATAGGCATTAGTCAAGTATTTGGTGGATGGAGAGTAATGCTTGAAAGTCATAAAAGAAGATTCCTTCGCAAGAAATGAAGTATTTCATGTCTGTTAGCAATACAGGGTCTTTCACGAGGAACCTCACCCATATTTATACGGGAAACTACTGAACGTATTTTCATGAAATACAGCACTTATAAGTATTTCACGATGCTGATGAAATCTAAAATATTTTCAAGGCATGAGCACCTCCGGTTTTTCCGGAAATGACGTCAACTTCCGTTTTTCAAATTAGAACACCATTTTTTTATTGCAGAAATAGATTCCTTAGAAAATTTCAAGTTATTTTGATGTAACATTTTTCAGTTTTGGTTGGAAAATTCTCTCTGAGCGGGAAAATTAAAAAAAAAATCGAAAATAGAGCTCCGCTGAAACAAGAATAACTTCGAGGTTTTTGGATGGAAAATTTTCATTTTTGGGATTTTTCAAGATGTAAGATTGATGTATCCACTTTAAAAATCGAAATCGCGATTCATGATACAGGGGGTGAAAAAATCGCTTTCAAAGTTTGGGATGACAAAATCGTGAAAAATCAATTTTTTCAAACTAGAACCCCATTTTTTTATGGCAGATATTGAATCTACGTTGAAAAATAATGTGAGTGTATGCATCACACCCTTGCCCTAAAGTGGATATTTTCTGAGTTATTCACAAAAAACTGTTTTTCGTCTTGAATTTTCAGCTATTTCTTTTTCCTTCACGCCAAAAAGATGAAATTTTCAGGAACTGTTACTTAAACCATGTTTCAGATTTTACTACCCTAATATGCAAGAGAAAAAAGTTACAGGTTGTTCCTAAATAGATGGCGAATTTGGATTCGAATTTGTATCGGAAACCTCTTTATTTCAACTAATCGGCCATCGGTTTTCTCTCCAGTGATAAATAAATAATTCCTTATGAATCATATGCAAAAACTTACCATGTTTTACATTCTTTTTTTTCAATGATAGATATCATTAATTACATGCTACTGAATAAAGAGGAATTTGGCAGATGTAATTAATGATATCTATCTTTAAAAAAAAGAATGGAAAACATGGTAAGTTTTTGCATATGGTCCATAAGGAATTATTTATTTATCACTGGAGAGAAAACCGATGGCCGATTAGTTGAAATAAAGAGGTTTCCGATACAAATTCGAATCCAAATTCGCCATCTATTTAGGAACAACCTGTAACTTTTTTCTCTTGCATATTAGGGTAGTAAAATCTAAAACATGGGTTAAGTAACAGTTCCTGAAAATTTCATCTTTTTGGCGTGAAGGGAAAAGAAATAGCTGAAAATTCAAGACGAAAAACAGTTTTTTGTGAATAACTCAGAAATTATCCACTTTAGGGCAAGGGTATGATGCATACACTCACATTATTTTTTAACGTAGATTCAATATCTGCCATAAAAAAATGGGGTTCTAATTTGAAAAAATTGATTTTTCACGATTTTGTCATCCCAAACTTTGAAAGCTATTTTTTCACCCCCTGTATCATGAATCGCGATTTCGATTTTTAAAGTGGATACATCAATCTTACATCTTGAAAAATCCCAAAAATGAAAATTTTCCATCCAAAAACCTCGAAGTTATTCTTGTTTCAGCGGAGCTCTATTTTCGATTTTTTTTTCGAATTTTCCCGCTCAGAGAGAATTTTCCAACCAAAACTGAAAAATGTTACATCAAAATAACTTGAAATTTTCTTAGGAATCTATTTCTGCAATAAAAAAAGGGTGTTCTAATTTGAAAAACGGAAGTTGACGTCATTTCCGGAAAAACCGGAGGTGCTCATGCCTTGAAAATATTTTAGATTTCATCAGCATCGTGAAATACTTATAAGTGCTGAATTTCATGAAAAAACGTTCAGTAGTTTCCCGTATAAATATGGGTGAGGTTCCTCGTGAAAGACCCTGTATAGAGAGCGTAATGTTCTCGAAGTACTCCAGACTATCCGACCTCAATCTATAAGTTAGAAAACAAATTGAAATGGGTGAAAAGTTATTCTCGCAATATGACATGATCTTAGGAAGTCAAAACTCGTGTGTAGGAGTTGCGTACAAATCGAAATATTAAGGCTTATAAAATTTTGGAATGAAGATTATGATAATTTAATAGGTAAATAATTGGTGATTTCAGGAAAATACAAAAAAGGCAAATTGATAACTCTCTGAAGCAGATACATTGTTTGACTTTAATCAATATTCAAAAGTATTAGTGAAAACAAAAGAAAAATTTCAAATCATTCGTTCGACACAACCCTTCCTCTTTTCAAATTTCAAGAACTGTCCTCCGCAGACTTAGGATATTGACATGATAGTTCAGTAAAATGAGTTATATAATAATGAAACTTGTGCCCTATCTAAAATTTTCCCAGAGTATTTCTAAATTCGAAACTACCAAACTTACTGACAAATTTCCACCCTGCCCCCCTCCTCGCCAAGGTCACAAACTACTCAATTATGAATGCAAAGTTACGTTATTTTAATTGAAAATTGATCAATTCCAGGATTCCAACATTTCTCCACAAAGTAGTAAATACCGAAGTATTAGTTTTGTTCATTCTGTTTACTCACTCTGTATCTATTTGAAGGCCTTTGCCGTCGATATTAATTTTATATGAAAATACTGTAGGTACTTATTATTACTGCTCTATTAATACTGAGTGCGACCCGAAGAAAACTTTTGAATCTGTATCTGCTCACAGTTGAACAAATACATCATTTTGCTGGATTATTGTATCTTAATGGAAACCATGCGTGATAAAAGTGACCTAAACTAGCATTGGCGTGCAAATTCTCGCTTACTTGTGGCGAATCAGAAATTACCTTGATCACCTAATAAATTAGCTCAGTATAATTTGTCTTAGCTCGATAATTTACTGAGAAGAGAACGATTAATTCTTGTCCTTTTTACATATACCTAGATAAAGAACAAATCGTTTTTGTACACGGAAAAATGGGCCCCATGTATGCTGATTATATCCTTTAATACTTCCAACTCGTGTGAAGGATCAATGAAGAAAATTATGGTATCCATGCTTAAGTGGAATGAAATAGGACAAAAACATTACCGGCGAATCTTCTTCTTCTTCTTCTTTATCAGCCATATCTTGTCCACTCCTGAACGTAGGCCTCTTTCAAATTTCTCCATGCTGTCCTATCTTGTGCTGTTTGAAACCACCCTATACCTGCTTGCTTTTTGATGTCATCGAGCCATCTTTTCTGTGGTCTTCCTGCGCTTCGCTTCGATCTTCTTGGTCGCCAGTGTACCAGTCTATAAGTCCAATGTGTTCCATCTTTCCGCGCCACATGTCCTACCCACTGCCATTTCAGCTCCGCGATCCGCTCTATCACATCTATCACTCTAGTTTTCTGTCGGATATCCTCGTTCCTCTTCCTGTCTCTGAGACTAATCCCGAGCATAACTCGTTCCATTGCTCTTTGCATTACTCTCATTTGATTCGCTGTCTTTTTGGTCATTGCCATCGTCTCTAAACCGTAGGTTGCTACTGGGAGTATACAGGTGTCAAAAGCTCTTCGTTTGAGGTTAATGGGGATGCTTTTATTTTTGAATATATAATTCATTTTCCCAAACCCTGCCCAGGCCAATCTGATTCTCCTTTCTAATTCTCCTTTCTATTTCTGCCGTCTGGTTTTCTTTACCTATTTTAATCGTATGCCCCAAGTATACATATTCCTTCACGTTTTCCAGTTTCGTGCCATCTACATGTATCGTTTCTTCGGTGTTACTTATTATTTTAGTTTTGGCGATGTTCATCTTCAAACCGATCCTCTTCGAAGCTTCGTTTAGTTGTTTTATCATTTCGCTCAGTTCTTGCATACTACTGCTTACAATGACGATATCGTCGGCAAATCGGAGATGACTCAAATATAATCCGTCGATATTTACTCCTTTTGTTTCCCACTGTAAGGTTTTGAAAACGTTCTCTAGTGCTAGAGTAAAAAGCTTGGGAGAGATTATATCGCCCTGACGTACACCCCGTTTTACTTCGATCCTATCGGTTTTCAGATCTTCGTTAATTTTGACGTGAAGAGTTGCGTTCTTATATATGGCCTTTATGAGATTTGTGTACCTTGAGTCTATTCTAGCATCATCCATAGCTTGTAAGAAGGCCCAGGGTTCAACAGAATCGAACGCTTTGTGAAAATCTACAAAAGCCAAATGAAGGGGTATGTTATATTCCGTTGTCTTTTCTATTAATATTCTTATGGCTTGTAGATGGTCAGTAGTGCTGAAACCTTTGCGGAAACCCGCTTGTTCTGCTGGCTGGTATGCATCCATTTTATTGGTTAGTCTATTGGTTATTATTCTGGTGAGGAGTTTGTACATGTGGGATAATAGGCTTATTGGCCGATAGTTTTCTATATTCCCATTATCCCCTTTTTTGAAAAGCAGGACCACTTCTGCATTTTTCCATGTATCTGGGATGTTGCCTTCAAGTAGACATTTATTTAACAAAATTTGTAAGGATCTCTCAATAACCACTCCTCCCATTTTCAGCATTTCACATGTAATTCTGTCTTCTCCCGGACTCTTCCTATTTTTCATTTTCCTGAGGGCAGCCTTTATTTCCTGCTTAGATATTTCTGGTATATCTTCGGAGCCTACGTTGCATATAACTTTGTTTGTAGCTCTCGGGTCTGGTCTAGTAGATGTATAAAGGTGAGTGTAAAAACGCTTGATGTGTTCCGCGATCCTTGTCCGGTCCGAGATTATGGTACCTTGCTGATCTTTCATCTTGGTGATTTCGTGCTTGCCTGTGGAGAGTTTTGCCCTTAAAACTCTCATGTTTGAGTTATCCTCTATTGCATTTTCGATCATCTTGGTGTTATAGGATCGGATGTTCTTTCTCACTTCCTTGTGTATTTTCTTATTTAGTTCCTGATAGGCTAATGTATCTCTGGAAGTTCTCTTTCTTTGTTCGATCAGCTGTAAGGTCTCTGGTTGTAGTTTAGGGCTCTTCTTCTTTTGCGGTGTCATGCAAATCTTTCTTGTTGCAACGTGTATGTCGTTAGTGATCTTCCTGTTCAGTTCATTTATATCCATTCTACTCAGGGTTTCAGTTGGCGAATGATTTAGGTTAATTTATTGTGTAGGCATTCCACCATTCGTGAGAGTTATGAATAAATAAGCATCATATTATTATAATTTTGGTGGAACTGTTGTCAAAGTGAGTCGAGAAAACAGGCGACCACTTTTTCACTTTTTGTTAAGTTCATTAGGTATTAGAATTCTGTGATAAACTCCACGATTTCCAGAATAATTAATGAGAGAAGGAAACACAATCCGTTCGAGAGTTATCGTGTTTATGGTCGGGCGGCCAAACGGACGGAATTGAATTTGACCACGGACTCGTGATCAGCGAGTCCAACCTGTTAGGTTGATCCTCTTCTCAAAATTCGGAAATACAGGCATGGTGATGAAATGATAAAGCACTGGTTCATGTGGAACGAGCGCTCGAAAAACCAACATATCACAAGATCAGAATGTTAAAGGGATCAGCTTTCGAAAATCATGAATCCAGAAGAACCCGATGCCAGAATGATCGAAATGTATGAATAAAAACATTCAGATTAAGGAAAATATGTAACTATTCGTATAAATATTAACGAGGCAATAAACAGAATGGACTAGTTGAGTACTGAAAATCCATATAGAAGTCAAAAAGACTAATGAAACGAATGTAATGAGAGAGTGTTTATCATCGATCTAATGAAACGCCAACTCGAGAATCGAATGAAGATAATAGTGGATTCCGAAAGCTTTCAACGAAATGAATAGTTGATGAATGAAATTATCTTATGTTAGTCGACCACTTTTGGAAGCGAGGACGAAAGTCCTTTCATCCTCTGACCACTAAAGATATCGTGTTATTTCATTCGATAAATATTGACTTTAATTATGTTCAGTATACGCGATTGATTGATTTTTACGTAATAGTAGTTCAGTCAAATGGTATTTTCACGGAGAAAAATATTCGACGGTATTTCCTAATTTTTTCTGCATGTCCGAACTCGAAATTTTACGAAGGCGTAGAAGGGCCACAATTCAAAGTAAAATATTTTTCAGTATAATTCCGAGTTTAAACTCGGAATTATACCTAATTCCGACTTCAAACTCGGAATTAGCACTAATTCCGACTTCAAACTCAGAATTAGCGCTAATTCCGACTTTGAACTCGGAATTAACCCTAATTCCGACTTTAAACTCGGAATTAGGGCAGAAAAGATTGATGATATTATTCGGAGATGATTCTTCGATGGCGTAGAATGTTGTTGCATTCATTTCAAACTTTATCGTTTTCTCATTGTATTTGAGAACCTTTTTTATGTTAAACATATGTTTTATGTATGCTATGCATCGTAACCGGTCTTCTCCAGGCTTAGATCAGGAAAACAATGGCATTATTACAATAGATAGAATGACAGTCGTCTTCATCATCTCGAATGTGGCTTACAACATTTTATTCTTCATTGTCTTCTTCAAATAATGCCTTGAAGATTTTATGACTCCTCTCTTTAGAGGAGATATGAGCTCACTTTTTGATTTGATTGCAATCATATTGGGTGCAGAAGTTAAAACTTAGAACATTTGTTGGGTCTTCAGCTTACGTTTGCCTTGTCCCCTTAAGAATCCTCCTTCAACAGGAACAACAAGAGAATGATAAAATGCATTGCCTTCATTAGCCGCAAATGAATGTTTTTATTCTCAATATGCTATGACAAGTCATGGTTCTTTATTGCTGATTGATCCTGAAAAGAATTGTGTTGCTTTTGTCACGTAGATACCTACTCTTCATCTGAAACTACTATTTCGTGTCCGTTGACTGTAAATGTCATTTTGTCCATATAGCGTTGAAAAAAATCATATCGAATGAGTACAAAAACTGTATTCAACATCAAAAAGGCTTTGGGAATGCAATGACCAATAAGTAGAGTTTGAAATGAATGCAATATAAATGAAAAACGTTATGAAAACTGGCCATTTATTATCAAAATTTGACGCAATGAGAAAAACTCATATTGACCGAATTAACTAGAGTAGCTCTTGTGAGTTTTCAGAGGTTCATAGAAGCCACTATAGGGGTTTGTGATATGGTATATAGTTATGAAATTGATACATACAAATTCAAATCATGATGCCTTGATGCCTAAGCCATTTTGTACAAATATATCATTTTGTACGTGTTTTGCCTAGTTTATGACGCAGACAGAGAAATTAGTTGTTGATATGGTTGAAAACTAATGAGAATTTATATGATCACAGGATATGGTTTTGAAGTACCTTCTGAGAAAAGATTGAATGAAATTGTCTCTAGGTATAAGATGAATTAACAAAATCTCAAATATCTCCAAAATCATCGATATTCGAAGAATAATCATCTCCGAAGACTATCATTAACTGTTTCTGCCCTAATTCCGACTTTAAACTCGGAATTAGCACTAATTCCGTGTTTGAACTCGGAATTAACGTTAATTCCGAGTTTAAGGTCGGAATTAGTGCTTATTCCGAGTTTAAGGTCGGAATTAGTGCTAATTCCGAGTTCAAGGTCGGCGTTTGAAGCGAGTAGGAAATCTCATCCGATAGAGGCGCCACCGTCCATTTTATGAAATATCTCCATAGAACACGCATTATCACTATCAAGTTCTATGAATATCTTTCTGATTATGAATGAAACATAGACTTACTATCCATTTTGATAAGTCTATGGAATGAAATGTACAATGGCGCTCTCTATCCGAAAATCGCCGAACTATGAAATAAGCGAATTTGTGAGTAAAGCAGGAACTTTTTCCCGCCGAAATTTGAATTTGGCCATTCTCTGCCAATTCCGTATTTCAAGTTGTTCTTCTGAACGAAATTATCAGTAGATTCATTTTTAATCGAAAGTTGAACTATTTTCATGGGTCTTTCTGTTGAAATAAAACAGAAGCATGAGTTGGCTCATTTTCTTCTAGTTTTGAAAGAAAAAAAAATAACTTTCCGAATGAAATCGATTTAAATTATTTCAGTGTGTTTTTATTTCAGTCGGAATTAGGTATAATTCCGAGTTCAAACTCGGAATTATACTGAATTATTTTTTACTTTGAAATGTGGCCCTTCTTCGCCTTCGTAAAATTTAAGTTTGTGATATCTAGTAAAATTCTATATGATTACCTTCCAAACAAGTAGGTATGTATGTTGACACATTAATGTCACCTTTTTCAATATTGAACTTGGAATTTTTTTTTAAGAACGAAAGAATACGTGAAGATTTCTGGGTAAAATCTATATTATCTTGAAACCGGTCGAAAAAACATCTATTTAGTTTTCTTCACGGAGTCTTCTTTGATACCATTTGACTGCACCGCAACCGAAAGTGTTCAAATGTGTCAAGGTGTTGACTCACCTGTTCACAACTGAGGAACTACACACTATTGTAGCGTAGTGGTCTACATTCTCCTCGACAGATCCTCATTTTAGATTCCTGCAATCCATCAGTGTAATTTTGTACAGATAAAGTTTATGTTTGATATTGAACACAACACTGTTAGCACAAACTTAAAAACACCGAAAAGCTCATGAGAGGAGTTTTGTATCATTTCAAAAAAATTGAAGAAAGTGTTACATGAGTGTTCACCTACATAACTTTCAGTGATGTTAATGAATATGTATGTGAAGAAACCGATATTTTCAAAACTTGATCAACTTACTTACTTTGATGCATTATCGGACGTCAATAAACTGAAAAAATCTTAGGGTTTTTTGAAACAATATGTCAGTTATCCATTAAATAAAAAAATTGATGATAAGCCAGGATCATGTTTTTTGCTGGATTTCTATACAGGTTGTCCCAGAAATCAACGTCGAGCCGTAATCCGGAAAAAGGCTAATAATCATTAATACGTGAGGTTTTAGGAGAAACAACTAACACCATTGAATATTCAACGCGAAATATTTCCTCAGAAATGTTACAGCAACTCTTCGAAGATATAAAATTGCGTAAAGACCTATAACTCCTAAACGATAGTTTATATGAAACTTTTACCACTGAGTTTGTTATGAAAATTAATGCACGGATATCAGTTTATTTAACCCATAAATTGGATTTTTCATTCGAAACTGTCTTATTTGGCTCACCCAAAGTAGTAAGTGCAGACACCCGACAGAAAGCAGAATTTAGCTCTGCGAAGAGTCGCTAACTATTAGGGACAATTTATATTGTGTTAATTTTACGTATTTCTATTCCGTAGTAAACAATCATTACAGGAAACAAGATCACCCGATCTGATTGAGGTGTTAATCCAAATATCCGCTTTCACAAGCTGGTACGAAGTAGTGACAACAAAAACGTAAAGTTCATATCAAGGACATGAGAAGTGTTGTCATACAAAGCAGTTCCCTCGATACTGGATAGGATGGATGTGACGATGTGATTGTTTTCGAAGATGGAATCTACAGGACGACCCATTTCAAAAGATTCACTGATCAGAAATGTTTCAAATGAAAGTTTCTTAGTTTCCAGGGGGCCATCGAATGCAGACACTCAATCTGACCTTGGCCATTGAGTTTAAATATACATAGAGACACACAGCCCAGTTCAACGATTTGAAGCTAAATTTTGTGTAGTTCCTTCACCGGTTCATAGATGGATAAGAGTGTTTCAGAGAAGCTAAAATTTTTACTTCCCCATCTGGCGGTAAGTAGCTGAACTATAAGGCACTATTTCCGAAGCCGAATGCGATGACGATCAGGACCGGCATATGGAAATGTGGGATGTTCAGTATTTCATCACCTGATTTTTTGGATGCAATAAAACAACAATTATTTTTGATATTTCATGAATATAAAATACTGATGTATGAAAAAATAAATGCATGCAATTTTTTCTTCATTCACCAGTATTTATAAATAGATTATCTATGAATTTTTAAAAATATTTAATTTTTTATAAACAGCGGGATGCTTCTATGTCGAGATTCCTTTGGTTTTTTTTTCTGTCCCCTGTACAGCTTCACTCTAATCAGTTGTCTCAACAAATGAATCCTCTGCTTTTCAAATTCTGGAGTTAACGGAGAGTTCCAATCTTCTATAAATTCATTTTTTTTATATTTTCCTGAAATATACCTTTCAAGTAATATCTTTTCTGATTTTGTGACCATAATTTTCTTTATGACCAACAGCGCTTTCCTCATCAAATGTTTGAAATCGGTTGAGGGAATTCTCAAATGTATACAATTTCGATTTGCAATATATGTATATCCAATCATACCAAGCTTATTCAAATCATCAATGAGGAGTGCTTTTTCGCACTTACCGCATTTGGCGATGTTCCTCATCAAATACCCCGAGAAACTTGCGATTGAGTTGGATTCTACGGTATTTAGGGGTTCAATTTACTCTTTGTCCCTTATATACCCTCACAAGGTTCACAGTTGCTCGAATCCGCAGAAGGAATGGTCGAATCTGTCCAATCAACCACATCATCAATGGACTTTCAGATGCTCCCATTGTACACAGGTCGAAATCATTGTCGTCTTGACAGTTAGAATTATCGGAACATTTTTCAAGACAACCAGTCATGACCGACTGCAACCCAAATCTGAAGCATCGAGCTGAGGGGTTTGGATCATAGAGCCCCTACGCTGTCTTATTTTGAAGAATGAATTCTCGATTGGGTCCCGGTTGGGCCGACTTTTTATCAAATATGGAAATGTTTCCTTTGTCTCCTCTCACAATTGAAGGATGCTACTGATGGTTTGTATCAAACCGTTGAAACAATAGGGAATATTTTTCCCAACTGTCCAAGACTTAATGAATTCAATTGATTCCGTCAGAGTTTGTATTGCTGATGGCTGATAATTTCCCTCAAATTTTACATTCGAATTGAGGCAGTCGAAAAGATCATTCATTTTCAGAATACACTGAGCTGTTGAATTGGCACTTCTCAACCTCAGCTCACCAGTTGCAATGACTGTTCTCATAGCCGAATATAAAGTTCTGATGAAAATCTGCGTGGCCAATTTAACTTTCATTTTCTGGAAGGCGTTTGGACTTATGTGATTTTCAGTTATCTTCAAGAGTGTACGAGAAAGACAAATTCTTTTCATCGATTAAGTACGTTTCTTTCATGTCCCTCCAAGAAACATTTTCACCCCTCATTTCCTACCTGAAAACAGTGCTTTGGAGAAATGCATGGCTAATAGTTCATTATTATTGAATCACACCGTTCGTAACGAATTTGGATGAATCCGACACTGCCTACGATTGATAGAACTAGAGGAAAATAAATCTCCTACAGATTTCTATAAATGAGTAGTAAAAAAATGGATCAGACGAATATAGTTCCTTTAGTAGCTACTATGTGCCACCACTTGAGTTGGCAAATTGGCAAGTAAACTTCCAAAAATTTGTGCATCAAATCAATGAACTGGGTTGTGTCTCTATGTATATTTAAACTCAATGCCTTGGCGTTTGATTTCAAGGTCAAGGGAATATACTTTTTCCATTTCAAAATAATATTCTTCGTGAGAAACTAAAATATTCTGTCTCTTTTTTTCTACCATTAAAAAGAATTTCTCTGGAGTTATAAAGTGTTTCATGCTCAAGATAGTCTTGGTTAAGTCCTTCAAAATTATTTTCCATAGCATAATTTTGTTTCGTATTGCGTATAAAAATATTCAAAAAGGAAAAACTTTGTTTTTCTGATTTTTCCAACCGCACACACAGTTGACACCGCGATAATAAAATCTTATAGCATTCGTCATTCTGAGCATAAAATACTTAAAATTCCATAGACATTCATACTATGGCAGAAACAAAATAGGATAAAATTTGTTAAGTGTTTCACGAAGATTCTGCAAAAAAAATGCATATTCGCTATTCAAAAAACCTACTTGATCTTGAAACCGAACTCCAAGGCTACATTCGATGTCCCCCTAAAAACTAAGGAAGTTTCAATTGCAAAATTTTTTGTTATAGGCTCTTCCCAAGGAATGGATCTTTCAACATGGGCCACCCTGTTTTATAACCTTACTACCTAAGGATCATTTCATTCATGACAATAATGATGTCAAATGTAAGAGACGCATTCTCATCAAATGCAAAACATTTTTTCAAGCGATCAAGAGACTTCATCTGATGAAGATTGTGAAAAACGGGAAACGAAAGTTTTAGAATTCATGTCTCTAAGTTAGAAGAGTATTTCTATGACCTGCTAAAAACTTCCCTTTGTTCATCCGTTTCTGATTTTATCAGCCAGATTTCATCATTACAGTTGGCACCAAATTTTAAACATTCGAGATATGGGAGTTGCCCACCCACAATTCTCAATATAAAATGTATCTGGTGTGTGCCTTTAACCATCCTTAACCACAATAACAGTGGAGAGGCTTGACGAGGACGATAAACTTGCCGTATTTAGGTACATCTGACGTAATCTTCAAATGTTTATCATTAATCGATCCTAGAATATTCGGGTATTTCGAAATTTGGTTTTATACAGGGTGACTAGTCCGAACGCTGATTGTATAGCTAGGAGACTGTTTCATAAAAGGCCATGAAACGTCTGGAAAATTCTGAAATCGCGAAATAACTTAACTTTCGAGTTGAAGTTTGATTTTCTGTCACATTATGCAGTGTCACTTATGAAGAATTAAGTCAGTAGCTTGGTGAAAATAATTCCCTTTGGTCTTCATTATTAATTTAATCTTAAAAAGATCGCAAAAATGGTGCCCATAATATATTGCACAGGGTATTTCTGAATTCATGCAACTCATTCAGGAGGTGATTGCTGGTATGAAATGAAGATTGTTCTTTCCTATAACAAAATTTCTTCACCCTTTTCAAAGATATGATCCTAAAATGAAGTGACATTTTTTTTTTAATTTCGGTAAAGCTGCAAATTTGGAATTCTGTACTCGCAAATGGCTAGCCATGGGTATTTTTTCAATATTCCTGTTACATTATACTGGGATTAAATTAGCAAACCTTACTTTATTCCATATCAAAACCTTTGTCGAAATGAAGATTCATGAAATAAAATTATAGATTAAAATCCTTGTTTATTCATTTAACAAATTTTTTTATTTCTAAATTTTAATCCAAATAGCTAAAGAGAGAAAAATAAGAACCATAATTTATAATTTTTTTCAATAAAATGAGTGGAAAGCAGTAAAATTCAATACGATTCTTTATAAATTACCACATCTTGCCAAAATACATGAACGTAGTCTTACGTGTCATGGATAAAAATGAATAAATTTTTTTTTAATAAAACATGGGTTTTAAGTTTTCATTTTATTTCATGAAATTTTATCTCTAAAAAATGGTTTGGATATAAAATGAAGTAGGGGTTGCTAATTTCACCTCCTTATAATGTAACAGGGATATTGAAGAACACCAGTGGTTCATCGCGAGTGTATGAAAATTACAGAATTTCAAGTTTCTAGCTTTACTGATATTTTGGAAAAAAATAAAATTCATTTTTAGTCTCCATGTATTGAGGGTGATATATCGGAAAGGGGTGGGCTGAGAAAATTCCCATTTAGAAAAGGCCCATCTTAATTTCTGACCGGTAATCACTTACTGAATTTTGTCGCATGAATATAGAAACACCCTGTTTACGCAATTGGACAATTTTTTTCATATTTTATCCATATCATATCGATAAAATTCCAGATTTAGCATTTGACTTATTATGGATTGATGGAAATAAATATAATTTCTCAGTTTAATAATAAAGCTTCTTTTATTTGAGGTGAGATTTTTCTGATATGTGTTCTCAATGTGTGGATCTCATCCTAATAAAAGTTGAAGAAAAATTTCACAAGCCTTTAAAAATGAAGTTTCTTGTTAGTTTGAACATCTATCTTTTTTATCAACATCTCAAATTCTAGCTGGAAAGCAATATACAGGGTGAGTCTTCGACTTGTACATATATTTTAACTGTAGATTCTTGAGGCCAAAGGAAACCTTTTTTTTAATTTTTCATTTTTCCGAATTCGGCTCTGTTGAAGAAATATAGCCATTTGAAAAAAATAAATTGGGCTAAATACGTGCGCATGAAACAATTCTCTGCAAACACCACAAAGTTCATATTTTTCGATTGAAATTGAGGTTATTAGATGTTCTGGGTGATACAATTAGAAAATACTCAAGCACTAACTTTATTTGAATAAGAATGTGACAAACACGATATTTCCTAACAAAACACTCACTTCTGTCCGATTATTTCTGCAATTGAAAAGCCATATTTCTCCCACCAAAATAAGTTCCTTCTTCGAATTTCCTGGAGATATTTTCCTCGATATTCTAAAACGATCTCATGAAAAATTGGTTTCTCACTAACCTATCCTAACTCCATTAACCTAGGTCATAGGATTCGAGGTCAATGACCTAACCTAACCCATCTTCTGTGATATTTCACAGACCTTCAAAGAAGACGATGCCAGATTGCCGGTTTTCTCTTCAAACAATGGTATAGGCGAAGTCAAGAAAGCAGTACGTCCCCTATCGTTAACGGAAGAACTATCGCAAAGGCACTAGTTTTGTTTACTTTTCGCTGAAGGCGTCCAGGCATTGCTCTTTGGAAATGCCAAACGAGTAGTTCTGATTCTCGCCGATATAGCGCTACGATCTTAATTTCAGTCGCGGTGCGCTGCGATGTAGCCGCCACGCAAGACAAGCTGTTGTTCTGTGTCTCCAACGAGTCCCATCAGTCACACAAGTTGATAAACATTCTGACATCATTGTTGATTCGTCAAGAGACCAGAGAAGAAATATTATTCGATGATATTTAATTCAGGGATGCATTCAGATTTTCATGAAATTCATGGGTTTTTCCTCAAATTTCTTCGTATACAATTAGGAATAACTCGAAAACGACGCGTTTTATTGAAAAAATATAAGAATACTTTCGTTTTTTAAAATGGCTGATTTTTTCGAAAATATGAACCGTTTATCTTTTTCAAGTGATTTTATAGTATTTTTGCATGAATTTATGAGTAAGTTTTATAACAGGAGAAATATGGAATAAGTTTCAATTGAGGAATATGCACCATGAATAGAGTAAACAATCAACCAAAATTCAGTTCATTCGAAATATCGGTTCCGAATATATGGAATAATGCTGTTAATTTCATGGATTCTTGACACCCTGTATCTTTCAAACGAAACCGAAGTTTGAAAAATGGTATGGGAAAAAATTGTTCAGTTTGATGAGATGAATCTACAGTTAAAATATATGTACAAGTCAAAGACTCACCCTGTATGTAGAAGATATTTTTAAACGGAAATACCTAGTTGATAATTAACTGTGTGAATAATTTCAGCAGCAAGTATGTTTGTGGTTCCTTGTTTTTCAAAATTAGAATATTTTGGACTCTTTAGCAAGGTTCAATAGGAATTTCACTAAATGTTTCGCAGACAACTGCGGTTTCAGAGGTATCTCGGTCGTAGATTATAACCTGACGATTGACTTTTCCGAATTGGAGCAGTCCTCTGAAGATGCCAACCGCAGTTGTAGGCTGAATGTTAGTTGAGCTTCCTATTGGACCACAGCTAGAAAGTAGAAGATTCAGTGTATCTTACTGTAATTCTTTTTTGGGACATAATCAATCCGAAATATGTGGGAGTTAAACAAGATTCTTCTCTTAATTTTGAGGCTCATAATACAGGGTGGCCAAGAGATTGACGTCAAAAAGGAAAAAACAGGTCCCTCGTGTCATGGGCTATTCGAATCAGCCCCATGTATGTTATGCTATTTTTCACGGTTTTCGTGTTATAAATTTTTTTATGAATTTTGAGAATTTTCGACTTGACCATCTTAAAAAAGATATTATAAAAAAGTACAAGACTTCTCTGTGAAATTCTTTTTGTAACTTAATCTCCATGAATTGTACTTTTATACATAAAATAACCAGATTCGTAACTTTGATAGAAATTATGGAAATGTTGGTCTCAATTGAAAAAGTTACTTAAATTGGATTATGATCTGAATTTTCGAATCAAAATTAAAAATGTGAAAAGGCTAATTCACGGTTTCTTAGTATGCTTAAAAACTGCGCTCAACAGTCAGCTTTTAGAATCATTGATAAAAAATGGTACTTAACACTCTACTTTTGCTAGAATTAGCCTTCAAAGTCATCGAGGTGGAAAAAATCAAAGAACTAGACATTTACTACAAAATTATTTTTTGCCATTTTAAGATATTTCTGATCAAGTTATGATAGAAAATGCTGAAAATTAATGAAAATTAGCTTTAGATGTTGGTCAAGAAAAGTTCTAGATAAAAAAAGAAGAAGGAATGGCAATAAATCACATGGGGTTTCTGGTTTGATTATCCAAGGAAAAGTTGGTCAGTTGCAATCGTATGCTTTTTGAATGGAACTCGGTTGAGATTATTTTTCTTTACATGGTGCACTATGACATAGAAAATCAATTCATAAGTTGCACAGCTGAAGCAGTTCGTAAGTTATAGCGCTTCGAAATTGTTACATTTCCTGAAAAACATCCTGTTTCTTCGAAGCAAGGAGTCAAATGCACCACTGATTGCTTGATTTGAATCTCCTAACTACAATCAACTATGTGTCACTAAACACCCAGTATTTTTACCTAAAAGTTGGAGATTGTTTAGTTTCGAAGAATGGTAGAATAATATTGACTAATTCAAAAATATTTCTAACGATTTTGTTCAAATTTTGTACATATTTTTCATGTTTCAGATTATCTATTCTGATGAAATTGGCTTTCTTTCAGAGAATTAAAGCGCGTCAATTCATTACTTGTCCAAATAATACGAATTTAATTTCATGACAATGGTTCTTCGAATGCGACAAGTTCACACTATGTGAAACACATACCGTTCCGTACAGTTTCAACAGAGTATAGCTTCAAGAAAATATTCATTTCTTACCATGCAGTAATAGTATATTATTTCATTAGGAGGAGAAGTGTCACTTTTCGTGGCGAGCTTGAGTTTATCCGCCGAACGGAGTGAGGCGGATAATTGTAAGCGAGCCACGAAAAGTCACTTCTTCTCCGAATGAAATATGCTATTTTATTTCCAAACGTTTTCAAATTCATGAAAATTGTACATTTAATGCAACATTATCAAATAAAAATGACGTTTGAATTGGAAGTTTTTGTATTCTATGCATCTTTGTTCATAGTAACCAAGTAATCTTTTTCGTAGCAACCACTTTTCCTGCCGCCGCACAGTGGGGCAGAATGCCTTGAAACCTGGCATTAAATCAAAAATTAAAAATGCATATTTTCATACCGCCATTGGTCGAAGCGACAGATCACTACCGTAAGCGACAAAAAAGCACAATACTAACCCTTCCTGATCCAAACTGCGCTCCCGACAGCTCTTCTTTGTAGCACTTTTTTGGCCAAGTCGAAACGCCTGCAAAATTTTTCCGTAATTGTTGTAGTTTTACAACGTCACTCTGTTAACAGATCACTATTGTTACGAGTTTTTTTGATGCCAGCTTCAAGTTCAAGTATGTGTAGATAATTTAAGAACTTTGGATGAATAAAAACTTACATAGAATAATAATTGATTCATGTTGATGTTGTCTATGATTGAATCTTTGAATTTTTATCGTATTCTCGGAATCATGAAGGTTTTTAGTTATGTTCCAAGGCCGTCCAAAGTTTGATATTTACATTCCTGCGAAGCTTGATCCATGCTCATTTCAGAACCATGAAAATTTGTTGCCCATATTCTGCCTTTTTTCAGAAAAATCAATTTTAGGCAGCGAGGTGGGCACTCATTGATAATCGATTATTTCTTTAAAATTTATTTCTCCTTTAGTAACGACTTCGAGTGCAATGATTTTTAAAGGAAAAGAGCTCATTGATATAATGAGGAGTTGCGGAAACAGTTAAATTGAAAAAAAAAATTATTATTTGAACGAAGAAATGAAAAAAACGTACGAATTGTAATGCAAAGCAGGAGAAGGAGCTTCTGAAAAAAAATTTATATTTGAAGACAAAGTATGATTCTCGTTACACAAAAGCACGACGAATGGTTGTACGTTTCCAAAATTACAAAAAAGAATGACTGGAGAGGTCGAATTCGTTTCCTAGTATAACTGAGAAAAGGCTTGGTCGTCCTGAAGTTACCTTTGATGATCGCTCAGAGAGATGAGAAAACAAAACGGTTTAAAACATAAGAACTTAAGGATACGACTCACGTATATGTATTAACATATGCAACAAAGATGAGTCTGAGGTCAGTCTAAGGTAAGTACATGCATCAAAAATTCTTCATGAAATAAATAACTTCTACGTCTCCACAACGGGTCACTAATTATTGAAATGCCTTCATATCTTCGTTAGACTCACTCACAGTGCTCCTCAAATATTCCCTTCGTACAAGACTGTCCAAGCAGAAAAGAAGCTCTGCTATCCAAATAATATATACGTGTTACAGAAACTGTTGCCTCCGTCAAGGGCAGATTTACGATCAGGGTGGGTGTTGTACGAGGGGTAACTACCCCCCCCCCCCTCCGATGATTATCGAAGACCTTAGGTGCACATACAATATTTCATACATTGTGTACCTGATTTAATGGTTTTCAATCGTTATTACCCTCCCTCAAGATCGTTCTTAACCCTCCTATGAAAAACAGCTATATCCGCCCTTGGCAGCGTCCTACTACAGGATTTGAGAAGAAGACTTGGAGTCATCAGAATATTCCAGTGTTTCCGATTTATCCGAATAATGAATCGAAATCATCATCCAAAAGGTCTTTAATTGTGTTATGATGTGTGAATACGTTCATTCAGAGGTTAATAAATATTTGAAGGATCCAAAATGACTTTTATCTTTACAAATTAACATATAAAATAATTATATATTGTATTTTTGAACTAAACAAACACCTAAATATTTAATGCCAGGTTTCAAGGTATTCTGCCCCACTGTGCGCCGGAGGGAAAAGTAAATATTTCTCCGCCTAGGCGGAGAAATAGAACTTTTCGATGATCCTGTCAGTCGAGAACTGACGTTGTTATCGTACGTTTGGAAATAAAAATTATTTATGAACTGTGAAGCCTATTGAAACGATTCTAGCTTGAAATCCTCAAACCGTTTTTTTTAAGAGGAATTACTGAATTGATTATTCAGTGAATTTCGAGGTAGGGCGAATGAAAAGTATCGAATAAAAGTAATACAGATAATATCATCTTTTAACTTTCGTGTTTACCTACGGTTTCATAAATCAAAATCAATCATGAAGTATTTATTATTCAAACTCCTCATCTCCACGTTTTGAAGCGATAAAGGGCAACACTATTCAACACGAGATTAATTGCACATGCCATGCTATAGTTAGATCATGCTTAGAACAACTTGAAATGTGAAGTTATCACCATTAAGTTTCAATTTATACCTAATATGATTCTTGCGTGCAATTTCAACTCAAAATATGATCAAATTGATTATGCGAACACTTTCAATCTCATAGAATCTAATTTATCGTGGAAATATAAAGTGTTGATTCGAAAGATTTCACAAAGAAGATTTTTCCCTATCTAGCTATTTGAATTGTTGATTTGGATTCATGAAAGTTATTTCCTCTCTTTTATCCTACACCATGTAAACCCTATATTTATTCGTATTGCAACTTATATAGGGTGTCTCGGAATTTATGAAACCATGAAACACTGTGAAGAAGAGCTGTTAGGCGCTCTGACAGAAATACAGAACAAAGTCCATACGCGATAGAAAAATCATCAATTTTCTTCAAATTAATGAATTCTATTACGCTGGCTACAAATAAATCAAATCCAGCAGTTTCTTCATGTTTTCTATGCAGAAACCTTAAAACCGGAAAAAACATGGAACTTAAAATTTCGTCATTTCCCATGAATGATTGAACGCAGCGTGGTGTAAGAAATCATTATTTTGAAAAAAAATATATCTCAACTAGGGATAGATTTTGTTTTGCATTTTTTTTCAGAGCGCCCAATAACTCTTCTGAACAGTGTTTTAGAATTATCTATTCATCCTAGTATACCTCGTATATTAATTTCTTGATTTAAAAATGAATCGGAAAACTAGCTGCATTTTTATTTTTTATCTTTTTGTTACAATGAAACTTGAGAAAAACGAAGAAATAAACAGATTTAAATGAAGCTGCTCCACATCAAAATATAGAATCTTCGAGAATAATTGATTATGACAGTGGGGGTATTATTCACAAGACGAAACCTCTATTAGTATTTCTTCTAGGGAAATTAAGCATGATGAATTAAGCATTGTGAATGATTAGAAAGAAGGTGATACTACCTTCGAGGTGCAAAAGCAACATTCGAATTCGCTAGGCATTTCTTCAATTTTCTCTGTCTTCTTTATGGAATCTGATAATTTGCTGTCAGCCTATAATACAGACAACAAATGCATAGCTCAGGCTTTATATAGATCATAAAACATAAATTACATCAACATTAAAATAATAGACATTATAGTATTACGGACAATGCTTCATTCGATATTATGTACAAATGAATATGATTTGTTTTTTCTCCACTTCTTTTTTTTTATTGAATTTGGTTGTAGATAAAATTGATATATTCCATGAATTAATTGATCATCGATGCTTTCACAGAAATAATGATTATCAAGGATAAAAATCCTCATTTATTTTTTGGCAAGATGAAAAAGCCATATTATGAAATAGGATATCAAGCCAGAATAATAAGCTCATTCTGCTTGCGATAAAGCTTGGAATAAAAGCTGATACTTTCAAATATTTATTACTAAGATTGAATGAAGCTTTTTCTATTTTTATTCCTTAAACAGTATCGCCATGTGTTATTTAAATTAAAATGTTTTCATAGAGAAAAAATTAATTTCGATCGAAAAGGAACTGGCGTTTCATGACAAATCATTACAGGTGTTTGAATACACACAACCAAACTTATATGATATCAACCAGAATTTCACAGAAAGACATAATCATTAAGACTTGAAACTTGAACAAGAACATACTTTGTTTTTACTGAAAATAAGGAATTTTTGTGCGATTACCATTTGAGTAGGAAGGAAATATCGCTTTATTAGAGCATGTTCTTATCAAAGAAACATTGCCTGTACAGTTGCTTCACAAGGGATGGTTTCAAAAACTTGAGCCAAATTCAAAATTGCCAGAGGCAATTTCATCTACAACTTACAAGATATTTTCAACGAATGAAGGGGTATGTATACCTTACATTAATTGAATCCATATATATGCATGTCTATTTTGATGAGTGTGAATCAATCCAGTGCAGTGTGTATTTTCCAGGCCTAATTGTATTTTGAAAAAAAAATGTTAAACGCTCTGTATATACTCCATTCGCTCTTATAAAGTATCCCGCTTAACCAAGATTTAGGTTTATCATGGTTTTTTAATTGAAACTGACGCAGGTTGGTACTCGTGAAATATCGGCAGAGCTATAATGATTCTTAGAGACGTTGCCAATGCTAATTTCTACTTATCTGGATATTGAATATTTGAATTGACTTCAAAGTAGGTCCATAAAACATAATTCTATGAATACTGCATGATAGATAGTTTTCATGGAGAATTTATCCAGATAACTTGTCATTACACCCAAAGAAAAGAAGCTGAAGCTAAGCTACATCCATCGGTTTGTAAATACGTTCTTCCTAATTCAGTGTATCATTCACATAGATTCCCAAGAACTTTGTGAATGGAGTTAGTTCTTTCAAGGCTTAACTGTGACACAGGTTTAGTAGTACTTCTACATTTTCATACTGGAGTATTTCAAGTTGTGCAAAAAGATATTTAAATGTCTTTTGTAGGCCTATTTCATGAGAATTTTGGAAAGTGGGGAATTCCATAGATCCTTCTGTTCGTTTAGAAGTTTTTCTGTTGGGTTATTCGAGTAATTTTATTCTTTTTTTGAATGAACTATCACAAACTAACGGACTATTCCGTCTATTCATAAAAGGGAATGTAGTACCGGTCTATATAAATATAGTTTAAATTTATTTCATTTTGGTATCCACCGACATTTTCGTCATGATTATTTGCTTTCTGTGAAATTGTGGATGATTCTCTGATTCCATGTAAGTGTGGTTGTGTGTTTATTGTGATCGAACTTAATTCGGGATCAATATAAAAAACAAATAATTGTTGATGATATCCCATTAACGCATCTCTGAACTTTTATAGTTTCTAAGACTGAAATTTTTCAACCTAAATTGATAAATATTATTCTATCATTTCGAGATGAGCGATGTGAAGATGGAATTCGGAAATGAACACATGATGTAGAATCAACAAGCTGGTCATGATCAAAAGTTATTATTAGATTTTATGACTGCACATCAGTGTATTATTTATAGGATACATCATCAGAGAACATAAGAAATTGAATTGTCTGTTTAATTCGACATCTCAAATTATAAGGAGTTCCCATTTTATTTTTTGAAAAAAATGTTCTATTCGCAGCCCTGTGTTGATTCTCTTGGGATTTGGAATTGATTCACTAACGGAAAAAATTCTAGGTTTATCCCTCTATATAATATTTTTTCCAAGGAAACAAATAAATTACGCTCATAAATGGTGATTCACTTTGCTTCAACAGAACTCTCATTGTCTATAGGGAACCTAATTTGAAAAGGAATATTCATATCCACGAATGCTGTGTTGGCCTAAAAAAGGTACGTTTCGAAAACACCGCGTGTTGAAATTCGTAAAAAAAGATAGATTATTCCTTATACTACACCAAGACTCTCGACATTTTTTCATATCTGCTTCAGTTGTGTAACGAATTTGTATTCAATTATTGGAAACAACACGGTTTAAACCGCTGAAAGTATGTATGGTGTGCAAGTGCGATCTTGCTTGCCCCAAGAACCTACACCTAGGGAAGTCAACTCTTTATCCCCACCATGTGATATTACGAAAGATCCTAGGGTGATCAAGCGATGCGGTTCTAATTTGGTATGCACTGTGGACAATGGAAATCTCTTCTCTCCTGTGCATGTTGATTTCGTGCTTATGCAGGGTTGGGATAAAGTATGGATTATGGAACCAAGTAAATATGTTTTAGACGAAAAGAACGATATTTATGAAAATAATATGCAGGTAAGTGCAATGGAACAAAATGCATCTCATGTACATTTTTTTCCACTCCAATTTTCATCGTAGTAGGGTTTCTTTGTTCTGAAGAGATCAAAACAAGATCGAAACCTAGGTCAACTTCTACCCACTTCGATTAGTGCGCTCACAATGCTCACGCTCACGACCGCTGTTTATACCATTCCAGATGCTCGCGATCGTTGCAATCAAACATTCAAGTGGAACGGGCTAGATTGGCATTGGCCTACTACATCAGTCTTTAGCAGGCCGTAACCAAATTATCATCCCCACTCCTCGAACGACCGCAAAGACCCAAGTCTTGAGATGGGTCGTTGTGAGCTTGGCGTGGGCGAAAACAATGACGTCATGAGTGACGTATTCGCCGCGTCCACAACGACCGTAGTCGCCATGTGGAACGGCCAAAGGAGCGTTTTGATCGTTGTGATCGCCAAGTGGAACGCACTAGATGTGGTTGGAACTTTCACTAGTTACCTGGATGAAGATTTGTGGCAAGTTCGAGTCGGATCCATGGCGGTTGTTGATATTTATATCAATGAACGCGATGTATCTGATAAACAAACGATGTGATGTCACAATGATTTCTTTTGGAGATATATATTTCCTTTGTACATTTTTTTGTTAGTAATATACATCAATTTCCTTAGTTAAAGTGGGACACCCTATATATTTTAATATATTGTTATTTAGAATTCATACATACTGAGTTCAGTGTAAAAAAATTGTGAAAACTGTTAGTTGTACCGTGCATCCCAAATTCGCAGTCCCCTAAGGGTATTTCTGAAACCGTTGGAAATATAGAATTTTGAGTATGGAATTTATGGTCTAGTGTTTCATGACTAATTCAAAAATGCTTTCAGTTCTTTGGTATATAAAAAACTTTGGAAGTTACAGGGTGATTTTGAAATTATGGCCTTTTCGGGCATACTGTGTATCTCGGCAACCCCCTATGATATTTTCAAGATGAAAACGGTTTTTGAGAGATATTTTTACGTAGAATTCATTGGCGTACACAAACAATTTTTTTGGGCTACCGTTTTTGAATTATTACCCAAACTTATAGTTTTTTTAATGGGACACCCTATATGGAATTCGATTTTCAATGATGAAAATTATTTTTAGATACCAAGTGTTGTATATTCTTTCAATCAAAAAAAAATATGAAATTCAATGGTGAAATGAAATATAGGGTGTCCCATAAAAAAAACTATAAGTTTGGGTAATAATTCAAAAACGGTAGCCCAAAAAAATTGTTTGTATACCCTAATGAATTTTACGTAAAAATATCTGTCGAAAAC
Source organism: Adalia decempunctata (assembly GCA_951802165.1). Taxonomy (NCBI): domain Eukaryota; kingdom Metazoa; phylum Arthropoda; class Insecta; order Coleoptera; family Coccinellidae; genus Adalia; species Adalia decempunctata. The sequence goes on along the minus strand of OX637695.1, from coordinate 36,694,321 downwards.
AGTTTTCATCTTGAAAATATCATAAGAGGTTGTCGAGTTTTTTATATACCAAAGAACTGAAAGCATCTTTGAATTAGTCATGAAGAACTAGACCATACATTTCATACTTAGAATTTTATATCTCCAACGGTTTCAGAAATACCCTTAGGGGACAGCGAATTTGGGATGCACTGTACAATAGATGTACATTTCAATTTAGAATAATGAGAAACAATATTACTTCAAGTGTTCAAAATTCTCGCCGTTTACTTACTGATAATATGCCATCTTATTAACAAATTCTTGAGTCACCTTTTCCAAGACGTCTCCACGTATTAGTTTAAATTCACCAATAATTATTTGTCTCAATTCCTGTGAGTTTGTTGGTCGTGTTACGTGAACACGTGATATTAGATAACGTTTTTACAATTTTTTTTACACTAGACTCAGTATCTATGAATTCAAGATAACAAGCTCCTTCGAAATCTGTAGAAATATATAGGGTGTCCCATTTTAATTAAATAAGTTGATGGCACATCTGGTTAAACCGGAAGTATATTATTAACAGAAAAATGTACATCAGATGCATTTTGTTCCATTGCACTTACCTCATATTTTCATAAATATCGTTCTTCTCGTTTGAAAGAAATTTACTTGGTTCCATACTTTATCCCAATCCTGTAGACTTCGATGACGTCCATATTGATCAATAATTCCAATGTTGAAAATGACTTCGATTTTACGGAAAAAATTCAATGTCGATGCATCAAACCATCTAACGCGGGTGCAGACTTCTCTGTTTGATACAGTCGATAACATTGTTCTTGTTCTTTGATCCGTGTATGATTGCTCCTTTCAGTAGTCCCAATGTAAACTTTCCCAGGTATTGTATAAATAGCAGATGGAGAAAGTGGATTATTTTGGTCTTTGGCACTACCCTAGTCGTGTTGGTTTATAGTAACATGTTACGTATTTTCAGAAGCTTCCAAAATTGTTCGATGGAATAGAAGATAAATGTGGCCTTCACTTGAAAGTGATTTCGGATGGTTTGTTTTCCTCATTGTTCGCTCATACCCATAGGAAATTAATGCTTGTCCCAAATGTTCCCACTCGTCTGGAAGATATTCTTGCTCAGATCACGCCTAGTGACTCTATGATATAATACGAGGATATATTGAAAAATTCTTAGCCTACTATAGAACCACACAAAATTTCAATGTCAAAATATTTTATTACTCAACATATTATCCTCTTAATAATTGAATACATTTATTACAGCGCATCTAAAACGTATCTAGACCTTTAATAAAAATGTTTCTTCTTGATCTTCAAACCAGTCCTCCACAGCTTTTATTTCCTCCTCGTTGGAATAAAATTTAGGACCTTTTAAACTTTTTTTCAGTTGAGGAAAGAGATGATAGTCGGACGGAGCCAAATCTGGTGAATAATGGGGGCGTTCTAGTAATGCTAACCCAAAATCACGAATTTTTTGCATGGCAACATGAGATTTGTGTACTGGGGCGTTGTCCTGTAAAAACAAAATACCTTTGGATAGCTTTCCGCGTCTTTTCTCTTCAATTTTTTCCCGAAGAGTGGTCAGTAATGTCGAATAGTAATCTCCAGTTATTGTTCCACCCTTGTCCAAAAAATCAGTCATGATTACTCCATGACAATCCCAAAAAACTAGAGCAAGAACTTTTCCAGCAGATTTTTGGACACGAAACTTCTTAGGTCTTGGAGAACCAGAATATCGCCATTCTATCGATTGTTGCTTTGTTTCTGGATCGTAGAAATATAATGTACCCAAGTCTCATCTATAGTAACAATTCGATGCTTCTTCCCTTGCACGCTTTTGGTCAACATTCAAACATTTGGGGATCCATTTTGCAGAAATTTTTCTCATGTCCAAATTGACGTGAACTATATGTTGAACGCGTTCGTATGAAATCTTCAGTGCTTCAGATATCCGTTTCAGCCCAATTCGACGGTCTGATAAAATCATGTCATAAACTGCATCGATATTTTCGGGGACTGACACAGAAATTGGCCTTCCCGAACGGTCATCATCTTCAATGGAAAATTTACCTCTTTCGAAGCTTGAAGTCCAATTTTTCACGGTCGCATACGAAGGAAATTGACCACCAAGGGTATTGAGCATATCTTCGTAAATCTGCTTACCTATTAACCCTTTTAAATACAGGTACTTGATGTTGGCTCGATACTCCAATTTCTCGATTTTTACAATTTCGGTGGACAACTTTTTTTTAATTCATTGCGTAACTCTGGTTTACTTTTTTGACGTCGAACTCTACACTGACACTTCTAATAAGTTATTGTTCGTTTAAATGGTATCGCAATATTTTGTTTATGCATGGAACTGGTCTAGGCTAACTAGATATCAATACATCCTCGTATGTTAAGAAATCCAGCCTCTTCAACCGTTCGGCGGATTGACCATTGTTTGCAAGAGGGCCAGAGGTCTATGTTTATACACTGTATTCATCTTGAAATAACTTCTTTTATCGTCTATTCAAGTTCTGTAAGAACAAAGTGAACCACTTCTATTTTACCATTTCCTTTACAGAAATTGTTTTTTTCAAGTTGCTTAATCTGAATAAACTTGATAGGTTTTTTTGAGGGCGAATTCAGGGATTTTCCTAATTTTTTACTTTTCAATTAAATCAGATCGATACAGAGTTTCCTGACACATTTAACATAAAAAATATATCAACGACACAACTTACAGAAGATCTGAGAAGATAAGAAGAATAGAAAGCTGAAGAACAAACCAACTTACCCCAGGCGAAATGTAACCTTTTGGCGTTTGTACTAGGAACTGGGTCTCATCTTGCGCCAACGGCGCCATAGGCTGCTGCAGCTCCAGCTCGTTAGCAGGAGGAGTGTCGAAAAGCCTTCTCTGCGAAGACGGCGAGATCGGTACTGGCAATCCTTCGTTCGTTGGAAGACATGGAGTTAAAGTGGAAGAATTTCTTCGGCGATGGCGATTTGGGAAATGATCAAAGTTTCTGAAGCAGCCGGCCCCAGTCTGGGCAGGATTGCGGCCACCGCCCATGCTCTCCCCTTCTGTGCTATTTCCATCTGTGTGCGACATATTGTGCCCTAGTAATATAGAGGTCCATCAAGTTCATCTCTTTCAGACTCGGGTTTCGTTACGAGCAAAGCATGACAAACCGATGAAAGGCAGCTTCATGCGAAATTTCGTGCTATTTTCTTTACTGAAAACGTAAAAGCAAGCATGCTGTCGTTTTTCCTAATTTGCATTACGAGAAACTGCGCTTATCTTCTCCTTTACTGAGGAGTGCGTGTGTTTCACCTGCAGAAGAAGAGATTGTGTCACGCAGGCGTACTGGTTAGTTGGTGAATAGAAGCAAGGTTTCATTGGCATAGGGAAGAATACCTAAACATAGTCTAGCTCTAATAGTCTAACATTGTAACTATTTTGTCTTCATTTTTCGGTATGCATTAAATCATGAAATCAATTTTAGTCATTTCCTCAGAGACAGACTCAAAAATAGGTCAACTAACTTCTAGCTAAACTATAGTTTGTGAAGGCTTCAAACAATGTCCTAATAGTTCTTCACAATCTAATTCCTCAACCTATGATGTTCTGCAGAGGTTGATTCGGTAATGATTTCAACCTATATCTATCTATAGCCTTCTTCGTTATTCCTTCCTTTTCTTTATTGATCAGTTGCACAAATTCTTGTTTTTTTGTTGCTGATATGAAATATCAGATCGAGCTTCAGTTGGTCGTAACATTCAATCAATATATTATGTACTTTTATTATTCCTAACATCGGCAGATTTTTCGAATAATTCAGCAATTAGCTATCACAATCAGGAATCAACTTATTTTCTGCTGTTTATGAAGCAAATTTTGTAAGATATTGAGAAATCAAATTTGTATACAGAATGATTAATCCAATCGATTCATTGGAGGTTCATTGAGAACTATAGTTTAGAAGAGTAGGCACCGGACGTCGAAGGGGCACAAATTAAGTTCAAGATCGACGTCTAAGACTTATGGCCATTAGAAACCGATTTGCGACATTTCGATCTTTGGCTGATGAGTGGTTAGGAGGACAGGGCTATCCTGTAACTGTCCGAACAGTTTAAAACCGGATGAGGTCTTTTGAACTTCAGCATTATCGACTTCTGACGGTTGAGCATCGCCAGCAACGATAACAGTGGTGCTGAGAACGTCAACATTGGAATGTGGAATGGCATCAGGTCGTCTTTTCTGATGAATCGAAAATCGGCCATAACTTCTGTTTTTCGAATTAGAACCCTATTTTTTTATTATTGAGTTGGATTCTGCGAAGAAAAATAATGATAGCAGACTCAGATGCTCTTGCTCCTAAATTCAGTAATTCCCGAGTTATTTGAGATTTTCTGGATTCATGTTGTACGTAGAATCAAATTCATCTAATCTTTTACTTGAGAATATTCTGTGACCATAAAAGATGAATTATCCTATTAATTATTCACAAGTGACAGGTCTAATTATTAGTTGTTACTATGGTTTCATGAGAATATTCATCGAATCTGTTTAGATTCTATGAATTTGACTCTACGTACAACATGAATCGAGAAAAGCTCAAATAACTCGGGAATTACTGAATTTAGAAGCAACAGTATCCTAGAGTGCTATCACTATTTTTCTTCGCAGAATCCAACCCAATCATAAAAATAATAGGGTTCTAATTTGAAAAACAGAAGTTATGGCCAATTTTCGATCACAGTTTTTGACACAAAATTTGAAACACCCTCTGATGATATTGATGAAATTCAACAGATGCATGACCTTTTCATATTCTTCTACTTTGACGTTGTGAGAACGGTTTACATTCAGGATGTTCAGAATAAAAAAAATGAACATGATACTGACTATGAATATTTTACTTTTTTTCAGGTTTTTTCTCGATATTTTGAAAACTGTTCGAATGAATTCAATGGTTTTAACAGAAATGTATTCAGCATTGAATAATACTCAATCATATCAGAAACGAAAAGATTGAAACAAAAAATTTTTGAGCAAATTTATTTTCACTCCCTGTATAACCGGAAGTGCTCTGGCTCTGAAAATATTTTAGATCTGTAGAGAACTTTGAACAATATCATAATCCCAATTTTCAGATTTCAATTAAGTCCAGTTCTACAGAAACGTCTAATAGGCACTCGATCTTGGGACACCCTGTATATGTTTCACCAACAAAATTTAAAATTTCAACAGCTCCTTCTGGGTGTTGCAGTTTCTTTGCCAGTATAATGTTCGGCGTCGAGTGGTTGTATATTATATTGTTGTTTCATTTGAATCACAATAACTTTAGTTAGTCGCTTCTTCTGTCAAAACTGTGAAAACAGATCAAACTGAGTCTTTAAAAAAACGAAAAGAGACAGGAAACCAACTCAATAAGTCACAGTTTCAGAATTTGAAGTATTATTGAATGGAATACAATTCAAAACAGAATAAATTAAAAAAATAAATTTAATGTCATTTCCGGTTGAACGGGAAGTGACTGTGCACTGAGAATATTCCAGAAAAATAGATCATACCGTATTAGAAACAAACAGGTTATACCTCCTTCAGTTCTCTATTACCCTCTTATTATCTATTAACCTCTTATGAATCAGATAGGAGAATTACTCTGTATATAACTATATATGATATATAACTTTCTATAGGAATGATGCAGAGACTATTGGATTTCTTGTATTAATAAGATGGTCAACTTGTATATCATTTAATGAGTAGATATATTATTTTGGATATTACTCACGCATCAGGTGAAATTTAGAAGAAACCACATCGTGTTTAGTTGTAATTTTGGGTTCAAAAAGTATTTCCATAATTTCCTCCAAATGGTCGAATCGGACAATCTAAAAACTCTAAACTCTAGTGTTGTGCAAAAGACTACTAATCTACTTATACGGAAGAGAAGTGAAAAAATCATAAGAGAGTATTTCGGTTTGAATCAGATTCAGAGCGATCAATGAAAAATTGATATAGTAATATATTTCGTCGCAATAAATTTCGAATTTTCGGTGCTTTATATTCGAGCGAAGATTGAAAGCTTCCTATTCCTGCCATTTGGAAAGTTAATGTTGAGCGGAAGTCATTAAGTATCACACTTTTCGCCGCCAAAAACGCAAATGGGCATAACTCTTTTCCTTCCGAATTCATAATTCATCATATGCGGTCAACATCCGAACACACACACAAGTATAAACATGCAAAAATCGCGTGATAACCTACCTGTATCTACGATAACATCAATAAGGTCCATACTTTTGGCGAAGGCGTCACGCAAATTGATATGATGAAAGGAAACTATGCTTCCTTCTCTCTTGGCACGTTCCAGGGCCTCCCTTCGTTTGAGTGCTTTTTCGCGTCGCATCTGGTTTTTATAGAACTCGGCAAAGTTATTGACTATGATAGGAATGGGCAACGCGATCACCAGTACACCGCAAATACAACATACACTTCCTATTACCTTCCCTAAAGGTGTGGTTGGGTATATGTCACCGTAACCTACTGTAGTCATTGTAATGCCAGCCCACCAGAACGTCTCTGGAATGCTGATGAACTTGGTGCCATGCTCCTCCTTCTCCGCGAAGTAGGCTAAGCTGGAGAAGATCAAGACCCCCATCGCCAAAAACAGCATCAGGAGTCCCAACTCCTTGTAGGAGTTCCTCAGGGTAAACCCCAAGGACTGGAGGCCGGTCGAATGTCTAGCCAGCTTCAAAATTCGGAGTATACGCATAATTCTAAATACCTGAACCACACGACGTACGTCTTGAAACTGATCGGTGGCATTTTTGTTCGTTTCTAGTAGGAAGAGAGATACGAAATAAGGCAATATGGCGAGTAAGTCGATTATATTAAGACCCCCTTTGAAGAATTTCCACTTGTTGGGGGACGCACTGAACCTCAGGATATATTCCAACGAGAACCACGTGATGCAAACTGCTTCTACCATGGCTAATTGGGGGTTATCTTGAATGTTCCCGTGACCGTCGTTGACTTGGAAACTAGGAATAGTGTTCAGGGTTAAAGCGATAGTCGACAGAACGATAAACAAGATGGATACGATGGCTATAACCTGCAAGTAGTACCAGATTCAGAGGGTTTGTCCAAATGGAAAAAGCAGAAAAAGATCAGCAGTACAAATAATAATATATGGGCTGGAAATTTCATGGTTCACTCATGCGGCTGTAAAGTATGTATAGGTACTATTATTATATACAGGATCCTCAATTTGTACTCGTCAGATATCATCAGAGCCTCGGGAATCTCAGAAAGAATGAAATGTTTGAGCTCCCTTAGTACTCGAGAATATTCGGTTCATTAATATCACGATAATTTCATATCAGTTGGAAACTACACACGTCCTCCAAGTTACTTGTTAAATATATTTGAACGAGACTGACTTTTGCATTTATGTATACAGGGTGATTTTTTTAAGTGTTTCATTAGACGTATTCGAGGAAGGAATTGCGATACAAATTCTAAATTCTGTATTTTTGTTTTAGAGTACATGAACTCAATTTGTAAAATATTTTCAAGCGGAATCTACTTCCGGTTATACCGGAAACGAATGTGAACTTCGTTATTTCAAATGCAACACCCTGTATATTTAGACATATTTGAATTCTTCGATTAATTCTGCAATGATTTGATGAATGACATCTGCCACCACATCGAGCGATTGTTGAGTTATTGCCTGATTCTCAAATTTTTTTATAGAAATATTGTCACAAATAAGTGTTTAAATCTCCAAAATCTCTCATTGTAAGAAATTCATTTCACAATAGTGGAACAAAAGAAAGTAGGCTGATACTGCTTCTTGTATAAATTATGAGGAAATATTATACAGGGTGTCTGAAACAGGGCTTCAGAGTTAGCCTCAACAAAACTATGAAATCTCATTTTTTCAAATGGGAACCATATGATTTTGTAATTCCGATCGATTGCTCGTCGAAAACTAGTCAGAGTGTGCCAAACATTTCATGTCTTTAAAATCAGTAGTTTTGGGTTATCAAATAAAATTCGAATTCCAGGAATAAATCCAGTTTTCTTTGTCTAATCATAGGTTTATTATAGCTATTATTACAGCAAGGGAAATATGAATAGTATATTTCACAGGTTGTCAAAGTTACATCCCGAGGGCGAAGCTCGAGGGATGTATAGACAACCGAGGAAATATATTCATATTTCCCGTGTTGTAATCAATAGTTTTTTTCTGATTGAAACATTATTGTTCTGAAAATGGAAAAATTTATATTAGATTGCAAATTTTTGAATTCATTGGATTTTTAACGTTTCTATGGGCCGTGTTTGTGAAAATCATAGTTGACTGTTTGATTTTCATGTCTTGTCAGAAATAGAATTGATGAAATAATGTCAAATTACGCGGCAAAAGCCCGTGAATGTTTGGTTCCGGAGAGAACAAATTGGTGAATATATCTTCCGATATCGAAGATCGTTGGTCGGTGATCGTGATCAAAGTGTCAAAAACGAAGAATGTTATAAATAGGACATTTACAATAAATTGATGAAGAATGAAGGTTTCTGAAGTGTCGATGATGGCATCGCGTGAAGCACAATCATCACAATCTTTGGAGACGATTTTTGGAGAATCGTTCGAGACTACAGCTGAAAGGAATGTTCATAACGAAAGGGCAGTCTCATCGACGAATTGCGAACAAGATATTTCATCTTTTATATCTGGTTACAATACCTTTAGCGGAAATTTTAAGAATTGCACTTTTCTTTTTCCAATAAATAAATGAAAGATTTCTTATAGTGAAATATGAATATATCATATTGTCCCAAGAGAAATATGACTTGACGTTTCATATTTCCCTTGGGAAATATCAGTGTGTTATGGCATATGGTAACTAAGGCGATATTGCTCAATATTGTTCCGATCAGAAAAAAAGATACTTTCCAAGTAGGCTATGTCAATAGTTAGAATATGTCAGTTCATTTATAATGCACTGTTGAGAACTGTCATTCATACTTATTACTTGTTGTTTGAATTCGGGCAATATGCAAAATCACAATTACATTACAGTAACAGTGATGTATTTAATATGTTCTTCATTTATGATGAATGTAACAAAATAGTAGAAAGGGTAGTCAGAATTTCTCACGAACGAAATCCACATTTAACACCTTCAACGAAATCAAAGTTCTTAGAAGAATCAATAAATGTTTGGAGGAAGGGGACCAACATTTTGAAAATTTATTGTAATAGCGATTATTAAATTTCTGTCGAAGTTTTTTGTTGTTAGGAAAATTGTTGTGATAGTTTCAAACTCATTTTTTTCATTCATTAACTGCTTTGTTTATTTGTCACATTCGCTGCAAATAAAGGACAGGCTTTCGATATATCATTCAATTCTAGTGTACCTAATTATTATATATATTGAATGTTTTCCATAGTGCTGATCAATAAAAATACGTAAGAATGACAATTCCTAACATAGCCTACTTTGTAAAAGACGTGCATACCAATGAATTTGACTGAGCGAAACCTGGCTTTAGTCGTGAAATTCGAATTTTATTCGATAACAACAAAACCACTTATTTTGAGGACATGAAATGTTTGGAACACTCTAGCTAGTTTTTGACGAGCAATCGATCGGAATTACGAAACTATATGGTTGTGTGCTACTTTACGTGCATCGGGTGCTCTTCTTAATTCAAAGTCTCGATCAAAATACGACATTCGTTACCACGAGTACGTGGCAACATGCCATAAGGCTCGTAAAATCGTTGATTTATTGCAAAATCACCCCAGCTAGCTGGCGCCAGTTGGCTGTAGCGGTGAAGCGAATATGACGCCAGTTGACTTACAGCCTACTACTATGCGGCCAACTGAACTGTAACACTGGAACGTTTGGTGTTGTTCACGCATATCCAGTAGGCCCTGCCACCTTAGTTTTTCCGGGTGGGGAAACTGGACTGACCTGAAACCTACTCCTGAAGCCACTGCACTGGATCCACTTTTTTCACCAGAATGCAACTGGATGCCAGTGGTGATCACAAGGGTTCCAGTTATTGGCGTTAAGTGCACAATTACCCCTACTGCTGGATCTGATATCCCAAGAGCAGAGGTATGTTTTCGATGATAATACTGTGGATGCAGCTCTATGGATGATTTTACTTCGTTTAGTTGATTTGCAATTTGATTCTATAGAAAGCTCATTCCGAAGGCTCTCTGCTTGAAGAAAAAGTAGGCCCTTTTCATGATGATTACTAATAATCATCAGATTTAACGGAATCTACAGCAGAACTTAACCTGGTCACGTGACCTTTTAGTGATTGTTTAGGAAGACTTCATTTTGCATCCTATATGATATCTGTACTATATAGTTCAAATTGAGCCCTCATAAATCAGGTTATATGCAAAAATCAAAAAATGAAATTTTGTTTTTGCAAAATTTCTCAAAAATAAAACATTCAAACATTCCTTTGCCAAAAAATCAAGTTCAGGAATTGTAACATTACTGGTTGTATTCATCATTAAATAATATAATTCAAAGGTACAAGACATAAACCATATTCGCTATGGCAAAATTGAATGAGTTGAGTTTAAGAGTCAGAGCTTAATCATTAACCTTAAAAGAGATACAGTGTTTATTGAGCTCAAAATAAGTCTTGGAGATTCTAGAATAGATAACAGTAGTAACAAAAATTCTTTGTGAATTTCAAATTGAATTGTAATAATTTCTTCGAGACTATAATAATTTTTGGTAGACCATGAAATTTCCCGCTCCTATGGAAGAAAGATGATTGGTGCCGTTGAACAAAATATCGTTTCATCAACTTTATTTTTTCAAATTTTCAGACTCCAAGAGAACATTGAAGCAGTCTCATCAAAAACAATTGCTATATATCAAAAACACAAGAACACACATACACCCAGATTCACTTTTACACTGGTTCAAAAAGAAACTTTTAACGTCAATGCCACAGAATTGGTGCTTATATGACCCATGAGTGAAATGTGCTTAAGCTTCGGCGATTTGAGTGATTCTGTCCAAAATAAAAGTATATTGTGTCAAGGTGTGTACTGTTGAATAGTTACAATGAGACGCAAGCGTTTTCTACAAACTATTTCCTCAATAATGATCATATTTTGAATAACCACAAACACAATGAAGGAGAAGAAAGTCTGTCAGATTTTGGTCAGAATCTTCCGGAGGAGGTAATGTGTGAAGCTTGTGAGGCTGGGTTAGAATGGGAAAGGATTCAGCGTAACGAGTAGGGAGAGTTTTGAGAATTCTGGAAAGCGAGGTAGGTTCTGAAATAGGAAGCAATGTACAATAGCACGAGCCCTCTTATCAATCAGAATTTGTCTAAAATGGTTACCAATGAAGCGTCTAGAAGCATTTGGGGAGTTAATGCCTTTTACCTTGGATTAGTTGAATGTCTTGGCATGGCCAACGCAAGGTTGCTAAGTAGGTACTACTGTTACATTACTTAAATTCATTAGGAAATTTATGGATTATTCCTGCATTTTACAGAAAACTGGTAAGTATTTGAGTTTCATCTACATATTTATATATAAATTGGTGGTTGGATTCCTCAAGTATCCAATGCAGAAATAATAAATACTGAGCACATAGCAGCGGAATGATTTTGGCGACAACTGCTGTATGATAATGTAATGTATTTCTGGCATATGCGCATGGAATTTTTTTCAATTCAAGCAATGGTATGTAAATTCCACGTTTCGAACCAAAACACCTTTCTGTAACCTTTTCAAGACAACCATCTACCTACAAAATCCTCAAAAAATAGTGATATATAAAGCTAAATCCGACAATGATTTTAGGTACAATCTTCACAGATAAATCAAAGCCTTCTCTACATACAAGTAGTGATAAATCTGGCAACGACGCTTGTGCCTGCTCTCGATTTTCAATCGTGAATCTAGTTAAAGGATGAATTCATTCTCTATATTTCATTTATCAATACAAAAATCATCATAACATCAAAACTCGTGCCGTAACTATTTTGATGCTACTGGCTTTTATTCGGGAGACAGAATGAGATTCGTAAATCATCTTAGTGAACCACATACATAATATGCGAGGAGCGTACTATACTCTTTCCACCACTATTTATATATAATTTTTTTTAATATTGTTTTTTCCAACGAATGGTCATTGATGGATGGCATATTGTTATAGGTGATACATCTGTTATGCACATTTTAAAGTCGTATTTTCTGGTTTTCAGAACCTGAATATCAATTGTAATCCGCAGTTTTAGAAAACGAAATTTGGCACTGTCATATCTCTTTCTAGAAAGTATACAGGGTCACCGAAATTGCTTGATTTTGGCTGTTTCAAGTACTTCTAGTCTAGATAGGTGAAAATGTTGAAAGGAGTCCTGGACTCGATTTTCGTGAAAACTCCAACTGAAAGCTATTTCACGATATCTTCATTTGTTTTGAAGATATAACGAAATTCTGATATTTTGGCGATTTCGAAAATGTGCCATAACTTCTTCATTTTCAGAAATATCTAAAAACGGCAAAAACTTTCTACAGGGTGAAAAAAAAACAACTTTCTTATTTTAAATACGAATGGTATTTTTTTTGATCCTATGTTATGCAGAAAAAAATCAGCTCTTCGAAAATATATATATGTCGATATATACCACTCGAGATGAACTTTAAATTTCTCTTGTAATATTCAAGCTTGTTGCTTTTCGGAAATCTCGCTCATGACATCCTTTCCAAAATCACTCGCCTAACGCCTCGTGATTTTGATACAAGTATCTTTCGCGAAATTTCCGAGCAAAAAACTTTCATATTACAATCGAGAAATTTTGCCGGAAAAATTCCATTTCTAGTGGTATTAAGTACATATGACTATTCCACTCTTACCATTTTTAGTGAGGAAGTTTCCGTAGCAACGATCGTTTCATCTCGATAAATCTTTCATATCGGCAAAACCAACAAGTTGGTTTTCAAGCGACAAAATTCTTGACGTTTCTCCAATTCATAGATAGCTTCGGAAATGAATATCATAGAGAAAACAAACAACGTTTAGTTAATCTATGAATTCCAATTTGCCAAATAGCGCAATCCGTGTCAAATATGACCATATTACTTATGTTAGACATATTCTCGAGAAATAGTCATGCCGAATACCACTCGAGATGAAATTTGTAATATTCAAGTTTGTTGCTTTTCGGAAAGTTCGCTCATGACATTTTTTCCAAAATCACTCGTGATTTTGATACAAATGTCTTTCACGAAATTTCCGAGCAACAAACTTTCATATTACAATCGAGAAATTTTGCCGGCAAAATTCCATCTCTAGTGGTATTACATATGATGAAACTAATGTTGAAGTATTTCGTTGTCTCAGTTCACTATTTTTATAGTAGAAAATACAAAGTTATTTTACTGCTGCGTTACCACATTTATGTTTCTGGCTTGGAAATAAAGAAGGCTGTGCGAGTATCTAGAACTAGATGAAGCATGCAAGAAATCGTAACATATTGTAGCGGTAACAGAAATTTAAACATTTTTTCTGTATTCAGTATGTATGGTTTCTGCCTTTGAGGATCTCAAGGTACCTACTAGCCAATTTCATATTCGACTCATTCTGATGCTAATCAAGAGACGGGGTAATTTTCTGGATCGTAGCCATGTCCAATCATTCGTTCATCTCTCTACATATTTGCAGTTAGGTAAAAGGAACCGAGACGCCTCATAGAACCAAATTAGCGCAAATTGAAAGATAGCGCATTCCGGACCCGCATTGCGTATAGAACTAGTTATCGCGTACGCCCATCGCTATCACAAAAACACAGACAGACAAGCATATGAGTGCTCAAGATGGCGAGAATATTTTATACCCCCATCTTCTTCTGGCTAATCACATCTAGAACAGTCTGAGCTCGGATGAGAAAAGTTGGTGTTCAAATTGTTTTTTCTCCAATCCACTTCTTTCATTTACGATTTTTTGAATTGATATGTGTGTTTCAAATAGGGAAAAATAATCCATACTTTTCCGTTACTCTCTCATGTTTCAGAAGTGTTACAAATTTTCGAAAGCAATACTAATCCTAGACTAAACTCTATGCAGCTACATAGAAAGTCTAAATTGTCTAAGTTGGTTGAGTCCAAACAGTTTGAACATCAAGCTAAATTTACTTTAAAGCTAGCAGAGGCAAAAGACTTGAGTAAATTGAGATTTTACACAAGGATATTATTAACATTTGGAAATCGAATACCCCCAATAAAATAATTTGTGATAATGAACTGAATATGAATGTATGCTAACTGTTTAAATTTTTTTTCGGTAAAACATAGATAGTATAGCAAGAAGTAAATGATTAAACTTTGGGAAAAAAATCGTGAACATTTTTTCATGTAAACATTTTTTGTTATTCAAAAAATATTGTAGTCGATTTTTGCAAAATTTTTGAATTTTACAACAAACCAGCTGTTCGAGGAGATTCAAAGTCGATGTTGTTGTTAAAATGCCTAGAGCACGTGTAGGTACTCTGAATTTATCGCCAGCTAAGTGAATTTGAAAGGGGTCGAATTATTGGTCTACGGGAGGCGGGGTTGTCATTTCGAGAAATCACTGACCGTACGAACAGAAATCCAACTACTGCCCATCAGATGTTCTCAAGCGTGGTCTGATAATGCCAAAAATCGAAGAAGAATAGGCACCGTACGACCAAGGGGCACAAATGGAGTTCAAGATCGACGTCTTAGAATTATGGCCATTAGAGACCGATTTGCGACAACTCGATCTTTGACTGATGGGTGATTAGGAGAAAAAGGCCATCCTGTAACTGTCCGAACGGTTTTTTGGACTGCAGCATTATCCACCCCATATTGTGTCACCTCTGACGAATGAGCATCGACGGCAACTATTACTGTGGTGCAGAGAACGTCAACATTGGAATGTGGAATGGAATCAGGTCGCCTTTTCTGATGAATCTCAATTCTCATTGGGTGCACATGATGGCCGAAGAAGGGTTAGACGACGTCGGGGAGAAAGCCGTAAACCTCAGTTTGATGATGAGCGTCATGTTCACCGGACAGTTGGCGTGCACATGCAAGCAGGTCACCTTTAGTCTTTATTCGGGGCATCATGACAGCGGTGCGTTACTTTCAAGAAATAGTGGGGCCATATGTTCCCCCTTTCATTAACCGGCTCGAGAATCTAATATTTCAGCAAGATAATGCTGGTCCTAATGTTTCCAGGGTTAGTTTAATCTTTTTTGAAGCGACCCATGTGAATCTTTTGTCATAGAGCATGTTTGGGACATCATGGCTAGAAGGCTAGATGGCTAGAAGCCCCCACGGACTTTGGCGGCTCTGGGACATGAAGTGCAGGTAGCTTGGGATAGTATCCTTCAAGAAGAAATGGACCATCTTTTTGCATCAATGCTAAAACGTGATGCGGAGTTTATAGAAAACCGCAGTGGACAAACACATTATTAACAAATTTATTAAAAAAATTGTAACCCTTCGTTTTTTTCATCCAAGTTTCAATTATTTAATCCTTGCTATACTATCTATGTTTTACAAAATAAAAATACAATTTGAACAGCTCCTTCTGGGTGTTGCAGTTTCTTTGTCAGTTAGTATATTTTTTCTAAACACAATAATTTATTTTTCATTATGTTAATATTGAGGATATTCCCTTCGTTACACTAATGTGAATGACAAAATCAGAGCTGTACAATATTTTTCATAAAAACTCTTAGTGGTGATCAAAATATTGAAGAAAATGAAATTACGAAAGAAATTTGTTTTTACTAAATCAATTGAGATTGTGCAAAAGAGAAGGATTTTTGCACAGCTCTAAAGCGCCATCATTCGAGCTTTTTGAACTAGTTCACACAAATGATATCCTCACTAGATTATTTCACCGAATATATTCCCCCTAATATCGATTCATTGATGTGGATCTAAATTAATGGAATTGCCACTACCATAAGTGTTATGAGCACTTTGAAGATTGCTATGAAAATTTAGTGGTGGTTAATATGAATTAATGTCATTTGTATATCGATGTTTGTGGCAACTCCAAATACTGCGTATTGTTATCACCCTCTAGGATATTACTCGTCATTTGAATATATTCGGTTAACTGTTGAAAGTAATCTAGTAAGTGGTCAAATGCGGACTGTGGCATATTCTCAGTAAGAAATGGAGGAAATGAAGGTGAAAATACGACGAAATGTATCGGCTGTCAACGTGATTTTTTTGGTCCGCACTTGAATAACAAAAAGGATGTAGTTCTGAAGCTTATTGATAACATACTATTTATTTGTACTTAATTTTTGGGATGTTTCTTGGTTTATTAATTAGGATTGTTACTGAAACATAAATACATACTGGATACCAATTATTAATTGTTAGTTCTCGTTTATGTACATAGCAGTTAACTAAATTTAGTAATCAATCAAATTCATTTGGTGTGGGTCAGGTGGGTCTTCTATTCTTGGGATACAGAATAATCGGTCGAACATATTTTATACAGGGTGAATCTTCGGCTTGTAAACATATATTTTTGGAGATTCCTGATCATTGATTGAACCTTACTCTGGAAGTATTCTGCAAATTTTTTTGAAGGATGTTTTTTAAATTTCACCTGCGCCATCAGTTGTGGAGAATTTGTCGAGATTGATTTAGTTTCCGAGACGTAACATTCATATTTGACTTCTAGCTTTATAATATTCCGATTTTAATTGTTAATTTACATTTTTCGAAAATTGCATCAGACCAATAGTGTTCGGCAATATTTCTTATTCCTTGTGTTCCAGATATTGGGCCAGAAAACCCTAACAAACCTCATATGAGGGTGAGTCTTCGACTTGTACATATATTTTAATTGTAGATTCATGGAGCCAAAAGAAACTCCATCTTTTCGAATTGGGCTCTGTAATAAGCGAGATAATTTGGAAGTAATAAAATGAATATTCTTTCGAAAATTGGGACTTGAACATTTTCTTTTCCATAATAATTCGCCGGTATTTTCAACACCGTTTATTTCATTCGGAAATCTCCCAAGAAAAACTCGCGATAGCTTAATTGATCAATGTAGACTTCGGAAATTCGATATCCCTGTGCCAGAAAATTAGTGAATCAATTATCATTGACCACCTAAGAGGTCTGGCGAGACGTTAACGATCGAGATTGTCGATTTTCGGTTCAAGTTTCTGCTGCATCTGTGACGATAAGAAGATTATGGTTCCTCGAACTCAGCACCGATATATGCTTGCGTTCGCTGGGAACCATGAGATTTTCTCGACGTTGCATTTCCCAAACCGGTGCTTGGGAACCTAGATTTTTCAAGAAGGCCCTACCTACGAGGGGGTAGGAGGCGGAAAAGTCTTCAATTTGATTGGTTCGTAAAAAGGAAGATGGAAGAAGTTTTGATTCGATTGGTTTTGAAAGATTGACGATTGGTTTTTGGAGGAGACGAAGAGGGGAAAAACTTCGACTTGCTCGGGAGACGAAAATGGAGTGTCTGGTGGAACCTTAAACGAGAAGGTTGCCAGTGCTCGCGTTCGGTAATAGGGAGTAACTGGAGGAACCTAAAGGGGAGGTCCTCAGTTGACTCAGGTTTGGAATCGGAAACTAAGGGTAGTACGGTTTTAGGGTAGGTAATTCAGTGTTTGGAAGTACGGTCTCAAAGCGGAGACGAAAACAGTTAAGGTTGAATCGGAAACTAAGGGTAGTACGGTTTTAGGGTAGGTACTTCAGTGTTTGGAAATACGGTCTCAAAGCGGAGACGAAAACAGTTAAGTTTGAATCGGAAACTAAGGGTAGTACGGTTTTAGGGTAGGTAATTCAGTGTTTGGAAGTACGGTCTCAAAGCGGAGACGAAAACAGTTAGGTTTGGAATCGGAAACTAAGGGTAGTACGGTTTTAGGGTAGGTACTTCAGTGTTTGGAAGTACGGTCTCAAAGCGGAGACGAAAACAATTAAAGTTATTCGGAAGACGGTGTTAGGGTAACTCATGAGTCTTGGTTTTATTTCGGACGGTCAGTCTCAAACAGGGACATAAAAAGGTGTTAAGTCGAAATTAATAAAATTTCTAAATTACTTGGAATTATTTTAGCTTGCGTATCGTCGGTATATTCGGGAGTGAGGTCAATTTGCGAAACGCGTGTGGGTGTCGTGTTTGGTGTTTAATCTGTCTGTTTCAGGAAAGAAGCACCGTCAAAGAGTCATCATCCTAGATTCAACATTCTTTGGATTATTGGTACAGGAAAAAGGTCAGACAATTTTGTTTATGCTTAGCTTATCTTGAGTATTGGTAGAAAGCTGCATGAAAGCCCATATATCTCTTATAGTCCAGAGTCCTGAAATCTACCACAAGTCGTAATTGTCTTTTAAAGTGTATTGTTTATGTTATCACCCTTAAGTAATTGAAAGTATATGGGGAAATAATTGTTGAGATTTCCCTTATATGTTAGAAAGTTTGAATTTGTATTATTTTTGAAATCTCTCTTTAGCAGTTGTAGGTTTAATTGAGTAAATTTTGAGATCATCCCATGTTTATGATTTTGGGGGTTATTTTGACAAGCCCTTTTTATTTTTGTTGATAACTTGAATTCATTTTTTATAATTGGAATTCACACTGATGTTTGATTTGCTTTCAATGATTGGATTCTGTTTTACAATCTAAAGTTGATGTACCTAATAATTTGATTTGGTGTGATTAATTGCATTTGATTTAAGAAATATTCGAGTACTTTCGATAATTTATATCGTTGAAATATACGTAACGAATGTGAAGTTGTTTAGTCTGATTTGGTTTTAATATACGTCTTAAATTTAATCCAAAAAGTTTCGTTTATCATCCCTCTCCCTAGAGAATATTTTTAAACACTAAGTTCCGACCCAAGTGCGTTGGGCCGATCCCACACTTTCTCCCTTCTGGAGAAAGAACTTCAAAATTAAAATAACATCTTTTTTTCTTTAAGTAATAACACCCTTGATTGTCGGACATCACTTTAGAGTATTTAAGGCCGAATTTTCGCGTGACAATATTTTAAAACTATTTCGTCCGTTTTGAAATATTCGTGTTTTCGCGCCGAACTGGTGACGTTACCCACCAAATGGTTCAAAATAATTTGAAGCGGTTTGAAAGCAGGTAGCGGAATAGTTCGAACTGCAGTTTGAAGTTTGGAATCAGCTGATTGAAGAATATAGGTTATGTTTGTTGGATTTATTTTGTTTTCACCGTTTTTATTTTGAATAAATAATAATAATAACTGTTCTTCATTGTATTGAATATTATTTGAATATGACAGCTTTGTTTTTAGAATGCATTGTTACCTGTGACTGTGAAGTAATAAATCACTTCGAGTAGAGCACACCTTTATTTTAGAATTCTGAAATATTATTTGGTTTTGAAAATGTATGTTAAAATTTTTGAAATTAATTTTACGGCTTCTTGCTCTTGATTCGATCAATATGAATATTGCGTATATTTTTTTCAACGAGTCGTTAATCAGGACGAGAACATTCAAATTCATCATAAACTGATTGGAGTTCAATTTGAAAATACAAGATTTAATAATAATATACAAATAAACACACCTAAAATTATAAATATTTTTATTATTATGTGCGTGTATCATGTTTCTAACTTTTAAATTCATAAATTGAATTGATATTTCTATGATGACGTCACCGTTTTGAAATTGTGGCATTTTAGCTATGCATGAACTGGTGACGTTTACTTCTAAATGTTTTTGAAATAGTTTTGAACCGTGATTCACGCGAAAAAATGGCTTAGTATTATTTGTTTGAATGAGTAAATCAAGCGGGTGGACGCGCGCCTGCTGCCACGCAAGACACACCGTTAGATCTATGAATCGACCCATCTCAAACTTCTTCGAACGACGCATGCGTATAGCGACAATCGGCGCGATCCATAAACAGAAATGGAGGAAATATTTTCTAAAGCCATGTTGTTATAAAAGGGAGAAGAGATTATTTTAGGTGTTATTCTTCGATCTCGTGATGATTATGTGAAGACTTTCGGTGAATAACCGCGTATTGTCCAGTTTATAAAATTCCAAGAGGACATTGTTAAGATAGAAACATCGTCACAGATAGTTGGTGCTAAGTATCATTATATTTTTCACTAATTTCAATTCGATACGTGGTTTGAATCGACATTCATCATTTATAGATTTCAAGTCTGCACAAGGAATGCCTTGGACAAAAAGGAAACACCCTCCTTGAAGCCCTCCCAAATACTGGAGTTCATTGAATCTCTGAAGCTAGAGGCCGAGCTGTAGATAGCGCAGTAGCGAATACAGCTCTGAATAGGGGTATAATAGATATTGAGGTCAACGTGGAATGTAACCCCCTTACCGAACTAAACTGAACTATAAAAACAGTACTCTATCCAGTAACATCTTGAATTCGAATCAAACTTTCGTCGGTTTAAAACCTACTACCTGCTACGATATATCTCCGATGATGCCTAGCGTAGTTGTGGACGAAAAGCTTGGTGGCAATCTTAAAAGACCACGTTTAGAAAGCTCTAAGATTTCTGATTTCGCTGTCCAAAATTATCCGATTTCAGAGGTTCAGGATGTTTTGGTGATCGTAGATCCAAAAATATACATTTCAAATATGAGTTTTATAAATTGAAATTATCAAATGATTCCGTGATGCTCTCAAATTGAGCTACTTTCGAAACTGATGGTTCTAAATCGTTCCCCGAATTTATATTCCGTATTACTAGAGAATAAAAGAACTTCCTGCCCAACCATCGAATGATCAATCAACTCACCCTAGCAGCTATCGATGTAGTCGGTTTTTCCAACATATCCCACAGCCATTTTTGATATTGAGAACACTTATCCTCACCGAACTCTTCCTCGTCCCTCTGTCGAAGGGACTCAGCCTCTTTTCTCATCTCCTCGTGCACATGCTCCTTCCTCTGGTGGTACTTATGCTGGCAGCACGATTCCAGGTACAACTCATCAACACCCCAATATTCGAGGTCGTCACTAAAGGCTAAAACACACATCTCGTCGACGAGATGCAGTTTACCGGTGCGGTAAAAATTGAGGATGGAGCTGAAGGATTTGGGGTGTCGATCGAAAAAATACTCGTTGTCTATGAGGGAATAATCGTCGCATAGTTCTCCTAAGGCTTCGTGTGTGTTGCAGTCTCTTAGTCGACCAAGTCTGGTATGAGGTAAACGGTCCAGGGTTCTCCAAAGTACCTGGAAGGTTGAAAATTGTAACTATACCTTCTGTCAAACATTTTCTACTAACAACATGACGAATAATAATTTTTCTTATGGCATGTCATAATGACAACGTTAAGTCACTCAATTTGGACATTGGCCCCAGTCCCATTATGAATTAATTAGGGAATTCTATAAGTATGAAACAAATGTGATGGTGAGATAGAAAAAGTTCATTCGGAATGCATTACTATACAGGGTCTTTCACGAGGAACCTCACCCATATTTATACGGGAAACTACTGAACGTATTTTCATGAAATTCAGCACTTATAAGTATTTCACGATGTTGATGAAATCTAAAATATTTTCAAGGCATGAGCACCTCCGGTTTTTCCGGAAATGACGTCAACTTCCGTTTTTCAAATTAGAACACCATTTTTTTATTGCAGAAATAGATTCCTTAGAAAATTTCAAGTTATTTTGATGTAACATTTTTCAGTTTTGGTTAGAAAATTCTCTCTGAGCGGGAAAATTCGAAAAAAAAATCGAAAATAGAGCTCCGCTGAAACAAGAATAACTTCGAGGTTTTTGGATGGAAAATTTTCATTTTTGGGATTTTTCAAGATGTAAGATTGATGTATCCACTTTAAAAATCGAAATCGCGATTCATGATACAGGGGGTGAAAAAATCGCTTTCAAAGTTAGGGATGACCAAATCGTGAAAAATCAATTTTTTCAAATTAGAACCCCATTTTTTTATGGCAGATATATTGAATCTACGTTAAAAAATAATGTGAGTGTATGCATCACACCCTTGCCCTAAAGTGGATATTTTCTGAGTTATTCACAAAAAACTGTTTTTCGTCTTGAATTTTCAGCTATTTCTTTTCACTTCACGCCAAAAAGTGAAATTTTCAGGAACTGTTACTTAAACCATGTTTTAGATTTTACTACCCTAATAGGCAAGAGAAAAAAGTTACAGGTTGTTCCTAAATAGATGGCGAATTTGGATTCAAATTTGTATCGGAAACCTCTTTATTTCAACTAATCGGCCATCGGTTTTCTCTCCAGTGATAAATAAATAATTCCTTATGAACCATATGCAAAAACTTACCATGTTTTACATTCTTTTTTTTTTAATGATAGATATCATTAATTACATCTGCCAAATTCCTCTTTATTCAGTAGCATTTTGTGTTTACTATTAATTTGGTGATAATTCGTATTAAGTTATAAAATCGATCACTATGCCTAATTTTACCAATGAAGATTATTTAAAACTCATTCTACTTCATGGAGAATGTAATAAAGTTGTAGATAGAACGATTCGACTGTTCATTGAGAGGTTTCCTGACCGACCCAGACCAACGAGAGATACCATTAACAGAACCATGACAAACTTGAGAAATGTCGGATCTTTCGTTAAGAAAACTATACAAAGAGAAAAAAGTGTAGTAGAAGATGAGAACAACGAAATTACAGTTCTTGCATATTTTCGTGTGAATCCTCAAAATTCTCTCAAAGATTCCGAGATTGATCTGGGATTATCTCAATCGAGTGTTTGGAGAATATTAAAAAAACATAAAATGTACCCATATAAATTCAATAGGGTACAGCATTTGAAGGAAACTGATTTCGTCAGGAGAACAGAGTTTTGCGAAGCTATGATGATTCGATTTCAAGAGAATGAAAACTTTTTGGACTGTATAATTTGGACAGATGAATCTAAATTCACAAAGAATGGTTCTTTCAATAGGCATAACAGTCATTATTGAGATGAAGAGAATAACCACCACTTCATACAATGGAACTTTCAAGAGACCTGGAGTTTCAATGTTTTTTGCGCCATCAAAAATAATGCAATTCTCGATGTTCACATTTATGATGGGACTTTAACTGGTAAGATAGAACACTACACATGTTTGCATTATTTAAAGAATGTTCTCCCTTAGGAGATAGATATTCTGACATATTGACTCAAATAATTGAGCCGCTAGTACAGAACCATAATGACTTATGGTATCAACAAGATGGCGCGCCTCCACACAATTCACTCAATGTGTCAAATATCCTCTACAGGCTATTTGAAGATCGATGGTTGGCGAACAATGGTCCACATCTTTGGCCACCACGTTCTCCCGATTTAACTCCTTTAGACTATTATGTTTGGGGTAGGATAAAAAATATTGTCTACTCAACTCCCCTGACTGATAAAGAGGACTGCATAGAACGAGTCAGAAACGCGTTCAGGTTTGTTTAGATTTTTAGATTCATAGTTTTGAAACTCAATTTGGTTTTTAAACACTTTTGCAGATCTCTTCCTCCCGATGAAATAAGAAGAGCAACGCACGAAGCATTCCTGAGACGTATAAATAAATGTCTAGAAATTAACGGTCAAAACTTTGAGCATCTTCTCTAGTTATAACTGCGAGAGTTTGCCATGGTTCTCCTAATAGTAACTTGAAGTCGGTTTCAAGAAGGGGTGAAAAATCTACAGCATGGTTCAAATAACAGTTCCTGAAAATTTCATCTTTTTGGCGTGAAGGGAAAAGAAATAGCTGAAAATTCAAGACGAAAAATAGTTTTCTGTGAATAACTCAGAAAATATCCATTTTAGGGCAAGGGTGTGATGCATACACTCACATTATTTTTTAACGTAGATTCAATATCTGGCATAAAAAAATGGGGTTCTAATTTGAAAAAATTGATTTTTCACGATTTTGTCATCCCTAACTTTGAAAGCGATTTTTTCACCCCCTGTATCATGGATCGCGATTTCGATTTTTAAAGTGGATACATCAATCTTACATCTTGAAAAATCCCAAAAATGAAAATTTTCCATCCAAAAACCTCGAAGTTATTCTTGTTTCAGCGGAGCTCTATTTTCGATTTTTTTTTCGAATTTTCCCGCTCAGAGAGAATTTTCCAACCAAAACTGAAAAATGTTACATCAAAATAACTTGAAATTTTCTGAGGAATCTATTTCTGCAATAAAAAAATGGTGTTCTCATTTGAAAAACGGAAGTTGACGTCATTTCCGGAAAAACCGGAGGTGCTCGTGCCTTGAAAATATTTTAGATTTCATCAGCATCGTGAAATACTTATAAGTGCTGAATTTCATGAAAATACGTTCAGTAGTTTCCCGTATAAATATGGGTGAGGTTCCTCGTGAAAGACCCTGTATACAGAACTATTACTACAATTGTCGATATTAATTCCAATGGATTCGAGAGTTTTTACAACAGTATCTAGTTGATGCATTTTGGTTAACTTGCGATTCTGTTTGGTTGATGGCATCAAAAATCACTTCTAATATTCTTTCCTTTTGTTCTTTTGAATTTTCGATGTAACCTTGAGTAACAGTATGGCCCTTCCATCCGCCATGGCGTTTCACGGTACACAGATCGGTACAGAATCGGTCAAAAATGAGGCAGAAGATCGCCGAAAACAATTCTTCTGGGTCAGGTAAATTCAAAAAAGTGGCAATAACTTCTGGTATTTTACCAAAGGTGTAAATTCCAACGAGTTAGTTCGAGCATATTTTATTTTTATAAGTGATAAAAAATTTTATGCTCTTCTGAAATATGGGTATCAAATGAAAGGACTTGCCGAGAATAACCCAGAAACCCAGCCAGCGATAACTGAAAAATAAAAAATAAATTAAAAAAAACCTTTTCGAAAAAGCTTTTACATATTTGAATGCTTAAAAAGAAGAAAATGAAATTTTCCTTAATTTTAATATTTATTTAACTATCAACTTATAACCTCATTATACACAATTTATGCGATCATAAAAGCTTTTCGCGAGATTTATGTAAGTACCTACCGATAAGTACCTACCGATAAGTACCTTCGTCTAGGAAAACACATAGCTCATGAATTTTTGCCCTTCACCTTATACCTGCCTATTTTGTGTGTTTCAGAGCTTGATAAAGCAACAATAAAGTCGCAAAACGTTGTTCTTTGAAAAAATTGATGTTTTCTTTTCCTGCGTATTCCTAATCCTACGATTTTAACACAATAAGTACCTATAAGTATTCAATTAAACTGAAATAAAAAAAAAATCAGACTTAGCAGATTAAGTTACTCAATTAAATAGGTACTAGTTTATTTACGCGCGACAAGCTTTCATGATCATTAAATTGTGTATAATAAGGTTATAAGTTGATAGTTAAAATTTCAAAGGAAAGTTTTATTTTCTTCTTTTTAGACTTCTAGAGAATTCAAATAAAAGCTGTTCCTAAAAAGGCTTTTTCTTTTAATTTAGTGTAATACCATGTTTCGTACCGATTAAACGCTACTTTAAATACTTTTCGTGATTTTTCCGAAAGACAGGAGTGGTGAATAGGTTGAATACCAATTTCAGAATCACTCATTATTATTTAAATTATAATCATTTTCACGTGACAATTGTATGAATAATGATTGCTGTTACAACCTGACATTGTCGAGGAAAAACAAACCTACAAATAGTCGAAACTTTAAATTGAAATAAAACACATTTGAATAATTAGGATCGAAGCCATTTTTTTGAAAGATAATTTTATTACATTTATTTTCAAAAACTAATTTTCGGCATATGTCCTCCACGACTAGCTCTGAGGAACCGCATTCTACTAGACCAATTTTGGATCACTTTCTTGAGTAATTCAGCAATAACACGAGTTATGATGACTTCCAAAGCTCCTATTGTTTCTGGTTTATCAGCATAAACCTATGGCTCGACATAACCCCAAAGAAAATAATCCATTGGAGTCAGGTCGCATGATCTTGGTGGCCAATTAATTGGACCATTTCTACGAATAATGTTATCGCCAAATCTTTCTCTCAATCAATCAATTGTTGCGGTAGTAGCATGATGTGTAGCACCATCTTTTTGAAACCAAAACACTTCTAGGTAGATACCATTCAAATTTTGAAACAAATAATCATTGTTCACCGATCTGTAACGAGCACAATGACTATGATAGTGTTTATCCTGACTACTCCTAGGTCTCCTGAGGAGACCCCTCTGAAACTACAAGCTTTGAAGCTTGTAACTTGTGCCGAGTTCGGAGTAAGCAGTTGTGTTCTGTGTAGGCTTTGTTACTGTGTCCTTACGCCACCTTAGGCACAGCACTGTTAATTTTTGACCCAACAGTGAGAATGGTGGCCCCTGCCAAGACTAGAAAATTTCTTTCCTAGCTCGGGATTGAACTCCGGACCTCTGGGTCCTAATTCCATCCACTGTAACATTAGCTCCAGCATCGTTTTTAAAGAAATATGGACACATGATGCCTCCAGCGTGTAGAGCTTACCATACAGTGTATTTTTTTAGGATGCAATGGAACCTGCAGAACTTCTTGAGGATTGTTTTCACTCTATATACAGCAATTTTGCTTGTTTACGTAACCGTTCAACCAGAAATGAGCTTCATCACTAGTCACAATTTTTCGATAAACGGTGTATCCACTTGGACAAATCTGGATCAATTAAATTACAACTTTATCTGTACCTACAGTTCTTTGTCTTGTTGTTGCATCGAGTGAAGAAAATGTTGTCCGAAGTCTATCGATAGATCGACGAATAAGCTGCTCTGATGGAAGATTATGCAAACCATAGATTTCACGATGTGCCTGTATAAGTTTGGCGAATAGAACACTGATTTTGAGAATAAATTTCAACAATTTGTAAACGTTGCTGCGGCGTGGGTCTTTCTGACCAATCACAGTCCGAAGACAGCTCGTATTATCGCGAATTTACCAACTATCTCTGAATTATGATTAGTCTGACAACTTCGGTGTTTTCAACGATTGAACTACAGAATAATCTGTGATTGATCTATGGATACGAATGGTTTGACAATTGATAAATATAAATTGTAGACGTCAACATGAGTTTTTCCTTGCTTTTCTCGAATATGGAGTTTCTTACCTTTTAAACTGTCCGTGAGATAGTCTTACAAAATTTCACTTGAGATTGAATTAACCTCATAAGTCTATCTTTTATTTCCAAACTCAAATGAGTTGCTTTGAGGAAACACCACTCGTCCTCGTGATGTTTCCAAGCAACTCACCCAAGTAACACGACAAGCTTCGAATTAGCACTGAAAGCGATTTGTATGCTATCTATAATGCGATTTGGCATTTAATGTTAGCACAAATGACGTATTAATAACGTTGTGTGGACGTTTTCCATGCCAAAAAGGAGCACATATTCTGGCATGTATTTAGATTTAGTGGTCAACTTTTAGCTGCAAAATCTGAAAAAATGCTAAGGCTGTTTAGATTGCAATTCCAAATTTTGGCCTGTGATTCGATTTGGCGGCCATATCGCTTTGGCTTTATTTTGGCGTTTACTCGATTTCTTAACCTCAAATTTTTTCCCGTAAGTTCCGTTTCCGTCTGTCTGTCAATCCATAGAAAAACAATATTCGTGTCAAACATTGTCAACTAGACATTATGAGATCTGGCATAAACAATACTGTAGGAGAAAATCATATATATATATATAATTCTTTAATCTATGGAGTAAATGTGTATGCATGATGCATGTGCCAGGTATTGCCAGAAGTATTTGGCAAGGCAAATATTAGGTGAATATATTGATAAAAATCCCAAAAAAAAGAGGGGCCATCAAACAAATCAAATATAGACTTTAATTATTCATGAAAAATCAGCACTCTAATTGCGTAGTTGCCACGTTCACAAAAATTCTGATTTATATCTGAAAGTTGTTACAAGGATTTACTAATATTTTTTTGTTAGCATAATATACAGAACTCTGAAAAATATCAAAAGCTTTTGCCAAAAATATTATGTATACACAGGGGCCCGCGGTACCTCGGGGGCCCTAGTCCAGACCCATAGCAACCCCATAGGTTTTTCTCCGCCTGGATGCGCCAGTGATCCGGGTCAATTTTGTCGTTAGGCATTCGGATAATGATAGATGCATAGAAATACCTGGTGTTGGCACTGATTAGATTTTGTTTAAGACTTTCTTGTCGATCGAAAACGTGATATTTTGTGCAGCTTTTCATTTCTCCCGAAAGGGGTCGCGTTTTTTGTCGTTGCCGCAGTAGCGCCACGACCGATAAATATTGCGGATTATTCCGGAACTAGACCAAAATCTGAAATCTAGGATGCCGTTTGGATCTACAAATTTTGGTCACGATTTTTAGTAGGGAGTCGTTACACCAGGTGTTCTATGCATCTATGGATAATGGAATATCCGGATGACACTACATCGAAATATGTCAAGCAATCATTGCAACACCGCATATTTCTGTGTGTAAGATATCCTCCATATTTATTTTTGGCATGTTAATTATCCAAAAGAATGCTTAGTGGCAATTGTTGCCATATGGCATTCAAAAATGCTATTTGCGAGCTGACAAGATAGGAAGAAACATTTTGAACATTCAGGAGACAACTGCCGGGAAATGGGCACTTTTGAACTTAAAATGCTACTCTCATTCACTGTTTCAAGCGTTCTCGAATTTGTTCAAAATATCGGCCACTGCGCTTGAATGAGTTTTTTATTTTTAGGTTATTTGAGAGACATGTCTCCATTTGGAAAATAGGGTAGCCATAAAGTCCAAACTAATGCTCCTTAAAATTCCATAAAGCAATAAAATTCTTCTAGCCTTCATTCAAGCAATAAATGCGCAGTTATTTCTTCAAGTAATGCCATATGGCTTTGGAATTACTTTGGCATTTTGTTTAGCATTGAATGCTATTCTGATGCTCCGAATAATTCCTCATGGCTTTGGATATACTTTAGCATTTATTCAAGCTTTAGATGCTATTTTATTGCTTCGGAAAATTCTATGAAGCTTTGGAATTTCTTTGGCATTTTTTTTAGCATTACATGCCACTTTATTGCTTCAAAAAATTCCATATTGCTTCCAACCTAATTTGGCATTAGTTTTAGCCGTGATTTCCATCTCAGTGCACTAGAAAACAGCCATTTGGCTTTGACATGCTTTTGGCATAGAATTTGGTTTTTAAGGCGAATTGATGACATAAATTTGGCATTCAATGCCAAAGAAATATGACGGTGTTACTTGGGCATTTTCGTTTGAAAATAAATCGATAGACTTATCCCGGAAATTCAATCTCTTGTGATATTACTACTGACAATTAGTCAATGCTTACTGAACAGAAATGTCAAAACAAAATGTCTTCTACCTTTTGTCAAATCACCCTATCACTCTAAAAAAACAACCGATATTTACTCCTCTTAAAATAGTTTTCATTGTGACATGTCAAAAATGCAGTTTTTAATTTTTCGAAAATGTATTAGTACCTAAGTATAAACGCAATCAGATAAAATTTTATGATTTTTAATACGCATCATAAACACATTACGGTCGTATTAAAGGAATCGGCTACGCCTCGCCCAATAACATTCACGACTTGTATATAATGGTCGTCTTTATAATTCTTATCACATAAATAACTATGTTCAGCAGATATTCTGCATAAAAAAAGTAGTAACTCACTTCATGTTTTACTCCACCAACGTTAATGCAAACCCTTCGATTGAGCGCCTTATTGCGCATAATCATGAAGGGTTCCGGAGGTAGAGAAGACATGGACCTCGAATAATGCCGTTGCTGCAGGTGAAGCGGCAGCTGAGGCATCTGATGGGGAGGTGAGAAGCCGGTGCCAGCGTGGTGCACATCGTCGACGTCGAGGTCTTCGTCGTCGTTGCGCACGTTGCTCCATCGCACCGCCACCCCATCGCTGTCCCTATCCATGGATTGGGCTGCTGCGCCACTGCAGGCGGGCAGTGTTCCCTGCTCTCACCCACCAGTGCCCTCCGACAGTCCAAATGGTTGCGCCATCTTCATCTGGAAAGAAATTGGTTGGATATTAGGAAATAGAAAACTTGGATGGTGTCTGCTTCAAAACCTTTTTTACACCTCCAAGGTGAATAAATACTGAAGATCTACAAAAAAATGTCTAGGTAGAGTTCGGGAAAATGAATTTTATGACTTGATTATGTTGGGTAAAAAATATCAGTGCTGTGTCTAAGGTGGCTTTTGAATAACATCAAATTCTTCAGGCCACCGTCAACAAGGGCTCACTAAGGCATATAGCCATATGCTCGTTGAGCGGCTACAACTATCCAACATAATTCAAACATTCAAACTGAATATGTAGCGAAAAAACTCCGGAAACTGCTACATAAGCTCTACTATCTCAAAAAATTTCTGAAGGTCAAACAACTGAAGATGATATACTATATGCTTTAGTGGAGTCGCAGATATACGGAAACGTTGGATGGGGTGCGACATATGATTGCCATATGGAAAAGGTAAATGTGTTGCAGAGGTGGATTCTAAAAATCATTTATGGAAAATGAACCATGTTTCCCAGCAATGAATTATTCCGTATGTCAGAAGTTCTAGACACAAAACAACTTTACCTTCTGAAGATATTGGTACTGACACATGATGGTAAAATTCCCAAGGGTACGGAACACTGCGGGTAGATAAGCGGATAGGTCAAAAATCAAGTATATATATTGCTCCTAGAATATAGGTACAGCCGTGTTCCACCCCATTTGAGAGGAATAAGGAACAGGAGGACATTTCGAAAGAAGACAAAAACATGGATTTTGACATTAAATCGCGACGATGTTAAAAAATGGACTTATTAATGTGGAGAATGTATAAGATTAACCGAACAGGGACTTAAACCGAATTGAGATTGAAAATTAGTTACCAAAATATGAAACGAAAAAACCGAACAGTGACTTCATACCGAATTGAGACAGAAAACTAACTACCAAATTTTGACAAGAGAAGACCAAATTCGACAAAAATTAGGATGGAAAAAATGGGGGACAGACAATGGAAGGATGTTTAATTTCAGGAAATACAGGCGAGATTCTTCCAAGCGTCATTCCATGTTTCTGTTTATTTGCAAACATTTTTATGGATATGAAATTATGTATTTTTTATCTGCAACTAAACTTTATTATTATTATAATCATGAGGAGTTTGAGCGTCATCGGTTTGTTTTATTAAGAGTCCATATCAAGTATGTTTTTAAGATTTTTATGATAGATAAAATATCGAATAAAGAATTCGTCTTGAATTCCACCTTACAAATAGAATCTCATGTGCATAAATGATGAAATATAAAAAAGGGTTTCAACTTAACCTAGCATACAGTTTTTGGTTAGGAATAGCTCAGAACTCGTCTGTGAATCCTTCCGAGCTAAAATCTGAGGGGTTATGGACTCACAGCTGCGCTTCGATCGACATGTCAGATGTCAACAATAAATTTCGTTCACATTGAGGCCACCGGCCTACACACCAAGGTAACACGCGACGCCACATTTGTTGCTCCTAACAAAACCACGGAAACGAATAGGGGTTCACATACTGAAGGCAAAAATGCATTGTGTTTTCGCCTTTCGGTGTGAAAGCTCCTGTTCATTTCCCTGGTTTCCATATGAGCTAAAAATGTGCCTAATAAATGTTGCGCACGTGTTACCTCGGTATGAGCTACCTATAACTTTTTGAGACTCATCTACCATCATCTGCCCCGCTTGCGTTGTCTCAATTCTATCACTGTCTCAGCATTTACTATTCATGCCTGAATATCACGGATAGAAACCGGGTTCAGAAAGTGCAAACCAACTGCTTAAGACTTATTTATACGAATGAGAAGGAGGTTCCATATTATCATACCCTTCTGAGGCAGTCTGGTTGGCTGAATATGTCTTCGCGGTATAGACTTCTTCAGTTCTTCTGACTTGTTTTGATTTGGAGGTTCTTAAATACAGGCAGCCCGGATACCTTTATGATAGGAATCAGTCTAGGTACGACAATCTTGGCCTCAACTTAAGTCACAGATATCTTGTCCACGACAACGAAAAGAAGTTTACAGAAGATCTGAACTCTCTGGATAATGTAGATATCAACTTTAAGGTTGTTTCGATCCAGAGTCATCACAAGACGTCTACTTCAGCTGCAATGATAGGTCCTCACTTCATTCTGCATCTTGTATTGGAAAATTGAAAGATGATACAAAGAATTTTCACATGGCATCGTTCCCTTCTCCTTATCCCACTCCTACTCAATTTGTAATCAATAAAAATGTGTTCCATACATGTATTAGAGGCAAGACGACAGACGTTAACACTTTATAGTTTGGTAAGGGGGTTACATTCTACTGCAACCTCAAGGTCTCTTAGACCTTCCATCTGAGCGGTTTTCGCATCTGGCCTATCTACACTTCGACCTCCAGCTCCAGAGTTCCAATGAACTCCAGTATCTGAGAGGGCTTCAAGAAGGCCAAATAATAATACATAATTCTTTGGTCCAAGACATTCTATGTGCAATCTTGAATTGGCGAGGCATTCTGTAACCAGGTAAACAGGAGTGCACTTTCCCCACATAAGATACACTCTTCAGTTTCTGATAAACGCATCCTCATTATATGCTTTCTAAGGCGACAATGTCAGGAAGCCAGTGAGGAGTCGAAACATATTCTTACTGCCATGCAAATAATTCTTGGTCCTCCCAGAAAGAGCTTTTTGGAACGTTGGCTCTTTCCTATAGGTGCATAACACAGAAATGTTTTGGCGTTTGTGCTGCCTTTCTGCTTAGGCTTAGAGTGTTGGGCCTCTTCTTTGATTCCTATAAGTAACCAGGAACCCAGTCCAAAGAGAGCTTGTTGTTCTTGCCTACTTCATTAAGTTTCTTTCGGCACTGCCATATGAGCATTAAGTCGATGACTAGGAAAGGAATTCTGTGATGGCAGCTTGACTATCAGAATGGGTCCCCTTTTTGAGGTCAACGCGTAAACGATTCAACGCATCTTATATTATCATTACATATTATTATTGAAGTAGAGTAAAGGGTGACTGAAAATCTTCCATCAAACCCGAAAGAGAGAGAGGGAGAGAGAGATAGAGAGACATGTCTATTTTGAAAATGTTAGGTTATAGTCAGTTTCCTGTCAGCTAACTAGGCAACGTCTCTCTACATAGAGGTCGTAGTAATTAATACTGGAAATATTTCACGTATAAAAACATGGGTGGAAAATTTAGTCATCCTATTTTCTTGCACGTAAATCGAAAATCTAGTGTTGAAATTTATCTGAAGAATAATGGACCGAATAGTCAGTTACTCTGTGATAGTTCATTCTTAAAAATAATAAAAGTACTCGAATAACCTGACAGAAAATCTTCCAAACGGACAGACGGGCCTATAGAATTCCTCACTTTTCAATATTCTCAAGAAATAAGCCCGCAAAAGACATTTAAAAACCTTTTTGCATAACTCGCAATACTCCAGGGCCTCTATTCTGAAAACCAGGGAGTAGAACGATCGAGAGAACGGTGACGTGGCCCTACTAATCAGTAGGGCCACGTCGCCGTTCTCTCGATCGTTCTACTCCCTGGTTTTCAAGAATAAAGGCCCAGTATGAAAGACGACACTAAATTCCGGGAAAACCTCGGAGACGTGATTATTTCGCTCCCTGAATCAAAACAGCATTTTCGCTGTTGGATAGTTTACACCATTTGCGGCGTTGCCGGTTGATTCATGGCTTGTGGTGGAGACGGCTGTGGTATTGTGTGCGGTCATAGAAGTAGGAAGGGATTGTTTGACAATTGGCTGCTCTGTGAAAGCGAGGTAACCTCTTTTTGGAGAATTTTCGAAGAAAATTGTGGAAGATTGAAAAGCTGAATTGAATGTAAATTATTGGTCTGGAAGTTTTATCTGGAATCATCCTCGTTGTAGGCGATTATAATTTCAATTTGGTTAATTCCCTGGATAATATAGAGAATATTGGTTTTAATCCAAGGATACGTTTGTTATAACGGATTATTATATTCTTCCATCTTTATAGAGGTATGATGTGAGCTTATGTATGAGACCATTGTCTAACAGTCTTTTTATTAGGAGTTGTATACGAATATTTGTTGTTGGAGAATTGTTGGAGATATAGAATTTGGAAAGGAGATCATTTTCACCCTCGACCAATATCATAAGAGGTATGAACTTTCTTTGCATTTTGTGAACAATGCCTTATGGTGTTTTATTAGGGTCCAAGTGTCGGCCATCTAGACATCCAAGTGTCGGCCATCTAGACATCCAAGTATCGGATATACAAGTATCTGGCATCCAAGAGCCTCTAATGGCAGTATGAGTGTCTTTCCCAACCAGTCTGCCAAGTATCGTTTGCCGTTGGAACAGAAAATTATTCTGGATTATGTGCTCGCGCATGCGCAAGGTGACGAACGGCCGTATTTGTCTGTGTCTGTTTTGGGCGTAAATTTATTGGGTTTACTGGATTCGGGTGCTTCGAGCACGATTATAGGAGGTCCTGGTTGGAGGATGTTAAAGAATTTAAAAATTAACCCTAATTTTAATGATGTAGTTTCCTGTAGGGTGGCTAATGGACAGAGGTGTTCGAGCATTGGTTCGGTGGATCTACCGATGAAACTCGAGAATAGGGTTAAGGTAGTTTCAGCGTTGATAGTTCCAGATTTGCCGCACACTTTGATTCTGGGCATCGATTTCTGGAGGAGGTTTGGGATTGTTCCTGATCTTCGGGGTGGAACATGGGTATTTCAGCGCGATGCTGATCTCTCGGTGGATGCGATTGCGTCAGAGGAACATCTTACATCTGCGCAGTCTGGGGTTTTGGATAGAGTTGTGCGGGAGGCTTTTGAGACCATGGGTGACGAGTTGGGGTGTACAAGCTTGGTTGAACATGAAATAAAAACATCCTGCAGTCCAATCAAGCAAAGATATTACCCTGTAAGTCCTGTGATGCAGGGTCACATTAATGCCGAGCTAGATAAGATGCTCGAGCAAGGTATTGTCGCACCATCGACCAGCCCCTGGTCTTCCCCTATTCTTCTGGTGAAGAAGAAGGACGGTTCGTACCGGTTTTGCGTCGATTACCGGAAGCTAAATGCGGTCACGGAAAAGGATGCGTATCCCATCCCGTATATTTCTTCGACCTTGGACCGCCTTCGCAACGCGAAATTTTTGTCGTCAATGGACATCAAGTCGGCATATTTCCAAGTACCTTTGGAAGAGTCCTCTCGACCTCTTACCGCCTTTACAGTGCCCAATCGAGGTCTGTTCGAATTCTGCCGCTTGCCTATGGGATTGTCAAATAGTCCCGCCACCTTTCAACGTTTGGTTGACAGAGTTCTTGGTCCTGATTTGGAGCCGTATGTATTCGTCTATTTGGACGATATCATTATCATCACTGATAATTTCGAGAAACATGTAGAGGTATTAGAGGAGGTCTTTAAACGCCTTAAGGCCGCTAATTTAACGGTTTCTAAAAAGAAATGCCATTTTTGTCGACCTGAACTTCTATATCTGGGTTATGTGGTGGATTCAAAAGGTTTGAGAATGGATCCAGCGAAGGTTCAGGCCATTGTGAACATACCGGTCCCCTCTTGTGTCTCGGAGGTTCGGCGTGTGCTGGGATTAGCTTCATGGTACCGAAGATTCGTACCAAATTTTGCGGATTTGACTGCTCCATTGACAGAACTGCTCAAGAAGAACCGGTCTTTTCAATGGAGTCCCCAATGTGATGAAGCCTTGATCAAATTGAAGGAATATTTGATTAGTGCCCCTGTTTTGTCTTGTCCTGATTTTTCGAGGCCGTTCATTATACAGTGTGATGCTTCTGGTTATGGTGTTGGTGCTGTTCTGACTCAGCAACTAGAGGATGGGGAAAAGGTGATATGCTATCTTTCCAGGTCTTTGACCCGGTTAGAGCGCAATTATACCACCACAGAACGTGAATGTCTGGCTGTCCTGTGGGCTATAGAGAAGCTGCGACCTTATATCGAGGGTTCGCATTTTTCGGTCATCACTGATCACGCCAGTTTAATTTGGTTAGATAGATTGAAGACTCCTTCTGGACGACTCGCCCGTTGGGCCATCCGACTCCAACAGTACGACTTCACGATTATTCATCGTAAAGGACGAGAGCATGTAGTGCCTGATGCTTTGTCTAGGGCTGTACCCATCATTGACACCATTCGCTCTTCGCAGTGTGACTCTTCGGATCATTGGTATGGGAAACTGTTGAATGGGGTGACTGAGGCCCCGCATCGCTTTCCTTCATGGCAGATTGATCAGGGAAAGCTTTTCAAGAATGTTACTCCGCGTATTCCCGAATTGGCATCTCCTTCCGATTATTGGAGAGAAGTTGTCCATGAATCTCTTCTCCACGTCGGTGTGTATAAGACATATAATAAGTTGGCAGAGCGTTATTATTGGCCCAAAATGAAATACGACGTAGCCTCATTCATCCGTCGATGTACCACCTGTCATGCCATCAAACCTGAGCAAAGAAAACCCCCTGGTTTCATGCTATCCAAACAGGTCTCAATTTCTCGACCCTTCGAGCTCATGTCTGCTGATTTAGTTGGACCTTTGCCCCGGTCTCGCTCAGGGAACCAATATATTTTTGTTGCCGCTGATTGTTTCAGCAAGTTTCCTTTGCTTTTTCCTCTACGTACCGCCACGGCCTCGGCTATTATAAAGGTTTTGGATGCACATGTTTTTCCGGTTTTTGGATGTCCT
The DNA here is from genome assembly GCA_951802165.1 of Adalia decempunctata. Classification (NCBI taxonomy): domain Eukaryota; kingdom Metazoa; phylum Arthropoda; class Insecta; order Coleoptera; family Coccinellidae; genus Adalia; species Adalia decempunctata. Next base: position 36,657,547 of record OX637695.1, on the reverse strand, counting down.
AATTCTATCATTGTGGATAATGGTGTTCAATTTCGCTCTAAGGAATTTGTTAAATTCTTAAAATTTAATAATGTTGATATTCAGTATACCGCCCTATATCATCCCCAGGCCAATCCGGTCGAGAGAATTAATAGGGTTATCAAAACCATGTTGAGGTCATATCTCTCAGAAGATCAGAGAGGTTGGGATAAACACTTGAACCAGGTTGGGTTAGCTATTCGTTCCTCAAAACATGAAGTAACCGGTCACTCCCCAAATTTTATTGTTTTTGGGAGGGAAGTTTCGTTAAAGGGTGAAAACACCTGCCCTGATCAAATTCATTTCGACAGATCGGCCTTGACTAAAGACCGGGAACAGGCCTTCGCGAGGATGCATGCTGATGTCAAGATTAAGCTAGCGAGAGCATACGAGGCCAATAGTCGATCTTACAATCTTCGACGTCGAGACGTCCAATACACAGTTAATCAGTTGGTATGGAGAAGGAATCAGGTACTTTCGGACGCAGCTAAATATTTTACAGCTAAGCTGGCCCCTAAATATGTTGGACCTTTCTTGGTTTCTAAGCGGGTATCCCCTTGGACATATGAATTACAGGGTGAGGACGGTAAATATCGGGGTGTTTGGCATGTGAAGGACCTGAAGGCTCATCCACCGGATGAATCCGAACACTCGGCGGATCGACTTGGGTGAGACCTTTGTTGCGTTTGTGGGTTAGAGGATAGCTGACCCTTGCCGAGAGCATAAATGTACTAGGGTGGTCACTACCCCTATCCAGTGGTTGACATACTTGAACATCTTTTGTTATCGTCAGGTCCACGACAGCAACATGCTGTATTTTCCAATTCGGTTCCGATTTTGGTTAGTTTGGACTTTGGGAGTTATTTTAAGTGTGACATTCGACTGTTTAGTTTCTCGGATTTGACGTTTTTGGTGCCGTGGTCGTTGGTGATTTGGCTGGAGTTTTAGTCGTTTGATTTACCAGTTTTGACGTTTTGTTTATACCGAAGTTGACATCGTCCTGGACGTGGTCGGATGATGGGGTCCTTTTGAAACTTTGGACTCTAACTATAAGTTTCCATGCCTGCATCTTGTTGTCCTCGTCTCGGACGCAAGGTGATTCACTTTTTTTAGTTTTGCCAAAAGAAAATGTATTAACGCAGGAACGTTATACATTAGCGTTATGTTTTTTTCTTTAGTTGAGACGGTTTGTTTTATTGTAGAGTCATCGGGCATGTTTCGGGCTCCGGTTGAGCGATGATTTTGTTCCTAAGGGTCTGGTCCTCGCTCCTCTTCCACTTCGGTGGAAGTGGCCTTCAGTAATCGGTAGCCCTTTTACTTTCTATTTGAGGTTTGGTAGGTGGTTGAGAGTCAATCGAGCGACGGTGCATTGCTATCTTTTCTTTTCTTTCTTCTCTTGCCTTCGCTTCTTTCTTCTCTCTAATTTTTATGATGTTGTCGAGTAAACGAGGATTGGCCAAGCACTATTGCCTTTCGCAATGCTCGACGGGTGTGCGAACAGCTTGCCGCCCTAAATGTTTTTTTTTCTTCGGATTTTGAGTGGATAGGAGATTGTGTGGTTTGTACTTGGGAAGGAAAGGGAGAAGGAGAGAGAAAAATTTGACCCTTCTGGTAAAATTTTTTTTAAAGTAGGGGGGGAATTTTAACGTGATTATTTCGCTCCCTGAATCAAAACAGCATTTTCGCTGTTGGATAGTTTACACCATTTGCGGCGTTGCCGGTTGATTCATGGCTTGTGGTGGAGACGGCTGTGGTATTGTGTGCGGTCATAGAAGTAGGAAGGGATTGTTTGACAATTGGCTGCTCTGTGAAAGCGAGGTAACCTCTTTTTGGAGAATTTTCGAAGAAAATTGTGGAAGATTGAAAAGCTGAATTGAATGTAAATTATTGGTCTGGAAGTTTTATCTGGAATCATCCTCGTTGTAGGCGATTATAATTTCAATTTGGTTAATTCCCTGGATAATATAGAGAATATTGGTTTTAATCCAAGGATACGTTTGTTATAACGGATTATTATATTCTTCCATCTTTATAGAGGTATGATGTGAGCTTATGTATGAGACCATTGTCTAACAGTCTTTTTATTAGGAGTTGTATACGAATATTTGTTGTTGGAGAATTGTTGGAGATATAGAATTTGGAAAGGAGATCATTTTCACCCTCGACCAATATCATAAGAGGTATGAACTTTCTTTGCATTTTGTGAACAATGCCTTATGGTGTTTTATTAGGGTCCAAGTGTCGGCCATCTAGACATCCAAGTGTCGGCCATCTAGACATCCAAGTATCGGATATACAAGTATCTGGCATCCAAGGGCCTGGCATATGAGTGCTTAGCATCCACGTTATAAGTACTATCGACGTCTCTACTTCAGGAGATTTAGTGGTTGAGGTAACCGGTGCTTTTGCACTGGCTTTAGTTTATAATATATTATTGTACAAAGTGAATAACTGATAGCGGAGGAGACCTTTCAATCACCGCTGGCTCCTTTCATTCATGTTTAACTTTTATCACTCATAATTGAGTTTATTATAGTGGCAGATTGCCTAATTAACATTTTTTTCACCTTTGTACCAGTTCATTTGATCCTGGACTGCGATTTTTCGATACTGTTCATAATTACTATAGGCGTAAGTGTAAACATTTGTGAACTGAGGGGGATACTAACTGGCCAGTTATTACATCCACGGTACTTGAATTTCCTTTTTCAATTTATAACTTTATTTAGTGAGATTTAATCGAATTCAGCAATTTTGTGGAGTTTTGTTTCGCTGAATATACCTATCAACTACTGCAAATCTAATTTTACTTTTTCATTAATATTGTTCAATTAGTTTAATTTTAAATAAAGGGGTTGACATTGAGTATCAGTTGTCTTATTGCTATTCTGGTAGGGGAGTACGCAATTTTGTGGACAGGCAAATTCTCTACCTGGCGCCCATTCATAAACTTACAATTTTTTTAACTCACTCCCATCTTCACTGAGTTTAGCCGCGAGCCTGATTTGCCAAGTGACCAGGCTTACTCAAGTCGACACGTCACAATCCGTTGATAATCGGTACTTTCAAATGGGCGCGTTGTTTGAATTATTATTTGGATATAATGTCAACTGTATTCAAGTGCAAGTGAGTTATTGGTGGTTATTCCTAAAGAGCAAAAACCAATGGGAAGACTAATAATAACCCCCGTTATTACTGGTTACTCGCTATGAAATCGATTGGTATTAATATTATTAGAAACCCATTTAGCATTAGAGCATAATATAAAATTAGAGTTTGAGATCTATCATTTCACCAATAACGAAAGTTATGAACACTGGTTTGAGACAGAAAAACTAGAAATGGTATATGCAGTCCACGGAGTGAAAAAATATAAAGATTATACGCTGAAATCTTATATTTGTAACAGAAGTAATTCAAAAGGTAATTGAAATTGATTTTCTATAAAATATAAGTATATAACTGTAAATATATTGTTGCTGGGTTCGAAAGTAAAAGTTCTCAACGAATGGAAAAGGCAGGTAGTTCTATTAAGATCGATGGAGTATGTCCATCTCGTATTGAGTGAATCAAGATTCTGTGAAAGCATCCGTAAACATTGTAAAAAATTAATTTTTAAAATTTCATAATATATTATTCATGAAATGAATACAATATATTATGACAAAACAAGCAATTTCATTTCCTTATTCCTCTCCTCTACAAAGTTACAATGGAAAAATAATGTAGTAATTAATATAATATGACCCATAATAAAATAAGCATTCGCAAGTAAACAGTTTACTGTGCCTCATAAGAGCAAAATTCTTGTGAAAAATCAGATAGATCATTAATATACCATATGTATACCTACTCCATTATTCAAAAATCATCTTACTATATGAAGTGTCGTTAATTACAGACATTCATAAATCCATTCTTTCCATTCGTTAATGTATCTATTTAAAACGGATACCTACCTCACGACCTCACGTCCCTTTAAAACGTTCGCGACGTCGCCGTCGTGACCCACCGGTGGGTCACGACGTCCACTAGCAATAACCAGTCTGCCCCACCGGTGGGCCACGATGTCCACTAGCAATAACCAGTGTGACCCACCGGTGGGTCACGACGTCGCGAACGTTTTAAAGGGACGTGAGGTCGTGGGGTAGGTATCCGTTTTAAATAGATACATTAACGAATGGAAAGAATTATTATCGATTGAATAATTTAGGATGGATATTTTTGATTTCATATTATATACACGAATGAAAACGAAACAGACGAGATTACAGACGAAATAAATTTTTTCGATAGAAATGCTCGGACAGGTCGATTTCTGTTTCGAGGGGGACAACTTAAGATGTAGGTTACGGACGCATAGCGCTTCAACCCTTGCTGCTACAACCCTCACCCCCAATTTTTGAATAGGGAAGATGGGGTGAGTGATACCTCATTTGAAAGGTATTTTTATACTGATTTCAGCACAGTAATTTTTTTTTCATTTTATGCATTAGTTCTCGAAATATTCTTGACTAAGTATTTGAAAATGAAGTGGTGTTTTCATGGCATATTTTTTAACAAATTCAGTATCACCACACATACACGGGGAGACAGAGTTTTTTCAGAGGTTTTTATCTGTTCTCGTGTATCATACGCAGAATTGTATGGTACCCCGTTTACATTCCCTCTGCTAACACTCAGATTTGGAGCGGGATACAGATTTTATTCTTTTATACAATCTGTTCCTTGTCGCCATTTCTTCACACGTGCCATATGCCATATATTGTTTGATATTACAAAACAGTATGTAATTCTCTCTTTCAAAAGAATATATATATATGGCACTTGTAGTGTTTTTTTGTGAAAAATCGACATTTTGAGCTTCAAAACAACCATGACTGTGGCTTCCTTCCTCCAATCCACTGACACAGAAATCTTTAATCAAGATGTCGATTTTTCACAAAATTAATATTGACCGCACGTCTCCATTAGTGCTGAATAAGTATATTTTGCAACATTTATGATGAATGAAGGTCCAGGTCCTTCGAAAAAGGTTCGCTATACGAGCCCCGACTTTGAAGAAATGGTATGAGGAAGCTGGGGACGAGGACAGTGATATACACAAATAGTTAACTGAAATCATGATGAATATGAAGAAACCGATCATAATTCGGAATCCGAGCTTTCCGCTACAGAAAATGATGTAGTTGATCGTGATGAGCAGAGAACAAGCTGAAGAGAAAAACTTTTCATGTATGCTGTATGTGTAGAAAGCCTATTTGCAATCAATGTGCTGAAATGTTGTGTACTGACTGCAAATAAATTTGTGAATTTTGATGGGATGCAGTTTTAATGATAACGATATTTTATTTCTATTTTTATTATGTTTTTTTATGAAGATATCTACCAATTTTGTATTCCGATCAGTAAATTGCCCTTTGCTGAAATTAGATTTTTTTAAAGCCCCTTCATGTCAAACATATTCGGAAAAACAATTTTATATTTTGGCTCTTGAAAAATATAATTCAGTCAAGCGATTTTACAGTTTTTCATTGTTGTTTGAAAACACATATTATAAAGATTTAATGCTATCTTAAAACTTCCAACTCTCACAATTCACAATTCTTCAGTTACTGAACTTATGAGGTTGACAATTTGACGATTTTTACCGAGAAACCAGTCAGGCGCTACTCATTCCATCATATTCAAAGTTGCGATTATCAACGGAACTTGCCGAACTTCTCCGAGGTTTTCCCGGAATTTAGTGTCGCCTCAGTATGAAAATGTAGTAGTACTACGAAGCCTGTGTCACAGTTAAACCTCAAAAGAACTAATTCCGTTTGCAGAGTTCTTGGGAATCTATGTGAATGATAAATAAACTGAATTGGGTAGAACATATTTCTAAACTACGATGTAGCTGAGCTTCAGTCTGTTATCTTTGGGTCTAATGACAAGATCTCTGAATAAATTCTCTATAAAAACTATACCTATAGTAGAAATTAGCATTGGCAAGGTCTCTGAGAATTATTTTGACATTGCCGATATTTCACGAGTGCGAGTGCCAACATGCATCAGTTTCAAATAACAAAACTTGATAATCGTGATCAACCGGGGTACATTATAAAAGTGGATAGAGTTTATCTACAAAGGCACCATAGGCGTACAATCAGGATCACGCTTGGACTCCTAAGGGCCAGTATTATAAAGGACAACCGAAGGTTCAACCGTTGCGTCAACAACCAAATTCCTCACTAATAATACGAAATCTGAAAGTTGGCGCATGGTTCAACTTCTCCTTATTGTAAAACCGGCCCTTACAGGGCACTGTAGACCCACCAAACACATTAACAATATCGGACTGGAAGACAAACAAATTCCGCCAAGAAGTTCAGGAAATTGGGCCAATGTGAAGGTTTCACAAGGTCGATGATAGTAGGAAAGAATTACCACCTTCTCTATATAATGTCTATGTCACGTCTATATAATGTCTATGTCATTGTCACGTCCATATTATGGAACTAGATGTGGATAGGTGGACCCGTAGGGTCGTCCGCTAAACAAGAAGGATTGGGAGACCCAAAAAAAGACATATCTACTGTGCTGGTTGTGACAACCTATACATCCGAACTAAAATTATTCTCATTATTTTCTATGTCATATTCGTTTTTCGAGAATTCATGTATTCCATTAGATCATCATTTTCGAATATCCTGCAAATATTTCCTTAGGTCGATTGAATTGATTCTGTCAATTTTCCTGTTGAATTATTCATAATGTCGCCTATCGATTTTACCATGTATACAGATGCCTAATACAGGCGAGTGTGAACGGGAAATACTCCCATATTGTGAATTTGAATTACGTCCTCTATGGAATAGAAATCCCTATTGAAATGAATATAGAAAACTTGAAAGCCTTTGTGGTATACACCTATTCATGTCAACGAACTGAACGTGAGCGATATGGCGGAAAATCAATAGTTTCGTCCCAGATGAATACTATTTGCGGTCATTCAATTGGAAAAGCAAGTCTGTGTGTCAATATTTTCATGCACTGGCAAGAAGTACGTGAATGGAGAATGTAGATAATGATGTGGAATAGCAACCAACATGAAAATGCCTCATCGATAAGAGGAAAGCTAAATAGGTAACCTACATATCTAGTTCCGTTCAATTAATACAGGGTGTCACATTGGAAAGACATTGGGCTTTTTTAGTTTTTTATTCGAAAAATCAAGATTTTGGAGAATCGGACTTTCACAAAAAAATTGATGGTTTTTATGGAAATAATTGGTCTGTCCATATGTTGCTGAAAGGTATTTTCCTTCTGTTTTTCGAGATTTGATCAATCGTTTACGTATTATTGACTTTGAAATTGAATACCGCCCAATTTACCGGGGGCATGATACAATTAGTAAGTCCAATGAATGATTTATTGTAACAAATTTATAAATATACAGGAAAATGAGCCGAAAATCGCACAAAATTTATAACATTTTATGGAAGTTGGCGGGGCTCAATTTGATCATGCGTTGAATTGAACTATTCAGGACAAATGAGGAATATTGACTAGCAGAGATCTGATTTCCGAAGTACAACACTGGTGGCACCACCACAACAGAATAATGACAAATCGGTTTCTGACTTGTTAACCTTCATCCAACCAACTGAAACGGCAGGACAATTTGAAAAAAGTCTTTAACTTGTACATATATTTTAACTGTAGATTCTTGGGGCCAAAGGAAACCTTTTTTCATTTTCCAATTTTTAGAATTCGGCTCTGTTAAAGAGATATAGCCATTTGATAAAAAAAACGGACCAAATACGTGCCTGAAACCATTATCTGCAAACACCTCAAAGCTCTTATTTTTCGATTGAAATAGAGGTGATTATTAGATGTTCTGGGTGATACAATTAGAAAATACTGACTAACCACTATTTGAATGAGATTATTTCTGCAACTGAAAGCCATATTCCTTTCATCAAAATAAGATCCTTTTTTGATTTTCCTGAAGATTAGTTTGTAATCACTAATAATTGGTTCAAATTCTCCTCGATATTCCAAAACGATCTCATGAAAAATGGTTTCCCACTAACCTATCCTAACTCAATCAACCTAGGTCATAGGATTCGAGGTCAATGAACTAACCTAACCCATCTTCTGTGATATTTCACAGAACTTCAGAGAAGACGATGCCAGATTTATTAATTTATTTATTTACATAGAACAAAGCAAACTGGTGATGATTTTGATGTGGAGACTTTCAATGAATTGATGTAATAAACCGTCGGGTGTCGATTAAAAATTCCAAGAGGATATTGTTTAGATAGATATTTTCCTGAAGGACCGGTAACAATAAATTTTCAGTAGAAACTGTGCTTATAAAATGTGTAATTTCATGCTTCTCAGAATTCAATTTTATCTCTCACATTTGTGGGATTTTATTATTATATCGAACATCGACCGTTTTTCCATCATAAGTTTTTTGTCTTGACGAAACTGAAAATCATTCTGACAACATTGTTAATTTGTTAAGAGACCAGAGAAGAAATTATATTCGATGATATTTAATTCAGGGAAGCATTCGGATTTTTTATGAAATTCATGATTTTTTCCATCAAATTTCTTCATAAACAATTAGAAATAACTCGAGAACGACGAGTTTTATCGAAAAAACATAGGAATACTTTTATTTTCTGAAATGGTTGATTCTTTCGAAAATATGAACCGTTTATCTTTTTCTAGTGATTTTATAGTATTTCTGCGTGAATTTATGAGTCGACTACGCTGTAACTTTCATACCAGGAGAAATATGAAATAAGTTTCAATTGAGGAATATGAATAGTGTAAATTTCATGGATTTTTGACACCCTGTATCTTTCAAACGAAACCGAATTTTGAAAAATGGCATGGAAAAAAAGTGTTTCGTTTGATGTGAGGAATCTACATTTAAAGACTCACCCTGTATAACTACATATCTACGATTCTTGATTTGGATCCTTCACGTCTGAAATCATCATCGAATCCGATCCGAAAAAGGGGTAGTAGATTGTAATTTGGTATTGCAATCGCACACATATCAGTTCGCAAAGACTCTTCAATTTGCCAGTGCTTTGAACCAAATAATTCGATCTCGAATCTATTTAACGCTTCAAATCCCAGCAATTGCTAGTTATGTTTTATGAAAGTATCTTGGTACTTCATTAAACACTGTGAATATCAAACATTTTTGCGTCATATACAGGGTGATTCACGGTGGATGGCACATTAGACGTTTCTGGAGAACCAGACTTCAGATCGGTTTGAAAATTTAATGAAATGCATTATCGGACCTGTTCTACCCAACTGAAATATTTTTGTCAATGCGGTCTTGCCACTTCTATTAGAAAGTAGTAGCAACTTTGCTTTTTCAAATGGAACACCCGGTATATTATATTATTTTTGGAATCTCCAACAACTTCTCGACAACTTTTTTTGACATTTCCCTATACCTATCTGTTGCCGTTTTCGAAATATAAATTAATTTCAATTTTTTTCAACGGAAAACATGACTTCTAAAAATGCTGATAACTTCGGGTTGAGAAACACTGTGGCATTGAAATTTGGTTTGGAGTTAGGTGATACATAAATGCTTCCAACACTCCAGCCTTATTTACGTTACTTCAATACAGGGTGATCAAAAAATACAGTCTTTTCGGTTGCTTGAAAAAGTGACTGAAAGTTGTTTATTTCAAATGGAACGCCCTGTATATTATTGGAAATTCGGAAAACTGATGGAATTCGCTTTCATTGTATGTAGATCATGCCTATGCCTAACTAGTCAAATTTCGGACTTATGAGCATTTATTTGTCAAAATGTCCCTTCAGAATGGTATTTCCATTCGGTATTTGGTAGGCAGGCCATGATTACTATTTGACATTCTCCTAATAATAAAGGCACCACGAAGCTTGAATTTCGACATTTTCTTCATTCCAGAAGTTGCAAATGCCCTCGAAACGATGGAAGAAAACTATTCAAACGAAGTGCTCATGAATTTGTTCATTATTATTAACTGGAGAGACTTTTTGAAGATCGGTGGATAAGGTGCTTGGGACCATGAAATTGGCCAGCAAGAATACCCGATCTTAGTCCGTTAGATTTTTATCTGTGGGGAATGTTGAAAGAAAAAGTTTACAAAACACCCGGGCATTCGAGAGATGAATTGTCGGAAAGGATTGCCAAAGCATTTGAAGATTTGGATTTCAAAGAAATACGATCTGTTACGACGAAAGCAGTCAACACCCGCATTTTGAAGTGCTTGGAAGTGAACGGTCAGCGATTCGAATACACTTTGAAGTATTCGACATGATTGTTCTACTTTTTAATAATAATTCATATAAATAGTTTGACTCTCAAGTTTCTTGGTGCCTTTATTATAAGGAGAATGTCACAAGGTATTATCAAGTAGTAATCATGGCCTGCCTGCCAAATACTGAATGGAAATACCATTCTGAAGGGACATTTTGACATATAAATGCTCATAGGTCCGAAATTTGACCAGTTAGGTATAGGCATGATATACATAGAATGAAAGCGAATCTCATCAGTTGTCCGAATTTCCAATAATATACAGGGCATTCCATTTGAAATAAACAACTTTCAGTCACTTTTTCAAGCAACCGAAAAGACTGTATTTTTTATCACCCTGTATTGAAGTAACGTGAATCAGGCTGAAGTGTTGGAAGCATTTATGTGTCACCTAACTGCAAACCAAATTTCAATGCCTTAGTGTTTCTCAACCCGAAGTTATCAGCATTTTTAGAGGGCATGTTTTCTGGTGAAAAAATTGAAATTGATTTATATTTCGAAAACGGCAACAGATAGGTATAGAGAAATGTCAATAAAAGTTGTCGAGAAGTTGTTGGAGATTCCAAAAATAATATAATATACCGGGTGTTCCATTTGAAAAAGCAAAGTTGCTACTACTTTCTAATAGAAGTGGCAACACCGCATTGACGAAAATATTTTAGTTGGGTAGAACAGGTCCGATAATGCATTCCAGTAAATTTTCAGACCGATCTGAAGTCTGGTTCTCCAGAAACGTCTAATGTGCCACCCACCGTGAATCACCCTGTATATGAGTTCCTTACCGTTGTGAATAAGAACTGGGTCAAAAACTATATTTTATATGTGAGAATTGGACTAGTAGAGATCTAGTTTCCGAAGTACACCACCAGGTGGCACCACCACAGGAATGTTCCAACTTAGGGACATTATCCTCCTTTTTCACTATATTTTATGTTTCACTTTTCATACGGTTCTGACGTGAACCAATAAAACATTCTACCTTTTCCTAAATATCTATATTCTATTCACAGGAAGGCAAACATGTTTATCCACGATAAACTTGACAATTTTATATGAAATGTAAATGAGATCCGGAGAAGAATTTTTTTGCCATATCAAAAACAAGGGGCTAGGTTTGCAGCGCAGAGCGTTGGAATGATATGATAATGGTTTAATAATAAAAAAAGTCACTCTCAAAAACAAATTGACGTGTCCGAGCGATTTTCCAAAATTTTGATTATTTTACTAGGAGAGACCTATGTTTCCTTGTTCAATCTTACACCCTATATAATTATATATCCTGTTCTCTACGCATCAGCCAGAGGGGTTTTAAGGTAATTTTTGAGGAAATCCTGGAAGAGTGTTATGAGTTATGTCTGAGCTCTTGAATGTCAATTTCACATCTTAGTATTTTTTGGTCACAATTCAATCTTCAGAGGTGAAGTTCTGGGAAACAAAAACCTTTAAAGTTCTCGATTTTTATTATCGGTTAGTAACCGACGGTTACTAAATTTTTCCACATGTCTAAAGAAAAAATCATCAGAAATTGCTGAAAATTGGGAACGGAATGCAGAAATATTGGTTAGTTTTTTATTGAAAACTTTCCCCTTGCTTCATTAGGAAACCCGATCAATAGTTTTACGATCTGTTTCCATATTCGTGTTTAGGATGAGAAATAAAGTTACCATGAAAAATTTCAACAATGAGGTGTGATATTTTCGATGAAGAAATGTAAAAAAAGTTATGTTCTATTTTTGCAATTTTTTTAAGTGAAATTAGGGTCAATTCTATAAGAACTGGTTAAAAATTAAAGGCACGTTAAAAAATTTTAACATATATCGGCTAAAATTAAGCGTCTCCCGTTAATATTTCAAAGCTTATGAAGCATACAGAATAGTTAAATGAAGTTAGCTGATAGTTTAATTTTTAACCATGCTTTAAAATTTAACAGTTGTTTACAGAATTGGCCCTATTCTCAGAATATCGTGAGTTATGCGGAGCCATTATGTGAAGAGAAAACTCGCAGGTTGAATTAAACAATAGAAGAGACAGAATTTTATTCTTACAGTTTTTATCTCAAATTCCCCTTGTAGCTCAGAAAAGAAAGCCAAGTCATAGAAACAGACCGTTTTTACCTTTCTATGTTCAATTTGGCAGAACTAATATAATAGATCTCAACATGTTGATTATTTAAATGCGCCGTTAACTCAATTAATTCTTTTTTATTCAATGCCTTGGATATTTGATACAAGTATTGAATTTTGAAAATAATTGCTTCAATTATGAAAATGAATTTATGGTCGTTGTTCCAATTTATTATTGCTTGGTCCTGAATTGTTCAATAAACTTGGCTTATGGAGTGTGATGCAAGAGAACTGTGGAATCGTTATCAATCTCACTGGAGAATGAAGATGAAATAAGGTTTTCTGCAGTGTAAGAAAAACTTCAGATTCAGTCAATTCAATAATTCATATTTCCCGTGTTCAACAAAAAAAACAAGAAGAAATCTATCTCCATCATTCAGATATATAACGTATCTGAAACCAATGATTCGAAGCAGGGAAAGGCACATTTCCATGTTTTATTACCAAGGGCAGCCTTTGAAGAACACATATATCAGGTCCTGTTCCAGGAAAATATAAGAACGAGAACGGAACTTGCCAAATTGGAGGAGGTTCAATTTATATCCTTCCATGCCAGGAGAGAAAAAGTTTGGCACATAGAGGACGTTATTTATTCAACAACAATTCCTGGTAGAATTCCAAGTAAGTCTATTTTTCTAATAGAATGTTCCTAGAGGAGTGAAAAGGTTTGACTGTTGAAAGACTCCTACTGAGTTGAACACTTGGTTCCATTCTATGTCGAAATTATATTCTGCATTACACAGCATTGAAGAATTGAAGGTCAAATTAACTGAAGCGACTATAGAAGTCTCCACCAAGTGAGTTCCAAGAGACGCTAGACCAACTTCATTTTCCACTATTTGAGATGGTTTTTTTGAATGAAGATGATGACCGATCGGGAAGGCCATCTTCTCTGTCAGTCCCCGAAAATATCGATGCAGTTCATGACATGATTTTATCAGAGCGTCGAATTGGGCTAAAACGGATATCTGAACCACTGAAGATTTCATACGAACGCGTTAATCATATAGTTCACGTCAATTTGGACATGAGAACATTTTCTGCAAAATGGATTCGATCTGTGCTCGATTTGAAAACGATGTAGACTTCTTAAACCGAATTGTTACTAAGTATGGATGAGACTTGAGACTTGGGTACATTTCTACGATCCAGAAACAAAGCAACAATCGATGGAGTGGCGACACTCTGATTCTCCAAGACCTAAGAAGATTCGTGTCCAAAAATCTGCTGGAAAAGTTCTTGCTTCAGTTTTTTGAGATTGCCATGGAGTAATCATGATTGGTTTTTTGGATAAGGCTAGAACAATAACTGGAGATTACTATTCGGTATTACTGATCACTCTACTGAAAAAAATTAAAAAGAAAAGACGCGAAAAGCTACCCAAAAGGATTTTGTTTTTTCAAGAGACAACGCCCTTGTACACAAATCTTATGTTGCCATGCAAAAAAATCGTGATTTAGGGTTAGAATTACTAGAACACCCCCCTCATTCACTAGATTTGGCTCCGTCCGACTATCATCTCTTTCCTCAACTGAAAAAAAGTTTAAGAGGTCGTAAATTTTCTTCCAACGAGGAGGTAATTAAAGCTGTGGAGGACTAGTTTGCAGAGCAAGAAGCGTCTAGAGACGTTGCAGGTTCGCTGTAGTAAATGTATTCAATTAAGAGGAGAATATGTTGAGTAATAGGATATTTTGACATTGAAATTTTGTTTGGTTCTATATTAGGCTAAGAATTTTTCAATATATTCTCGTACGATAGGTCTAATCGATTCCATAACCGAGATACAGGCTGGTTTATGTATTCACCAAAAATTTCAATTCCTTATTACTTTTGAACCAACCAGTTAGTTGATATCTGGAACGTATGATTCACTCCTACAGGTCGATCGATTTACTTTTCAATTTCCAAAAAATTCCAGGTCCGTATTTGAAAAATATGGGTCTTCTTTCAAGCTGAGATTCAACACCCTGCATTTTGAAATTTTAGGATTTGATTGAGATATTTGAAAAGAGCAGAAAATTTTCAATGGGGTTCAGTAGATTACATTGTCCCGCACGTTATTCCGCTCAAAGAGAGCTTCAAGGAGAGATACAATTGAATATTGGAATTCCACAAAATTCTCAGAAAAATCGTACATTATGATCAAATTCAATTTTTTTTTGTCCCACTAATTGCAAAGTCGAATTTCATAATATTCTGAGGAATCATTTGGAGTTATTTCCGGAAAAACATTATTCATCGTGAAAATTTTCTTCGAAGTCAACAAAGATGAATAAATAACTGAAGAAACATAAAAACTTAACCTGAATTACAGAAGGTACCACCATTTTGTTCAATACACATTCTTGCCCTCTTCAAAATATGTCTGATAAGTTTTTTGATCATGTCTGGCTTATTACGTATTTCATTGCAGGCGACCTCGATACGTTGCTTGAGGATATCCCCACTCCCTATTTCAGATGAATAAACTGAACATTTCAAATAACATCATATAGGGAACCAACGAAAGTTCCAACCCCATCGAAAGCGGGTAGAAGTCGACCTAGGTTTCGATCATTGTTTTGATCATCTTCGACTTCTACCCGCTTTCGATGGGGTTGGAACTTTCGTTGGTTCCCTGTATGATGATTTGTGGCAAGTTCGAGTCAGATTCATGGCGATTGTTGATATTTATATCAATGAACGCGGTGTATCTGATTAATCGATTTATATTAATTTGTATCCTTATGGAAGAAATCTTTTTGATTTCAAATAACCTCAAATGAAATAATCAACAGTATTGAAATTTGGTGACCTAGCGGGCCAGGTAATTTTAATCATCATTTATAGCGAAGCCCTACCGCCGGTCGGTCGATTTTTCTTCTCAGCTTTGAACGGGTTCAGTTCACTGGAATACTCATTGCAGATCACAGGCAACCACGCACTATGAACATTGGGAGTCTCCACTTTCTTGTTCATGTTGATTTTGAGGTTATGGATTTTTATGACCTCCATATTCATTTGGAGTAGATGTGTAATGCTGCCGTGACTGCCTTCAAAGGCTTCAAAGTTGGTTATTATGGCAGTTGGATGAAGTCATACAGCCGCATGTCTTTCTCTCCTTCCGTTTACTTTTTTTTTTTGGTTTACTGAACTCGAAGATTTGTCCTTAACTCCTATCTTGTCTTAGCAAATAGGTCAGCAAAATTAGAATAACAACTGCCCAAACGTTCAATCGCCTCCCAAATATTGCCGAGTTATGCATTTCTCCGTCGATCGTAAACACTCCTTTTGTCATGAGAATGGTGCTCGTCAAATGCACACCATTTCACATTCCCATCCACAGAACATCTGGGGAGGCTGTCCTGAACTCTGACCTTTTACGTTGAATATCTTCTGCGACGAACCGCCCCTTACCCCAGATATAATTCGGTCTCTAAGTTTGGAGGGGCCCTAGGAGGGTATGCGTCTTCATTTGTTGTGTTCCACTTCCCCCCACGATTCGAATTTCGTTAATCGTCTTATAGTGGGAGTTTTAAAACTCGCAAAGAAGATGATCATGAAAAATTCGGGGTATAGAGGATGACGCGAAGAATCTATAAAGGGGGATTAGGGTATCTGACTATCCAGTTTCGAACATGGTCGAAGTAAATAGGACTTCATTTATACGAAAGGGAATTCTGTGATTTTGTATGGATCTGTCGACATGGCAAATGATAAAGAATGATGAAAAAATATTATAATCTAAATTCACGTTTTCTCCAGGAAAGTTTTCTGTTTACAGCAGTGGCGGCTTGTCCTATGACGCAGGTGAGGCAGTGCCTCACCAATAAACGTCGAAAATTACACGTATAAATATCAAATATCATATATTTATTAATTATTTATTCAATCAATTAAAATTGTTTACATTATCTTCTTCCATACGCATTTATATCGAAATTTTCCTTCATTATATAGCAATATAATGCGTCTCCGGTTGGGTCTAAGTTTCCGTATCTCACGATTTCAGGGTATCCAACTCCCAGTAAACGGCAGAGGCAGGCCTCACACTGCCTTTCTTTACGCGTCATTTAAATCATAGGAAACGGACGGCAGGCGAGAAAACCGCACCCCTAAACGCCGAATATCACGTTGAGTCTGAGGCTAGCCTCTCCTCTAGTCTTGATATTCTCTCGCGAAGGGCAAACTGTAATTATTCTGCACTATTCGGGAATTAGTTCTTTAATCTATGAACTCGGGGCAGTTTTTGAATTGGTTTCGATTTGTAAAAATAGTTTTATCTGTTTTTCGTGTAGATTTAGGTTTGTCCCAGTGTTCATATGATGTCTCTCAATCTTATTACTGAATTCAATTTCCATCGGAGACCCGAAGGCGAAACGTATTTAACGGGACCGATGGGACGTAACGAATTCCCCAGTTGGATGTAAACGCTCGCAAGACTTGTGATTTTTTTGATTTTTCAGCTAATCAGCAAAGTTTTTGGCGTAATTCTTATGGGGATAAATCATATACAGTTCAAGAAGTAAAGCGATCTATTCCAGATTTGAGTGAATGTCTTGAGAATATTACGAAACTGACGAAGAAGAGAGTTCACTAGAATTAGTTATTTATAGGTATATGTACATATACAGAGTGTCACATTAGTGCAATGAAGTAGATAATCTCATTACTTACGTCAGTTACGGAATAATTTTACTGCAAAAATGGGTGCTTTTGCACTGATATATCAGCCTAAAATAATAGTACCGGCCACAGGGTGTTCGTTTGAAGCGGTATTACTGGTATCAGGATTAGGTCGGTTTGTTCTAATGGTAACCACTTCATATCATTTCATCTCTTAGTGCCAAATTAGTATTTCTATTCATTGGCATCAACATTTTTCTTAATTTATCCGGCGTGGCTCTGACATATAACGAAAAAATTATGGGAAAGTGGAAGATTTTACTTCATTATCAGAGTGACATAAACTTTAATATTCTCAATGTTCTTGTTAATGGGTGTTTCAAATCTGATGATATGATGGAAAGCAACTTGCTTGTAGAGGATGTTTTTAACAAGGTCCAAAATTGAAGAATTTCAATAATGATGCTCATTTTCGTCAACTGGCTTCAAATTACTTTTTATACACACCCTTTAAAATGTTTAGTTTTCGAGTAAGATAATTCTTCATCGCTAGAAGTTAATATTTTACAAAGCAAAATGTTTCTCGAAAAAGATGACCTTGAGTATGCTAGCGATAAAGAATTATTCTAATCATCAGTTTTGCAATAGCCTTTCTCACGGCAACGCCACGGCAGGGAATCTTTTTTCTCCGATGTGCCCCACCACCTTAAACTGCCACGAGCCGCCAATGACTTTACAGTGCTCATTTTGATTCACCTGATATCTTCTGTTATAAATTTTGTTGACGCTTCAGCATTACTCGTATGTTTCGAAGATGGAACTAATACCTTATTTGACGCTGCATTTTCTGAAGGACATTTCCACTGGTTCTCAGTAAATCAAAGATTGGCAGAAGAGTACTGACAATAAAAGGGCCCAATACACTATGAGTGCTATTCACCCAAATTCTTGCCGTCATAACTTGGCCAAGACTTCACTTCACAATTTATCCCACACACTCATACATACAGGCTGTTCCTAAATAAGTGTATCAAAGGTCAACTGTAGATTTCTCATGAAAAAATAACATTTTTTTTTTCTCTTCCATTTTGTCATCTTGGTCTTCGTTTCCGAAATACAGCGTGTCAATTTTTTTTTTCAGTTCTTTGCTAATATCTCATGAACCGATAATAGCTACTTTCTTGCACTTTACTCGGTTTTGTTAGCTGTGCCAGTGGCGGAGAAATTGGATTTGCTCAAAAGTTTTACCTCCCAACTTTCACACCACTGGACAAATTTGTATTTGCTCAGCGAATTCTGATCCGGCAATGTGTTTTAAATAAAAAATGTTATACTGGCTCATTACTCTAGAGTCTAAAGTTAAAGTATATATTTATTCTTATGAAAAAGGGTAGTACATCTCAAGTGAACCATTTTGGAGAAAACTGGCATTTTATGATCAAAAACAATTCGATAACGCATTGTAAATTTCTTGTAATTGGAAAAAAAGTAGGTAGTGAGAAATACTTTGCAACTTCAACTCAAAAACATAGTTGCCAAATTTTGTTTTTTGGTAATTATCACTTCTCATTTTCCCAATTACAAGAAATTTATAATGCGTTAGCAAATTGTTTTTGATCATGAAATGCCAGTTTTCTCGAAAACGATTCACATTAGAGTAATGAACCACGAGTACCTTTTTTATATAAAACACGCATCAGAATTTGCTGTGCAAATGTAAATTTTTCTAGTGGTGTAAAAGTAAGGGGGTAAAACCTACACGTCTATTAGACTGATGAAAGTGCAAGAATATAGCTATATCATTAGTGACAAGGTTCGTACAAAAACTCAATCCTGTAATTCAAAGGGTTCCTGGAGATATTAGCAGAAAACCCGGAGGAAAAAATGGAAGGAAAAAAATGTTATTTTTTTCATGACAAATCTACAGTTGAACGTTGATACGCTTATTTAGGTTCCCGCTGTATACGAAGTCTTCTGGACTGTTCAGCCAGCTATAAAATTGGTTCACCCTGATAATGATCAAGAAATTCTAATTCCACTTAATTGCTACATGAATTTCAAAATCTTATAGAGTAACCGAACTTAAATTCATTCGTAACTGTACAAGCACTACGCAGGATCACGAGTTTGGACCGCAAGTATTCCGCATGTCGCCAATACTTTCTCACGGCACAATGGATCCGACTCGGATCGGGGAAGACCACGAAGCGCAAATGTGACACCAAGAAACAAGAAACCATCCACACTCACGTTCGCGGCTTTTTCGGATGTTCGCGTCATGAGTGTTGAGTCCGTATATGGAGATAAAACATCTGCTTGTTAATGTTGTGCAGGTAGGTGAAAGGTGATGAAATTTGCACAGTATTGATATTGATTTGGAAGAAACCACAAACTGGGAACTCATACAGGGTAGCGAACGAAAAACAGTTCTGTCAGATATTTCCGTAAGTTTGAGTTTCTTCGGAAAATGCCTACACAGTTTTCATCTTCTAACTTTAAATTATTGGGTGTATGATCATTCCCCTGAGCAGGCTGACGTGCATTTCGATATGAAAAACTTGTTAGAAGTGATGACGGGTGAAATGCATCAAGTGATATAGAGAACGAATCCTGTATGTTGAGATGGGAAAATTGTTCATCATTTACGTCTTCAAGATGTTCATAAAAGCATTGAATAAAAATCCAACTACTGCCAAGATGCGAATATCAACATCTCAAAACTCAGTATTCGGTAACCTACACATCATACATCAGGATTCTATATACAGGGTGTGTCTTGTACTTTTTTTTCAACACTAGACTCCTCATCAAACGAAACACTTTTTTCCATTGCATTTCCCAAAATTTGGCTTCGTTTGAAAATGTAAAATCCATGAGAAAAAACACATTTTTGCTCATATCTCAGGAATATGTATTTTTATCATTTTACAAGCTTTTATTTCATTGCAATTTGGATTAATTCAATGAAAACAAATTTCTTAGTGTTTTCTGTTGTTCACGGTACCAAGGAAATTGAAATTTTGGACAACCATGTCAGTGGAAGTATTTGAACCACGGAAATTCCGGTTATTTGAGATTCGAGATTATTCACGGAAAAATCAACTTCCTTAATTCCTGGAATATGGCAAAGTCTATACCAAAAGATGCCTTTATTCTTTTTTTGAAATATTCATGAAATTTGTATGTTTCGAATGCAAAATAGATTGACATAGCTTGATGAATCATTAATTGAATGAAGAACGTTTGTTGTTTTTGGGTTTTCTTCAGAAGAAGGCGGAAGGTATTTTGAAGGATATATGGCTTTTCAATTGCAGACATAATCGAAACGAACTGAGTATTTCTGTTGAAAAATATCATGATTCCAACATTTTTATTCCAATAAGGATTAATTAAATGTATTAATTCAGTTCCACTCGAGGAAAATCAACTTCGTGATATAAACATATCTCGTTCTCAATATACAGAGTGAGTCTTTGACTGGTACATATATTTTAACTGAACATTCTTGAGGTTAAAAGAAACCTTTTTTTCATTTTCCATTTTTCCGAATTCGGCTCTGTTAAAAAGATATAGCCATTTGAAAAAAAAAATTGTGCTAATTACGTCCCTGAAATGATACTGTGGAATTGATTCAAAGTTCATATTTCTCGATAGAAATTGAGTTTATACATTTAGGGAATACTCAAGTACTAACTTTATTGGAATAAAAATGTTGCAAAAACGATAATTTCAACAGAAACAGTTAGTTTCATCGGATTATATCTGCAACTAAAAAGCCACATTTATTCCACCAAAATAAGTTCTTTCTTCGATTTTTCTGCGAATTAGTTTGTAAACACTAATAACTTGTTCATATTTTCCTCGAAATTCCCAAGCAATATCATGAAGAAAGACTTTTCATTCAGATTTATTATTAAACAACCTAACCTAAACTAATTTATATCGATTCTGTGAATTTTTGCACAGAAATATCAAGAAGATGTTGTCAGCTTGCTGATATTTTCATTGAGGTTAAGGATTTTTACGAAACATAGTATAAATCACGATACATTTGTGTACCGTGGTATAAATATCTATGAATTCTGCCGTTTCCATAATAAATAGACTTTGCCGCCAAATTTTACTACGCATGCGTAGAGCGAAAACCGAAATATTGGTCATCTGGAGGCCAACTATAAACAATAACAAACCAGAGTCTCTGAACAAACTGTAGACATTATGTGAAGATCTGAATACATTCAGAGAATTATTGTTCTAATTTGATTATTATGTGAAGTGAATTAATATAATTTCAACCGTGTCGAGTTTATAAAATTCCAAGAGGATGTTGTTTAGATTATCAGGTATCGTTTCATTAATTTCAATTTAATAAGTAGTATGTGTCGAGATTCATTATTCATATTCGAATTTTGTATTTCATCGACATTTAACTTCAATATGGACCGGTAACTATGAATTTTCAATAGAAACTGTGCGTGTTGAATCCTCCTTGGTGTTCAATTTTATCTCCCACATTTGGGGGATCTTATAATTAAAATATCTCGACGAAGTTGATAAATATTGTGACAACATTGTAAACTCGTTTGAAGACCAGAGAAGGAATAATATTCGATGATATTTAATTCAGAGACGCATTCAGATTATTCTTGAAACTAATGATTTTTTCGTCAAATTTATCCGGTTGAAATTGGAAATAACTCGAAAACGACGCGTTTTATTGAAAAACAAATAAGAATACTTTTAGTTTCCTAAATGATTGATTCTTTCGAAAATATGAACCGTTTATCTTTTTAAAGTGGTTTTATGGTGTTTTAGCGTGTAGTGATGAGTCGACTATCCTGTAACTTTTATAGTAGTGAAGATATTGAATAGCTTCCGATTGAGGAATATGCACCATGAATAGAGTAAAAACTCAACCAAAATTCAGTTCATTCGGAATAACGGTTCCGAAGATATAAGCAGAAAAGTGTTTTTTTCATGGATTTTCGACACCCTATATCTTTCAAACCAAACCGAATTTTGAAAAATGGTATAGGAAAAAAGTGTTTCGTTTGATGAGAGGGATCTACAGTTAAAATATATGTACAAGTCAAAGACTCACCCTGTATAACGATGAAGATAGGGTTATCGGTTTCAAGGAACGATGTGAGATTCAACTATTTATTCTTTAAGCGACGTTCCAGCCGATTTGTGGCCTTTTTTAAGCTCATAATTATAAAATTGATGGAAATTTTGAAGGGCCAATATTGTCATCATTGATCACCCACAAGTAAAGAAACTAATGATTACATCAGGGAAAACTCATTCAGACGTATTCAGCATCTCGATCTCGAGATATTTGCATTCATAACAGAGAATCGTATGATTTGGTCCAATTTTTTTCAATGGGAATATTTTTTTAACAGAGCCCATTTCGAGAGAAAAGATGATGAGACAAAAGTTTTTTCGGCCACAAGCTGAAATATACATGTAAACAAGTTAAAATAGCACCCTGCATAACAGGTTTCATAAATGCCAATGAAGATAGAAAAATGCAACCTTGGCCACCTAGTTGTGGTTAGCAGCAACCTCTTGCAGTAAAAGGCAACGGAAAAATCTTTATAAAACAACCTCCCTTCAAATTCGTGTTTATATCCTCAAAACGAATTATAACACCACAGAATCTTATTAGCTTTTACATTAGGTACCCATTATTATCCCGAATCCAAGCAGATAATTAGGTAATTTGTAACCCAAAACCACCTGTTCTTGATAATCAATACTGGCTTCTTTGTTTCCGAACCCCCAACGAAGATTAACTGGAAATTTGGAGCGGAACTCTTCAGCAACAGGCCCCGCTTCGCGTGACATTGTTACCAACAGTAAGGCAAGCCCGATAAGATATTTCCCCAAGAAACTCAGATATTGGAGCTTTGGCAATATAACTCGTCTTGGACCTACTCTACCATTCCATTCATGGTTCGCCGAACGATATGCCATTAAACATAAATACGGAATGGTTAAGTTATACGACCATTCAAAAACGCGAATTTCACGAGCTTTGGAGCGGCAGAGACCATTACATGTGACAATAAACTCGTAATGTGACTTCATACGAACACGGAATGGGCCATTAAATTGGGATTCGGATGTCGACGCGACAATTTGTTAATTCAATATTATCAGTACAGCCCAGCGAGGAATTGTGAATTGCGAAGGATGTAGAGTGCAGACAGGATAACAATAATTTACCAGGGAGTGGAAGTACTTCCTCAAAACTTGTTATATTCGTTGATTCGTAATATTTCACGGAGTGAGAGAGGGAAAAGATTATTAAAGATTAAAAAACCATTGGTTATATGATAAAATACTTCATTTCTCATCTTTCACAAATGTTGTGAATATCATCAGAATAAATCGACCAATGGTAAAATATTATTTCAACGATCACTAGGATGTTACAGTAATTTTTAAAACTCTTTATTTATAGATTATTTCAGTGCCCCCAGCTCAGGCGTTGATCTAGGATCAGGACTTTCCGAGGTCAATCCCGAGGCTAGCAAATAATTCTAGGAAGACGGTAGCACTATCACTGCTGAGTCAAAATTAACAGAAATGTGTCTAAGGTGGCCCAAGGGCATAGTAACGAAGCCTGCACATAACACAATAGATGCACCTTATTCGCTCAAGCACATGCTTATGACTCTTATGAGGGATCTCCTCGGTAGAACTAGGAGTTTCCACTGTTGCCAGTAAAATCCTATACTAGGTAATCCTGTTGTGGTGGGGGGTCCGTCAAATTCGCCGCAACGTTGCCAGATCGGGCGATTATTCCGGTATTTGAAGAAAGGGTCATGAACTTTTTCTTTGAAGGTTTTCTTTGCTTAGTTCTTTCCTTCATTAGCACTTCGAACTAAGCCACCTTGAGTAAATTATTAGAAATCATATGATTTCTTTCAATATAGTGTTTAATCCAAAAACAATTCTAATTCATTAAATTAGAATTAAATTCTAATTTATTAAATTAGAATTTAATTATTTATCAAATTAGAATTTTCTAATATCTTTATAACGTGAAGATAGACGAGATTAAAAAACAATTAAGTGAAATTGAACTGGATTTTTTTCCCTTGCATTTTATTTCATGCCACTAAGGTAAATTTCAGGACAAATGCATGAAATGTTGTCTAGGAAGTGCAAAAAAATTTCAAATTACTAATTTCAAAATTTACGCTAAGTTGATTAATTCAACTTAGCCATTATTTATTAACACTCATAATTTTGTTTCAAAAGGAATTAAAACTAATTTCGTCGAAAAATGCGGAAGATATTTTCTAGTGGTGATGCCTGCCATTGAGAGGCCGAAAAAATTACCCTTCCAATTCCTGAACGCCGTGGATAATTCTTATTCCTTTTCTGACATTACAATTCACTCTGAAGAAATGGATTTGCACAATCTGGCAACAAAATCCGGTTTTGACACAGTTCGCCCATGCGCAAATCGGCTTTCAAATTCTACTCGATTAAGCAACAGGATTACCCTATACTATACTAAACTGGTAACTCTGTGGACCGGCCCGAGGGAATCTGTCGAAAAATTGGGTCCAGAAGAATCTTAAAATCGCAGCGAAGCTGCGATACATTCAGGAAATTTTTATACGGTAGGAAAGAGGAATAATCGATTTATCTATAATCATAATCAACCTACTTAACACATAGTTTCATGTGACAAAAAAAACGAAATTCAGAAGCAGAAGATGTGGATGAATCAAATATGAACGGGATTATTGCTACTGAACGTCCATGGTTGGTAGCAATAGGCGCGGGCTTCTAGTCTTGGGTCACTAGGAATAGACGAGTCCCTTCATGCTGGTTGGCCCACTGTTCAAAAATACCTGAAAATCACTTCCCTTTTTTTCACAATGATTCAGCTCTTACCTGAAAGCTTTAATCCTAATGAGTGTATCCTGAACATATTAAATGTCACGAAGATCTTCATCAAAAGCTATAAATTTTTGTTTTCTTATGTTTTCATTAATGGAAATCTATGACTTTCCAACCTAGAAAACGAGTTGTTTATATTTTTATTTGCTCCTAAGCTGTTTTCATTGACTCAGAAATTAGAGTATCCATTCTAAATCAATGGCTGTTACATTTATTCTTGAGGGATATGATCCTCGTAATTCGAGGTACTGAGCTGTGACTTCATCTTTCTGTAAGATGGAAATCAGAAAAAGTGAAGTATCTGAACGAAAAGATTTTATGTTTCAATCCTCATGATAAATTTGAATTTTAGGCCAGTAGATGATTATATAACAATGTAAGCAAAGTACTAGTACTGGAAAAAACTGTTTTCAATTGCTCTTCAGGAAAAGTGAAAATACGGCTATTCGTTTTGATGAATTTCCTGAGAAAGATGCCGCAATCCGAATATCACTAATGCCTTTGGCATATTGCATAAATTGGACTGGAGAAAAACATGGATAGACAAACTATTGATGGGAACCTTGCTGCAAAGAATATATATGTGTTTGTTCCCTTCCCTTAACATGAACGATTATGTCAAGTAAATTTCAGATTTATGTACAGATTGTCAAATCCATAAATATATTGCTTAAGAGAAATTAGTTTTAGTATTAATAAAACTGAAATTGTTTGTGAAGTAGCCATTTTTTAGGGAGTTTCTCAATCAACTGCGAAACAAAATTTTTAGTGAATATATTGTGTGTATTCAGCTGATATTATGAGATGTGGTATTCACTGGCCAATTTCTGATATTGAATTGATGAATTTACCACTTTACATATTGAGAATATACTACGATTTCAAAGTGATACTTGATTATAATGATTTTCCATTACAATGATCCTAATTTTTCATGTGGCATCAGAACTTATTCACATCCAGATCATAGTCTATGGCAGTTGTTCTGTAGTAAGTTTACATGCAAATAAAGAACATTCAAAACAATCATTTATTTCCCTAATTTCCTTTGAATTCCTCGTAGAATTTCTATCCAATTAGAAGAAAAAAGCCAATTTATACAACTATATTTAATAAACTCCACAATACACTGTTAATAATACATTAATCCAATGAGAGTCTCCATATGATCTCTACGAATTCAAGGAAAACACCTATAATAATCAGTTTCACATGTTGCAACAGGTCTCTAAACGAGTGCTCCTTCTTCGGAAATGAATGAAATTTAAATTTGATATCTCTGCAGTATCTTGAATCATTTTTACACTGTTTATGGAAACATCTTATTCATGAGAAAAGTTATCACAAAAAACAGAGACTCTAGCGAAATCCTCATTTGATTCGAAGAATTCAAATTCTCCATACAAACACTCACCCTTACATCTCATTATCATATCTTCCATTCAAATTTTCGAAAAGCAGCCTAAAACTTCTTCTAAGTCATGAATTATTATCATTGAGGTCACATCAGGCAGTCTAGCTTTGTGAACCTGAATATAAATTATTTCTAAAAGCTCTGTGGCAGTGTTGAATTCAACGTTCATTAATTATGCACTAATATTCATCCCTGAATGCAGTCAGTGTATGTTCTTGAAATGAAATTGAAATAACCAGATTGGGCATTAATTAATTTCAGTGCTCTGAAAATTCCTGGAATTCGAATCACTCACGAGTCCTACATCATACTCCATTCTCGTGTTCCAATAATGTGGCGTTTTGAGCTGGTTTATGGATGCTGGTATGTTGAATCATTGCGAATGTGTGCAAAATGACAGATACCATTATCCATGAAATACACTATTGCGATCTATTATCACCTGAACTAATTGAGTAGGCTGTATAATCCATCATCCATTGCTCCAGAGCCGTGAATGAAGAATTGAAGCTTATGGTAGATGCAATAGGGAAAATCATCCATCAAACTTCGATAATGCTTTAACGAATGCTTCCCGAAATTTTGGACAAAAATTGAGACATTTGCGATTTCTTCGCTCGTTCAATCCAAATTGATTTATCCTTGGTGAAAAAATGACGAGGACGTATTTTACAATTAGCTCAATCGTATCGTCTTCCAATTTCATGGATTCAACCAAAACTGCACCAACTTGTCTTGGTTGGGACGCTAGCATATTACAATACTCCCTTTATGTTATAGCTATTACTCTGATGTGTACCAGTCATATTCTCTTCAAGAGGAATATTTCAAAAAGAAACTTGAGTTTGGTCAACAAGTTGCGAATAAAAATCAATCAATTATTATAAGAAATATCCTTAGACCATAGAAAGAGGAGGCACAGCACATCTATTCGAGAATTGGTGAAGCAAAAATTCAGTCAGTTTTCAATGGGTGGAACGAAGATAGCATAAAGGATAGGAATATCATTAGATACTGCCGTGGCAACATTGCAGAATCTAACTTTGAAAGGTCCAGTGGCGTGGTGTTATCGATATTGAAGAATGGAAATAAAAATACAAGTGAATTAACTCTTTTTGAAGAATTCCTACAATGTTTCCAAGATTGAAACATATTATGAGTTAGGTAAACAAAGTCAGCTAAATTCAGAATTGATGTTCTCTCAATATCAGAAGAGAATCTGAAGAGTGGAATTCGAAAAATCGAACAATCTACGTCACAGTTACTTAGAATGATAAGGGTAGAACATACCTGTGTCAACTCAAATCTGGTTTCAGATAGTCCAATTTACCACAAACAAGACACATATACGAACCATTTTTTCTTCGACGTATTTTGCTAATAATATTCGAAAATAAATCAAAAATTCACCCTAAAACACGATATCGTGATGACAACACTGTTCAAAACTTCATAAGTACCACAAAATTGAAATAGCGATATGAAATTAATGAATGAACTGGTCACAGATTCAGAACACGGTGTTGCCAAACGTGCCCATTCATTATCTGAGGCAAAAACGGCCGAGCCGTTTAGCGAACATTCCGATATTTTAGTTCATGTTATGTGAAGAATGTACAATATTTGAAGAAACAAATAGACATTTGTGACATTCACGCACAAAGGAGTAAATGCATTTCAATCTGAAGTACTTTTCATTTTGATTAGGAGTTTATTCATCAGTGGAATGTAACCCCCTTTCCATACTTATACCTTATAAACTACATGCGGACAAAAATGGATGGAAAATAATTTGGCCAGAATTATTAGAGTTTCTTTGATCCATTTTGAATTCGAAAATCAGAATCGCTTCGAAAATATTTAATGAATTGTGTAAGTTAGCACAATTCGGCATGAAAATGTCCTCATCAATTCATCTATAAAGGAAATGTTAGAATAATGTGGGAATCATAATTCCAATTCTCAATAGTGAAATAATTTTTCTCTATTTCAGTATCGTAATGAGTTCATTACAGTTCTAAAAACAGTACTGTAATGAGCTCATTACAGCTTGGTTTCAGTTATATTTTTCGTTTTGTGGTTGTCAGCACTGGCTTCCGATCCTATCAATTTTCAACACACCTCAATTTGGGAATGTCAATTTCGTAACAGTCATCAACTGCCAAGATACAATACAAAAGTCACTAGGATGTATAATCTGAATTTTTCATTGAATTTCAACAGTATTTTACGAAATTTGACTGAAATAGAGAAAATATCGTCTAATACGAATAGGAGCCCATTCTGCAACTAGTTTTAGAAGATACTATTCCATCTATTCGGACTCAAAGGTCCGAAGTTCAATCCCGAGCTAGGAAAGAAATTTTCTAGTCTCGGTAGGGGCCACCATTCACTGTTGGGTCAAAAATTAACAGTGCTGTGCCTAAGGTGGCGTAAGGACACAGTAACAAAGCCTACACAGAACACAACTGCTTACTCCGAACTCGGCACAAGTTACAAGCTTCGAAGCTTGTAGTTTCAGAGGGGTCTCCACAGGCGACCTAGGAGTAGTCAGGATAAACAATATCATCATATCATATCATATCTATGAAATAACCGCTTAGATGGGATATTGGTGACTAAAATGTCCATTAAATACACAAAAATTCTGTTAAATTGGCACATATGAAGGACCCTTGGTCGATGGCCATTTGTATTCTTGCAATAAAACACAGTTACTACCACTACTACTTGGCACATAATTCATCATCTGATTTGTACATAATTCAAGCTTTTATTCAATCGAAATTGAGTTATAAATGAAAACTTCAAGTTATGGAGATTATACTGAAAAAATATTCCTGCCTGGTAAGCTTGCAGAATATCAATAAAAAATACAAAAACACTTGAGTTCAGGAGTTCAGGAGCTTTATATTGCTCTTTCATCCACCTTGTATGTAGATTTGCTATTTTCAGTTCAAAAAACCAATTTAAATTTTTTTTACAGCTGTCAAAAAGAATCAAAAAGCAAAGGAATCGTCAATAATCCCGGACCAGTTGATAGAGAGATATGTTTTTTTTTCGATAATTCGCTAGAATTTCATATGATTCAGGTGTGTAATCTGAACAAAATTTTGCTTGTAGCTCTCCCTTTAAGTCCAAAATTTCGTTTCGTTCGTCCGTATTTACGGACGAAAGGAACTGGATTTGACACCGGAATCGTCATCGATGTATCAAACCTTCGTTTGAGATCATTTCCGACATACAATTATTTAATACAGACATCGTAGCGAAATAATAAAGCCCTCGTTCAAGAAGAGTTGGTGAGTCTGCCTGAAATCATGCTTCGCCCATAATTTGCACATAAACGGACTACATAATTCATTCCGAAAAAATTCATTGTGTCGCCTCAGATTGAAAGGAAATTTTCTCTTGCAATGTTTGGAGATATGGGGAGGTGCATTCGATGGCACCCCTACATACCACTTTTTGCACCTCTACTGAACGTAAATATGTGGAACTATCTAATATAAAATGGATTTCTGGGATCTTAAAAGGACGGTCCGTTAGAGCCTGCTTGGGGCAGGATTCTATCACTCCTACTGTGTGATGCGGACATTGGCCAGGGGTGATATCCTGCAAAGTATCACAGAAAACGCCATAAGTATCCAGGCATTTGCGTGGTAACCCTTGGGGGTGAGTATGAAGGCACCTGAAGCATTCTTATGCAGATGGCCTTAATTATGACAGTCAAGTAATACGAGGAATAGGGTCTAAATATCAATTCCTCGACGATCGTAATGATGTCCTTCACCAGAAAGAATTGAGGCAAACGAAAAAACTGCAGCACTTGAGAAGAGAACACCTGCTGAATCAGAACTCTCAGTAAGCTCTTGCATCTGCCAAGAGCTTAGCTTAGGCTGAACATGAGAATACTGATGAGGTGCTGTCGATTCAGATACCATCTGTGAATATGGGTCTGTTAGCAGATCGAAGGTGCAGGCTCTGTGGATCGGGAATGTACAGAACTGGTAACTACTGTGCGAGACAATTCTTAATCCTCATGATGTGATAGACGCGGCTCCCAAGGAAGTCGTCACATTTGTTAACCTCATAGATGACCTTCTGAGAGGCTGAATCACAACCAATCGACCTGAAACTAATACTAATCTTATCATGTCGAGTGGTGACAAGAAAGAGGATCTGCCGATATGATTCCCCTCGACAAATGAATATTTTGGTGATTGGTAATGATACATCTTGAATTTGCATTATTGGTTTAATCGTTCATTTATATTTTTTGTGCACCTTTGAAGAAAAAGTAAAAAGTTGTGAGAGACTGAATGAAAGGTACTAAACTATATCATATGTGATATCCTTCAAGAACTATAGAATCCATTTATCTGCCCCCATATCCAGAATGATAATAATGTGGAATCTTCCAAGAGATCGATATAGGTATTTTCAAGTTCCGCTACGATTCGAATTAATACAGAGATTTCTAGCAATAACTCTTCGTTAATCGGTCATACCGCAGACTCCACTAGAAATGCGCAAACAAGGAACGAGTGGATTAGAGGAGAATGCGGTTTGAGCCCCACTAGAAATTGATTAATCACATTTTAATGAGATTCTGGGGTTACATTGGATTCGATTATTTGCAAAAGCGATCAGGGGACACATAACGGGAAAAATGGCTAATGTGTTATCTCGAGTGTGATTCGAAATGGAAATCCGGATGTGCTGGTCAAATAAATATTGTTCCTAACTGAAGGGTTCTCAAAAAGTATTATTTTGACATTTGAAGGAGAATGCCATTTTTTAGATAAATGATAGAATGTTTATTTCATTTTAAAGAGGAGTTATGTCGTTAATAATGGGAAATACCAGATTGCAAAGTGGCTGCCAAATGTCCTCTATAGCTTCACGAATTCCATCTTTGAGGTCTTGATTCGACGCTGTGCTCTTGATGTAGACCTTCTCTTCTAGATGGCCCCAAAGAAAGAAGTCGCTAAAGGTGTTAAATCACAAGCTCTCGGTGGCCAATTGTGATCACCTCTTCCAGAGGTAACATGGTCCGGAAACCTTGCATAATAGATGAATGGTTTCGTTGCTTGTGTGGCTACAGTATCATTCTAGAAAATGTAAGGTCCAAAGACCCCGCCTGATCATAAACGGCACCAAACAGTCACACGTTGAGGGTAGACAAGCTTTCCAACAATAACTCTTGGGTTTTCCGAGCCCCAGCTGCAACAATTTTGCTTGTTGACAAAGTCACCGAAGTGGAAATGGGCCTCAACACTCAAGATGATTTTTCTATGGAATTCCGGATCATTTTCATGCATTTCAAGGCCTCAATCAGCAGAGACACGACGTTGTTGATGATCGGCTGGCTTGAGTTCTTGTGTTAAGTGAACTTTATAAACTTTAAGAACCAAATCTTCATGCAGAATACGGTGTAATGACGTCTGTGGAATAGTTTCTATTTGTCAAATGTCAAAAAATGACAACTTCGAAAGTGACATCTACCTGAATAGCGAAATATTCAAAATAAGACCTCTTGGAAAACCACTTAAATCGAGTGATTTGAATGAAGATATACTATGTATCTATAATGAACATTTGATTCCTACAATTATGCTTTTATCAGAGGATACAGTATCGGTCAGAATTTTCATATTCGGCTTCTCGACAATCAACATCAGCTGATGTCTGACAAAACATAATAATATAATATAGGCTAGGATTTTTGTCGGATGCTTTAACGTGAAAACTGGTAAAAATTCTTTATCTACTCACATAGAATAATATATCCATTATTCAACTGATTTTGATCTGTAATAGTCTCAAGGGCGGATATAGCTCTTTTTCATGGAAGGGGTAATAACGATCATTGGAGGGGTAATGATTGCATATTCTTAATCTACGGCCTCGAATTAGTAAATCCAGCAACTTTGTTGGAGATCGGATAAAAATTTTTTTCTTAAAAATAAGCGAAATTTTCCAACATATGGAAATTTTGCAGAGATATCATTTTCTCAGATAGCCACCAAAGTTACTGTATTCACTAATTCGAGGTCGTAGATTACGAATCTGTAATAAGTTTCTTCCTAGATTTGATACTTCAGGAAATGTTCAAATTTTTTTCAAATTTTTGTGGAAAATTTTTGTATTGTTTGATGGTCATTACTCGAAAACTGTATTTTATAACAAATATCTGATTGCATATTCTAAACCTACGCCTTCGAATTAGTGAATCCAGCAACTTTGGTGGTGATCCGAGATATTTTTTTTCTCAAAACACGCGAATTTTTCTACATTATGGAAATTTTGCCGAAATATCACTTTCTCATAAGCCACCAAATTTACCGTATTCACTAATTCGAGGTCGGAGATTACGAATCTGTAATTAGTTTCTTCCTAGAATTGATACACCACGAAATTTTCAGCTTTTTGTGGAAAATTTTCGAAAATTTTGGTATTTTTTGATGGTCATTACAGAAACTATGTTTTATAAAAAATATCTGATTGCATATTCTTAATCTACACCCTCGAATGAGTGAGTCCAGCAACTCTGGTGCTGATCCGATACAAAAATTGTTCTTAAAAATACGCGAATTTTCCTACAATATGGAAATTTTGTCGAAATATCTCTTTCTCAGATAGCCATTAAATTTACTGTATTCACTAATTCGAGGTCGTAGATTACGAATCTGTAATTAGTTTCTTCCTAGGTTTGATACTTCAGGAAATTTTCAACTTTTTGTGGAAAATTTTCAAAAACTTTGGTATTTTTTGATGGTCACTACCCAGAAGCTATGTTTTATAATAAATATCTGATTCATTATTCTTAAT
This sequence comes from Adalia decempunctata, assembly GCA_951802165.1. NCBI lineage: Eukaryota > Metazoa > Arthropoda > Insecta > Coleoptera > Coccinellidae > Adalia > Adalia decempunctata. The sequence goes on along the minus strand of OX637695.1, from coordinate 36,624,300 downwards.
CTTCCCCCTCGAATTAGTGAATCCAGCAACTTTGGTGGTAATCCGAGTAAATTTTTTTTCTCAAAATACGCGAAGGTAATAACGATCATGGGGGCTAGGAGCATAGAATAACTGGAGAGAAGGCTCCCCTACGAAAATGAACTGCCAAAAACGTCCGAACTTGTCAGTTCGCCGCAAGGTCACGAGATGGCGACAACGTCGTTTCTTCCTACAACATGGCTATCCTTAATAAAATTATCTTTAATGGTTGTTCGTTGTTATTACTTATTAGGTACCATTTTACTATATCATGATATATATTCTTTTGAAAGAAAGCAATACATACTTTTATTCGTAAATCCGACAATATAATGCATATAGCACGTGTAAAGAAATGGCTACAATGATCAGATTGAATATAGGAAGAAAAATCTGTTTCCCGCTCCGAATCTAAGTGTTAGCAGAGGGAATGTAAACGGGGTACCATACAATGCTGCGTATAATACACGAGAACAGATAAAACCTCAGTCTTCCCGTATAATAATAATAATACTTACCTGAATGTTCGCTTTTTCCGATAAGGATATTGTTTTGACAAATTTATTACCGATCACAGACTTCCCATAAAATTGCGCATAAAAAGTTGATTAGAATAAAGCGATGATATGTCATCAATATTGTCTATGTTATGATTTATGGCCATTTTCAATTAAAAAGAAGCATAAATGTATCAATAACAATGACAGCCACATTATATTCTTTGCAATTGTAGCGCCATAGAACAAAATATCTGACATGTTACTGAATAAAGGACCTCAGCGTTATCTATCGGGCGTCACACGAAACTCTAACCTCCGCCGTTATTGGCAGTTCAAAATGATCTGTCGAGCGTATGAAGCCTTCCCTCCAGTTATTCTATGCTCCTAGATGGGGGGTTATAACGACTGAAATCATTAAATCAGGTACACAGTGTATGAAATATTGTATGTGCGCCACCTTTTTCTCAGGTCTTCGATACTCATGGAAGGGGGGGGGTAGTTACCCCCAGTACCCTCCGCGTAAATCCGCCCTTGAATAGTCTCTTTAAAACGATAGCGTGAGTCATAATATAACGCACTGTATCCTCTTTCATCAATATGACCTGCATTTATACAGTGTGTTCCCAAAAGTAATTCAATTACTTACGGAAGGTGAAACTCGTCAATATACAGGGTGTCCCAGAAGTCCCGCACTTCCTTGAGGGGATCGAAAGTGAAAAATATTGTAAGCGCAAATATCCATGTTCGAAATTCTTTGATAACGTAGTTAATCAGTTATTAATTAATGAAAGTGACCAATCAGGAGCGCGCTACAGAAGAATAACTAGGCCGTGGGGACGCGAGAGTGAGACGCTAGTCTCGATTTACTGCGTGAAAAGCCGGCAGCAACTCTGGCGTCTCAATCCCGCGCCCCCACTGCCTAGTTATTCTTCTGTAGCGCGCTCCTGATTGGTCACTTTCATTAATTAATATCTAATTAACTACGTTATCAAAAAATTTCAAACATGGATATTTGGGCTTAGAATATTTTCCTCTTTCGATCCCCTCAAGGAAGTGCGGGACTTCTGGGACACCCTGTATACCATTTCACCAAAAACCGCATCCACAAAACTTTCAGGATGGGAAAGTTATTAGATTCAACCAAATCCCCAGTACGGTCCTGTCAACCAGCGAATCCCTGAACGCGTCTCAGAATTGAAAAGATTAGTTACCGATTACCGAAGTTTATCACAGATGATTCCTTGCGATGAGATTTTCGTCTGAGGCTCAAAAATAATGAAAGCCTCACCATATCCTTTTTGTTCACGGAGAAATGATATGAATAATTTTCACAATCCACATGTTTGGTCAACCGAAAACTCCGACGCTGTAAAAAGAATGGATTTTCAGCAGAGATTTTCCCTGAATGTGAGACTTCAGCTTGTCTGTTGTATACCTACTATATTTTCTTCGCCTGATCTACTCGAAAATGTGTCCCAATATCGGACAGAAAATATGGTTATTTCTAGATGGAGCTCCTCCTAATTATCCAAGAAATCTTACCAAATTGGTAGATAGGAGGTGCTGGACCAATTTATTGGCCTGCATTGTCTCGGTTTCTGCGATTTCATCGTTTGGGTTCATTTGAAAACCTTGTTGTATTGTGGAGGGGAGGTGATTTATGTTTTAGAGTCAATCGAAGTAAATCGTGGACAGAGAATTGGTGCATTTTGAACGATTATTTTTTTAAGGGTATTTTAAGAAGTTAGGTGTTTTTCTGTAAGGGGACAGAACTCATGAATTGTAGTATTTCCGAAAAAATTGCATACTGAATATGGATAATTTTCAACGAATTCGTTCATTAAACCCCCTGATTGAAGAGACTCAAGGTGCAGACACATTGTCATCACGTCACGTCACATCACATCACGTCATCTTCCCAAAATGTGCAACCACGATTAATGCATGGAACTTAGACCATAGGAAGAGAGACACACCTCAATAATAAGTGAAGCCAAATCATCAGAACTAAACTGGGTGATTTTACTACTACGGAATCAAAATGTAGTAAAAATTTCTGCGACATTGTATCTGCTGTCACATTATAGCACTGAAAGCGCGCAAGATCTATATTCCGCAAATTTACATTTTCTGAATGCACGTGACATCACGTCTGATATTTAGTGAAATGTCATTCTGACATACATTTGAAACCGATCTGGGTGCTCATTCAATAATTCTTGAATTAATTTATGAATCACCAGCAACTGTAAAAGCAGCTATATTCTCCATATCTTCTTTCCATTTCTTCGCGTGAGCTCTCGTGACGTGACAACAATGTGTCTGCGCCTTTATTTTCAAAAACACCCTGTATATTTATCTACGTAAGACAAGAAGTTTTCACGATTTTCTAGACATCCAATTAATTTTAAAATTTGCACACCTATCAAGGACCCACGTCTCTACAATAATTTCAATATTTTAGACAAAAATTTACTAATACAAACAGGTTCCTCCGCCACTTTGCAACGATGTTCAGAATAATTTATATTTTCGAATCGATCAAAAAAAAGAGGAAATTGCTCAGAGAGGTCGATTTTCAACAATTTCGTCCCCTTGACCGCGAGATTATGAGAAAATTGAAGTGAGCTACCCTCAATTTTGAGGATATTCAGGGTATGAAAACACGCCCGTGGGAAACTTGTAAATCGGTTTTGGAGCTCTTCTTTTCTGTTCCAGAAAAGGGATACACTCGAGGTCATACATAAATTTCCTCAAAATTAATTTTGTCATTCATAATGAAGGCAAACTCAAAAATATTCACAAACACAATAATTCCTCTCGAGATCTCCAGTAAAAAAAGTCAATATCAGTTTTCATCAGAATTTAATCTTTCCTAAATTGTTCGGTGGTAATTTCTAATTTCTTCGCATCGTTTTACTCATTTCTGTTCGTTGTAAAGTTTTATCCTAATTCCTATTGATCATGAAACGAGCTAAGACTATAATAATATGCTTGTTTATTCTGACCCAGTGACCCGTGTCGAGTAGTTTTGGTTGTATTCTCTAGTGTGGTTGCAAAATGGCGAATGCGAAATGCTACTGAAATTGAATTCAACACTTCCAGGACCAAAACATAATATCCGACTGAAAATTGAGTCCATTGACCTATTTATTCCTCAAACAGTTATTAAAACTTTCGAATGCTGGCTAACATGAGCCGTCGTGTGCATATGAGGAACGATGCGATGTTGTGCTCACTAGATGCTCACGTCTTGTTGTTGTATTGGGTTTTGGTGTTTTCCAATTTTTATCGGTATTGTAACCATACTGTTCCGTCAATTTTTGTTTCGTTTCCATGTTTCGACAGGCGATGAGATGTAGATTTTTTGCGGTCCTTCAGAACATACACTCGATGGTAATATGTACTGAATATCTTTTGTTCGATGTCGTATTGAACACAGACAAAGGAATATCAGTTTCCAGTATTGAAATTCCCCACGATGGCTCGGCAGGTCATGTACTAAGTTGAAATTGAGATATCATAGATAAAGGAATATGCGAATCACCTCCCAAATACAGGGTGAGTCTATTACTTGGATTTCACAATATGTTTCGTACTTTTCATTTGCCTCCGCTTGCAATACACTACAGCATCCACGACATAGTTATATTGAAGTATACGGGTTGAGTCTTTGACCTGTATATATATTTTTTACATTTCCTTTTTTTCCGAATTCGGCTCTGTTAAAAAGATATAGCCATTTGGAGAAAAAAATAGGACAAAATACATGCCTGATAAGATTCTCTCGATTTGATGCATATTTTCCGATAGAAAATGGGTTAATACATTTAGGAAATACTCTATATATTAACCTCATTGGAATGAAAATGTGAAAAGAGGATGTTTTTGAACAAAAACACTAATTTTTGTCCGATTATATCTGCAATCAAAAAGCCATATTTCTCCCATCAAAATAAGTTCCTTCCCCGACTCTCCTGAAGATCAGTTTGTAAACACTTTCAACTTGTTCATATTTCCTTTATACCCCAAAAATATATTATGAAGACAGGTTTTCCATTCAATTTATGATTATTCAAACTATACCAACCTATTTTGTATTCAAACGAATCAAAACAATAATATTCTATGAATATTCAACAGAGCTTTTGAGAATATTTTGCCAGCTTGTTGATTTTTCGCATAACATGCGTAAAGCGACCGCCGGTGTGTTGTTCTTCGATGTGCATGCCGGCATGCGTAAACCACCTAGACTTTTACTGCATTACTTCGTTTAAATGAAATCTACCATCTCTTCCTTAACGTCATTTCTCTACACTAAGAAGGTTTGTTCATGTTCGAGGAATGATTTTGAATGATCACAAAAAGGTGATACACCATCTACTGTTGAATTTTCATCTAAAGCTTCAATCGATCTCACATTGTAATGCGACCATCTCCAGAATTGTATTTTCGAATCCAACTATGATGAATATAACGAATCCCGCCCAACAAAATGACTCAATATCCTGGAAGGACAATCGCGAAAAGGATACGTCCGCAATCATGGTTCGCATTCAGGTTGTTTTGCGAGCGATTTCGGAAATAAATTGGGAGCGGGACTTGGAAGATGCCAGATTGAGAGATTTCCATTACTGGGGAGATTGTTCGTAATTTATGATCGGATGGAGAGGCGGCAGTATGCGTGGATAACATTATCGAATACGGAAGATACGGTGGGTGAATCAGATGATCGTAGAAGGGACGTGCTTCATCTTTTTAGAAAATAAGAGATACGTTCAGCTTGAACCATAACACATAGACAATCTGGTGTAGACACTCTTTGACATCTTTCGGCCAAAATGCGGTACTAAAAAACGTAAAAACGAGTTTCATTGTTATACAACAATTTTCGCCGATAGATACCGGCATCGGAAAATTTACCGACATATCGATCGAAGCTTTGTTATTTATTTTTCTTGTTGAAGCTCATACCTTCTGAAATGTCGAATTTTGAGTATTTTGATAGTTAAGTTTTATATTTTCATGAATATTTGTTTTCCTTTTTGTTTCGTTCTAAATTTGTCTTTTTCTAAGATTTTCAGTGATTTTCATTCGAAGACTGAACAGTCTTGCGTTTTTTTGGACATGAACAAGTTCCTTATTATTTAATGTCTATATTTTCGTTACGGAAACTAATAACACAGAAAGGACACATTCAATCAGAAGAACATAAAATTTGTGAGCAGATTGTGAAACAACAAATAAGTTACACCAATATGCTCAGAACATCTTTCAAATATACTAAGCGATATCACAGTGAAGTAGAACAATGTTTGTCAATCCTAGTTCTTTTTTTATGTATAAAATAACTGCGATATGGGTGATGAGCTAATGAAAATTGAGGCTGTAATTTGTTCTATGTGACAGGTCATATCCATATGGGAACAAGGAAATCTCGCTGTTCCTTCAACTTGAGATGTTTATCCATTATTTTAAGCTGAGCAACAAGGCTAATATTAAGATGTCTAGAATAATGGTGTAGGCACTCGTCAATTTTTGAATGGAATGACGTTCGACCAAATCGAAAATATTAGCAATGTTTCGTGGCGGCGCCGCAATATCATTTCAGGGTATTTTTCGTTGTCAATTTGATTGATGTATCAACAGCTGATTTGCCAAAGTCAATTATGACATGAAAGCAGAATGGCATCTTTTTATAATGAAAGTTTTATACTTTTCCTAAGAACAAATATACCTCAGGATGTCAAGAATATGAGCACAAATTATTGCTTGACAAAATTATCGACCATTAACACGCCAAGTTCTCCAGAATAAATTCAAATATTTGAAATAACTGATAAAAATTAGTCATAATTTGTGAATAGCGCCACCTGAAGTGGAAAGAACGAAACATTGCTAATATTCTCAATTTGGTCGAAACAAAATCTAATCAGTGCCTACACCATTATTCTAGACATCTTAGCTAATATCATTCCATGCTAATGTGAGTTCTATGGTTTTGGTATGAATAGAGATCTGCGCATGTGTAGTCATATTAGGAATAAAATAACTTTCTGATTCTGTCTCTCTCTCTCTGACACATTGTATTAGGTCGTGAAACAGATATGATCCATAACTTCAGGCGAATAATTCCGACCATAACCTAACAATTTTATGTGATATTATCCAATCGCCTTAATCGGCTTTTTTAAAGTTCATATTTTAGAATTGAATCGAAAACATTTAAGCGACATATCTCGATATCTTTTTCAATGTTGACACTCAGAATATACATAACCTCTACGTTTCCCGCAATTTCCAGTTAACGCATGCGTACATGTAAATTCTAACAAACGATTTGGCTTCACTTTGTGATAGCGATTAGCAGGCGTATGAGCCATATTGATATTATTAGATATATGGTGAAAATAATAATAAAAATAATAGGGAAGTGTAGATACCTGCTATATTTTATACATCTAAGAAACAATGTTCCTCGTTAAAAAATGAAGTGTCCAAAGATATTCAACTACAAACATTGTGAGCAATGTGAACATGTAGTCCAACTATATTTCAAATTATTCAAACCTAGAGACTGATTCAAAATTATCGTGAAATATACTACTCAGGAATGATTCCGAAAAAGCGCCATTTATGGAAAACAAAACTCAAGAATTCCCTTATTTTCCAGATTGATCGGTTTTTTGAAAAATATCTGTGATGTATTAAGGTTGAACATTGTATTCGCCTAAAATTGTAATGTGTTGACTAGTGTATATATATAGATAAGTACTGGAAGTAAGGTGCACATGTGGTATTAGAATTCAGATTTCTCAGTTGTTGTAATATATGGGTAATGAACAGACGGTGTTTTATTATCGTTTCTCGTACACAAGTTTGTATGTGGTATGTATTTTATCCAGTGCAGTTAGGGGACCATTAGACTATAACGGAAATTCAATGAGTACCATAAGAAAACTCTCCACCAAAATATACAGGTAATTCGGGATATCGGTTCCGAAGGAATGAAGGCTTTCACACTCGGATTCAACTTCAAATCTACAATATTCCGGGATTTCTAGTCGTGGTCCAATAGGAATTTCAACTCAAGTTTCGCCTACAACTGCGGTGGGCATCTTCACTGGTTTCTCGCAGGTTGTACCCTGCGAATGACCGCTCCGAACTGCATATGTTACTAGATCCCCCGCTGCTCCACCGCTCGTGAGACCGGCCGGCTTGGACTGGGGCAGAAAACATTCTGTTAGTCCATTTTCTCATACTTATTATTACAGCTTCAGCCCTTAAAGTAAATAGCTACAAGTATAAGCAATTGGAAACATTCTTTTCATAACCCCAGAGGTGTTACAGAAAAGGTGTCCCAGGTACCTTCTACCACTTCGTGCAACTTTCCACTTTCAGAATAGAATTTCTGTATCCAACCAAAAGTATGAAAAAAGGTAACTTTCATTCAAATTTCACTGTCAAATATAATGATTGAAAATGTTAGTTGAGAAAACGAAGTCTCACGAGACCAATAACTTTCTTTCGGTGGATTGAGAAATTTTCGAACTTCTTTCGTCGGACAATTGAATGATAGTGAATGATAGAATGTTTATTTATAACATAAGCAAAGTTATATCCGTAAATGTCCATTCATACCTAAATTGAAGCATTGAATTCTTTAATTTTTGACTGAACGCCACTTTTTTTTGTCGGACAACTACATTGTATTTTCTAGGTGAAGAAATAATAAAAAAAGCATTTTTCATAATACAACGAAGAGGATATCATTATTCATAATTTTTTTTATCTCAAAAACTCGTCGGTTTCCATTTGTCGTACAAGAAAATCGCCACAATTTTTGTCGGACAATTGAATTTTCATATATTTGTATCAACCGATTCTGAAAAAATCAGGGGGTTATTGATAATTTGAAAAAAATGCAATTTTCAGTCATGTTCATGTTGGTAGACACGCTCAAAGCCACACTATTTTTGTCGGACAATCATGTTTCTCATTTCTCTCAGCTTGTTTTTATTATTGCATTTTACAAAAAAAAGAGTATGTATGATTCAAAAAAATTGAAAATATGGTCGATTGACGAGAGGTTGGCTGAAAAAAAGCCGCGTCTACAAAAATCTTCACCGAGATACACAGAAAGTAAGAAAACTTCATTAATAATTTGGAATTTGTCCCACCGGCACCCAGACTAACACTCTGTATACCGGTAGACCCACGAATGAGAACTCGGAAGTTGTGGCATGACTCTTAGAATAATATGGAAATATGGAAACGAAGTTCCTACGGATTGGTATTATGCGAATCAATATTTGGTATATGGCTTTCATTAATCAGAAAGATCTAACCGAATTTAACTTCGTTTCTTAGTCTAGAGATATATCCTGTTTCCCGTTCATGAACTTCGTGATGTATTCTTTCGAAAGTTTGTATTGTTAACTTAATGGATAAAGTTGTAAGGAGTGATTAATCTAAGCCATCATTTATTGTGTGGGTCGGTTTACAACTAGAGGAATATCATTTCGTCAACGAATTTTTTGTTCAAATATACTGGCAACAGAATGAAATTACTGATTTGCATTTCACTTTTTTTGAGCGCCCGTTCCAGTAAAACATCCAAATGCAAAATATCATCTAGGTCGATTCTGTAGTTTCGAAGTTATCGATATAAAGAATGTTCATCTTGCTTAAGGTTCTTTTAGTGGTGGTGTTTTTTCCAAGTGATGTCATTGAATAAAATTGTGTATACAGCTAAATATCCGAGAGATACACCAAAAGCTAGAGATGAACATCTCAATTGAAACACCCATTTAGACCGAATAATGAAAAAGAACATACATTCACTTTTGGGTCTATGGAAGGATATGTTGCAAAAGAAGGAATGTTGCACCAACATTTTTACGTTGGTCCTTAGACAGAAGATCGTATCTGGCTGCATTGCCTGGTGAGTGGTGACCAAATGATTTCTTTGTGATGAAAACGAAAGCATTCTTCGAAATTATGCATTAAACAATAATCCATACATTCGAATTCCAATTTCACTTTCCCAGAATACGCTCAATAGCTATCGATCGCGAAATGCAAACGAATTACTCCTAGTACGCTATCAAGGCGTGAATAGTTAATGTTATTCGATATAATTTATTCAGAATTACAAGCGGACCCGAATGGTCTATCGATCCTCTACCACCTGTATGTTATTATGTTCTGGCAATTCATTTTATTTTCGTGTCAATACTCAAGTTCTGGAGGGAAGCCAAATTGGCCACTCAAGAATAGTGCAATAAAATTCAGGGACGAGGAGCTTACCGAAGTTACTGCTCGAGGCTTGCTCGATGATTGGGGTAGATATTTCTTTCGTTTTGACTTATAGCGGACGAATTAAGTTTGTTGCTTTTTCACTTCGAGCTGCAGGGAAAGGATTTTACTCCAAATACGAGGATGTATTGATATCTAGTTAGCCTAGACCAGTTCCATGCATAAACAAAATATTGCGATACCATTAACACTAACTTATTAGAAGTGTCAGTGTAGAATTCGACATCAAAAAAGTAAACCAGAGTTACGTAATAAAGTACAAAAAAATATGTCCATCGAAATTGTAAAAATCTAAAAATTGGAGTATCGAGCCATCATCAAGTACCTGTATTTAAAAGGGTTAAGAGGTAAGCAGATTCACGAAGATATGCTTAATACCCTTGGTGATCAATGTCCTTCGTATGCGACCGTGAAAAATTGGACTGCAAGCTTCAAAAGAGATAAATTTTTCATTGAAGAATATGACCGTTCGGAAAAGCCAGTTTCTGTGTCCCCAAAAATATCGATGCAGTTCATGACATGATTTTATCAGACCGTCGAATTGGACTGAAATGGATATCTGAAGCACAGAACATTTCATACAAACGCGTTCATCATATAGTTCACGTCAATTTGGGTATGAGAAAAAGGACCCCGCACTTTTTCTGTGGCAAATGGCGTTCCGTCAAATGTTGTAAAATGGTATAATGTAGTACTCGACCTACTGATCAAAAGTGTCCATGGCCCCAACTCAATCCTATGACCAGTTTTTGAGGTACAGGGCGTTGAAGTTGAGAATTACCCACTTTTACTATGCCCGTATCTCGGAACAGAATCGAATGAACTTCAATTTTTCTCAAAAAACATTTCATGACATCCCCAGGGAGCAACCATATACTGGAATATGACCGAAAATCGTTATATATACAGGGTTATCCATAATTGAATGCATGCCCGATTTTGAAAATATAAAATTTGTCAGTTTGAGAGCGAGTACGTTCACAAAACGAAATATTGCATTAGATATGTTGTTGTTAAATCGAAAAAGTCTATAATACCAAGAATTTATACTGGGTGATCCATTATTATAGAAATTATTCACAATGAAGGTTAAGTGGACACCCTGTATTTATGGGTTGATTCAAGGTGTTTGTTTAATTTTTTTAGAACATATCATCATGGACTTCAAAGAATACAGGGTGATTCGATCATGAAATGAACTTTGAACCTCACGAAAATACCCGAAAACCACCTTTTTTTTTCATCATCCTCTATTTCAAGATTAACTCCGATGAGGTGGGAGTTTTCTTCCACCATTGTACTTGAAATAAAAACATCAATACGGATGAGAGTTTTTATCCACTTCCTATGAACAGATTTTTTTTATGTAATATGAAAATGATTTATTAATGTTATTCTATTCTTATTCCAGCATAAAAGAAAATCTTATCATAGGAAGTGGATGAAAACTCTCAGCCGTATTGATGTTTTTATTTCAAGTACAATGATGAAAGAAAACTCCCACCTCATCGGAGTTAATCTTGAAATCGAGGGTGATGAAAAAAAGGTGGTTTTTGGGTATTTTCGTGAGGTACAAAGTTCATTTCATGACTGAATTACCCTGTATTCTTTGAAGTCCATGATGATATTTTCTAAAAAAATTAAACAAACACTTTGAATCAACTCATAAATACAGGGTGTCCACTTAACCTTCCTTGAGAATAGTTTTTACAATAATGGATCACCCAGTATAAATTTTGGGTATTACAGACCTTTCGATGTAACAACAACATATCTGGTGTAATAGTTCACTTTGTGAACGTTCTCGCTCTGAAACTGACATATTTTATACTTTCAAAATCGGGCATGCATTCAATTATGGATAACCCTGTATTCGTAACGATTTTCGGTCATATTCCTCTATATGGTTGCTCCCTGGGGATGTCATGAAATGTTTTTTGAGAAAAATTGAAGTTCATTCGATTCTGTTCCGAGATACGGGCGTAGTAAAAGTGGGTAATTTTCAACTTCAACGCCCTGTATCTAAAAAACTAATCATAGTATTGAGTTGGGGCCATGGACACTTTTGATCAGTAGGTCGAGTACTACATTTTACCAAAATTTTAGAACATTTTACGGAACGCCATTTGCCATAGAAAAAGTGCGGGGTCCTTTCTGCAAAATGTTTGGATGTTGACCAAAAGCGTGCAAGGGTCGAAGCATCGCGTTCGATCTGTGTTCGATTTGAAAACGATGTAGACTTCTTAAACCGAATTGTTCTTATATGAATGGGACTTGGGTACATTTCTACGATCCAGAAACAAAGCAACAATCGATGGAATGGCGACATTCTGGTTCTCCAAGACCTAAGAAGTTTCGTGTCCAACAATCTGCTGGAAAAGTTCTTGCTTCAGTTTTTTGGGATTGTCAAGGAGTAATCATGATTGATTTTTTGGATAAGGGTAGAACAACAACTGGATATTACTATTCGACATTACTGACCACTCTACGGCAAAAAATAAAGAGAAAAGACGCGGAAAGCTATCCAAAGGTATTTTGTTTTTACATGACAACGCCCCAGTACACAAATCTCATGTTGCCATGCAAAAAATTCGTGATTTAGGGTTAGATTTACTAGAACACCCCCCTTATTCACCAGATTTGGCTCCGTCCGACTATCATGTTTTTCCTCAACTGAGAAAAAGTTCGTGAATTTTCTTCCAACGAGGAGGTAATAAAAGCTGTGGAGGACTGGTTTGCAGAGCAAGAAGGAACATTTTTTTGAAAGATCTAGAGACGTTGCAGGTTCGCTGTAATGAATGTATTCAATTAAGAGGAGAATATGTTGAGTATTGAAATATTTTGACATTGAAATTTTGTTTGGTTCTATAGTAGGCTAAAAAGTTTTCAATATATCCTCGTAATATTCCAAGCATAATATTAGTACATACATTTTTTCGGGACAATCTCAATATCGATTGGGTTGATGAAACAGTTTATTTGTGATGTTATTTATTGCACATTTCAATTTTTTTCCCTTTTTATACAGAAACATAAAAAATATTTGCTTCATTCTATAAAGGGTGTTTCTGAATTGATGCGAAAGATTTCAAGGGTGATTATTAATAACATCAAGGTGGTCTTTCATATAACTTTTTGTTCAACACCCTTTTCCCTCCAAGTTACAGCCCTTTGAAATTAGGTGAAAATATTGTTCCTATTTATTATATCCACTTTGGAAAACTTCAGAAGAATGAAATTTGGCAGATAACTGATTCTGATAAAACGGCAGTTTTTGAGTGTTTTTGTTATCCTAAAATGTAATCACAAGGGACTGAAGAAAACGACCCCTACAGTATTTTGCATCAGGACTTTTCAATGCTCCTATATTTTACTATTCAAAAAGACAGTCAGTTTGCAAATTTTTTATATCTCAACTTTTTATCATAAAGTTTTAAGTTGAATCACAAAAAATAAAATACTTACTGCTCATAGTCTCCTCCCATAAATTCACAAAAAGGTTGTTATTTATTTCAAAACAATTAAGGCAAGCTTGTGTCAAATGAAGTCATATGACAAATAATTTTATTGTCTTGATTTTCTCTAATTTCTGATTTATAAGGACTTCAAACATTTTTTTAAACTTATTTTAAGGGGATGTAACTTAAAAATGAAGTATATATTACTTTTTTTTATTAAATTCATGTGTGTTGACTGCTTGAATTGAATAGTTTTAAGTGAAATGCACACTTTCAGTTCTTGTACAACTTTTTTACCCACCATTGATCTTTTTTTTCAAAAATAGAGAATTCAAGAGAAATACATGAGTTCACAAATTCGATATTTTATTGGTAGAGTGAAAAATAATTCTGCGCCTCCATTTGAGTCACAATTTGAGCCACAATTTCTGCATAGCCAATCTCATTTATCACTGTGCGACTCATGTCAGCAGTCAAAATTCAACTGATTTTGCTTACAGAATAATCGCACTATGTTGGTATAGATGAGACCAGAACCTTTCATTTAGGGCTCACCACAACACTCAAAATAATATTCCCCAAAAATGATCTTGATAACGCTGTAGATTGCTTATAGCTACTGTTTCGAAAATGGGGTGTACATCGTAGGGCAAAAATTTCCTCGCGATCTCATCTACATGATATATAAGTCTGTCCAGTTCATACCATTTATATTCGTTACATAGGGAATAATGGTCATGATTTATGAGAGCAAATACCCAAAATCACTCAATGTCGTTGAACCCAACAAAGGTAACAGAATCCCAAAGTAATTCAGGCACTAATGACTTGCATATGCGATTGTCGTGTCGAAATTTTAATTCTTCACATCAATTACGCACTTTGTTCTTGGCGCATTGCACACAAGTGAAAATAGACTGCCGGGGACATAAACACTCGAATAATTATGCGGAAATATGTCATTGCGAGCTTCTGTTTGTTTAAAACGCACTTATTTTCCTTCATTTTCTCAGATATACATAGATATTACATTACCGTGTTTTGGATTCTAGATAATGGCTTCTTCATACACAGAGTCTCAAATAAACAATCAAAGGTATGATAGCTATTTGTGACTTTCACCTAATAATCATTGACTCATTCTAGAAAATGAGTCGTCACAAAAAATATGTAGTTTTACATTTGTGGCAATTTTGTTGTCAAATGGATGCGTATTTTACATAGATTCTCAATTTCCTACATTCACTTCTAACGAACTTGGAACTGTTTTTCGAAAAAGCTGAGCTGATCATAAATAGATATGAATTTTTATTACCAATCCTCCTTTTGTTCACCCAAAATTTGTGAATAATTGAACCTGAGGTTCAACTGCGAGTTATGCAGGGTGAGTTTTTGACTTATACATATATTTAAACTCTAGATTCTAGAGGCCAAAAGCAACCTTTTTTTCATTTTTCCTAATTCGGCTCTGTTAAAAAAATGTAGCCATTTGAAAAAAAATTGGGCCTGATACGTGCCTGAGACGATTCTCTGCAAACACCTCAAAGTTAATATTTTTCGATTGAAATTGAGTGGATACATTTAGGAAATACTCATGTCCTAAACTTATTGGAATAAAAATGTTACAACACGATATTTCTCAACAAAAACACTTAGTTTTGACCGATTATATCTGCAAATAAAAAGCCATATTTCTTCCATCAAAATAAGTTGCACCAAATACGTGACTGATAAGATTCTCTCCAAAAACCTCAAAGGTCATATTTCTCGATTGAAATTGAGTTAATACATTTAGGGAATACTCGAGTACTATTCGGTCCGATTATATCTGCAATTAAAAGGCATATTTCTCCCAGAAAAATAAGTTAATTCTTCGGTTTGCCTGAGGATTAGTTTGTAAACACTAATAACTTGTTCATATTTTCGTCGATATCCCAAAAATATCCTATAAATAATGGTTTTTCATTCAATTCGTGATTAATGAACCTAACCTAACCCAGTTTGTATCCAAAACAATCGAAACAATAATGTTCTTTGAATATTTCACAGAGCTTTCGAGAAGACGATGCCAGATGGTTGATTCTTCGGATAGCGGTGTCTTGCGTGGTAGCGTGCGCGCGATTTGGGCAATCAGTCGGATACCACTTTTGAGTATTTAGTATTAATCGTTTGAATGAGTAAATTGCGCGCACTACCACGCAAGACACACGTGAGATATATGAATCGACCCATCTCATACGTCAGTGTCTGTGAACGACGCACGCGTATAGCGACAACTGGCGTGATCTGTGAACAAACATCGAGGAAATCTTCCCTAGAGCTATGCTGTCATAAGAGAAGAACCTCGAGAAGAACGTAATCATTTAAGGTGTTTTTCTTCGATGATTATGTGAAGACTTTCAGTGAATTAATATGATATTAACCGTGTTTATGAAATTCCCTAGAAGATAGAAACATCGCCTTAGATTATTGTGGTGCTGAGTATTATTGGTTTTCAATTTTATCTCCCACATTTGTGGGCTTTTATTATTACATGTCTCTACATCAAACGTTTTTCCATCATTTAAATCTCGACAGAGGTGTTTAAACATCCTGACAACATTGTTAAATAGCATTGCAATCAGAGAAATATGAATTTAATTACTCCCATAGAATAATAATATCCATTATTCAACTGATTTCGTTCTGTAATATTATCTATAAACCAATAGCGTGAGTTATAATAACTCACGCCTATAACTCACTCTCATACAAATAGGAAAAATTAAAGTGCTTACGAAATTAATAAAAAAGTCGGCTCGATCAGGAACTCTATTTCAGACATCAAGGTAACGTTCTCGCCATCCATTTCAACATTTCCTTGGGTGTGAATATCTAAAAATTGCATTGGAAATTGTGAATTTTAGACATTTTCTACGCGATTCAATTCTCGACCACAGGGATAGCTTTTGACAAACGTTCTCCTATATTTTCAAACCAAACCAAATTTCGGAAAATAGTATAGAAAAAAAGTGTTGCGTTTGATGAGAGGATGACGATGAGAGAATGAGGGTTTAAATATGTACAGGGTGGCCAGATTTCGAAAACTATAAGAGATAGGGAAAAAGTAAGATACATGTCATGTTCTCTTTTTTCGAGAAACATAAATTGCTGAAAACCCAAAGTTGCTACGGCGTCTAGTTTCCGAGCTACAGGGCGATTTCGTTATTTGGTCCATTATTATAATTGGCTATAACTTCCGTATTATAGGATCTACGTTTTCGAAATGAACACATCTTTGGGGCACTTTTTTACTGCTTTTCATCGGTGCTACTGGATTTTTTGTATCAGAGCTATAACAAAAAATTTGTTTTTTCAAATGGAAACCATAGTGGAAAATGATATTTACAAATTGATCTTCCTTCAACGATTTCAAAAATATATATCATGATATACTTTCGAGTCCACTGTATATCGAAAATTGCGAAAAAACACTTTTCGATCAACAAAATCCTAGCAGGCTCTGATTCATTTTCTTCAAAACTGAGGCGGTCATAGAATTTCATGTCTTATTTATTTCCACTTATCACATTCAATTCCGTTCCATCATTGTTGTATATTCTGGCACTTCTAAAATTCTTATTTATAACACATCATGCCTTACGAGAAATATCAAAAATATAATATGATAGAATGTTTTATACAAGCAAATTATGACACTGATAGTGCATCTCAAATATATTTTGATAGATATCCTGAAAGAACTCAGCCGCAGAAAAGTGTAATCACAAGCCTTAAGAATAATCTAATGGCTTTTGTTTCATCTAAGTATTCAAATACTAGAATCAACAAGTTTGGTCTGAGTAATAATAAAGCTAATATTTCCTGAATCAATTTGGCGGCTTACAATAATTGTGAGATATCGAATTCTATGACCTTATGAAAACTTTAGAATCGCCAGACGATACAATAATGATGAAACTGAATTGAACTTGGCAAGTGAAAATAAATAAGACATGGAATTCTATGACCGCCTCAGTTTTGAAGGAAGAGAATCGAAGCCTGCTTGGATTTTCTTGAACGAAAACTGTTCTTTCGCAATTTTCGATATATAGTGAACTCGGAAGTATATCATGATATATATTCTTGAAATCGTTGAAGAATGATCAATTAAAAAATATTATTTCTCACTATGGTTTCAATTTGAAAATAAAATTTTTTTGTTATAGCTCCGAAATTTGAGCAGATACAACAAATCCAATAGCAACGATGAAAAGCAGTAAAAAAAAGAGCCCTTAAGATGTGTTCATTTCGAGGAAGTAGTTCCTATAATACGGAAGTTATAGCCAATTTTAATAATGGACCAAATAACTAAATCGCCCTGTAGCTCGGAAACAAGACGCCGTAGCCACTTGGGGTTTTCAGCAATTTCTGTTTCTCGAAAAAAGAGAACACGACATGTATCTCACTTTTTCTCTTTCTTTTATAGTTTAGGAGTTGTAGTACTAAATCATCGAAATCTGGCCACCCTGTAAAAGTCAAATACTCAGCCTGTATATACCAGGTGTTAGTGGTTATTCCGAACATTAGGAAACTCGAAATTTTGGGAACTTTTTCAACTTCTGACGAGAGATTTTTTGTGAAGAGACGTTACTATAATCTTCAAACTAGATGAAATTGCCTACAATTGGAGCTTGAATGGAATTTTTTCCAAATTTATTGACACATTTGGTCACTGCAAATTATAGCACCATCTGTTGGTTGAAATATGAAGTCAGTTCCAAACTGTGTCGGTTTTCAGCACTTACTATCTTTTTTACTCTCTCAACTTGCGTTTGAGTTAAATTATATTTCATAACTCGACGATAAACGTCCCATGGATTCAATCATTAAGGAACCCGAGTCCTCTGCTTCTGAATCATTCCTAACGCATGGAGTCTCTTGGAAATAGCTTGGCTGGTAACACCCAATGCTGAAGAAAGCTTCTCTTGCGTCTGGCCCGGATTCTCATAGAGCAATTCCTCCACTTCAGCATCTTCGAAGGTTTTTTGCCCTTCTTCACGCGGATGGTAGTCAACATCGTATTCACCGTCTTTGAAGCAACAGAACGAATCACGGCACTTTGATTCACTTAGAGCAGCATCTTTTTCGTGATTTGAACGAGATGAAGTTGCCGTTTTCTTCCAATTAAAGAAGAAAATCAACACCGGAAATGACGACTATTTGGCACAAAATCAGGTAAATTCATTCACACAACCACAAGTATCTGACGCCAAAA
The DNA here is from genome assembly GCA_951802165.1 of Adalia decempunctata. Classification (NCBI taxonomy): domain Eukaryota; kingdom Metazoa; phylum Arthropoda; class Insecta; order Coleoptera; family Coccinellidae; genus Adalia; species Adalia decempunctata. Next base: position 36,605,749 of record OX637695.1, on the reverse strand, counting down.
CAAAATATCTAGAGTGTTAGAACAGTTCTTATACCATAGGTTTAAGTTGGTTCATGACGTTTGAGATATGTCAAAACCAACCAGAAACATAGGCGCCCCTATATTCGATAAAAATCAAAATGTGACAATGTCTTCCACAGAGCGACCTGCAGCCTGCAGATATTCTATTTTATTTTCGGGCTCATGAACTTTCTAAAATTCCAAATTTAATGAGTTTTCGTTTATACTTAAATAAAATAATAAGTAGATCGCTGTAAACCAAAAAATTCACGAGCTGAAAACTTGTCCATCCCCGTTGTAGCAGATTCAATTTCTGTCATTTGCAAGGAAGATGTAACAGAAAATCAATGGCAACTGAAACAATTTCTCGGCTGAAATGGAACAGTGGACTCTCTCGACCGAAAAATCATCGAGGAGTTCGTCGGATGCAGAATCCAATTTCGCCATTCCGAACTGGAAGAGCTGGATGATCGTAGGTCATGGAAAAATGTGACTACACAACTTCTACATTCATTGGACCTTTGCCGAATTTTACGATCCATAAAGGGGAAATGGAATGGGTGATTCAATGCTTCTTCAGTGGAATTCACAGAACGGATATTTCTGTATGTATTTCGAATGAAATTATGGGATGATAAGTGGATAGTTCATAATATATCAGGTGTTTTTTTAGAATGATAGAATTTTCTATATGGATAACTGTGATTTGTCAGAAGGTAGAAGCCATGCTGTTTTGAAATTTCTGTTCAATATGCATTGACAAATTATCGTGGAAAGACTCACGCCGCAACAACGTCGACAAATTGTTGAAATTTATTTTTAAAATCAGTGTTGTATTCGGCAAACTTATAGAGCAGTTTATGGTTTACATAATCGTCCATCAGAGCAGCTTACTATCGATATATTTCGGACAACATTTTCTCTACTCGATGCAAAACAACAAGACAAATAACTATAAGTACAGAAGCAAATATCGCTGCTGAGTGTGATAGTGATAATTAAGATACAGATTTCTCTATTCATCGACGTTCACAATAAGTTGGACTCTGTGCATCCACCATATTGGAAATTTTGCGTGAAGATCTTGGTCAACACCCATACAAGATCCAACTGGTTCAAGAACTGAAGCCATTTGATCATAGTAAGCGTCGTTTGTTTGCTGATGAGGCCCAAGAACATATTGAAGTTGAACCACTTTTTTTATCGAAAAATTGGGTTGAGCTCATTTCTGGTTGAACGGTTGCGAAAACAAGCAAAATTGCCGCGTATATGGAGTGAGAACAATCCTCAAGAAGTTCTGCAGGTTTCATTGCATCCTGAAAAAGGCACTCTATGCTGCTACCGTTACAATCGATTTATTGAAAGAAAGATTTGGCGATAACATTAATTCGTGGGACATAATTTCAATGGATAATATTTTTGGGATTATGTCAAGTCATTGGTTTATGGTGATAAACCAGAAACAAAAGACGCTTTGGAAGCCAACATAACTCGTGTTGTTGCTGAAATACGCCTGAATTACTCGAAAAAGTGGTCCAAAATTGGCCTGGTCGAATGAGGTTCCTCGGTGCTAGTCGTGGTGGACATATTCCGGAAATTATTTTCAAAATATGAATGTCATATATCTTTTGACCAAAAAAGAAAAAAGCTTCAATCTTGATTGAAATGTGATTAATTTCAATTTAAAGTTCTATCACTATAAAAAAAACACCCGATCGTGATAGTTTCCATTCGTGTATGCATGAGATGATTTATTTTGTTCCCAAAAGAAAGACCACTTTCGCATCTTGAAGACCATGAAATATATTCTCCATATGGAACATTTCAACTTCGTGAAATCGATATTTGTTACAGGAAATTTGCGAATCCTCTATTAGATAGATATCGTTGACAGTCAAATAGTGAAGTGCTCGTTACTGCCTGAATATGTTGTATCCAGCATAATTGGCGATGATTATGTCAACTTCCAACATATGATTTCAATGATTCCAGTCGATGAATAGCTGATTCCTTTTGATTAGACGTCACTTTAACGGTCAATATGCATATGTATAGGTCTCTGATTTGTGTAGATTTCCTTCCACATCTACTTATGGCGCATTCATAAATCAATACTTATTTCATTTTTTATCTTTTATATCTATGACACAAGCTAACCGGCCCTTGAATTCACAGAAAAATTGGGTTAGATCAATTCGAAATGACTAACACTCCGAGTCATTTATTCGGTGTTATAATAGAAATGTATTAACCGGAAATATCTCGATTTTTTTGGATCCGTCTCTAGAATACCACCGAACCAAATGTTCACAATTTTGTCACTTATACTCAGCAATGATATAGATGATCTGCCAAAAGCTCATAATTTTGCTTAGAGGGGTTCCTACCCTATCGGCGCTTAGTTCGAAAATGTTTCACCATTTTACTTCCTCTAAGGTCTAAGGATTTTGTGTTTTCGCGAGCATTACATTAGAAATTCAGAAACTCATTGTTTAGCAAGTCTGAAACCGTTTTTAAAGCAGAAGATTGTTCAAAAAAATTTCTTCGTCCGTTAGAAAATTTTTTGAACAATCTTTCGCTAAACAACGGTTTCAGACTTCAGACAGTTTGAACTTTTTTACTTGTAGAATTCACCCAATAAGTAGACAGAAAAGACGAAAAATTAGGAAAAAATCAGAAATACATTATTATCTTTGTCCACGACTATCGAATAAAGTGTTCCAAATCCATCTGTTTCATCGAGCATTATGACATCCATAAAACACTTGTGATTTATGAGCCATTAATCACTTGTGATTTATGTTTCATCAAACCATAGATGCATAGAAATACCTGGTGTTGCCGGTGTTGGCACTGATTAGATTTTGTTTAAGACTTTCTTGTCGATCGAAAATCTGAGATTTTGTGCGGCTTTTCATTTCTCCCGAAAGGGGTCGCCCTATTATTCCATTGCCCCAGTAGCGCTAGGACTGTGAATTATTGCGGATTATTCTCGGAACTAGACCAAAATCTGAAATCTAGGATGCCGTTTTGATCTACAAATTTTGGTCACGATTTTTAGTAAGGAGTCGATACACCAGGTATTCTATGCATCTATATCAAACCCCAATCTGACAACCTCAAAATATGTCAATAAAAACTCAAATTCTTCTGGGCAGAGAATTCTGTAATAGTATATTCTAAAACTAGTTGCAGAATGGGCTCCTATTCCAATACGAATGCGAAATTCGAAAGTGAGCGACGAAGAAGCGAGTTTTCGAAAGCATGAGTGTTGGAATTGCATTCTGCAACGAGTATTAGACGATATTTTCTCTATTTCAGTAAAATTTTGTGAAATTCAATGAAAAATTCATATTATAGGTCCTAGTGACTTTCATATTGTATCTTGGCAGTTGGTGTGAATGTTAGGAAACACGAAAATTGACATTTCCAAATTGAAGTCTGCTGAAATTTAAAAGGATCGGAAGTCATTACTGACAACCACAAAATGAAAAATGTAACTGAAAACGATGCTGTAATGAATTCAATACAGCACTGTTTTTAGTACTGTAATGAACTCATTACGATACTGAAAAAGAGAAAATGTCATTTAGATTCGAAATAGCGATCACAGAATATCAATAGAAAACTGAAATTCTTTTGAGTAGAGAATTCTATTGAATATCATTTCAATTTGATACGGCAAATTATTGTAGAAATAAAAATTATTTCAAAAATAATTATTCAACAGTACATGACAAGGATCTCACTCCTATATTACCTATGGCTATCATCTCCTTGGATGATTTAACAAACTCCATTTCGTCTCGTCTTGTGAACCTCATCCGCGAGAATAATAACATAATATGCTGCAACACATGAATCATCTCAGCAATTTTCGTATATTTCCGACATTTTTCCCGTTCTTGCAAGATTGTAAATTATTTAAGTCAGAACTACGACCACGATAGTGTGGAAAGGTTACCTAAATCGTGATAGAACTCTTCCTTAAGCCTTAAGGGGAAGTATCACCTTTTGAATCGTGGTAAATCTCCATTCAAAGTGGTCTCTTTGTTTCACTACATAGTAAGTAACTACCCTAATTTACGACGTAGAGACCTGATTTTTTTTTATTGAAGTTGAAGAACGTCCCGAGGGCAAATAGTTTTTTTTTCGATTAAATTAGTTTTTCAATAAAAAAAACCATGGTAATCGTTAGATCTCTGCAATATTTGGGTTATTGAATATGTTTTTCGTTTTTCATGAGTACAAGCTATATTTTTGAACTAATCATCATGAAAATTTTTCTAGTTTATAGAAGATTGCATTGCCGAGGGCAAATAGTTGAGATTTTTTCCAAAAAATGATGAACAACCGTCAAAAAAAATTATTAAGTGTAGTTTCCAAAACGCTGAAGTTCAACCTGTTTTTTTTTTTAATTGAAAAACTAATTAAATCTAAAAAAAACTATTCGCCCTCGGGACGTTCTTCAACTTTAATTAAAAAAAAATCAAGTCTCTACGTCTTAAATTAGGATAGTTACTCGTGAAATAAAGAGACCGCACTTTTTGAATGGAGATTCACCACGATCCAAAAGGTGGATACTTCGCCTTGAGAAATTCGAACTTACACCACATTTTGATCGCCCGTTTGCATATTGTTCTATGATTCGTATGTTTGGTAACATTACTACATCTGACGCAGCAAAAGATAAATTTAGAAGTAGATTGAATGTTATCGTTTGATTGTAAATGGGCAATGACAGAGCCGTAATATTATTCCCGAGTCAAGAAGACAAAAACGAAGAAATAGAAAATAGACGTCATGGCTGATCCCAAGTATTGCCACGAGAAATAGGAAACGGCAAGATAACCACCCCACTCCGTTCTCAAAGAGTTACCTGAAAGAATATGAACAACCTTCAACAGGTACAATGCTTTAACAGTTTAACGGCATCCAAAACGAAACTCGTATACTATCTTCAACTTCTGCATTTAATTGATAACAGGACAGTACGTGTGATTGACCATCCAACTATAATTTATGTGGTTATCATCGTCGAAGAAATGTGTCTGATTCAAGTTTTTTGGAAAGATGCTCCAACACATGCCAGATGTTAGCAGAGTGACTTTCAAAAATAGGACTGCGGAACGATCACATTCTGCAGCTATTTAAATGCCAATTTCGATCAATCCGATCTCTATAAAACCTTTCTTCTACCGAATTGGCGAATAGTGGAACACACTATCATCTGATATGTGTTTCAACGGGATACAAACTGAAGCTCTTCAAGAAGAATATACACCGGACATTACTGTTCTCCTAGGCCCTAGGGCACTAAGAGATAGATGGTTCTACACTTCTATACGTATAATGAGAATCAAAGTACTTCTGATTGCGTCTACCAAATATCGTGTAAATGTAGACAACTTATATTGGAAAGACCATTGAATCCGCCAGAAAGCATGAAAGCAACAAAAACTAGTTCAACCATGAGGATTTTAAAAATACAAACCCAATCAACACCTTTGGCAAGAAGACTCAATAAAGTACATTCATAATAGGTTCAGGCGTTAATTTCTTGAATGAGATGTTATGTTTAGGTTAAGTATAATTCTGTATTATGAAATGAGAACATTTTTCTAATTTGTATGCCAATACTGTAGTTTCTACTCTAATTGAGTTTTATCTCGTGAATACTGTTCTTGGATGCTTTCATGCATCTGTTTGTATTCCTTCTTGTAAATAAAAAATAAATAAGAATTCATCTGAAACAGCCTAATTCTCAAAAAACATTTTTGAAGATAAGCTTTTATAACAACACTCATCCACCATTTGGAAGCAGCCATCTTGAATTCCTCGATTTTGAAGAATCGTAATTTCCGACCCAGAAAACCCTCATATATCTACCAATTTTGAATAGAATATGATAATCACAAAACTCGTCCGCCATATTGTGGCTGCTATCTTGGATTTCCATGTTTTGACAATAGTATCATCATTTTCGAACCCAAATACCCCCATATACTAATTTTGAATGGAATCGGATCATAATTACAAAACTCATCCGCAATTTGGAGCCGCCATTTTGTTTTTTCTATAAAAAATATTTCATGATGCATTGTCACCTGAATTAGTTACACCTGCAAAATTTCAAATCAATCGGACGATTAGACGTGTGTCATATTCAACTTGCAAGATTTGATTACAGATAGACAGACAGACAGACAGACACCGGGACAGGTGAAACTAAATAAAAGCTTATAAAAAATATTCATTCGGATCCAAGTTAGTAGCTCGAGTGGAGGAACTCTGTCAATAATATACAGTCGAGAAAGAAATAGGAAAAAAAATGAAACGTTGTTAAAATACCAACTCACGAGCGTCCATAAAATTTCGAGATCTAGTAGGCTGTGAATTTCAACTGCGTTAAAGTTTGGTTAGACTTAATTGTGCGCATGAATTCATTGAGAAATGAATGTTTTGTTGTTAACTGCGGTTTAAATATTTGGTGAAACCTGAACATATAGAATTTCTTATGAAACGTTGTTATTTTAAATTCAGTGGAGATTGAATTTTCGTTTACTGGAGGTTGATTGTTTGATTTGTGAAAACAAATATTTTGAACCTTGAATTTATGATGCTTAGTGAATATTTGGAAATTTTGATTCATCTGGCGGCTTAGACAGAATTGTTACACGTTTTCTTCTTGCAACAAAGGTAGCAGATGTAAGAAAGCGTTAAATATTGACAAACTTCCAATCTTCAACACCCTGTATCCCAAAATGAGCTTTCAATCAAGAAAACACTCCTCTTCGTTAAATAAAAGAATTAAGTCCCTTTCCGATAAAAAATATTATATTGTTCAATGTAAGTCATGATATACAGATTAATTTTGCGGCACGAGACATCAGGATTCCTTTGAGCAATATGACGTCCCGGACAATGAAATCTACTGACGCCCATGCATCAAAAATTTCATGCTCTTTTCGAATATCTTATTCAAATCCCAATATTTCAATATACAGTGTTGAGTCTCAGCTGAAAGGAAGTCCTATATTTTTTAAATCCGGACCTGGAATTTTTTGGAAACTCAAATATGAATCGATCGACCTGTGGAAGTGAATCATACGTTCCAAATATCAACCGACTCTTCTGGTTGGTTCAAAGTTATGGAAAATTTTGGTGGATACTGAAGTACTGAACCACTCTGTATCTCGGTTATGGAATGGATTAGACCTATCATATAGCGGTTATTTGGACTCACCTGGGTAGCTCTAGCTCAGGTTACCGTATGTTCATTGAACAATGATACACCCTGTATGTAGGTTGGCAAATGTGCACTGCCCAATATTAATTCAACCCCTTCATTCCAATCTACCACAAACTTCCAGTGCTATTGACCCACAATGGAATTGTTGCAAAATTAAAAGTAGTATGTGTTCGAACCTTTAACTTTAATCGCAAACCATTTCATGTATTTCAATGTAATTGTCGCAGGAAAACTTTGATTCTGTTTGTTTCCTTCCTTGTATACCCAAAGAAGACAGTTTCTCCATTACTCATGATTTGCTAAAAGCAACTTGGTTTCGATGGGGAGCAAAAACTTTCGTTTATCCGATATTTATGGCATTAAAAGCATTGGCCTAAAGGCCCTAAAGCTTAAACTTTTATATAAGAAGTATAAATACTTCCGTTTGCCATTCGATAGGCCCAAGTTTGGATAACATGAAGAAGGAAAAATCGAATCGAATGTTGAAATGAACTGGGTTTTTTATACTGATATATTTCTTCATTATGTTTCGAGATTTTTCGATATCAATACAATAATCTGTTAGGGTTAGGGAAGCTAGTGGCCCTAGATAATATCAGCGTCGTTTTTGCTGGAAGTTGGGAAGGGAATTTCATGGTAAAATTCATAGTTATTCACTTAATATGAATTCCATCCAAAAATATCGTCTCAAGAGGAATACGAATCCAAAGCTCTTTGAAAAGTCATAAGAAGTGCAATAGGTTCCTTATGGTATTTAACTAACGAAGAGATCAAAACACTACGAGGACTTGGAGGCAAACAGACACAGAAACTGAAAGCAGTGATAAGAGAACACAATAATGAACATACTGAAGATTCCATTGAGAAAAAAAAACAGAAGATAATACATAAGATAATACATGAATGGAGAAAAGAAAGGAAGTAGAAAACATCGAAAATTTAAGAGAATAAATGCTTCTCACAAAGCAAACCAAGAAAACCAGGAAACACAATAGGACAGTCCGGTCTTCTAGTAAAGACCAAAGATCTCAGAGGGCAAGTAACGAGGACCTGCACATATTCCTACCACTACTTCTCATGTGAATATCGAATGACCATTCAAATTCAAAGGTAACTTCTCCTCTTCATAAGTTTTATGAAGGAAAATCAGGTTTCATCGAAAAATTCGATCCGTCATAACTTTTGAACGGTTATCTTGCATTCATTGAAATGTTCTTGGAGTAGCTTCAGGAACCAACTTTTTCATGAATCTGAAAATCCAGGTCCGGCTCTTAAAAGATACTACTTTCTTGCATTATGTAGTGTGCCAAAATTTTTACTCTTTGCACTCAGTGCAAGAAGTAAATTACTTTTAGCACTGGTGGGAAAAATACTTTGATACCATATGAATACAATTTGGATTTTTATGTGATGTGAGTTCAAACATGGATGTGATATTTACATATTCACATGACAACATGTATTCCTCAAAAAATAACTGTTGAATATTCGAATGACCCTAATTTTGATGAATCCAAATATTGTATCATTCTAACGTTGCAATGGGAAATGGACTTTTACACTGTCGTTTCATACCAGTTTTTACAAGCTTCGATGATTCCATTTATTACTTTCGAATGGGTTATTCCACAATAAAAAAGATATTGCTACGAACCCACAAAAGTCCCATCAAACCATTGAGACGTAAGCACATCGAACAAGAAGTCAACAAACGAATAAGCTGGTGGATCACGCCAGAGAGTGGCGCCAGCAAAACAGGGGGATGGAGAAAGACCCCGCTTGGTGTTTTCCCTAGTTTTTCATTCCGAAAATGCGGCCGATGAAACAGAAATTATTTATGATATTCGGTAAGGATTTCGTTCTTCGACAAACAGAAGGGGAGAGGACAAGTTCATTGCACCCAATTTGTTAGGTGGACATTGTTTTTCAAAGTTTTATATTTATCATTGAAATGTTTCCTAATTTTCGTTTCTGTTCGAGATAAATATTTTTTGTATAAGCAGACACACTTAAGACAGATTAGATTAAATATTCAAATTTGATGTTCCTATTCTGTTGGGTTTTCTGTATTGATATCTTGCAGTGTCTCCCATAGGGTCTTTTCTGAATTTCTCTATAGGTTGTGGTTATCTTCTCGTTGAAGTAAGGGGTGTTTTAAAATATTCATAATTTCCTTGCAGAATAATTTTGTTTATTTCCCGTCTATAGGTACAATTTTGGAGGTTTCGTACAGAAGATCTCTGGATGGATTATAGGGAGTTTTCTCAGCGCTGATGTTTCTGCTACTTTTTCTGGGTCTGTGCTGTTAAGAGTCTTCAGCCTTCAAAATAGGAAACGTATACCGCCAGATGGCGGTGCAGTGCATTAATTGTTATTTATTGGATTATTCAGCTTAATAGAACAAAGATTGGGGCGCAGGGAATATTAACAAAAAATCCTACCCTGAACTAGATCTCACACTGACTGTATAATACACTAATTTTCCTTCACCAGTCATCTGGGAGTAGATATCTGCGGGGCGTGTCATTTAAAAGAAATTCAATTCCATGTAAGAATCCACAATTGTATAAGAAACGGTAAATTTTGAAAGAAAAAGGAGATAGACATTTGATTAAGTAAATGATAGACTTCAATACTTAAATGAAAAAACACAAAAATATTTGTTCGTTTTGATGTTGGAAATGTTGAAAAATTACCAAAAATGATGGGGAATATCCTTTTCATTTATTCAATACTAATAAAATATTTTTTTTATTATTTTTATCTTTATGCACTCATACATCCATTCATCAATCAGAAAAAAAATGAAGCGTTTCTGACTCCTTTTTTTCAGGGACGTAGACCCTCAAGGAAAAGTATGTGTCCTTATTCAATGAGGGGTCTGCATATCATCTTATAGATTGTACTAGCTGTTTTCTGGTTTATACCTTTTTGTTTGTATGTTAGTGCTCTGAATGGTACTGTTCAGGAAATTTTGGATCATTCAATTAGTCTTGTGTGGTGTTTGAAGTTCAATATACCGTCGAGGTTGATACTGAAATATTGAACCTTATTTTCAGGTATATTTTTACGTTTAGAGAGATGTTGCTTAATCAATGATTGAAAATCACCAGGTGACGTTTTGTTGGGTTGGGACGGAGTCTTCATTCATTGAACCATAAGAATGTACTGCATATTAGAACTTGAAGTTGTTCCATAGATTTTTCACACTGTTAGTATGACTTACAAATGAAGAGTTTTTCAATAGGAGGTGATATTTTTACATTCTGATAGAATTCATTTTAAACGAATGATTGGATGCTCATTTCATTATGAAGAGGAAGATAATGCAGTTAATAATGGAAAATACCATCAGCCGAATGATCACCACGACCACGACTGCAGGACCATATCCTTTTCATGATATTTCTCGAAACCAAATCGCGAAGTGACTGCCCTGTGGCCCCTTTGTCCTCGATAGCCTCACGAATTACATCTTTGAGGTTTTGAATCGACGCTGGGCACTTGGCGACCTTCTCTTTCACAAGGCCTCAAAGGAAGTAATCGCAAGGTGTTAAATCACAAATTCTCGGTGTACAATTGTGATTTCCTCTTCGAGAGATAACAAGGAAATTTTCCCGTCAAATATCAATGGTTTCGTTGCTTATGTGGCACGTAGCGCCGTCGTGTTGAAAGTAAACGTTGTTCAGATCAATACCATCCAATTCCGATCATAAAAATTCATTGATCATCTCTCGAAAGCGGAATACATTCACGGCAACTCTCGCACTAGTCTCATTCCCGAAAAAATGAGGTCCAATGACCCCACCTGGCCATAAACAGTACCAAAGAGTCACATTTTGAGGATAGAGCGGCTTTTCAACTATAACTCTTGGGTTTTTCGAGCTCCAGGTGCAATAATTCTGATTATTGACGAAGCAACGGAGATGCAAATGGTCCTCATCACTCAAAATGACTTTTCGATGGAATTCCGGATCATTTGATAATCGGCCGGCTTGAGTTCCTGTGCTAACTGAAGTTTATGAGCCTTAAGACCCTAATCTTTATACAAAATACGGTGAAATTACTTTTGTGGAATAACGAGTAATGGACAAACCTGGGTTTTCTTCAACATTTTCCGCTACAGCAGCAATATTATCGGCTGTTCTTGAGCGACGTGCACGGGTTTTTGATCTTCACATCACTAGCTTGTCCCAACAGCTCAAATTTTTCCACCGATTTCTGTATTGCAGTTCGACAAGATGCTTTCATATTTTTTCATTCGAAAAAAATACGGTAATCTGAGGCATTGGCGAGCGAGATGTCAGAGATTTTTGAGTTCTCGTTCATTCATCTTCAAATAGATCGTTTAAGTGAAAAATTACTTTTTCCACTTAGAGGGTGGATGCATCTTGTAGGCAGATTCAGTTTCAAGAATCCAGCGATGAAGTTTTTTGATATATGTTGAACAAAATTTTACATCGTCCATCAAATAACTCGTCCATGGTCCAGGATCTGTCATAACAGGAATATTGGTTATTTGCTTTTCAAAAATTCGCTATACCTATGTAATTGCATCACGCGATCTGCACAAAATTTTGTTTACAGCTCAAATAAGTTAATGTCCATTTGAGTGCTGAATTTTATCTCGATCGAATTCTCAGTTTTGAATTTATGGGGGAACCAAAATATTTACGGAATTCTTGGTCGAATTTCGCCAAAAACGCCGGACTGAACCTCAGCATCCAAGATGCGGGAGGCATATTTGTAAGCAGAAGACTCGTCCGCCAAAAGGCGCGAGCCGAAGTTTATTGGTATATAGTAGATGAGTCAGCCAAAACCGCTTGGTAAACGGCAGACACGTGAGAATTACAAAAATGTGCGGAATAAAGAGCTGTATACAATAATTTTTGCCCATGACTCACTGAATTAGAGAAAAATATTTAAATATCCTACAGATTTCTGCAAATGAATATTGACAAAATGGATCGGCAATTCATAGTTCCCTCAGTAGCTACTAGGTGCCGCCACTTAAGTTGGCAATTTGGCAAGTAAACTGTCAAAAATTTTTGCATCAAATCGTTTAAGGGCGTTGTACCTCTATGTATATTTAAACTCAATGGTAATATTCACAAAACATTCACCCAAATCTGGAATAGATCGATTTACTTCTTGAACTATATATGATTTATCCTCATGAGAATTTTGGATTTATCCTCATGAGAATTACTCCAAAAACTGTACTGATTAGCTGAAAATTTTAAAAAATCACGAGTATTTCGAGTGTTCACATTCAACTGGGAAACTTGGGTCTCCGATGGTAATTGAATTCAGTATAAAATTAAAAGGCTTTTCGAAAGATATCATACGAACACTGAGACAAACCTAGACCTACACGAAAAACAGTTAAAACTATTCTTACATATCCAACCCAATTTGAAAACTGACCCGAGCTTTCGATTAATCTGAATAGGGCAGAATAATTGCAGTCTGCCCTCCGCGAGGAAATATCTAGAATCGAGGGGCAAGCCTCACACTCAAAGTAACATGTGGCGTTTAGGCATGCGGTCTTCTCGCCTGCCGTCCGTTTCCTATGCTGTAGAAAAACGCGATAGACAAGGAAGTGCATCTGCCGTTTACTGGGAGATCGGGAAGTGAGATGGATACACAGAAATCGTGAAATATGGAAACGTAGATCCGGAGACGCATTTCATTGCTATATAATGAAGGGAAATTACGGTTTAAATGCGTATGGATGCAGATAATTGAAAGAAATTGAAATGATTAAATGAATAATTAATAAAATATAATATTTTTACGTGTATTTTGCGACGTTTATTGGTGAGCCACTGCCACACCTGCCCCATAGGACAAGCCGCCACTATTCTTTACTGGATCAAATTATTTTTTTTTTGCATTTTTATATACGTAATTATTGGGTAATTCACGCATTTCTGTTATGTTAGGTAAATGCAAAGCTGAAACGGTGAAAATGCCGACGTGTCACGAAGACAACTGACGCCTCATCTGAATATGAAAATGAAAATTGCTATGCCATACCTACTCCAGTAAACAGCAGACGTATCAGGCGGACTCTGGCGGACGCATCTGCTAAATATTAACATTCTTCAGGAATGTCGAAATTTACCGAAGGAATAACGCGTCTCCTGTTCACAAATATGCGTCCGGCATCGCTGAAAATTTCAATTTTCTGGATTTATTAGGTCGAGAATTAACGCGTTTACGTACAGACGGACAGAATTGAATTTTCTCACGGATATTGATCAGTGAGTCAAACCCAGTCGATAGAGACCATTCTCAGCTCAAATTTCTAAAAATACAGACATCGTGACGAAATCAAATAGCTCCCGTTTAAGTATAAGCAAAACTATAATCCAAAATAAACTAGCCGCTACACATGAAACAGAAAGCCGCAAATGCATTTCCATCGATCAAACATTAGTCTAAAACACACATTACAAATTCCTGGTTTAATTGGTGTGCACTGTAATTTGTCCAAGACGTTTATGTCCAATCAGAGTGCAAACTTCATATCAGCAGAGGGTATGGAGATTGTAACTTCATTGCGAAGTTATCGCTGTGGAGCACGTAAACATTTGGAATAATGCCAAATACACCTCAACTTCAAAGCGGAATCTAAAGGAGTTGTATACAGTGACAAATCCCGATCCAAGAAGGCATGCATCGTAATAACTTCGTTGAAAAAGGAGATAGGAGGTATGCTTGTGGATGAAAGTGAAAGTCTGGATTATGTTGAAAAGGAAACTGAGGAGGAAATGGGTGATGGGTGATTTTTATTATCGAATGGTCTCTTTCATTTTGTGTCACACTTTATAAATTCAGTTCCAAAATTTGGGGAAATATCTGTTGGTGATTATGATTATATTCGTAGTTGGATCGATCAAAATCTATTCATCTAACAATCAGCTCTCTCATGTGAAAAATGCCCAATTCATCTCGCTCAGCAATTATTTGAGGTTATACGTTATGACTACTGATTTCTTCTTCATTCGATATAACAACAGCTGAGATCAGGAAAAATAAGGAAATAGATTTCATTCAAAATTAAGTTGTCTACAAATTTGATTGAATACGTACTCACACGTTATCTGATCCTACTCAAGCATTTACAAATTTTGTCTGTCCGATTCAAACCCGACATGTCAGCAGTTTGATAAAAGGCTTTTGGGAGAAGGATTTAGGTAAGCTACAAATTGTTTCGCGACTTGATTGGACTCAACCGCCAGCTTGAAAAAGGCGTAAATATTTTAGGCGTTATATCTCGAAATTGTTTTAGGAATATCTATCAGTTGTAAAATTTCATTCGTTGTGATCTTTCTTCATTTCATGAAATCAATAATGATGAGTAAGAAAAAAATTAATAGCAAAAAAACCTAACATTTTGCTCGCATAGCTCATCCCAATTTTGTGAAAATTCTACAATTGGGGAAAGCAGTTTTCAGAAAAAGTTTTCAATTTCAAGTATCGGGTGTTTTTTTTTCGGTGTGATAGAACTTCTAATTGGAATGAAACACATATTGAGATTGAAGACAATTTTGTTTCCATTTGGAAGAAGTGTAATTTTATGGTAGTCATGTTTTAAAAATATTTTCCGGCATATTATGTCCACTACGACTAGCTGTGGAGCTAATGTTACAGTGAATGGTGCTCGTTACAGATCGGTGATCAACGATTATTTGAATGGTAGGTATCGCCCAAAAGTGTTTTATGTTTTTATGTTTTGGGTCCAACAAGATGGTGCTAAACCACATGCTCTTACCGTAACGATGGATTTATCGAAAGAAAGATTTGGCGATCACATTATTCCGAGAAATGACCCAATTAATTGGCCTCCAAGATCATAATTCCAATGGATTATTTTCTTTGGGGTTATGTCAAGTCATTGTTTCATGCTGATACACCAGAAGTGATAGACGCTCTAGAAGCCAAGATGAATCGTGTTTTTGCTGAAATAAGACCTGAATTAATCGAAAAAGTTGTCTGGTCGAATGCGGTTCCTCAGAGATCTTCTTCTTCTTCTTGTGCGGTGCCTTTCGTTGGCCGAACGTAGGCCTTATGGCCCATTGTTCATACCGCATTTGTGTAATACTGGAGAGACTCAGACCCGAAGGCACGCTGACAAGAATGCCGCGAGCCGACAAGGAGGAGTCTCTCTCACCATAGACATGGAGGGTGTAGGGTTCCCTAGGTGTGTTAACCTCAGTGTAGATAAGTTTTCGCACGTGAACAGTATATGCTCCGTCGTTTCATCCGCGTTCTTGCACCAATGGCACAGGGAACACTCAGTTAGACCCATTCTTTTCAAATGTTTGTTAAACAGATGACCAGTTAGAGCACCAGTCACCAGAGACAATTGCTTCCTCTCGAGAAGAAGTTTGAGCAAAATGGTTTACTTTTTGCGGATTTTTCCTACTACTTCTTTCCACTAAGTAGATCAAAACGAATTATTTGCTTGCGTATTTCAGTAGATAAAAAAAACTGGAACTATATTAAATTTGCTAATGATAGACGTTAGGTATACCTAAATCACTAATACTGCTCATAACTATATTACAACAACTAGAACACAATTGAAATGATTAATTTTAACAACGTCGTCGATATCTTTTCTGAACATATTTTTTGAATGAATTCCCTGAAATTTTTCGGATTTTAAATCAATTGAAATATCCAAATGCTAATCCGTATTTTTCATTTCTTCTTCGAATAACCTACCCTTAATTTAGGGATCAGACAAAATTCAAAATAAGTGGGAGTATTCGACAATCGTGCAGATATATGAAAAGAATGCCGACTCTAATTTCCGGCTCTTGAGGAGCATGTCATTCGCACAGACATAGAAGTACAAACAATCCTGGTGAAAACTTCCACTCGAAGATTTTCAGGATCACACTATTATCTCTCAAGAATCCAGGCCGAGAGAGAGAGAAAAAAAATGTGAATCAAAATAGAGAAAAATTTATACTATTTATGTATATTTCGAAGGATTTCTTCTCCAACATAATTAAATTCTGTAGAAACTCTTATTGAGCAACAAACGGGGGAAGGATTTTATCAATTGAAATTGATCGAAAGAGTTCCACAAATTTTCTTCTTTTAATATTGGCGTTAAGTTAAATTGAGTTTTTCCAGAAAGAGTCATGCACCATAGTAATACGACAATTCATTCATTCGAATACAGATATTTTGATAGATGGAAATGAAATTCTATTGTATAATTTCAAAACGTTTCATTCGAATATTTCCAGTTCTTTCATAACCAACAAGACAAGTAAAGAAGAATATTCTTAAACCAAATTTTCTCAAAAAAAAAAAAATATCAACCGAACCTGCCTTATGTTCAAATAACACATTCATTAAATCAACTTCAGTAGGTACTCGGAAGAACTAGTAAAGTAGAAAGGTGTTTCTTTTGTCGTAGGTGGGCGTCAATAAGGATGACCCAGTTAAGATAATGAATTCCTTGATTCTTGCCCTTCAAGAACATTCAAGATACTGGAAACATTAACAGCACACTTCATCACAAAAAAATTTTGGAATGACAATTCTACCCACATGGAATTTCATATTTTACTCATACAAATAAACATATTTGCATGAACGAGTAGTTGCGAAAGCTTTGGAATGATTGAATAAAAAATTATCGGATTATTTGGAGTAGAATATACCCCCCTAATTGGGTTAATCTCAACATTACTATCATGCCATTCGAGCATTTTCCGAATTTAATCAATTAATTTTGTTTCCCAAATATAAGAAGCATATTGTACAGTGATGCATAAAGGAATAAGTTGTATCCAATTTGTATGTATTCTGTGAGGCAATTATGGAATATATACGAGTAGAATGAATCAGTTCATTCGGATGGTTTTATCCTCAGGACAAATAAGATTAACGTTTTCAGTAATTCACAATGAGTTATCAAAGAAAATAAAAAAATACATAAAACTCACTTGGAAATCTAAATCTGGACAATTCATCGAAAAACCATAAGGCTCTACATCCATCATCTCTTCCCTTCAACAATTCATTCACGAAAACTCAACGGAATCCTCGATGTCATTGCGATGACACATAAATTTGAATTAAGTAATTTTTTATTTCATTCACTTACAACGCGCTGTGCACGCACCTTTCAATGATAAAGAACACTTATGGCAGATTGAAGTCATCCCTTGTTGTTCTCTCGTTTCTCGTTCATATTGATTGTAAAAGTATCGGGAGGAATATTCTATTCACAATAATACAAATTCGCGTTTATACGATTTTCGTATGGAAATATGAAAGGAGCTCTCGTTGACGATATTCTAACCAACTGGCCGTTCCCCAAAGCTTTTCCGAACATTTTCCCGAGTTTTCCCGAGCGCGATTCGATCCAGAGCAACACATAGCAACGACAGCATGGGGGTACCGCCCTCTTTTGAAAGAAATACGCTCAAAACATGTGGGAAGAAAAAGGAATATAATAAAGCTCGAAATTTTAATTGATGAGAATTTCCACAGGGGCTTCTTCATTTCCGCATCCTTTGGAGTCTATTCGACTTAATTTTACATTCATCGCAGGCCGGTTTTATATGTGAAATGAGGTGCATGAGTATAGTTGAAGAAGGTGAAGTTCCATTACTTCAATGCTCGATTGAAAAGAGCTCTTTGCTTTGAGGCACATGTTAGATAATTTTTGAAACACTGAGGGCGATATGAAGTAGATGAATTGCATTTTCATTTCCGTTTCGAAAAAACGATTTTTTTTTTATTTATATTATCGTGTCTCGGCAACTAGGCCATTGACACATAGTACAATATTCTATTTTTGCGTCATAGATGAAAACAAAAATTTAAACCGAAATTATATTCAGATTAATATCTACGAAAATACAAAAAATCAAGAACTATCGATATTCGTTCGAAAAAATTATTACTACTCCCTAAAGCCAGTAGAACGGTGTTTCAAATCCCTCTTCCTACGCAGCAAAAAATGGCAATTACGATATTTAAAAATACCAACCATGTAAAACACAATGAAAAATTAGTTGAGAACGCAAAATACACTTATTGACCTCCTGGAGACAATACTTTAAGTATGATCTTATAAACAAAACTTCATAAATCTCACACACCATATATAAGGCCGTATATTTTCGGAAAAAAAAAGCATCTGAGCTTTTATATGTTACCGCTATTCAATACGAAAGCTTCAGTAATTGTCATCAAGTGAACTAAATTACAAATGCTGCAATCGGAAAAACAATATTCAAGGAAATTCCTGATATTGAAGGAGAATAATTAAGGGTTCATAATGAGAAAACAAATTTGGACATCAAGTTTCCTTAAAAATTATCTTTTCACTGATAATAAAAACTGCAAAATACACAAAAAATTGAAAACACATGTAGAAGGTTTTTGGAGATGTTTCAAATTTTCACAAATAATAAAAATGATATGAATAAAGACTGCATGATCTACTAATGAAGGTCTGGATCCACGTTCTTTCAATTCTGCCGAAAATACTGAGAAAGTATCTAATTTCAGCTATTCACTTCCTAAGTTTGGACAATTAATAATAATTATCAGGTGCAATGTCTGAAAACTCAACCCAGCGAAGTAATGTAGGTAGGTACATATAAAAAATCCTGCTTATGTGAAATAAGATATACAGACATACAGTGTGAGCCAGAAGGTTGGTCTGAAATTCATATTTTCTATTACGTCCTGAAAGCAGAAAAATATTATTACAAGGTCTGTAGTGGATAACACACATTCATTCCATTTTCTCTTAAAACAACGGCAGAAACTTTTATTTGAATGAATAGAGAAACCATAAGAATTTCTATGACAAAGCGAATTTAAAATTTGAATCGTCCTCAATGAGCATTTTTTAGATTATACTAGAAATAGAAAATATGAATTTTTTCCGAACTTTTTGTTCAAACTGTATAAAAGCAGACAAATTGTTCGATTTTGACAAAATTTGCTATTACAGACCGCCTTATACTCTTGGGATTTTTCAAGTCAATGAACTAACATTGACTTCCTTTCTACGATAACAAACATTTGATCATTTCATTCATGTTCAAATAAATGTACATGAACCATTCCCCAAGAGAATGGATAAGAGGAACACATCTACATGAAATACGATAGGTGATGAAGTTTTACTACTTTCAAATTGCTTTCCAGAACATCGGTGTACTTCTAAGGATATTTGCATGTACTTATTTTAAGGTCAGGAATAACTTTATTGCATTTCCTCAGATGACGAATTATATGATGATCTTTTATTTTTTTTTATTTTAGGAGAAATGTGCTGAATGCAAAGTAATGATTTATCCATTTTGTGGTTCCGATAGTAAACGTAAATGAATCACACTTTTACTAAGAATATAATACATGAAATTTATTTAAATATGATGCTTGGATCATGCATTTATGTGTACTATACAACATCATTTAAATGTCCTTCGCGTGATTTCTATAGCAGTACTCGATCCTTGTGAGGTGAGTTGCGATTACTCGAGGGTATACAAGGTGTATTTAAAGGTGAGTCTTTTCTTCTGACAGATGGTAGAACTCATCAAAATAAGTCATTTTACCAAACATTTTTCACATGAATTATGCCCCTATTTCGAGATAATGAAACTAGAATATTTTCTAGTGTCTAGGTGAATCTGAAAATTCCTCAGTCCGATCCTGCTCCCTCGCCTGCTCCTCCGTAGATATCAACATGTTTTTCGTCTTCTTATCATACATGACCCATAATATCGATTGTTATCAGCAATCTTCGATCGTGTTACGGCGAGGGTACGAAAATAATGAACTTGTTGATATGCTCTCAATTTATGGTGAATCAAAACAAAATGCCAGTTCAGGGTATAAGTTGTACAGAAGAAGATTTCCGCTAAGAAATCACTCAACTTCGCGAATGTTCATAAACCTGGTGCAGAGATGTAGAGATATGATGAACAGAGAGATGCAGGCCAGAGTATAGTATTAAGGTAATGATGCCCAAATTTTTTTATGAATTTGAACATTTCATATAAGAAATTTTCGGTAAAAATACTTATTTTGATGAGTTCTATCACCTGTCAAAAGAAAAGCCTCACCTCAAAATACACCCTGTAATTCGAGCAACAATAGTCAGAGGATTATCGACGATCCTTCGCAAGTTTTCAAAATTTTTCCATTCTATTCATCTACTGTTGAACGATCCATATTGTTAAATACCTAATCTTCAAATGAACATATGACATAGATATTATAGATGCATAGAAACCCTGGTTTAACGACTCCTTACTAAAAAACGTGACCAAAATTTGTAGATCAAAACGACACTAGATTTCAGTACTGGTCCTACTTCCGGAATAATCCGCAATATTTCTCGGTCGTGGCGCTATTGCGGCAATGGAAAATAACCCTTTCGGGAGAAATGAAAAGTAGAACCCCAACCCAGATTTTCGATCGACAAGAAACTCCTGAACAAAATTTAATCAGTGCCAACACCGGGTATTCTATGCATCTATCATGTAATTAATTGATTTATCAAAACAACTCTAGAGAAATAAACTCGGATGAAAATTATCAATGGGCATTTTGTCTATCAAAGAATAAATAGAGACTCCTGTGGAAAATATTACAAACTACCAATCTCATATCTCCGCCGCAGTGATAACAACAACATGAATGAAATTCTGCAATAATCAATATGTAAAATACGTATCGGAACTAACATCGGGCGCTGAACCGTATTTAAAATAATATGGTACATTACACCTAATTTTTCCACGTTTCATTTTGTGTTGAAGCTACTTGAGTGGTGTTTTTTAATTTCGACCATTTCATTCAGTCTTTTTCAGAATTATCGTTTTTGTCTTAAATATAAATATGTTCGAAATCAGAAGCATGTTAGTTGTTCTCGAAAAGACGAAAAGACCATGGTTTCATTTTTGGTGAAAACACGCAGTTTCTGTAGAGATTATGACAAGCCGTTATGGGTTTCTCCTTTCATAATTCAAGTATTGTAGAAATGAGTATTCCCATATGACCTAGTATCTAAGACCACGATTATTCCGTCGTAGGGCCCAATTTATTTGGCTGATTTGGCAGTTGAACAGACTCAAGGTCCTGGATTCTGCACACATCAGTTGTCGAGATTTCTTGATAGGAAAAAATACCGTTCAAGCAAAGCAATGGCTTGAAAAATATTATGGGGACTCCGCTCCATCAGAAACAACAATAAAACGTTGGTTTGCTGACTTCAAACGTGGTCGTAGAGACACCGATGATGCAGAACGCAGTGGACGTCCAAATGAGGCGGTAACACCAGAAAACATCAAAAAAATCCACAAAATCGTTTTGAATGATCGAAAAGTGAAGTTGCGTGAGTTAGCTGACATCGTAAAGATATCAAAAGAACGTGTTGGCTTTATATTGCATGAGCATTTGAATATGAGAAAGCTCTGTTCAAAGTGGGTGCCGCGTTTGCTCACTGTTGACCAAAAACAAGAACGTGTTTATGCTTCTGAGCAGTGTTGGCCATGTTTAAATGTAACAAACCGGAATTTTTGCTTCGATATGTGACAATGGATGAAACATAGATCCATCACTCCACTCCGGAATCGAAACGATCGTCATCTCAGTGGACAGCAACTGGTGAACCTCGTCCAAAGCGCCCGAAAGCACAACAATCGGCTGGAAGCTGGACAGGTTATGGCCTCGGTATTTTGGGATTTGCGTGGTGTTATAGTCATCGACTATCTTGAGAAAGGAAATACCATCAACAGTGAATATTATATAGCGTTATTGGAGCGTTTGAAGGCCGAAATTGCATATGGCAAAGAAAAAAAAAATGTTTCATCAAGACAACGCACTGTGTCACAAAACAATGGCAAAACTACATGAATTGAACTTCGAATTGCTCCTACATCCACCATATTCGCCAGATTTGGCTCCCAGCGACTTCTGGCTGTTCACAGACCTGAAAAAAATGCTAGCCGGTAAGAAATTTCGCACGAATGAGGAGGTTATCGCTGAAAATGAGGCCTATTTTGAGGCAAAAGATGAATCGTTTTACAAAAGTGGTATTGAAATGTTATAGCGGCGCTGGAATGACTGCGTTGCTCTTGATGGAGATTACGTTGACGAATTAAGCTAATTTTGAACCACAAAAACCGTGTTTTCTTTGTTAGGCCTGGTGCTTCTCAGCCCATTAATCAACAAGGTTCTTTCCAGCAAACAGATAGCAATGGTGAAATTCAACCCCGCATATGAAATTTCACTGTAAAAGAAAAATTAACTAAAACAAAACAAACATTCCACCAAACAGGTAGTGTTGGATTCGAATAATTCACAATTTTTGCCTGAAAGAAGGATCGGAATAAATATTTTTAACACCTGATCTGTTTATCTCATTCTGATGGATAGGACTCTTGCTGTAATGTCCCTATCCAGCTGTACTTCTGCTTCCACTGCATATCGGTGAGGTCCAATTACTATCCTCTAGGTAGGAGACACATTCGGGCAATCAGGATTTCGATTGCGATATATGCGCGCTTTTAGCTCGGCCAACCTTAACATATATTTCATCAACTCTAAATTTACAGATCTGATCGTGACCTCGATGCGCTGATGCTGGCATTCAATTTGTCCCGAATCTTTAATGTTTATCTACTCAAAACTTTTCATACTCTAACAATAGCAAAGGCACCCACATATTCGTCAACACGTATCGATCACTGACTCTCCTCACATGATATCAATCATTTAGTGGTTATGGATTCTAGAAATATTTTGAATAGTTTTATCATACTCCACAATCGGCATTACGCATGCAGTGTATCACCAAAACACTTCCAAAACTGGTCTTTGCGGTAACTAAAGAGATATTTAGGAGTGCAGACATCTTTGGTCTAATCATTGAGACATAAATGATAAAAGCCGATCTTTGTTGTGATAGACATTCATCCTTGGTAATTATAACATTTTCTGAAGCAAAAAGGGGTGCTGATTATCTTTAACAAAACCTTAGAACTGGGTGATAGAAGGCTCAGATATTAGATGAAGCAGGCAGTTAATAACACCCAATAAAAATTTTGTTATTCAGACAGATAACCAGTGTACGAAAGCACACTTTAACAGAGCTCACAAATATTTTCGTAGAATTGTTGTAGAGATACCATCAGAAAATCGTAAGAGTACAACCAGTCCCGAAAAAAAGGCAAAAAGACCCTACCTAGCAACTACAGACCTATCGCTCTATTATCTATTATTTCAAAGGTCATGGAAAAATCCATCAACTTCGTGTCCAGTGCACAGCTTCGCGGATGATAGTACCCTCCATAATGCCTTTTCTTCTAGGGCTCCAACACCAGCCCGCCAAACTAAACGAACGAGGAAGAAGTGTTAACAATATACATATGGACTTGGCAACAATTCTTGAATGGGGATCTGATAACTTGGTGGAATTCAACGCAAGCAGAGCATGCGCCCAGCATAGAATTGTCGGGAGTGACCATACCATTGAAGTCATCCATTTCGATGCTTGGTATTACTGTCGGCAATAACCTTTCTTGGGAGAATCACGTGAGATCCATTGCTAAAAGTGCATCCCAAAAACGTGGTTTTCTGTTTCCTGCCAGGAGCTATATTTCACCTCAGGTCAGCTGCTTATGATCTATAAGACATAGATTCGACCTGTCCTGGAATACTGTTTCCATATTTGGAGTGCTGCACCTAAACAAATCCTAAAACTCTTGGATTCTGTACAGAAAAGGGCAATTCGTCTCGTCGGTGATGCATCATCGCTTACAAACTCGCTCACTTATCTGGAACACCGTAGAAGAGTAGGCGATCTGTATCTATTTCATAGGTATTTCCAAGGGCAATGCTCTTCTGAATTATCAGCAATCGTTTCCCCTCTGGCAGTCTCTTCGAGACTAACCCGTCAAGTTGAGTCTTCACATCCCTTCGTGGTCACTTTGGAGACCTGCAGAACATCTCTCTTCAAAGACACGTTCATCCAACGAACAGCGAGGCTTTGGAACACATTGCCTAGGGAGGTGTTTCCCGAGGCAATATAACCTCCAGAAATTCAAGGAAAACACCAATTCCTACCTGCTTGCCATTGGTTCTCACGTTGTTTTCCGAACATTACAGGATATTCCTGTTCGTGAAAACCACAACATGAAATAAGATTATGAATGTCTCAAACTCAGCATCGAAAAAAATATAATCTTCTCCCTGCCTGATCTAGTGCTGGATACAGGCCTCCTTCAATTTCACGCAGCTCTATTCTTCTATATCTGCAAAAATCCAGTATTTTTTAATATTTAAGTCGCAGATTGGTGGACCAACTTGTATTCACCGTTACGTGTTGAACTTAATTGTCACATTTTATGCCATGAAGATGCTTCTGTTCATAAAACAGAATAAACGAGTTTACTACTACACTGACACTGTATTTCTGGAAAATTTGAGATGAGTCATTAGAGTCAAGCCTGCTTTTTAAGAAAGAACTAATAGGACCCTATTTTTTTCGAACACTCAGGACTATTTGAGAAGGCCTGCCGCAAGTTATTTGAGGGCAATACCTATTATTCCGCCCTATAAATAGTTACCCTGAGTTTGATCAAAAAAGACTATTCATCGATTCCTCATTATAGTGGGAGAAAATGAAGAAAAACTTATTGGCGATAATTTGTATACAAAATTTCATCTTCAATTGAAACTAGATATAGCTAAATAAATTACATAGTCTCTGCTGGAGCATTGTCGATCTTGACTAATTTTTAATTTTGGGAAGGATCTTTCACCAGATACAGCTGAAACCGACACTGTTAGTAATATTCTAAGTGCTATCGCTTTATTCAGAAATTTCGAAATTAAGTCATTGCCAAAAAGAATTTGCAACGGGGTTTGTGGATCATTAGACTGTTCTTCGGCAAAATATGACTTTAATGCAATTATTTCATCAAATAAATCAATACCGTCAATGTCTGATTCACTACTTGCATCATCTCAAAGATGCAAAGATGCAAATTTATTATTAAAATCTTTACAACATTTCATTAAATCATCGTTGGAGTATTTAATAATAATAATAATGGGCCACCAAGGGTAAATGGTGGCAAACCCATGAACGAGAAGTGGAAACCGATATCGTGGCAGAAGATCGAGATGCCACTCCACCTGCTAGCTCGACCACCGTGAGGAGGACTGCCCGCAGGGGAACTCGAAACGCACGTATCCAGTGGAGCCGCGAAATGAATATTGAAGTAATGCGAGCTTTTCATTACGTGAACAATTGCGAGGACAAACCACTTCCTGGATGGAGATACTCCCTCTATACCGAGTTCACCGGTTCAGAAGACGGAAGGGAATCTTTCAAGATAAATCTTCAAGGGATCGAATTCAAATCAATCAAATCAAATTTATTTCACAAATCATTACAAAACAGATGGTAACAATTAATAGTATTATTATCCCAGAAGATCGTGGGATGTGCACCGCAGGCTGTGGATCTGCAAACCTATCACATCGTGCGGAAATTTCTGAACTAGTGGGAGGAACTGAATTGTTTTTTCACTGGTCCATAGAGGAATTACCAGCTCAAGCTGAGAACAGGAGACGGTTGATGAATAATAATAATCCTTTATTCACACAGATTTAAATAAGTTGTCGCTAAAAAAACCAAATATGCCTAATTAAATGTTTTCAACTCCTTGAATCTACTCTTTAACGAAGTTATTGTTTTATCTAGGATCCTGAAGTAAAACTCCACTCTGTATTTTTTTTAGGGTCAACTTAACCTTCATCATATTGCAATTGTATTGGTTTTCTTCTTGGTCGGATTGTATTAATCGATGGAAGATCTGTTTTTACGTTGAGTGCGTGAGCCACTTTGGAAGCTTAAGCTCACACAATTTCAGAATGTTCAGCCGTGCGATATTGTATGGACTTATGAATCGAATTGATGCAGATTGAGTTATTCATGGTGTATCGTTTTACTCAGGACATTGATATCATTTGGAATATCAAACCAAATTACTACCGAGAAAATAAATTTATAGTTTTGTATGTTCGAAGCGTGTTTTTTGGCAACATGTGGTTATTTATTATCTGCTGTTGGTAAAACTACATTTTCTCGGTACCGATAGGATTTTGTCTGCTCTATGTATACCTAGGTGTAGAAATGAATGGGAAATTCATGTGATGTGTGAGCAGATGCTCTTATAGTACCTACACAATCTTTGATGGTGTCGATTGTTATAATGTTTTTGTGCGATGTCATTTCTTATGATATAGGCGGGTTGGGTACTTGGGTATTATGACAATTACTATAACGCCATGAGTCACTCGATTTGCCGCCCACCAGGTCGTGCCGCCCTTGTGCAGTGCACGCCAAGCACGCCCGCTTACGGCAGTATTTGAGAATGCAAATTTTGATTACATTCCTGATAAAATTTAATTTCTTCCAATTCGAATAATTCGATATATTTGCCAATTTATACTGACCAATTTGATACAATCGATACTCATTCATCTGCCCCCTCTGTATACCAATTACATAAACCAACTTCCAGTTGTACATTGTAGGAAATAACAGAAAATAAGTGAAGTGTCGAAAACATTCCTTACTATTTATTCTGAGTGCTCAAAGTACGCTGTTCCGCCAGTTTCCAAATATTTACCACTTACTGCGTCGTCATTTGAATCGGCATTCACTAGGTAGACATTTTGTTTGTGTATAAAGCGCTTGACTGCTGACAGAATGCTCTTCGAATTTCAGTCATCTCATTTGTCTACGTATCTCAGTCGGCATATTTGAACCAACAAGGAATCGGAAGGGTTGTTTTTCTGGAGATATTTCTCTAGTGAGATTTTTCATTTCTATAACCACGATTATTGATATTTTTCAGCCAGTTAGAACTTCTCAATTTTGTGGGGTAGTATTATGTTCGAAATGCTGAAATGATAATGATGATTTAAAATAAATCGATTCAGGCAATTGACCGATTCCTATATAGGTATTCTTTACCAACCAATAAATTCAAATTTCTCATTATAGAGCTCATGATGAATAATGGTTTCCACAACTCGATATTTATAGTTTCCAATGAGTTTCGAAGAGAAGAAAGCCGAAAAGTGAATAAAATCTGGCAGGTGGTATTTTCCAAATGGTAATATATAATTGTCAATTTATACACAAAAATGGGAGAAAAACTGAAAACATTATTATATTAGAGTTTTCGCCATTCCTGTTTTATATTATCTGTAGGATAAAAAGAGATAAGATCTATTTCCATGAATCATTTCCTCACTACTGCTGGGATCGGAGATAGGGGTTATTTGTTTCTAGGTCGTCACGATGGGTGCACAAGAAGTCACCCCCAGTCCTATAACACATTACCATCGAGTTTTCGTCACGAATTGGGGTGAAACTGCTTAGTCTCAAGCAATTACTCAAGATAGCACCAAACTTCGCAGGATGAAAAGGGTATAGACAGGTTTGCCATGAACGATTAAGAATTATTATCTGGACATTTTAGAAATGGCTTCCTCAGTCCTCCAATCTACCGGTGAAGGTTTTTTAACTAAGTTAAGTTAGGAAGAAAAACTAACTTAAATGCATAGGTTCCTGAGATTCTTTGCTGAATGTGATGGAGTATTCATTTCAAACCAAGAAACTTAACAAATCGGGTTAAGCGTACCATATAAGTGTCGATATTTCATATGGTACATTACTCTTAGGACTTTTTTTTGTTTCAAAAAAAATTATATTTTGTAATGTGCTGTTTACCCAGTCGATTCAGAATTGAGCAAATACGATATCTCCATAATATTTCTCGAACTTTTTTTTCATAAAGTTGATGGAATATATATATTTTTTCAAATGTTTGGTTTCAATTTCATGTTATTTTCTTAGAAGATTCCCAGGAATTCGATTTTATCTGTAGATAATGTGTGTTGCCACCCAATGTTATCGGTTCTGGTGTTGTGTGTTATGTTCTTTATGCATGTGTGGTTGAATGTACATCTATGTACATACTATTTTGGTGATGTAGGCTTCCATAGTGTGTATCACTTTCAATGGTTAACAGGTAGTTAAAATCTGAATGAAACACACTCTATAAGTTAATCTTTGGCGATCGATTTCGGTTTTCTGAAAAACCAGCATCAGACCAGCTGATAAATATATATTCTATTCGATCGCCTTTGTCAATGCCATTGGAATTTGCCCACCATCAGTCGCTTCCAGTATATCTGCGTATATTGCAATTTCCGTACTTTTCCAATTGCTGAATCCAGGTTGTTCAAATCATCTGGATTGCCAGTACAACAAGTGGAAGTAATTTCATTTTTATGGTTAGTTTTCAAATTATTAAAATAATTATCAATTTTCCATGTATGGTTGACTAGATCATCAGAAGATATACATTTTTCAAAGTAGTAATTTTATTTAAATCCTGTGACTGCTTTAATATATTTTCTATATATTCTATTAGCTTCTGATAATTCTGATTTCTGATTCAATTTAATAAAAAGAATGTCCAATTTTTATTTGGGATCATTTATCACTGGGTCTTCACCATATGCAATATCTCCTGTTGGATTTGATTTCGTAGTTTCACAAGGAAATAATCTTCCAAATAACAAGAAGTATGTTGAGAAGAATAACCCTCAGATCAATAAATCTCTGTACAGACTATCGTCAGAAGTACTTCATAGAAACTGCTCATTACATTTCCGGTGAATTTTTGCCTTTTCATTTTATTATTTGTCGAATTTTCCATTTCATATTCGTAATTTCACGCTGGGTAGTCTAAAAAATATGGTTGCTCGATTAAAATCTTTCCATCCTCAATATTTGTACAGATATTTTAGTTACAGTTTTTGAGGTAGGTTGGTTCCTCTCAACTTGTATGATTCAAGTACTGATTCTAATATCTGAGGTTTTTATTCAGAATATTAATGAAGTGAGTCAATATTATCAAAAAATTGTGTTCCATTCTACAGCACAAACTTTCTTTCAGTAGTGTTGATGGTTAATTTCCTCACCACAGAAACTTTTGACCATTAAAGAGCCTCTTGGAGGAGGAATTTTCAGAAAGATCTCCATATCCATCAGGTATCTTTCAGGGTGACGCATGTATAGTAGAGGAGACAAGTTCTGTATGGGGGGAAGGATATAAAAGTTTTCTATTTTTCTGCATTTTCAGCCAGGATTCCTTCAAATCCACATCATAAAATTTCAGAGAAATAAAGTATTCGAGACCACATTTCAAATCAGCTCCAACACATTTGTTCTCGAAAAAAACATAGTTTTCTCGTTATTGACCAACGAAAAATGTCATAACTTCTCCTCTATTACATGAACTCTGTCAAATTTACTACAGAAATAATCCCACGCGAGAATCTAAAGTACTTCTTTGTTTATAGATAATCATGAATACATTTTATGTGTGTTCATTTGGAATTTATTACCCCTTTTGTTTGAAAGTAATCGCCTTCATAATATCATCGTATAAATAAACGTTATTCCACCAAAACCTACCGGATATCTACGCAAAGTTATAAATTCACTATAGAATTTTATACGGATTATTTATGATTTGGCTGCATTGCATTACTTTGTGGTGCTGCATTCATTGTGAAATTTCAAATACCTACCTTATCATGCACCATGAATTTGGAAAATGTGGAACATTATTAAAAAATTGTTTACATCAGAAAATTATGCAAAACTAACGTTCAGCAATATTCGAGGTCAAGTAATCTGTGGACTATTAAGAGTTGATCATTTTTGCTTGAAAGTGCTGCATACATAATAAAGCTGATAAAACCAATATGGCTCATGCACCTGCAATTCAAAGTCGCCAAGTGAACACAAATCTTTGGAAGGAATGAGTTGTACGCAGACGTCCAATGGAAATTCAGAAATTTCGGGAAATGTATATTCAGAGAGACGACAAGAAAAATGATACCGAGGCAGAAAAGGTGCCACTGAAATATTCTCAGTATGATTTCAAAATATGACCAGGAGTTTTATAGGCACTACTTGTATATATACTTTTCGCAAATGGCGTTAAGGCGGAAAGGCCTATACGAACTTGACACTTTGTGACCAAAACATCAAATAGGCAGTTTTTTCAGTTTACCAAAGTTTCCACGATGAACCGATTCGCATCTATTTTCATTTTCCACAAGTAAGAAACGGGTAAATACCTATATTATAGTGATAGGTCAAAACTTCACTGGCACAACACACATTTGAACTGGATTCACGCCAACTGGTACGTTCCACTGAACTTTTCAAATTTTTTATCTGATCGGGTTTGGTATATTCCTGTAGCAAATTAGTGTGGCCAAAATATTGTATCGTTCGAGATTTCAATGTTGTGGGTCAGTTAGGAATTCACGGGAATTCGTATGTGCTCATCCTTCGAACCACAATATTAACTGAAGGCGTTTATTGAATTTTATTCAATTGCTATAACAGTTCCGTCGGAATTTTTTTCAATAACATTTTTCAGAAACATTTCCGACTTATTTTTGCGTAAAAAACGGTTGTGTAAAATTGGCTTCACGAATTTGGTTTTTTGCTGATGTGGAAAACAAAAGTGATGGTCGAAGTTTGTTCACAATTCTTGACGCAATATTAGAAACATCCTGTGATGATATTCCTCAAATTCAAAAAGTGTAAGGCATGCCACATTCTCCTACTTGAAGAATGTGTAGACAGATTACGCTGAGGATATCGAGATTTCAAATGATATACGTAATAGACTCTACGCCTTTTTCCAGTTTTCTCTTGAAATTTTGAAAACTATTTAGAATTATACAACAGATCCAATCAAAAGTAGCAAAAAATTAAAATAATATCCAGAAAACTTTTATTTATTTTATTCAGAAAAAGCCATGACTTATGTTCGAATTTACTGGAAATGACGAATAAACTCTTCTCTTCGATACATTTCATGGAACCGTAGAGAAATAACTAAATATAGGGTGGGTAATTTTCTTGCATCTCATCTGTCAGTTCGTTTATTCTTCCAGTAGATAAATGAAGTGATAATTCAAGAAAGGAACTTCACTATTTTCTTATTTGTTGTGGTTCAATTCGCGAATGGGGATAGACAATATGTAGTTTTGAAGAACTAAATTGTTTCAGCACTTTTTCAGTATCATAATTATCAGACTTTAGTGACTTTACATCCCTTGATCCTTGATATCAATTTTGCTGTTTCCCGAAATTGATCCATAATGTAGGTGATAATAACTCCGAACATTATTGAAGTTATTTTTCTCCTGTGTTCCCGACACGAAATTCCAATTGTTTACACAGTGTCAGTCAACACCGTCTTATTAAAGAACTGTATCAACTGCAAGGATGCCCTTAATCCTCAGGAAGCCGGATGAGCGAGTGAAATAGATTATTCCAGGACACTGAATTCTCCTACCTCCTTTATCTTGTTTTTCTAAGTATGAAGTATCGCAAATATTTGCCAGGACTTGTTGACACATTGTAAACGACGGCCAAGAAATTCTAGTGAAAATATTGATCATTCTAGGACGATTCTTATCAACTGCCACTCTGAGGAACCGGAAATCTTCGAAGCCTTGAAGTAGCAAGGTAGAGTATCGTTTTTCGGAATGACGCAAGAGGTGAATAACCATAAGATGAAACATAATTTATTGAATTGGAATCAAGCGAGAGTTTTAGATTTCTCAAATAAACAAAATTATGTGTTCTTACAGCACTTCATGTTATAAAACCTATAAATGTATGACACCTGATATCGCCTATTCTGATGATTATTTCATTTTTCAATCGTGCAGAGAATAGGTGCCTCAATTTCTTTCGAAGTGCATAATTTTATTGAACACATGGTCCACATATTGAATAAAGGCAGGCAGTTTCTGTTTTAAGTATATCACAAACGGTCATAAACAAACAAAAATGGTTAAACAGTCATACAGTCCAAACAGGTTGTGGTAGAACTGGATATGGAAGAATTTCGATTGATTAAGTTATCAAAAAACCCCTATGAAGTAGAAAATTGCACTTCTTCATTGTGATCTTTTCGTCTCAATATCTGATCTTTACCTTCCCATAAAAAAATTAAAAGGATTTGTTCATAGAAACATAGATTTACATTGGACTGCCTGTTCCAACAGATCTCGAGATTTTTGATTTTTTAGTCAGATGTAAACTTCTACAGTTATCAGAAGCCTGCTAAACTTTGAAATCCACGTATTCTTTCCGGAATATTCTTCAATTTACATGTCTCTTCTCAATTTCCCTTCGATAAAACTGAAAATATTCTTTGTTCCTAAATTGTATAAGCTTTCGTATAAAGTAAAATCTTTTTTGTCAAAAACAGTTTGTTCGTACAGTAAGGCACGTATTCTTTCTGCATTCTGGTTGATGAATACAGTAAAATCTCGTTATGGAACATTTTAATTTCGTTTGCTTCATCTATCAAAAATCATTCACAAAATTATGTTAGAGGAAGAGACTTTATTAACCGGTTAAGTCACCTTCAGCAATTTCAGTCGATCGAAATATTTGGATTCTCGAACCGGAATCTAAGTTGATTCAGTAGACATTCGTGTCACGCTCCTGGAATATTTTCTAAGATTGAAATGATGTATCTTCCTCAGCACTATTTCAGCGTGCATGCAAATTTCGCCATATTCGCAAGCCAACAATGTAAGCTGATCGAAATACAGTTTCCTTCTATGAACTTTATGTAATTTAATGAAGACATTTTCATAAATGTGTAGTATGAAGATGTTTGGTACCTAACTATTAACGAGTACAGAAATGTGGGCCATTGGACACATCTGAATGTGAAGTCCTATTTATAAACTGAATACACAAAAACTGATATCGGTGTCTCATCGTTTGGTGTGAGAGGGTGATTTTTGTAAATGAGCATTTTTGAAAAGTGGCTGTAACTTTTTCCTCTGAAAAATTCTGCGTTTCAATGAAAACATATCTGTGGCATTTCATTCTGTACTAATCATATATTTGATAATAACAATATGGATAATACGCCTGCTATTCATTGTCACAAAGTGAAAGCATATCAAAGGGTTTAGTTGTACGCATGCGTCGACTAGAAATAAAAAACGATATAAAGAGACGTTATGTATATTCCGATAGACAACAAGAAAATAGATATCAAGGATGAAAACATGCAATCCAAATATTTTCAGTTCTGTTCCAAAATACGATTAGGACTTAATACGACATAATACAATGTTTCAAAATTATTGAATAATGTTTGAGATTCTTACAGAAGCCCGGCTTCAATTTTCATCGGCTCTCTCCCCATATTGAATTTATTAGACATATGGTACCATTCAATGGTGTTGGTTTATTTTCCTAAAATAATGCCCCTATGCCCCCCCTCGAATCCACCAGTGTTGCTGATGGTGTTCTTGTGCATTCATTTGTTTGTTGTTTGCCAGAATATGAATCCAGTAGTAAAATCATCCAATAAAGTTTTTTTTTTCAACGTTCAAATAAACCTTCATATCTCCGACGGTAACTACTCACCTATTTTGGTAAAATAAGAGTTCACAAAGGCTATCAAATTTTCTCTAGAATTCATTGAGGTATACAGGGTGAGTCTTTGACTTGTACATATATTTTAACTATAGATTCCTATCATCAAACGAAACACTTTTTTCTTATATCATTTTTCAAAATTCGGTTTGGTTTGGGAGATACAGGGTGTCGAAAATCCATGAAAAAAACACTTTTCTGTTTATATCTTCGGAACCGTTATTTCGAATGAACTGAATTTTGGTTGAGTTTTTACTCTATTCATGGTGCATATTCCTCAATCGAAACCTATTCAATATCTGTACTAGTATAAAAGTAACAGGGTAGTCGACTCATCAATACACGCTAAAACACCATAAAACCACTTTAAAAAGATAAACGGTTCATATTTTCGAAAGAATCAATCATTTAAGAAACCAAAAGTATTCCAATTTTTTTTCAATAAAACGCGTCGTTTTCGATTTATTTCCAATTTTACCCGCAGAAATTTGACGAAAAAATCATTAATTTCAAGAATAATCTGAATGCGTCTCTGAATTAAATATCATCGAATATTATTCCTTCTCTGGTCTTTAAACGAATTTACAATGTTGTCACATTATTTATCAACTTTGTCGAGATATTTTAATAATAAAATCCCCCAAATGTGGGAGATAAAATTGAACACCAAGGAGGATTTAACACGCACAGTTTCTATTGGAAATTCATAGTTACCGGTCCATATTGAAGTTGAATGTCGATGAAATACAAAATTCGGATATGAATGATGAATCTCAACACAAACTACTTATTAAATTGAAATCAATGAAACGATACCTGATAATCTGTGGCGATGGAAAATGAAAAAAAAGGTTTCTTTTGGCCTCAAGAATCTCCAGTTGAAAAATATGTACAAGTCAAAGACTCACCCTGTATACAGACAGAGTGAGTAATGAGTAAAGCACAAAATTTATATCTTCGGTTTTTACATACTATCAGAAAAATGCTCAACAGGTCAATGACTATTATATTGTATTACCAATTTTATTCTTCAAGAAAATTTTAATTCGGGATGCACTGAACAGGTATAGTTTCTCGGGTTGAGGAGTATATATCTTTTCGTTGCGCACTGGTATGCGTCGCGACTTCACTTCAAGAAAGTACCTCGCGCAGTTCTAATTGATACCTGGTTCGAAAGGAATTAATCAGTTGTATAGATTACCAGCCATCTTAGCGAAAAACTGAAATAATTTGAATATAATTAAGACAGTGGTGCTTGGTGTTAGGTGAGTTTATTTTTTTTGGGATCATATAAATTTGTTGTTAGTTTGATATATATTTTTTTGTTAGTTTTAGCACTGATTTTTCCTCAACTCTGTCATAAATAAACAATCTAGCAACCCCCTCAGCTAGGACTTTGATTTAAAAAATCCTGTTCCTGCTCAACTTGGCGTCCAACAACGGGGCTAGATTGCAGAGAAAAATGCCATTAGAACACTCGCCTCAAAATTCAGGCTATAATTTGAGAAGCCGTTCCAGAAGTTTGTCTCAAGATGCAGAGGATCAAGGGGCGGTAAGGAAAATTTCGTCAAGTCTAAATGGGACGTCAAATGGTCAGAAGAGAGATAAACAGATAAATAGAAAAGGTAGGAGTGAATTCTCGATTTCGCCGATGAAGCAAAAAAACGTTGTGAATATTGAACATTCAACATCTGGTCCTGAGATAAATAAAGAATTGAATATTGCGAAGTCAAACGGAAAGCAGCAATCTGGTTATATTCCATATTTGTTACATTTTTCGGAATCTAGAAATATGTTTCAAGACGAAGCAGCTAGTATTCCTGTGCAATCGAATTCAGAATACACTAACCAACAACTTTCTTGTACAAGGGACAACAGAAGTCATTCTGGTAATTTCATAATACCTGATGGTATGAATTTAATGCAAGGCAAAAACATAAGTGAGGCTTCTGCTAAATATAAAACTCTTGATGATGTACCACTGTGTTCATTTCCTATAGTAAATACTGTAAGGGAGGAGAATTTCAATTTTCCTCAAAATGTAACTAATTTCAATGAATTGGATAAACACAATACTGATCCTAGGTTTAAATTGCCGAGCTATGCAGCTCATGAAAATAATATTCAATTACCTCATAGTTTTGTTGAATTTCATAAGGTAACTGGTAATAGAGCTGAATCTCAGCAATGTGGTAATCAAAAGGTAAATTCATCACAACCTTTTATTCCATCTAAAAATTCTGTTAATGATTTTAGTCCTCAATCAGTGGAAAATATTAACATGTTAAATGGTGATACTGTAACTGAAGTCATCACAAGATTATTATCATCTTTTCAAAATCTTAATTTGAATGGTAATTCAAATAATACGAGACGTAATGTAAGCTTTCTTGAAGTGAACGCACAGCTGCCTATTTTTGATGATACATCGGATAATGCCCATCCGATTGAGTTTATTGAACAACTAGAATATTTGTTGAGAAATGAGAATATAACATTCGATAACTGTAGATTATTTTTAAAAATCCATTTTAAAAAATCGGCATCCTTGTGGGCCCAAGCGTATTTGCATTCATTTCCCGATTTTCAATGTTTCAAAACAGCCTTTATCGAACAATTTTGGTCGGAAACTAAACAACTACAAGTTAAATTAGAGTTACAGTCGGGACATTTCAGGGAGGAAGAGCAGACATCATTTGTTAGTTACTTCATGAAAAATGTTGTGAAAGCAAAATATTTGATGCCGCCCTATAATGAAGCCTTATTGGTGAAAACAATTGCTCGACATTTTCCACCAAATATTTCCGCCATGCTTATCGGAACTCAAAGTTTAGAGGAAGCAATGGTCAAGCTTCGTCAAGCGGACTATTATGTTGATTTTTCTTCGCGATCTAGAAATTCGAGAGAGTTATATCCAAATGTTAGACAGAATTCCTCAAGTGGTAAAAACATGGTTTTAGGAGAAAGACAGAATCATCATTCCAATTCCAATTACTATTCGCGCGAAAACCGCCCACCATTCAAGAAAGAGTACGATATGAATAAGCCAAAAAGGGTTGCGGTCTTAGACGTCGATGTTAATGATTCAGAAGGGCTGTCGGTAGACAATGTCAAGTCGGAAAACACCGGACGACTTCACGAATAGGAGATCCCGATGTGAAGTTGTTAATGAAGGGATCTCCCTTACCTCAAAATAACCCCCGCGAAGAGCTTTTGGATGAGTGTGATTTCGATCATGAATATTCGGAAACTAGGTCTCCAACAATTTTGTTAAAAATTTTTAATTTCGAATTCCCTGCATTGATAGATTCTGGAAGCGAAATATGTGCCTTGAGCGAAGATGTGTGGATGCAATTATCATCCGATCACGAACATATAATTTTTTTTAATTGCACAGGTGTCAGAGTTACAGGCGCTTTCAAAAATCGTCAACGTAAAGTTAAAAAACAGGCTTTGATTACTTTCTCGATTGCTGATCGTGAGTTCGTTCAGGAATTTTTAGTCATACCAGACTTAGCTTATCCTCTCATCTTGGGATGTGATTTTTTGCGCATTGTTCATGCTAGAATTGATCTGGGAGTGGGCGAAGTTGTGTTGAAACATGATAATACCTGGTTCAGTGTGAGAGAATACCATTTTGAGCATCAGCCACTGTCCGATTCCTCTTTGAAATTGAAAGCTATACTAGGCAAATCGATAGCACACCTTAAGCCGGAGTACAGTGGGGAATACTCTCCGTCGTCTGAAGAACTAGATTTTGTCATTCAGTGTTGCGATGTTTCCTCTGATGAAAAACTTGTGTTTCGGGGTTTGCTGGAGGAATATAAGAGTATATTTTCGGAAATTCCAGGTTTAACTCACGAGTACGAGCATGTGGTGAGATTGCGCAATACGGAAGGATTTTGTCTGAAGCAATATCCGGTTCCTGTAGGGCATAGAGAGGCGATACAATCCCAATTGAATCAAATGGAGTCCTTAAATATTATTGAAAGAGCACCAACATCTTATATTTCCCCTCTTATGACTACCCTTAAGAAAGACCAGACAGTGCGAATATGTTTAGATGCGAGATTCCTCAACACCGTTATGGAAAAAGAACACGAAACTCCAATGCCAGTGGAGGAGATATTACATTCAATTTCAAACTGAAGTTTTATGTCGTCATTGGATTTAACAAACGGGTACTGGCAAATTCCAGTATCAAAAAACTCGCGAAAATATCTGGGTTTTAAATTCAACGGAGTTACATATGTTTTTTGCGTGCTTCCGTTCGGTTTGTCTTCCAGTGTGAGTTCTTTTACACGGTGTCTAAACAGAATTTTTGGTCCAGAGTTCAGTAAATTTCTCGTTAAATACGTGGATGATTTGTTCATTATCTCGAGTACTTTCGAGGAGCACATTTGCCATTTGAGAAAAGTTTTTGGGCGGATAAAAAGAGCTGGTCTCACATTGAAGCTCAGAAAATGTAAATTTTTCAGACAAAACATTCCTTTCTTAGGATATGTTATTAATTCTTCCGGTTATTTTCCGGATCCAGAGCGAATTCAGGCCATAAAGGATTACCAACCTCCCAAAAATCCCAAGGAATTGCAATCTTTTGTGGGATTAGTAAATTTCGATCGTTCCTTTTGTGCTAATTTTTCGGAATTAATTGCCCCTTTAACTGAGCTTCTAAAGAAAAAAGTTGGATGGAGGTGGACTAATACAGAGGGTGAAGCGTTCAAGAAAGTTAAGTCATGTATACAACAGAATACTTTGCTTTATCACCCTCGTGAAGATGTACCATATTGTGTGAGTACTGATTCATCGGATATAGGTTTGGGAGCAGAGCTTTTCCAGATAGTAGACGGACAACATCGCACAGTGGCCTGGGCCAGTCCTCTTCTCTTAGATAGGGAGAGACGTTAAAGCATCAATGAAAGAGAGGCCCTTGGGGTAGTTTGGGCACTTTCTAAGTTCCGAATCTACCTATTAGGTAAAAAGTTTACAGTTTACACTGATAATAATTCGGTGACCTATTTGAAGACTTGCCGTTTGTTGTCTTCCCGTATAGCTCGTTATGCATTGGCTATACAGGATTATGATTTTGACCTGAAATATATCCCGGGCTCTCAGAATATTATATCTGATGCGTTATCTAGATATGCAGCCATTCGTCCTCCCACACCTTCAGATAAATTGTTTAAGTTGGTGTCCCTCATAAGAATGCCGAAAGATTTTGTCAATTCCCTAGAAAAGTTACCAGAATATCAACGATTCGATAAAAAATTGGGATCCATTCTTGAAAACTTAGGTATAGACGAAAAATTGGGTAAACGTTTTCTTATAAGGCAGGAATTGTTGTATATCAGAAATGAAAATGACAATTTTTACAGAGTATGTATACCAAGGTGTATGGTGGAAGGTATATGCACTGCTTACCACGAGGCTCTCGGTCATTTTGGAAGCTTCAAAACTTGGCAGGCATTGAAGCACGAGGTTTGGTGGAACAACATGTCACGTGACGTGAAAAGGGTGATAAAATGTTGTGATATCTGTCAAAGGGCAAAAAGCTGCTCTATGCCAAAGGTAACTCCTAGTGCTATTATTCCATCAGCGCCAAACGACTTGGTTGCTCTCGACTTATATGGGCCTTTACCACGTAGTCGTGGTGGAGTGGAATACATTTGTGTACTTCTGGATGTATTTTCCAAATATGTTACCTTATATTCATTAAAAAAGGCGACCACATCAGTTATCGTCAATAGAATATTGAAGGATTATCTTCCGAAAATGGGTCGAGTAAAATCAATTTTGTCAGATCATGGCACTCAGTTCACTTCGAAGAAGTGGAAAAGTGTTATGTCTGAAATCGGGGTGAAACATATTTTTTCATCAATCCGGCATCCTCAATCAAATCCTTCCGAAAGAGTAATGAAGGAAATTGGTCGGCTAGTTCGTACTCACTGTCATGAGCAGAATACAAAGTGGGCATGTGAAGTTCAGAAATTTGCATGTTTTTTCAATAGTCTTGTTCATGAATCCACAGGATTTAGTCCCTTAGAGCTTCAGTTTGGAAGCAAGAGGCCTAAGTTTTTACCGGAAAAATTTTCATCCTTTGCTATTGGTGCTGAGGAAAATAGTGATCATAAATTATTTCTTGCGAAAGAAAGCTTAGAAAATAAAGCATCGCGTCGAGCAGCTCGACATCAATTGAAAGTTTATAGTCGTCCGGTAGAATTCAACACTGGTGATGTCGTATTGCTCAAGGCAAATGTCTCTTCTTCTTCTTTGAAATCCGAAACGAAGAAGTTTTTATTGCTTTATGAAGGGCCATACGTAATAACAAAAAAAATAGGGGTGGCGACATATATCCTTCGGTATCCGAATAAGGAAAAAGAGAGAGGAATGTTTCATGTGAGTCACATTAAGAAATATCATTCTAAGAATACGGTATACGAGTAAGATGGGGAATGAGAGTTTTTAAAGAAAAAGAGGGCGGTTCAATTTGAGGTATATTGTATTTCATGTTATTTGTATTAATTATCCATGATCGGTCAGGTTGTTTCAGAGAGGTCGCTTATCGGGTTTTGTTTTTCAATATATATTCGACAAAATTTAAAAATTGAATTTTTCTATCGTACAGAAACTTGAGAAATCGTTTCAGTACTACGGGGGGCAAGTTGAACAGGTATAGTTTCTCGTGTTGAGGAGTATATATCTTTTCGTTGCGCACTGGTATGCGTCGCGACTTCACTTCAAGAAAGTACCTCGCGCAGTTCTAATTGATACCTGGTTCGAAAGGAATTAATCAGTTGTATAGATTAACAGCCATCTTAGCGAAAAACTGAAATAATTTGAATATAATTAAGACAGTGGTGCTTGGTGTTAGGTGAGTTTATTTTTTTTGGGATCATATAAATTTGTTGTTAGTTTGATATTAATTTTTTTGTTAGTTTTAGCACTGATTTTTCCTCAACTCTGTCATAAATAAACAATCTAGCAACCCCCTCAGCTAGGACTTTGATTTAAAAAATCCTGTTCCTGCTCAGCACTTAACA
This sequence comes from Adalia decempunctata, assembly GCA_951802165.1. Classification (NCBI taxonomy): domain Eukaryota; kingdom Metazoa; phylum Arthropoda; class Insecta; order Coleoptera; family Coccinellidae; genus Adalia; species Adalia decempunctata. The sequence goes on along the minus strand of OX637695.1, from coordinate 36,564,870 downwards.
ACATCTTCTTTCTGACATTGATATGTGTATTTAACCACGTGATTCTATGGAGAATTAGGTCGGATTTTAGAATTCTGAAATAATATTCATTCGCCTGATCGGGAGGACTCATCACCGGAAGCAGTAAACGGAATTAATGATAGTGGTGAAAGAGTTTTGGAAGACCACCCATAATATAAAAAATCAATAATCATGCTAAGCTCGTGGCCAAATACCATCCATAACCATTCCTAATTTGACGAAAATATCCTTCAGCTATCTCTGTCCCCATTGTTTTTCTTCAGATCAATAGAATTTAATTAATCTTTCTATTCATGTTCGAACGTGCTGGATTCTAATCCTATTAGCTCTCCTATCTTTACGACTACTGCTATTTGGACGATATGGATGACCAATTTATTTGGCAAAGATCGAATGCAGTATTTTTCAGCTAATAATAGAATGATCACTACTAGATAGCGATTTCCTGAATTAATATAACGCCTGCCAGAAATGGAATCTTCAGATTGAATTATAAAGCAAACAAAAGGCCAATCTGCCCTAGGCTATACCTCCAAAGTAATGAATGTGATGGAACTACGAAAACTTTACCAATTCAATTCTTTTTTTATTTAATTTCATACAAACGCTATTGAAACAGATATTGTAGTGGTTGACGAGATCACTGTTGGTTCAAATCGCGTCCCCAGATGACATTCGATTTTGTGATAGACGATAGACCTCCCTGTCCCTCCAGTTGTTGTCCTTATTGCAGACGCCGTGATCGTTCATGAAGGTTACTAGATCTCATCGGTGACGTTCCTATCCCTATACATAACCTACTCACACAAAATTCTGTTTATTAGTTAAAGGTCTTGTTTTTACTTTTCAGTTCAAAGTATTTGCTGTCTGGTTTTTTTCATTCCTCTTAAATAATTTGTTATTTCAATCTTTCAAATTTCTTTAATGAAAGGGTGGATCAGTGGAGTAAAATATAATATAATCCGATAAAATTTGACGAGAAAATAAAAAATCTCCAGAATAATCTGGATGCTTCCCTGAATATTAATTAAATATCACCGAACCGCAAAAAAATCAAATAATTCTTTGATCGCCCTACAACTTAACAATATTGTCAGAATGTTCATCAACATTGTCGAATTCTCATTTGGGAATCAGACCTTGTAAGTATTAAAATCCGTATGATGGGAAAACGATTGATGAGGTTCCAATTTATCTTCCACCAATGTGGGAGATAAAATTTAATTCTAAGGAGCATGAAATTATACATCTTATACAGTTTCTATTTAAAACTTATTGAAACCGGTCCATCTGGAAAATATTAAAAATAAGATTAATGAATTGAGACGTATGAATGATCAATGTCGATACAAACCACGTATTATGGGCCTACCGCACGATCAAGCTTCACAACAGTTTGGCTTGCGCAGGCATCTCGTACGTAAAGATTGAACACAACAAGCCAAGCCGTGGAGTTTGCGCGGTATACAGTTTTCCCAACCACACGCTCAGTGTTGATTGTTCAAGCCGGTTTGCGCAAGCAAAACTGTGGTGAACCTTGAGCCTGTGGTAAGCCTATCAGATTGAAATCAATGAAAAATAAAATGATACTTAGCACTTAATAGTATGTGGCAATGTTTCTATCAAAAAATATCCTCTGTGATAATTTGCTGCCAACTAACCACTAGTTGAAAACTTCTGAACGAAAAGATACACGTGAATTCTATAAACTCGACACTACACATCTACTACATCAAAAGCTCCGTGAAATATTCTCAAATTGGATCGATATAGCTTTATTAAACAGCAATTTAATGAAAAACCTTTCTTTATAAGATATTTTTGGGATACCGAGAAAAATATGTTATTTGTGATTACTAACTAATCTTCAAAAAAATCGAAAGAGCATATTATTTTGGTTGGAGAAATATGGATTTTGCAGATATGTATAATCGGACAAAACTAAGTGTTCTTGTTGAGAAATATCGAGTTTTTCACATTTGAATCCAATAATGTATAGTTAGAATATAGTACCAGTCAAAGACTTTCCCTGAATAGTAAAGGAAGGCACAAAGGAGTTTCAGATAATAAGGAATGATCGACATATATTCAAGGGCGTCAATAAGGGAAGGTGTTACTGGGGGTAACTCAAGGTCCATTTCAATAATTATACCTTCACTAACTGTAGGTCCTGTTGAGTTACAACAATTTTTGTGAAAAAAATTCTGCCGAATATCCCTCGGACATTGAAAATTGCCTCATAATCTTATGGCAAATTCATCAAGCTCGTTGCTTGGGAAAAGCCTCAGCCTTCGGCTTCGGTTACAAAGAGATGAGGATTAGATTGTCATAAAATTATCTCGTCTATTATCGATAACATAGGGACATTATTTCTCAAAATAATATGGAGATGAAAGAAAAAAGTATAAAATTTCATTCTTGTTAGTATTGTTTCCAGAACTTTCTGAGTAACCTGATATAATGTGAGCACCTAATTTGAAGAATTTGTCTTGGATGCATCAGTCATGAAGAATCGAGAACCTTTCTCAACTGAGATAACTAAACGAAATTGAATTAAAAACACATCATTTTGCGTTTCTAAGGAAGTTTCTCAATGAGGAGAAAGTTCTCCCGAGAGCCTTTTCGGATTCATACATTGCTGAATGTGAGATGATCTGCTTTCAAGGGAAGTTCGTTTAATTGCGACATTAAACTGAAGTAAACTGTGAGGCATGAAAAAACTTCCGTTTGAGAAATCATCCTTCACCTGGACACTTGACACGGTATAATAAACACGCTCTATTCATCATAACGTTCAGAGCTGAGCATTAAAAAACCGGGTTGCGTTTGCTGCTTTTTGGGTTTCCCATTTTCTTTTTGCATTGAACAAGAAAATGGTAATGGCTGCCAAGAAATAAATATATCAGGAAATGTCTCGCGGAAGTTCAAATGCAGTTGTCGATTTCGGATATTATTTTATTTGTTTTTATCACTTTTTTTTCGTATGTGTGGAGCAAAACGAAATGGTATCAAATTTTAATACAACTAACAGGTTTCATGGGAAATAGAGGATCGGTGAAACAATCCTCGTCACACCATACCACTACTATATGCAGATCACGAGACGCCACTGCGTGATATATAATTTATTGGATAAAATGCCAGATTCCAAGCCTAAAAATAATGGCTAAGCTTTATTGTTTCATATTCGGTGCATACGGGCATAAATTTCGCGGGGTAATTTTCTGGAATATTGAAACACGATATTACCAGCTAGTACTAGCTGACATATCATGAAATTGAAAAGAGGAGTAAGATGGCCTTTATAAACCACTCTGCAGTCTTCAAGGTCTGAGGAGAATATCATTAAATTTTGAATCCAATTCGATAAACTTATGAATAGCAATTTATTGTTTATCGATATAATGTGTTCTCATCGAGTAACTTGTGTCATTTTATTCCAATTTCTCAATTATGTGAGAAATTATGGAATGACAGTGTCACTGTGGTCAGTCAAATAGGAAAGAATTCAGCATTATTATAAGCAACACAAAGAAGGAGATGTGAGAAATAAGTTCGTTGCATTATCATACTTCTACATTGAAGGGTAGATAAATAATTATTTATTAAACGTCATCAACACACATGACTATTAGTCATAAAATAATAAATTAGGAAATTTGTGCGGCACACACTTTAAAAACAATCACAACATTCAAAAACAGAATAATATCACAGTTAATAAAAAAAAATACGACGGAATGTTTTTGTTGTCACTCTTGTTTTTGGAAACAAAATTTGAATAACATTTCGTTTGGTAGCAGACCCTTAATTTGTAATTTCTTTTTATCAATTATTTTTTTATATATTATCCAAAAACCTAATCATCATAAAAAGTCTTTTATATTACATATCGAAAAACAAATTATCCTGATCTCAAACAAACTTCAATTTCTCCAATTTTTTATTGAAATAAAATGAAACCACACTGTTGAAGGAGGTCATGATTTACATCGTTGACAATGCTCTTGATTTGAGGATATCTCAGAGGTGTTTACATTCACATGAAAAAAGAGCTCGATAGCTGTGTATATATTGAAAAGTATGCAATAATGTGTTGAATTGAATATCTTATGATTTAAATTGATGATTTGAGAGTATCTTTTCGATATAAATGTTTCATTTATACGAAACAAAATTCTCTATCTATATATATATGAAAGTAAGATGTTGGTTACACCATTTATAACTCGAAATCGGATGGACTGATTGTAAGGAAACTTCGTATATGGATTCGTCTACGGTATGGTTATTATAAAATACAATAAAACTTTGAAAATCGATGAAAATTTCACTTATGCAGGAAATGCTTTTCCTTCTTTTGAGTAAGGCCACTAGGTGTCGCTACAGTTACAGTTACGCTACACCTTATTCGTTGATTCTTTATTTGATATTCTCCCCGTTAGATGGCGATGTAAACAAATAGTGTGTAATTTGAGTTAAGAAAACGTCTTAGCGTATTTGTTTTCTGTGAAGTGAGATTAAAGTACATAGATACATAGACAAAGTACTTCAATTCGAATTTTCAGCGCTGTCTTGGCAGAACTAAAATGGTTTCTACAGTGATCAGAAGTAATTAATCATTGGAACTATTTTTCATCCATAAAATTCGATCGTGATTTATATTTCTATTTAGGTATAGCAATGAGAAAACTGTAAAGCATTCAAAGAAAAATTATATGTTCAACAATAATAAGATACCGCTTGAATAAAGACAATCCTTTTCGTGCGAATAACAATGTTACTAAAATTTTGTATTTTTTGCCTAATTTATCTCCTGCTTGAAAAAATAGCAATGATTAGTTGATACAACTTTAACGGTGGGTTTCATAAAGCGTAATCATCGTTGATCGGAGCTTGATATAGAATCAACTCGATTCGAGAGTTCAAAAATCAGAGAACCAAGCTGTTGGTCTCCGATCACCGGTGATTACGATTCGTGAAATCCACCGTAAGTATATCATTTAATGTTCGCCGGGCCAGCTAGTGTTAGATAAATGGAAGATTAGGGAATCGAGGCTTATAACATCTATTGCTAATTGATAAGTGAAATATGTTTGATTTGACTGCTTTTTACATTTATTTTAAATTGCGATTTTCATTCAATGTCATCGAATAAACCTTCTACCTTATACTAAAGCAGTTTGAAAGAAAATTATTATCAATCAGTATAATCTATGGTTTCATCAACGAATATACAAACTTGGGTGCAATGACCGAATATTTGAAATACTACATGATGATTTATGCAGAAAATAACGGAGACATATCTGTTCAAAATACTCAAATATCACGATGTTGCATTGTTTTTCGAAGATCATCTAACACATTTCAAACTTTCCATATCTATTTTCTTAAACCATCATGCAGTGTTTCAAAACATTGGTCATTGCCCACGAGTTTGTATTTTTGTTGAATATAATGATGAAATTATAGTTTGAAATTTAACACTGAGTATTTACTTAATGGACCAAAAGAAAATTATGAATTTTTTTCTCATTATACGATCGTTTTTTATTGAGGAAATTCGAAAAGTTTGAAATGTAAGTATTCGAAAAACAATGCATGCTTGAAAATTGAGAAAACTGACATTGACGATATAAAGAGGATTTTCAAATTCCTCAATCGAATCCCAAAGATAACTGCTATTCTATTCTTGAAATACACGTGACTCCGTGACAAGGCGAAGCCATCATCTACAGGCAAGTACAACAACTGACAAGTTGCGAGCGCTATAACAATACGCCTCGGACTATTTGGAGTTACCGGTCCATAGCCATTACGTATTCAAAGCCCGATGTAAAGTCAATTATGTGATTGCTTTCAGGTCCTATTAGTACAACGAGGTACACCTCGTATATGACGAAATCAAAACTGAAAAAGTTGAATTTGAAACCTTATGATGAAAGCCATCTCAAAACCAACATACGAGTATATCAAAATCCAGTGGGGATGTCTCAAAACGAGATTAGAAAAAAAATAAGAATGATCACACCAGAATCATTCTTCCTGAAAAGTACCCTCTAACACTCCTTTCGATACAAAATGTAATGATATGAATATTGTGTGCGAAGATAGATGAGTACTAAAAAACAAAAACGAATCGCAAAGATGAATGAGGAAATGCAAAAGGATGATTCTTCATTCAAGTGATGGAAAACTATGAAAGAACTAGTTGACAATGAAACTGTTCAAAATCCGTATTTTTATTTTTTATACCTCAAACTTCATGAAGCGAATGGACTTCTTCGGTAACAAAGATGACCCGGCGCTCTATGGTTTACCCTCCACTTTCGACTCTGTGGTCTGAAGTTCTGACAGGAGGGTACCCAGTTCCTCACCCTCACACTCTAATTTTTTAACGCGATTCAGCACGGCCTTGCTAAAACATCAGTTTGAAATCCAGATGTCCATACAGAGAAATCGTTCCGTGAGAAGAAGGACCTTGCACCTACACGAAGCCAAAAAAGCAGCATCATCTCTCCAAGGCCGATCAAATGTGAGTACCATCAGTTCACTGTTTACTTCGTAATATTTCAGTCTCATAGATAGATCTTTCCTTTAATTCTGATGGTGATAAGAATTGGTACCGCAGTCCATTATCCATGAGAGCTCTTGTATCTTATTAACAGAAACTATTATGAGTTTCATTCTGCTCACATATTATAATTAATATATGTTGGCAAGAAAGCTCCATTGAGCATCTGAGAATTCCCGGGTTGGAATTCACCTTCAGAAGGTGAAATGCATGGATATTCAACAGGTTGCACCATATGACAAATGGTTTTCCACTCCAAAAGTCCCAGTACAAACGTCAAGCATTCTAAACCCAGTGACATATGAAACTCGTTAAGTTATGATAGCCCCGTTGCACACGTAAATGTGAAAATTTACTGACATTCAAACTATATTTAAGATCGGTTGAATGTCAAGGGAAAAGTTCGATGAGCGTGACATTTTGAATTAGCGTCAGGTTAAACAGAACATAAAGTTCGGTGATACCAATAAATGTTATATGGACTCGCTTGATTAGATTTTTCATCTGAGCGAATAATGAACTTTGTGATTGGACAAAATTATCTGTTTATGTACGGACTGGTCGAATTACTTTGGTTCTCGCATTTCAAAGTGTTCCTAGAGCATAACGAGATTCATTCATTTTCATGAATGAAAATGTGTGAGTTCTGTTTGTAGATTTAACTGATTTAGGCAGCTCATAAATAGGAAATTGATTATGCTTTTCTTTCGCTATGTTTATTTATCATCATATAAGTCGAAACTGCAACGGCGAAATTATTTGGAAATAATAACTGTGTTAACAACCTTCTTGTGTTTGAACCTGGTCAATATATGCAAGGTTCAGATAGGGTGGAACCAGAAAAACCATAACAGCATTAAGACAAATCTTCAATAGCAGTAATGAAAATATACAGGGTCTTTCACGAGGAACCTCACCCATATTTATACGGGAAACTACTGAACGTATTTTCATGAAATTCAGCACTTATAAGTATTTCACGATGCTGATGAAATCTAAAATATTTTCAAGGCATGAGCACCTCCGGTTTTTCCGGAAATGACGTCAACTTCCGTTTTTCAAATTAGAACACCATTTTTTTATTGCAGAAATAGATTCCTTAGAAAATTTCAAGTTATTTTGATGTAACATTTTTCAGTTTTGGTTGGAAAATTCTCTCTGAGCGGGAAAATTCGAAAAAAAAACGAAAATAGAGCTCCGCTGAAACAAGAATAACTTCGAGGTTTTTGGATGGAAAATTTTCATTTTTGGGATTTTTCAAGATGTAAGATTGATGTATCCACTTTGAAAATCGAAATCGCAATTCATGATACAGGGGGTGAAAAAATCGCTTTCAAAGTTAGGGATGACAAAATCATAAAAAATCATTTTTTTCAAATTAGAACCCCATTTTTTATGGCAGATATTGAATCTACGTTAAAAAATAATGTGAGTGTATGCATCACACCCTTGCCCTAAAGTGGATATTTTCTGAGTTATTCACAAAAAACTGTTTTTCGTTTTGAATTTTCAGCTATTTCTTTTCCCTTCACGCCAAAAAGATGAAATTTTCAGGAACTGTTACTTAAACCATGTTTTAGATTTTACTACCCTAATATGCAAGAGAAAAAAGTTACAGGTTGTTCCTAAATAGATGGCGAATTTGGATTCGAATTTGTATCGGAAACCTCTTTATTTCAACTAATCGGCCATCGGTTTTCTCTCCAGTGATAAATAAATAATTCCTTGTGAACCATATGCAAAAACTTACCATGTTTCACATCCTTTTTTTTTAATGATAGATATCATTAATTACATGCTACTGAATAAAGAGGAATTTGGCAGATGTAATTAATGATATCTATCATTAAAAAAAAAAGAATGTAAAACATGGTAAGTTTTTGCATATGGGTTCATAAGGAATTATTTATTTATCACTGGAGAGAAAACCGATGGCCGATTAGTTGAAATAAAGAGGTTTCCGATACAAATTCGAATCCAAATTCGCCATCTATTTAGGAACAACCTGTAACTTTTTTCTCTTGCATATTAGGGTAGTAAAATCTAAAACATGGTTTAAGTAACAGTTCCTGAAAATTTCATCTTTTTGGCGTGAAGGGAAAAGAAATAGCTGAAAATTCAAGACGAAAAACAGTTTTTTGTGAATAACTCAGAAAATATCCACTTTAGGGCAAGGGTGTGATGCATACACTCACATTATTTTTTAACGTAGATTCAATATCTGCCATAAAAAAATGGGGTTCTAATTTGAAAAAAATGATTTTTTATGATTTTGTCATCCCTAACTTTGAAAGCGATTTTTTCACCCCCTGTATCATGAATCGCGATTTCGATTTTTAAAGTGGATACATCAATCTTACATCTTGAAAAATCCGAAAAATGAAAATTTTCCATCCAAAAACCTCGAAGTTATTCTTGTTTCAGCGGAGCTCTATTTTCGATTTTTTTCTCGAATTTTCCCGCTCAGAGAGAATTTTCCAACCAAAACTGAAAAATGTTACATCAAAATAACTTGAAATTTTCTAAGGAATCTATTTCTGCAATAAAAAAATGGTGTTCTAATTTGAAAAACGGAAGTTGACGTCATTTCCGGAAAAACCGGAGGTGCTCATGCCTTGAAAATATTTTAGATTTCATCAGCATCGTGAAATACTTATAAGTGCTGAATTTCATGAAAATACGTTCAGTAGTTTCCCGTATAAATATGGGTGAGGTTCCTCGTGAAAGACCCTGTATAGAAGGTCAGGAATAATTTAACAGAAAGTATTCAAGCAAACTTTCTTATCCTTCTCATTTTTGACATTCTTCCTTTCCTCAGCAGGGATATTCCACAGAATTCTCATCAATATGAATATGAACATCGAACATTTTATCAATCCATTTTTTTCAATGATTGTTTTTCTTTTCGCTACGCAATATATTTATTTCCCTGAATACTTATTCGTATGCTTTAAGTGATTACTTATTATATTAATATCCATAGTTTTTTGCCTTAGTTTGATTTCGCTTGATTTTGATTTTTTTCCAATTCGATTTTTGCAATAAATATGAAAATGATAACATTTCTGATTAGGGAATTTCGGGACCCTTCAAACGATGTATAACAAGCCCACAAGTATGTATTTAAAAATTCTATTAGCATTTGCTCTTGTTGAACCATTGTGGAGTAGGATATATAAGTGGACTATAAAGTATGACCTTCAAGTCCGGAAGTTATCGACGACATGACAAACTTTTAGGGCCATATTATGGATTTTTCTTTCTGTGATAAAATGATACGACCAATTTCATGAAATTGCTCTGTGCACGGCACGATCCAAATTACGGCCAATTAGAAACACGCAAGTATTTCTTTTAGTCTTCACTAGAAGTGTTCATAACAGTATCCCTACTACGTTGAACCTTCTGTGATACAGTATATGGAAAAATAGTTATTTATGATATGAGTGTTAAAAGTGACGTTTTATTTTGTGAGTAAAAAAGTTTGTGAAATGAGCGGAGCGAATTGAAGAATTTCACGAACAAAATAAAACCCAAATACCATACAATGTTTTTTGGACAACTGTCCTATTTTGATAATGAAATGGGCAAATTTGTAATGACAATAAACTTCAAAATGCATTTTAATATTCAAATAACCAAAAGGTTGTTGTGAATGGCAAACGTTGCCAACGTTATGATTACTAACAAATGAGAAAATACGCTGTCATTTGAATTTCGTTCCTGTCCAATTTTCGTCTTGGGTTTCTAACTACTTAATATGTTTGTCGAGAGTCCAATATTAATAAAAGTGACGATTTGGTTGTTCCTGTAGATATTGAAGAGTCTGCAAAAAGAGCAAATCTAGAACCTGTTTTCCTGGCATACTTAGAAGAAAAATCAAAAATATGCAGTTCATCAACTTTGTGGAGCAAATTTTCAATGATAAAGTCAAGCACCCTTAATAAAAATGGTGTGGATGTTAGTAAGTATTTTGAGGTAATAGCTTATTTAAAACGGAAAAGTGAAGGATATCGTCCCAAAAAATCGAAAATTCTCACTCGTGAACAAGTTGAAAGTTTATAAATGAGGCACCAGATGAAAAATACTTGATGGTTGAGGTTGCAACTATTTTCGGATTATTTGGAGCCTGTCGGCGTGAAGAATTGTGTAATTTATCAGTGGAAGATAACGAAATAACAAATAAATCATTGGTTATGCAACATCCAAACACAAAAACGAAACTCAGTCGTTCTTTCAGTATTATTGGGAAGTATGTTGACTATTTTCATAAGTACTTTGCACTGCGCCCTTCTGTCATCAAACATCGTCGTTTTTTCCTAATAATGCACTGCCAATCCAGTTGGTATCAATTCATTTGGGAAAATTCCATCTTTTATTGCCGAATTCCTCAAACTGCCAGAACCAAAGTAATATACAGGACCACGGGCGTAGCCAGGATTTATAACAGGGGGGGGCAAACCATGGTCATGGTCCAAGGTCGTTCGAAATGTGAAATTTTGGGATAAAAAGAAAAGGCAGATTCAATTCATTTTTTCTTTCAGGGGGGGCAGCCCCCCCCCCCCTGCCCCACGCTGGCTACGCCCATGTACAGGACACTGTTTTCGAAGAACCTCCGCTTCATTGCTAGCAGAATCAGGAGCAAATATTACGGATATGGTGGATGGAAGTCTACGACGGTAGGCGAGGGCTATGTTGATCATATAGCAATTGATGCATATAGAAATGTCATTGCTGAAAAAATTCTCCCAACCTCAACAGATTTTGGTTCATCATCCATTTTTCTCATCTGATTTCATCATAAGAAAATGGAGTGCTAAAAATATTTTTAACACGCTTCCACGTGAACAATCAATTTTAACATTGTTTGCTTCATTAAAAGTGTCACTTTTAATGGCAGTTGTACCAAAAAGTATTTTCTTATTTAAGGTTTTCATCGAAAATTTCCATCCGAATAGTAACCTTGAATCAAAGGAGTTATGTCTTGAAGTACCTCCAGGAACCGAAACATTAATGAGGAATATTCGAATCTTATATTACTTAAGTATGTACTTTCAGGAACCCACTTGTTGATAATTCTGAATATCCAGATCTGACTCTGAAAATTTGAGTTGTTTTAGACTTTCGCAATAAAACCTGTGTATGGTTTTTTGAATGTACGATGAGGAATATTCAAACAAGTTAATAACTTCACTTCAGTGCTTTTTTCAGCCCATATTTTCAATATGGAGGTCAGGACGTCATGATTCTCATTCTCAGCTACATAATATTTAGTTTTCCTGATTGATCGGTCTGAATTGAGAACTATCAGATTGAGAATAACAACTCACAATGATTAATTATCTCGAACCTGAATTCAGGACTGGCGAGAACTATGGAACTAAGTGTTCAATCAATAAATAATTGATGATGTTAGCTTGAAAAACACAGAACTCACTTCATATCACGTGCCAGCTCTTTCTATACATGCATTTCAAGCATTTATGATTTCTGTCTGGAATGAATTCGAAGAATTTGATAGCCAAAGACGAAAAATGTATAATATGAATTCGGATAAATAAGGAAGAGAGTCAACACGTTTGAAGACGACTTTGCGCTTTCGCCATTCAGTATCACGGCATTTGAAATGTCTGTCATTTTTTGACAGGATTTTGGATTTTGAATAAACTTATAGTCCATCCAAGAATTAATGGGCGCGTTCATCCGACTAAGCAGCTGCCGCTACATGCTCCTTCAAAAGTCAAAACCATAAGATTTGTTCGATTCGTTGTGTCAAATTACTAACTAATTTGACACAAATCATATGTTTTTGACGTTTGAAGGAGCGGTAGCGGTAGCTGCTTAGTCGGATGAACGCGCCCATTGATATCTCGGGCGGCTTTGGAAAATCGAAATTAGGTTGGTAATGCCCGTTCAGTGATATTTTGAGTTGCAGAATTGAGGTTGGTGTTGGAAATAACCCTGACATTTTTTGTGTCATTAATGTTTCGAATAAATTTGAGCAGGTGAAATAATAGTATATTCTAAAACTAGTTGCAGAATGGGTTCCTATTCCAATACGAATGCGAAATTCGAAAACGAGCGACGAAGGAGCGAGTTTTCGAACGCATGAGTATTGGAATTGCATTCTGCAACGAGTATTAGACGATATTTTCTCTATTTCACTCAAATTTTGTGAAATTCAATGAAAAAATTGCAATTATAGGTCCTAGTGACTTTCATATTGTATCTTGGCAGTTGGTGTGAATGTTAGGAAACACGAAATTTGACATTTCCAAATTGACGTCTGCTGAAATTTAAAAGGATCGGACGTCATTGCTGACAACCACAAAACGAAAAACGTAACTGAAAACGATGCTGTAATGAATTCATTACAGCACTGTTTTCAGTCCTGTAATGAACTCATTACGATACTGAAATAGAGAAATATCTTTAGAACATCATATAATACTAAAGCTTTAGAATGAGGCTCTTGAAGAGTGTACACTGTACAGCTAATAAATGGAAAGGCTTTCCAGAGCACATATAAAAAAAAATGAGAGAAGATTAGTCGAAATATTTGGGCTGTTGCTGACATAAAATCTTTTATTATGAACATGAGGAGGTCTGTCTAGATGAGGAAATAACAGTTGTGGTTGTTGAAACAATAGTAGGAATATTTACATTTCGTATTTTACACCTTCATTGTTCACAAATATTGAAAGTTACAATGTCATTCTTCATATATTAAATAAATCCATTCGTTAAGTTTTGTTTCTGTATTGATATCTATTACAATTTTTCCAATCCATTCAGTTTTCATGTAATCGTATGTGATAATTGGAAAAATTTTCATGTTCAGATTGCCTTACTTTGAAAAAATACTATTTAATTTTCAGGTTATTTCTATATTTTTATTGCTATGATGAAAGCACAGAAAACTTTCAGTTACTTTTCTGTAACTAGAAATAAAGGTGTGACTGGACTTCCAAGGCTTGTTCTGATGTCAATAATTCTTGGATGAACTATATCTTGAATCAAAGATGCATAGAAACCCTGGTGCAACGAATTCTAAAAAATTATGACCAAAAATTGTAGATCAAATCGGCACTCTTGATCGTAGATTGTGTATGAGAAATATACAGGGTGATGAATGAGAGATAGAAGATGAAGGCGATTGAACATAATTCCCACACCAAACGATATTTCCGATGAAGAGAGTGTCTGATAATTTTTGGCATAAATTTGATGGATCATTTCTTCAATGGATGATACGAATCGAATATCTTTCTGCAATTATGCTCAACCCATACTTAACAAAAATAACAATTCTACCATTCTCAATATGGCTGCCATGACGAATCAAATACTTCTCTATTGAGAAATCTTTCAGATGGAGTATAATCAATGAAAGGCGAATTTGAATCGCCAACACAGAGGGAGGTATTCTTGTAGCCAAAAATAACTCGCACTCGAGTCATAATTTCTTTCATTTCGTTGTTATTAATCCACAATTCCTCAGTCGGCGTTCACGCCACCTGAACAATATTAATTAACATCAAATGACTTTCGCAGATATGAGGACACGAAAGCCACAAACTCCGTTTTCCGGTCACTCTGTATTTCAGTGAAAAAAGACCGTTATTTTCCCGCTGACCGTTTTACTCTCGAAACCTGCACGACATGAAAGGGTTTTATGTCGTGCCCTTGCCTATTATTTACTGTCAAGGACCTTTAAAATTGATAAAGTTCCATACAGCTTAATCCGTTATTGAGTTGAGTTTAAATGGGGTCTTTGTGAGTGAAATCTGTTTTTTCCTTGAAAAAATTTCAAAGGCTTGGATTTCAACATATTACGGAGTTGTTTACTTCACTTCCAGTGCTGAGGAAAAGGGACTTTGAGCATTGCAACTTGGTTTGACACTTGATCGAAATTTAAAAATTGTTTTTTGAGAGTAGGTGAACAAAATTTCAAGTCTAATTTTTTTCTTATATACCTATCGTCCATAACTCCTGAATTTTTTTAGAAGTTACTCATCAGAAGTGCAGAATGAAACGACAACATTGTTTTTTGAATTTGCTCTTGCTTTTTTGCTGAATTTTTAGCTGAAAACAACCACTCTAATCTATGGGAGATGATCCCCCAACATAAGGGGCCTGTAGCGTTCCTCGAACACCTGAAGAACAGAAGTATCATCACTTGGAAGATCGGACCTGATCGAAAGATCCTCCCGATCCATGAGAGAGTTAGGACTTTGTGAAAAGGTTTTTTTAGCAGGTGAAGTATTTTTTTCTACTGCTCCTTTCTCGTTTTTCTTCTTTTTTTTCTTGTTACAGATATAATTTCAAGATATTTGCCTCCAGTTCGATGAAAAGGCTTGTTTTCAAGCACAAGGAGCTCTGTAACATGGATAGCAGCATATTTTTTGAACAAATTCAGTACTACCACACATACACGGGGAGACAGAGTTTTTTCAGAGGTTTTTATCTGTTCTCGTGTATCATACGAAGAATTGTATGGTACCCCGTTTACATTCCCTCTGCTAACACTTAGATTTGGAGCGGGAAACAGATTTTATTCTTTTACACAATCTGTTCCTTGTGGCCATTTCTTCACACGTGCCATATGCCATATATTGTTCGATTGAAGAAAACAGCATGTAATTCTCTCTTTCAAAAGAATATATATATATATATATATATATTAAGTTCCTAAGATATGGACAAAATAGTGTTTTTTTAATAGATACTCGACCTTGTATCTTTCAATCGTAACCAAATATTGAAAAATGGTATGTAAAATAGTTTTTTCGGCAACCGTCCGGGAAGTACCCACTTCCCGGACGCTTTTTCTTTGAGAAAGTAGCATTTCCCGGTCTAGGCCGGAAAGTACGTACTTCCCGGCCTAGGCCGGAAAAACACGTCGTTGTTGTCATTGTTATGATCATCACAATAGCAACGAAATAACGGATGACAGTTCTGTTCTGTGTTCTGTTTAATTCAAATATGAATCAAAATCAATAAAGAGATGTGTCATCTCATTGATTTGTAATTCTTCACGGTTGCCGAAAAAATATTGTACGCAACACGCCCGGAAATAGTTTTTTTGGACTCACAGACATCCAGGACTCGCCTCCGGCTCGTCCTAGAATCTTGTCTATTCGTCCAAAAAAACCCTATTTTCCGGACTTGTTACGTAAATTACTATTTTCGGCAACCGTCCGGGAAGTACCCACTTCCCGGACGCTTTTTCTTTGAGAAAGTAGCATTTCCCGGCCTAGGCCGGAAAGTACGTACTTCCTGGCCTAGGCCGGAAAAAAACACGTCGTTGTTGTCATTGTTATGATCATCACAATAGCAACGAAATAACGGATGACAGTTCTGTTCTGTTTGATTCAAATATGAATCGAAATCAATAAAGAGATGTGTCATCTCATTGATTTGTAATTCTTCACGGTTGCCGAAAAAATATTGTACGCAACACGCCCGGAAATAGTTTTTTTGGACTCACAGACTTCCAGGACTCGCCTCCGGCTCGTCCTAGAATCTTGTCTATTCGTCCAAAAAAACCCTATTTTCCGGACTTGTTACGTAAATTACTATTTCGTCTGATGGGATGAATCTCCAGTTAACATATACATACAAACAGGGTGTATTTAAAGGTGAGGCTTTTCTTTTGACAGATGGTAGAACTCATCAAAATTAGTCATTTTACCAAAATGTTTTTATATGAATTTTGCCTTTGTTTCGAGAAAATGAAACTAGAATTTTTTTTAGTTTCTAGCTGAATCTGAAAATTTTTTAAGTTGAACATTTCATACAAGAAATTTTCGGTAAAACGACTAATTTGGATCAGTTCTTTCACCTGTGAAAAAAAAACCTCACCTTAAAATACACCCTGTATTTATCAGTCCAGAAATTTAAACTGAAATAAAACACATTTTAATTAAGATTGAAGCCAAATTTTGTTTTTGTTTGAAAAATAATTTCATGACTTTGTTTTGAAAATAATTTCTGGCATATGTACAGGGTCATCCAGATTGCTTGATTTTGACTGTTTCTGGTACTTCTAGGCTAGATAGGTGAAAATGTTTAGAGGAGTCCTGGGTTCGATTCTCGTGAAAACTCCATAACTGAAAGCCGTTTCACGATATCTTCATTTGTTTTCAAGATACATATGACGAAATTTTGATATTTTGGCGATTTCGAAAATGTGCCATAACTTCTTCATTTTCTGAAGTATCTAAAAACGGCCAAAACTTCCTACAGGAACTTTTTCATTAGCAATACGAGACTGTATTCAATTATTTTTTATCTCTTGTATGAAGGTTGAAAAAAAACAACTTTCTTATTTTAAATACGAATGGTTCCCTTTTTTCGATCCTATATTATGCAAAAAAAATTAGCTCTTCGAAAATATATAAATGTCGATATATTATTGCCATATTTGAGACAGAAATGGCAAAAAAGTGGAATTTTCACTTTATGTTGAGTCTGTTATACATTATTCCATGAAAGTGAGGGTGGGAAAATAAAATATAGACATATATATATTTTCGAAGAGCTGATTTTTTTGCATAACATAGGATAGAAAAAGATACCATTCGTATTTAAAATAAGAAAGTCGTTTTTAGTTCACCCTTTATACAAGAGATAAAAAATAATTGATTACGGTGTCGTATTGCTAATGAAAAAGTTCCTGTAGGAAGTTTTCACCCTTTTTAGATACTTCAGAAAATGAAGAAGTTATGGCACAACTTTTGGTATTTTCACCTATCTAGCCTAGAAGTACCAGAAACAGCCAAAAGCAATTTGATTGACCCTGTACACCGCCACTGAGGAACCGCATTCGACCAGGGCCTCTATTCTTGAAAACCAGGGAGTAGAACGATCGAGAGAACGGCGACGTGGCCCTACTGCAGTAGGGCCACGTCGCCGTTCTCTCGATCGTTCTACTCCCTGGTTTTCAAGAATAAAGGCCCTGACCGATTTTGGACCACATTTCCGAGTAATTCAGGTCTTGATTATTTGTTTCAAAATCTGAATGGTATCAACCCAGAAGTGTTTTGGTTTCAACACCATGCTGCTAAACCTCATGCTGCCGTAACAATCGATTCATTGAAAGAAAGATTGGGCGATAAAATTATTACGAGAAATGGTCCAATTAATTGACCTCCAAGATCATGCGACATAATTCCAATGGATTATTTTCTTTGGGGGTTATGTCAAGTCATTGGTATATTCTGATGAACCAGAAACAATAGACGCTTTGGAAGCCATAACTCGTGTTATTGCTGAGATATGGCCTGAATTACTCGAAGAAGTGGTATATAAAATTGGTCTGGTCGAATGCGGTTCCTCAGAGCTCTAGTCGTGGTGGACAATGGACATAGGCCGGAAATTATTTTCAAAATATAAATGTCATAAAATTATCTTTCGAATAAAAGAAAGGCTTCAATCTTAATTTGAGTGTGTTTTATTTCAATTAAGAGTTCTATCACTAAAAAAATATTCGATACAAGTCAAAGACTCACCTAGTATCGGGGACTCCATAAAAGGTTTTTGAATATTGCATAGAGAAATATAAGTTTAATCGAATTTAAACGATCGTGAACAGCAAAATATGTTCTATCGGTTTGAAACGCAATAATTTAAATAAATGGTAAATACTGAATTGAACTGAGTTAATGAAGGCATATATAAAAGTTTCCAACTCATTTCAAATTCAATTTCAACAACGAAAACCTTTCTTAATTCATATGCCGATGAATTCGACTGACTCATGTTTAAATGAAAATAATTTTCCCACCGATTTCAGGGATATTTTATAGTATAACGAGAAAAACAACCCCATTATTCCCGCCCCTTCGAAAACAACGCAACGAAATATGGAACTTCCAAGATTGAAACTGAATGAACCCTGCTGTTCGAAGTTTTTTCATTTCTCTTCGTCAGATGATCGCTCTTCATGTAAATCTGAACCGGAGCTGCTGCCAAAAGACAGACTGTCTGCAACTTTAGATATCTCCCATTCTGACCTATTTCTTTAATCTAGGAAGATCAATCTATGAATTTGACAACTGTTGGAAGCGATAAATATTGTTGGTTTATGTGGAAGTGGATGGACTGAAGTGTTTCGAAAGTGATAAAACTATTTTTGAATCCATATTGCACTAACTTAGGTGGGTCAAAGCAAAAATCCATTATACACCTTGCACCACACAAAAGGAGCTGACGAGACGTATATCTTGCATTTGGATCATACTAAACCTACAGATTGAATCGTTGATGTGAACATTTTTTCAACTATTTAATTCATTCCATTTTTAGTGAGGAAGGTTCCGTAGCAACGATCGTTCCATCTCGATAAAACTTCCAAGTCGGTGAAACTAACAGGTTGGTTTTCCAGCGATAAATTTTTTTCTCAAATTCATAGATAGCTTCGGAAATGGATATCGTAGAAAAAACAAACAACGTTCAGTTGATCTATGATGAATTAAAATTTGCAAAATAGCGCAATCCCTGTCAAATGTGACCATATTACATGTCGAATACCACTCAAGAAAAAAAATTAGCTATCTTAGGAAATGGGAAATTTTAGTTGGTCTCCACCATTAGGTCTATTTTATGCCGATAGCCCTGAATTGAAGAAGGTTAGAAATTGGACATAAAAAACAACTGATTTATTGCAAGCAGTGTAGGAAAATTGTGTTAATGGCATTAGATCCGGTAAACAAAGACGAGGTTGGCATTTGAAAGATATGTTATGCGAAAAAAAATATGTAATTAAATTAAATTATAATTTGGAAAAGCATATGTTTTGCATCGCATTTAACTAAAATTTGTTTTATTTCATTTACTTTTAAAAAGATATCGTCCTTATTGGATAATCCATCACATTGAATTTCGTTGGTCGAAATACCCCTATCTGGGTTCATTCTTCATTCCAACTTTCTCCCATCGAAGAAGTTGTCTATTCTTTCCTTTCGTGAATCATCATAATTGGTATTTATTTAAAGAGTCGCAAAATTCAAGGTTTCGTTGCGACATATTGTTCAAATATATAACAGTAGCCGCTTGCACGGAATTAATTTCAGCTTCGTACTATTTTTATTGTAGTGACGACGAAAGGAATGGACGCTGCGAAAAAACTGAGATGATGTGCTGAGAGGTTAATTTGGGATCCTTCATAGATGAAATTCTTATTCGGGAGGATAAATCTGTAGAAATATACCTACTTCCAATGGTAGTAACGATTAGTAAAGATTTTCCAATATATATGTTTATTCAATTAAATATCAATAATGCCAGTCGTAGGCATTTTTTGCCTTCTTGTTCCATGGGAACTGTAGCATTTTAATTTCATTCTCGAGAATTCAAATTGCTGATTATGTTTCTGTATACAGGTGTCCCAGAAGTCCCGCACTTCCTTGAGGGGATCGAAAGTGAAAAATATTCTAAGCCCAAATATCCATGTTTGAAATTTTTTGATAAAGAAGTTAATCAGTAATTAATTAATGAAAGTGACCCATCAGGCGCGCTACAGAAGAATGAGTAAGCAGTTGGGGACGCGAGAGTGAGACGCCAGAGCTGCTGCCGGCTTTACACGCAGTAAACCGAGACTGGCGTCTCACTTTCGCGTCCCCACTGCTTACTCATTCTTCTGTAGCGCGCTCCTGATTGGTCACTTTCATTAATTGATAACTAATGAACTACGTCATCAAAAAATTTCAAACATGGATATTTGGGCTTAGAATATTTATCACTTTCGATCCCCTCAAGGAAGTGCGGGACTTCTGGACACCCTGTATAATCAATGAAATAGATTAAATGAGTAGGATACCCAAACGATGGTTATCATGGTGCCATCAGAATTCAGAATATCAATATCAATAATTGCATTCAGTGCAGTTATCAATCACTATGACAAAACGAGTGACTTTGACAACTTCATTCCAAATCGATTAAAAAATGTCACGTTTTAGCAATGGGAATTATCAAATTAGAAATGCGCTAATGTACGAAAAAATTTCCAGAAATACAACCTACAGTCACAAATATATTTGGAAAATATCAATGAAATTTTTCTGCGAACGAGAATATGAATTATATGGAAATAGCTTATGAGAATTGAAGTTGATACGAAAAGATTGGGAGGTCAATAAGGTAAAAAAAGATGGTACCGCATTGACAGAAGCAACGGTGTTGAACGTTCCGCGCAAACTCTGTCAAAGTGCTATAATGACTATAATAAAGAATTTTCCAATAACAAGAGGTGTTATTTTGAATAGCCCACCATTTCGGTAGATGTAACTTTTGAAGCTGGCTTTTTTTTGACATTTGACAAATATAAACTACGCCAATAATAAAAATGGAACGATACCCGCCTCAACAACGAACTGAAATTATTAAAATTCACTATAAAAATGATGAAAATTTGGCAGAGACGATTCCTGAAACGAGAACATTGTTGGGACGTCTTTTTTTTTTAAATTGACATCAAAACGACAATATCACATCACCACGACTGTTCTTGAAACCAAATCGACCATGGGAATGGTACGATCATGTATCTGTAGAAAGAAATACTATAAATGGATGGACTGCATCTGCTGGTGAGGCAATTGGCTTGAATGTAAAAGCAAAAAGATAACAAAGCATTCGAATAGATCTACTGCTGTCAGCGAATTGGCAAAAAATGGCGTGGAAGAACAAGAATTGCTGATAATTACTAGTCCAAGCAATCAAAATTCTGTGAAACTATACTCAGATCTCGATTAAGAACACCACAACATAATCATAAATATTAGGCGTGGTAACAGATCTTCTATAGTATAGAACAGCAAACGATCTGATGTTAAGTTTGAATTTTGATAATTGTACTCTCACTAACTCTTCATTTAAAATATAAAATTTCCGTTATGAATTTTTTAACATCCCCCATACATTGACGAATGTCTCATAATTTCAGGACAAATTTCTCAAGATTTCATTGGTCACAAAATTATCTCGCCTATTATTAATGTCTTAGGGATATTACTAGTGAAATTTTTTCCTTAATGCAAAGTCAAATCACATTAATCTGTTGTGGATTAGACAAGAACGACATTTCTGTCAGTTCAAAAAGCCTTTAACTGAAAATTAATTTCATTCAAACCCTTTTTTTTTTCAGTATCAATTTTAAGTTGCTCCAGATCCCTATCAGCAAGCATAAGATGCTTATGAGGTTCAGAAGCATCAATTTTTAATTTCACAAAATCTTATATCGATTTAAACCCAAATCTCATCGATCACGTCATTTCTGAAAGTCCAAATTTCTGTAATATCTTCTGTAGCACTGACACAGTCGAAATTCTTTTCGTTTCTGCTATAAAAGATAACTGAATAGAACGATGATCAAATGGATCAAATACTACACAAAATACAAAGTATCTATATATATAAAAGAAAGATGTTGGTTACACCATTTATAACTCGAGATCGGAAGGACTGTAGGTTATGAAACTTCATATATGGATTCGTCTACGGTCTGGTTATTATAAAATACAATGAAACTTTGAAAAGATCGATGAAAATTTTACTCATACAGGAAATGCTTTTGAGTAAGGTCACTAGGTGTCGCTACAGTTACAATTACGCTACAGCTTAGATTGCGATGTAAACATATAGCGTGTAATTTGGGTTGCCTCCAACTCTGCGCTGTTGACCAAAAAGCAAAATGTCTTTGCGTAGGAGTAGGTACAGATCTCAAAATGATTAGATTTCGTTGAGATATGAGGGAGAATTCGTTCTTACCACTTCAAGTGGCGCTATTCACTCATTATGACTGATTGTTATATACTATACTAAACTGGTTATTGGTTATTTTTACAGTTTTAGTCATTCAAAACCGAATAAGGTAATCGTGAAGGTACTATATTTGATATTATCACCATTACATGGCGATGTATAGAACTTATAGTACCATGAAAGGCTATTACCAGATCAAGAAGCGAATGAATATCACAGTGAATTTTAATCGAAATGTCAAGTAAATCGGATTTTGGCGATCGGGTTCAATCGTGAATTGTCCATTCTCATCTTCTCTCATAATTTTTGAAATGTTTTCGAATTTCTGTTTGGGAATGAATATGTTTGCCATAATTAGTAATTGACATATTATTTTTGTTTCTGTTCTGTGTGACAGCCCAACATGGAAATCTCGCTGCTCCACCAACTGAGATGTTTACCAATTATTTCAAGCTGAGCACCAAAAGGCTAAGATGTTTAAAGTAATGGCGTGAGCACTAATTAGATTTTGACTAGCCAACATTGAGAATATTAGAAAAGTTTCGTTTTTTCCACTTCAGAAAGCGCTATTCACAAAATAAGTTCTAATTTTATTAGTTGGTTCAAATATTTGAATTCATTCTGGTGAACGTCAAGAAGTCAAGAAGGAAAATAAGAAAACGTCGTAGCGTATTTGTATTCTCTGAAGTGAAGTCAAAAAACCATAGACAAAGTACTTCAATTCAAATTTTCAGCGTTGTATTGGCAGAAATAAAGTGGTTTATACAGTGATCGAGTGATCAGAGGTAATTCATCATTGGAACTATTTCTCATCCATACAATTCGATCGGGATTTATATTTGCATTCGTGTTGTCATTCATTACAAGATAGGAACTGCAATGACAAAACTGTAAAGCATTTAAAACAAAATGTTGTATGTTCAACAATTAGATACCACTTAAATGAGGAGAATTTTTTTCGTGCGAATAACAATGGTACTAAAATTTTGTATATTTTGCCTATTTTATCGCCTGCTTGAAAAAATAGCAATGATTAGTTCATACAACTTTAACGGTAGGTTTCACAAAGCGTAATCACCGGTGATCGGAGCTTGATCTAGCACCAACTGGATTTGACGCTTCAAAAATCAGAGAACCAAGGCGTTGATATCCGATAACTGGTGATTACGATTTGTGAAATTCACCGTAAGTATCATTTGGGCGAAACAAAGTTCGCCGGGCCAGCTAGTTAAAATTAATGTATAATGTACTAAAACAAAGTAAACTCCCAAAGGGAAGGAGAATTGAATATAGCGAACAAAACATGTAGGAGCCAATTTTCGAACACTGTGCAAACTATATGCGTTTTACGAACAATACAAATAAAATGCAAAGGGGTGATAAAGTTAGGCAGTTTACTGCTTCATAACTTTTTGTGTCTTCCCTTTTGGCAGCCAGCTTTTTTTCTTTCGAATAAACAACTTGAAATATTATCATTTCTCCGAATTATTCTTTTCGTGACGATAGTCGGTACAGTTTCTCTTCGATCTCTGCATATGGCCATTTCCATTGGGTTGGCAACTGCTTCCCCTTAGCGTCACCTGACTACGTTCAGCTTTGGGGGCAAATTTGTGGCTGTATTTATGGAAATGGTTGAGTTACAAGGTTGCAATTTCAATTCGATTTCGTGCAAATTTTTAAAAACTTTTGGAAGGATCGGACTTATCAATCTATATTCTTAAGACATACACAAACACCGGTGTGCTATGTACGGATGTCCCTGCCGAAATTTTTGTATTTTTCGGTGTATTAATAATAATAATAGAAACGATTCCATCATTCCCATTGTCCAAAGCATTTAGGGCAAAGGACACCGCACTTTCCTTATGGCAAATGGCGTTCCGTCAAACGTTCTAATATTTTAGTATAATGTAGTACTCGATCTGCTGATCAAAAGTGTCCATGGCCCCAACTCAATCCTATGACTAGTTTTTTAAATACAGGGCGTTGAAGTTGAGAATTATCTATTTTACTACGCTCGTATTTCGGAACAGAATCGAATGAACAACAACAATTTTTCTCAAGAAACATTTCCTTTCATCCCCAGGGAGCAACCATATAGAGGGATATGACCGAAAATCGTTACGAATACATAATTCAATGCTGCCCGATTTTGAAAGTATAAAATGTGTCAGTTCCAGAGCGAGAACGTTCGCAAAATAAAATATTTCACTAGATATGTTGTTGTTACATCGAAAAAACCTGAAATAACCAGATTTCATATTCATTATTATAGAAACTATTCACAATTAGGGTTAAGTGGACACCCTATATTTTTGGGTTGATTTAAGATGTTTGTTTGATTTTTTCAGAACATATAACCATGGACTTCAAAGAATACAGGGTGATTCAGTCATGAAATAAACTGTGAACCTCACGAAAATACCCAAAAACGACCTTTTTTTCATCGCCCTCTATTTCAAAATCAACTACGTTGAGTTTTCCTTCACCACTGTACTTAATATAAAAACATCAATACGGCTGAGATTTTTTATCCACTCCCTATGAGCCGCTTTTTTTATGCTGGAATAAGAATAGAATAACATAAATAATTAATTTTCATATTACATGAAAAAAAAATTTGTCATAGAAAGTGGATGAAAACTCTCAGCCGTATTGATGTTTTTATAAAGTACAGTAGTGAAAGAAAACTCACACCTCAACGGAGTTAATCTTGAAATAGAGGGTGATGAAAAAAGAGGTGGTTTCTGGGTATTTTCGTGAGGTTCACAGTTTATTTCATGACTGAATCACCCTGTATTCATTGAAGTCCATGGTGATATGTTCTGAAAAAATCAAACAAACATCTTAAATCAACCCACTTAATCCTTATGGTGAATAGTTTCTATAATAATGGATCTCCCAGTACGAATTCTGGGTATTTCAGATTTTTTTGATGTAACAACAACATATCTAGTGAAATAATTCATTTGGCGAACGTTCTCGCTCCGGAACTGACACATTTTATACTTTCGAAATCGGGCATGCATTCAATTATGGACAACCCTGTATTCGTAACGATTTTCGGTTATATTTCTCTATATGGTTGCTCCTTGGGGATGGAATGAAACGATTCTTGAGAAAAATTGAAGTTCATTCGGTTCTGTTTCGAGATACGAGCAGCGTAGTAAAAGTGGGTAATTCTCAACTTCAACGCCCTGTATCTCAAGAATTAGTCATAGGGTTGAGTTTGAGCCATGGACACTTTTGATCAGTAGGTCGAGTACAACATTATACCAAAATATTAGAACATTTGACAGAACGCCATGTGCCATAAGGAAAGTGCGGGGTCTTTTATGCCCAACCGACATTTTGACCTAAATCCACTTTTGCTTTGAGGGGGAGATGCTTTAAGGGTCATATCATGATTCAGTCTTTGACCGTGCCGAAACGGTCCAATATGCTATATACAAAAACATTTTCGCATAAGCCGATCGTATACGGCCATACATCTAGCCTGAAAATTCATCTTGCCGGCTTTCCACTCTGCAAACAGACCCCATTCCCATCAAACAAACGGCCCCAACTCCACCGACATCGAATTCGAACGAAACGAAGTTTCTACAAAACCTTCCAAGCCATATTCTATCTGATAATTGGGGGAAACCCCATTTCCTAACCTGTTACTCCATCGACCCTCTTTCATTCCATTCCGGATCAATTACAGCCTGGTGAAAAGCTGCGTACCGCTCACAACTTGTCGTGCACCCAACCAGACACGCGGTCTCACTAACCACTCACCAATCGGCCGAAATCACTCGGAAGAAAACGGAAAACGGGGTTGAATTTCCGCACTTTCGCCGCACGAACAGCACGATTTAAACGAATCAACTGAAAGAACTTAATATCGCGTGTTGGTTATTATTCGCGACGCCAAAAATTACATTATGAACACTGACATATCTTCCTTGGACTGGCGCCTACAATTCGGAACAGCAGGACCGTTCTCAGCTGGCAATCAAAATAACGCGGCTCTAGGTTGTGGCTCGATTCATCCTGATACCGCGATTATTATACACTATACACTATACAGTGGGTCCAGATTACCGGTATTTGAAGTGGTATTTGTCAGCTATTTCCTTCGATAAATACACCCACTTAGCGCGTTCTACATCACCAACCTAATCGAATAACATTATTCGCTGTACAGGAATTGGCAAAATTGGTGACACCTGAAAAACAACATTTCAACCCTATGCGATAGAGAAAAATGCATAACACATTTTGGTAATCTTTCTTCCAGAAACGCATAATGCCATCAACCATCTTCCTACACATCCATAATTTTTCTCCGTTCCTGTTTTAAGATTAACTTAAATAAAAAATAAAAACTTAATAAATACGATTTTATATCAATTCTATGGCTTACTCTGACTTTGTGCAAAGATTTCCTCACAGAGATATAAAATAGTTATGTTTTTTTATATAAACAATAGTTTATAATATTTCGAAAATACACACATCGTCAATATTCCGTGAATTGGCTTCTCTCAATGCTCTATCCAAAGGATTATCGAATGAATAATTGGTAGGACAAAATCTGATCTTGAATAGATATCTATTTCCAACAGTTACTGTACTACAATTCAATAATGTTCTTCAAATAAGATCAATATTTTCCTCTATTTCACCTGCAATATATTTTATAGAAAATCTTTGTCTGTTACACTTAGCTTTATGCAGGATGAGACGAAATTATTTATTTTGGATTGATTATACAGGGTGTCCCAGGTTCGAGTGCCTATTATACGTTTCTGGAGAACTGGACATATTTGAAATCCGAAAATTGGGATTATGATATTGTTCAGAATTCTCTACTGAGCTAAAACATTCTTGGTGCCTGAGCTCTTCTGGTTACACAAGGATATAATAGTTTATTTCATGACGGAGCATTCAATGCTGAATACATTTCTATTTAAATTATTGTACTCATTCAAATTATCGAAAAAAAACGGAAAATAAGTCAAATATTCATGCTCTGCATTATGTTAATTTTTTTATTCTCAACATCCTGATTGTAAACTGTT
The DNA here is from genome assembly GCA_951802165.1 of Adalia decempunctata. NCBI lineage: Eukaryota > Metazoa > Arthropoda > Insecta > Coleoptera > Coccinellidae > Adalia > Adalia decempunctata. Next base: position 36,537,438 of record OX637695.1, on the reverse strand, counting down.
CTAATAACGTCAAAGTAGAACGATGTGGAACGATCATGCATATTTTGAATTCCATATGTATCATCGAAGGGTGCTTCAAATTTTATGTCGAAAACTGTGATTGTTGGGTAGAATTTCAGTTAACCAACTGAAGTACGGTTCAATTTTACTGAATGAGAAATTTACCAAATTTCTGAATGAAAAAATAAGAGAGCTAATGGACTGTATATATATTTATAAGGTTTTATTGAAACCCAGCACAAATGAAAGGATAAATGCACCCAAATTAACAATTGCAAGGTCTTACCTATCTCAGCAAAACGGCCAAACAGATCTCGTCGGTTACTCCTATTTCCATGAACAGAGTAATCGAGCTCGACAAACGAACATGGAATGAAGCTGATGACTTGAAACTCCGTTGATAAAAATGTCAAAGTAGGAACACTTATCCTTGTGGCAGAATAATAACCACGCCACTGGTAACAGTCTTTTTCGAACTAAATTCGCACAAACGAATGTTCTTAAATGAATGTAATTCGAATGAATCGAAATCACTAGAATTGTGAACCAAAAGAAAAACTGAACTTTTCCAAATTCAAGAAAGGAAACAGAAGAAATTTAAATTAACGGTAGCAGATATATTCACGATTAAGGCAATCAATGAACTGAATGAAAAATGAAATGAAATTAAATTAATTTTGAAGGGAATAAAAATGAAAAATTCAGAAAAGTTTATCTGAACCGTTCACTTGGCGTGAACAGTGATCGAAAATTAGCCATAACTTCTGTTTTTCAAATTAGAACCCTATTTTTTATGATTGCGTTGGATTCTGCGAAGAAAAGTGAGGATAGCACTCTAAGATGTTCTTACTCCTAAATTCGTAATTCCTGAGATTTTCTAGATTTTTTAGATATATACAGGGTGATTTTTTTAAGTGTTTCATTAGACGTATTCGGGGAAGTAATTGCGATACAAATTCAAAATTTTGTATTTTTGTAAAATTTGTAAAATAGCCAAATCTACTTCCGGTTCTACCGGAAACGAATGTGAACTTCGTTAATTCAAATTCAACACCCTGTATATTTATACATATTTGAATTCTTCGTTTAATTCTGCAATGACTTGATACATGATATGCGCAACCACATTGAGCGATTGTTGAGTTATAGCCTGATTTCCAATGTTGTTGACAGAATGATTGTCACAATTAGTAATTATATCTTCAGAATCCCTCATTGTAAGAATTTTTTTTGCAACATTGCAACAAAAGAAAGAACGCTGATACTACTTCTTATATAAATTATGAGGAAATCATATACAGGGTGTCTGAAACAAGGGTTCGAAGTGAGCCTCAATAAAACCATGAAATCTCATTATTTTCAAATGGTTACCATATAATTTGGTAATTCCGATCGATTTCTCTTCAAAAACTACACCATTTCCAAGTGTATTTCAGAAGGCGTCAATTGTATTTCAGAAAACATCACTTGTATTTCAGAAAACATCACTTGTATTTCAGATTAGTCAATTGTATTTCAGAAAACATCAAATGTATATCAGATTAGTCAATTGCATTTCAGAAAACATCAAATGTATTTCAGATTAGTCAATTGTATTTCAGAAAGCGTCAATTGTATTTCAGAAATCATCAATTGAATTTGAGAAAACATCACTTGTAATTCAGATGAGTCAATTTAATTTCAGAAATCGTCAATTGTATTTGAAAACTCTTATTCGAGCATTTTTCAAATATTCGCCACAAGTGTTTTCTGGAAGACTTTGGGGTTCATGGAGCATGGGGGGATTGTCTCGATATTACCTATACGTTGGTCAAATTCGATGCAGTCGTGGAGAAATGATATTCCTACTTTCTGAATTACAAATGACGGTTTCTGAAATACAAATGACGCTTTCTGAAATTCAATTGACTAATCTGAAATACAATTGACGATTTCTGAGATTAAATTGACTAATCTGAAATACAATTGACGCTTTCTGAAATACACTTGGAAATGGTGTAGTTGTGCCAAACATTTCATGCCTTTAAAATCAGAAGTTTTGCCGTTATCGAATAAAATTCGAATTTTACGACTAAAGCCAGGTTTCGGTCAGTCAAATTCTTTGGTATGCAAGTCTTTTTCAAAGAAGACTATGTTAGGAATTGTCATCCTCAATTATTTTTATTGATCAAGCAATATTTGGTCATTATCTGCTTTGTTCAATGGTCACATTCGCCGCAAATAGAGAACAGACTTTTGATATATCATTCTAGTGGACCAAATCATTATTGCATGTTCTGCATAATGCTCGATCAATTAAAATAAGTAAGAATGACAATTCCTAACATTCCTCACATTCGTTTCCGGTAGAACCGGAAGTAGATTCGGCTTGAAAATATTTTACAAATTGAGTTTAGGGACACTGAAACAAAAATACAAAATTTTGAATTCGTATAGCAATTCCTTCCTCGAATGGCTCGAATACTTCTAATGAAACACTTAAAAAAAGTTCTGAGGAATGTTTCAATGCTCGGTGCTTTCGCCATTTTGCATCAACGGTACATTTCATTTTTGTGAAGCGATATTTTGGTGTTGGAAAGATCTTTTATTGTTTTTTATGATAGATGAGCTCATTTATTGTAGGGCCTATTGGGTAGAATCCATAGGTTCGGAGCAGAAAATATGCCTAGTTTCGTCAGAATATTTAACTTTTCTAGGTTCACTCCAGGCTGTTTCCTCGTGATTCTGAGATTTCCTCCCGAAACTCCGAACTCGTAAAAGCTACAAGCTTCGAAGCTTGTAGTTTCTGAGGGAGACCTAGGAGTAATCAATATAATCAATAACAATAACTCAGTGTTTGCAGTTAAGTCACTTGACGATACCATTCATTGTATACTGCCCTCTTCTTGGACAAGCAGTGACCCTCACTCACGAACGTGTAGAAACACTGATCAATCAAAAAATATCTACTTCAACTCACCATGCTGCACTTCACATTATATCAAGCTGTCTTCTTTAAATTGTTCGAATTGAAGATTTTGCTCGATGAGGATCCATGCCAAAAGCAAAAAGACCTTTTTTCAGTATTAGGAGTTGCCTGCCAAGCCAATTACAAGCGACTCCATGCGTTGGGAATGATACTGAAGCAGGTTTCTTGTGAAGGGACGTTGAAGGTCATTGCCAGTGAACAACTGCTTCAGCGGCAAAAAAATTTCCTCAACGCATCGTGATGGGTGAAGAAAAATGGATCCATAACTGCAACCCAAAGAAAAAGGAAAGCCCATGCTTCTACATCGTCGCTTCGGCTGAATATTTACGCTGCGAAGGTTATGCTGTACTTCCCCTTCAAGGATATTGGTCACTATCAGGAGCAGTGCATGTTTTCTTCAAAGACTTTAAGATTATGGGACTCATTTGGAATTTGGTGGGTTGAATAAGATGAATTCAAAATGAAACACCGATCTACATAGTAAAATAATCTATTCGAACATTAAATAAATGCGTTCTATCCACTGAGTACTGAATACTTATTTTTTATTTGTATAGATAATACCAATTGAACAGATTAAAAATGCAGGAGATGCTCTCTGTATGTAACAACGATTGCTCCATCTTGCATTTTCAATTTGTCCAAAAAAAATAGCTGATTACAATAATTTGTTTCGTTCACGTGTTGTCCATGTCATCTGTTGATTCACCCTCCAGTGTGAGTCTTTGCTCTTCCTTCTTTTTCAAAGCAGATTTTTTCTTCCTTCTGTTTATAACACCGTCTTCTTCATCCATCATTCTCAGAATGGACGTTTGATCCGAAGTATCCAATGGCGCGACAGATATGTCTCGAACTGCCCTGAATTTACCGCAATTGTTCAGATGTTCGTTCTCTAAACGGAAGAAGTTCCATATGAATCGTCTGAAAAAAACATGAGTAATTATCTCATCGAAATTTAGGGAAGCTAGAGAATCAGTTTTTAACATCATTGTAAGAGTTGGTGATAAAATGGAAACAAAATGCTCCATTCCCTTCATATTGTTTTTCTTACCTGAAAACTTCCAAAGGAGCCAGCAGCGTAACCATCAAATCTGCGTGCACATATCCCATTTCTGTGAGTGACATGGAGAAAGCCCACGCAAATCTCAGGATCAGATCTTCAATGATTCCGAAGTAGTAAAACCACTGCAAAACATTTTCATTAATGTCAACTTAACTACAAATGCGAACAATGTTGAAACCAGCTTCCATTAGGCTAACAATGCACCCACTCGGAAGCAAAAGCTCATACAGCGGGAACGTGGGTGATTTATTGTTCGGAAATGCATTCGAGAGAAGTAGAAGAAAAGTCACAAATGCGTGGAGAAATACAAGGTGATTTTTTTAAGTGTTTTATTGGACGTATTCGAGGAACGAATTACGATACGAATTCAAAATTTTCTATTTTTGTTTTAGAGTATATGAACTCAATTTGTGAAATATTGTTAAGGGGAATCTACTTCCGGTTCTACCGGAAACGAATGTAAGCTTCGTTATTTCAAATGTAACACCCTGTAGTCCCTGTATATTTATACATATTTGAATTATTCGTTTAATTCTGCAATGATTTTATGTATGACAAGAAGGCCGTCCCAGCTTCGCCCGGGTAGAAATTTGTTTCAAGCGGCGGTTTCATCTTCAACCTGCCATATCTTTTGATGTACTCGTTGTAATTGTATGATGTGAAGGGCAATTTCGTTCTAAATTAAATACTGGGGATAAATAACGTATTAGGTTGGATGAGGATCAATACCCAATTCATAAAAACACACTCCCAAATAGTGCATAATTTTGGAGAACATCTGATAACCATGAACAGGTAATAGCAAGTTAATCTTGAGAGATAGATATATGCTATCACGGACTTTTTTGTAGAACTATTTAAGAGGTACATTTCCGTCATACATTGTATCCACGTAAGTCTTAAGGTTTTTGCAGCGCTCGTGAAAATAGCTGATTATGGCTGATTTTTTTGTAATTATTGAAGTTATAGTAGGTATCCTTTAATTTTTCGGGTTAAAAGTATAGCCTATGTCACTCAGGGATAATGTAGCTTTCAAAGGGTGAAAGAATTTCTGAAATCGGTCCAGTAGTTTCTGAGCCTATTCGTATCAAACAAACAAAAATACAAATCTTTCCTCTTTATAATATTAGTATAGATATGCGCAACCACATCGATTGTTGAGTTATTGACTGATTCTCAAATTTTTTTACAGAAAGATTGTCACAAATTAGGTGTTTATATCTTCAGACTTCCTCATTGTAAGAAATTTTTTGCAACAGTGAAACAAAAGAAAGTACGCTGATACTGCTTTTGTATAAATTATGAGGAAATATTATACAGGCTGGGAACCATATTATTTTTTAATTCCGATCGGTTGCTCGTCAAAAACTACTTAGAGTGTGCCAAACATTTCATGTCTTTGAAATGAGTAATTTTGCCGTTGTCGAATAAAATTCGAATTTCACGACTAAAGCCAGGTTTCTTTGTCTAAACATCAGGTTTATCAAGATAATTTTCAAGTAGGCTATGTCAATAGTAAGAATATGTCAGTTGTAAACTAAATTTTTTTTATTTAGTCATCATTCATTATCTGCTCTGATTATTTGCCACATCAGCCGCAAATAAAAGACAGACTTTTGATATATCATTCTAGTGTACCGGGTTTTTCACTATAATCTGACCCCCCCTTTAACTTTGTTACTAAAGGAGATACAAAAAAATGTTTCATACAAAAATTTCACGAAATCAACTGAGGTTTTTTAATATGACTTCACGAACTGAAATATATACAAGGTGGCCAACATATTGATGGCAACTTCATTTTTTCAAATGGAACACCCTGTATATTTTCCTATATTTGGCTAGCTCTTTTTCCCCTAATTTCGAATATGTAACATATGTTGGTCTATATCTCTTATTCTGGGCACCACAGAGTTTCAAATTTAAAGAACAACCTGGCAAGCTCAGCAATAACTTTTCAAGTGGCAGGCTGCGATTACTCAAAATGCCCGTTTTTTGAGTTATCTCCTTAGTAACGATATGACATACGTTATCATAACTCCAAAAATGGGCATTTTGAGTAATCGCAGCCTGCCACTGAAAAGTTATTGCTGAGCTTGCCAGGTTGTTCTTTAAATTTGAAACTCTGTGGTGCTCAGAATAAGAGAGATAGACCAACATATGTTACATATTCGAAATTAGGGGAAAAAGAGCTAGCCAAATATAGGAAAATATACAGGGTGTTCCATTTGAAAAAATGAAGTTGCCATCAATATGTTGGCCACCTTGTATATATTTCAGTTCGTGAAGTCATATTAAAAAACCTCAGTTGATTTCGTGAAATTTTTGTATGAAACATTTTTTTGTATCTCCTTTAGTAACAAAGTTAAAGGGGGGGTCAAATTATAGTGAAAAACCCGGTACCTTATTATTATTATAGCTTGTTTTGCATAGTGCTTTATCAATGAAAATATGTAGGAATGACAATTCCTAACATAGCCTACTTTGAAATAGACGAGCATACCACTGAATTTGACCGATGGGGCAAACCTGGCTTCATTCGTGAAATTCTGTCAATTTCAGTGGTATGCTCGTCTATTTCAAAGTAAGCTTTGTTCGGAATTGTCATTCTTACTCATTTTTATTGATCAAGCACTATGCAAAACAAGCGATAATAATAATAAGGTACACTAGAATGATATATCGAAAGTCTATCCTTTATTTGCGGCGAATGTGACAAATAAACAGAGCAGATAATGAATTATGACTAAATAAAGAAATTTTAGTTCAGAACTGACATATTCTTACTATTGACAAAGCCTATTTAAAAATTATCTTGATAAACCTGATGTTTAGACAAAGAAACCTGGCTTTAGTCGTGAAATTCGAATTTTATTCGACAACGGCAAAAAGACTCATTTTAAAGACATGGAATGTTTGGGACACTCTAACTCTAAGAATTTTCATAAAAACAAAAGGATTCCACTCTAAGGCTATCTTGTTCATCTACTACCAACCAACAGTGCCTCAGAAACGGGTCATATAACAGGAAGATTTTCAATAAATTCATTCTTGAGCCCAATTAAGACTTTACAAGAACCGCAAAGATTCATTGAAAGATAGGCACTTTCTGGGTCCATCTTGTAACTTGTTCGACTAGGCTATCAACATACTCTCTGTTTATTAAGGTCGATAACTTGAATTTCTTGGCGAAAATGAATATCAGATGTCCAGCTCTGCTTCTTTGCATCTTGAACAAAATGTCTAGCTTTTTAATCGTTTTATAACCATCTCTAATATTCATGTGCAGTATAGTGGCATATATTCAGAAGCTAGATTTTTCACATCTTAATTTTCAATCCCTCTCGCTGAGAAAAATCATTCAAAATATGAAGATATATTGTACTCACCATAGAAGAATATACAATTTCTTCCCTGAGAAATCTGTTGTCGCCGGCTTTCGAATCGAATAATCCCCAGTCAAGCTTTATGTCCCAGGTGTAAGCATAACAGGAACTCAAAATAGAAGCCGCAATCCAAAGGTAGAAAAAGGGATTATCGTCCATACCTCTCTCTGAAATTAAAATCAAATAAGTCAACTCTCATTGTGGCCAACATCAGAATGAGCACAACGTATGAAGATTAGTAATTACACACACTCTTTTATTTGATGGTTGTTTATAAGTCAATGAAGATACTTCGGAATTCAAATGAATGTCGTTTAGTAGGTACTCACTAGAAAAAACTGTATTCAACGCAGAAAATATCACTACAAAGAAAGAAGTCGAATATTTCACCGCATTAGCCAAATGTGGAAAAGTCTCCTTAGTATCCCTGTATCGCCTCAAGCACTGTGCGAAGCGGAACCAAGCTGGAAGACACGCCATTATAGGCCTGATGAACATGTGGTTTTCTACGCAAGAGTTGTTATCTGAAACGGACAAAAGATTAACTTTATCTTGGTATAAATCTTGTTCTCTCACCTACACCCTTGTCCCAGTCAGTGATGGTAAGATAAAAACATAAGAAGTATTGCATATCGACGAACAAGCAGACCAGACTGTTTAATTGATCTGCTATCCAGAACTCAGCAAAAGTAACATAGACGAAAGGGGTTGTTACTATTCTTCCCTAAGAAATGGAAAAGGGCTGTTAAGGACGTTAAGGTTTAGCCTATTGCCGAATATCGTAGGATTATAAATTCAGTGACTATCATCAGTCTCTATTTCCAAGCTGCGAACAAACATGAAGCAACGCATCTCTTGAACACAAGTCATGGTTACACTGTAATCTGTAATAACACTAGCCATTGACGCGGAAATACGGAATACTTCGTTCCTACACCTTTATTCATTTAAGAAAGTTATGTTTATTAGGTCATTCTTTTGTTAACTGCCCTAACAAATGCATAATGAAACTCATACAGAACGGATAAGTAGTTATTGGAATGAACGAGGCTATATTATATTTTTGAAATTGTATGAAAATAATGGGTCAACAAGGCACTGAAAGGAGTTTTCGAGTGGTGGCCTATGCATATTGTAGGTAGATTCTCATTTTGCAGAATAGTAGACAAAATTCATTGCTTAAATTGATACTTGAACAAAGTTGAAGTTCACAAAAATCATTATTTCCTCTGTTTTATGGTGACTAAAAATCAAGGGAACCATTTCAACCTTGGTAACATACACTGCGCAAAAAAATTAACGCGCATTCTGAAAATCTCAATTTTAATGAAAGTTAACTCTACATTGAGTTTATAACTTATTTTTTATGTTCCCTCGGGAAGGTTTTGAACGAAACAAGACACATTAAATGGAAGAAAAATTCAGGATTTCACCGAATCTTATGTGAAAGAAGAGAATGAACAATTTTCAAAATACTGAAATGCTGATAACTTATTTAATACTTGGTATTTCCACCCCTTGCGTTAATTACAGCTCGGCAAGGACGGTTCATACTCAAAATGAGTGATCCTAAAATGTTCTGATCTAATCCTTCCCAGATTTCTCCGAGTTGGATTCCTAAGTCATTAAGAGTAGCTGGATGATTTTCTGAACTTCTCAGCCTTCTATTGAGGTTGACCCAAACCTGCTCAATTGGATTGAGAGCTGGACTTCTTGCTGGCCATTCCATTCGAGAGACTTCAACCTCTTCAAGGTACTCCTGAACGATGCGCGCACGAGGGGGTCTGGCATTATCGTCCATAAAAATGAAATTTTCACCAATGTATGGGGCAAATGGCACTACATGCTCTTCAAGAATGTTCCTTATATACTTATCAGCATTCATAGCTCCATTATCAATGACCACTAGGTCTGTGCGAGCAGTCAAAGATATTCCACCCCATACCATAATCGATCCTCCCCCGAAACCAGTAGTATTCAGGAAATTGCACTGAGCATATCTTTCATGTGGACGTCTGTATACAGAGGAACGTCGATCACAATCGTAGAGGCAGAATCTAGACTCATCTGTGAAGAGAACTCTTTCCCAATCGGCCTCTTCCCAATGGATATGTTCTCTCGCAAAATCCAAACGCGCCGTTCGATGGGCTGGGATAAGAGCTGGGCCTCTTGCCGCGACACGAGGCCTTAAATCATATTCTCTGAGGCGATTTCTTATTGTCTGAGTGCTAATTTGCACCTCATGAGTTTGCTCAAGCTGATTTTGAAGGAGGCGAGCGTTTGCAAACCGTTGTCTCAACGAAGAAACTCTCAAGTAACGTTCTTGAATGGCAGTTGTTACCCGTGGTCTACCCTATCCTGATCTTCGGACATTCATACCTGTCTCCCTGAATCGCTGCAACATTCTGGACACACTTGCATGGGAAACTCCAAACATTTCTGCAATGCTTGTGTATGTCCACCCCTCTTCTCGCAAAACTACCGCTTGGGCACATTCCTCTTGGGTCAAATTGCGTGTTTCGCGTTGCATAGCGATCGAGTGTAGAAAATCAAACGAAAGAAAAACTGTTGATCACTAGAATTGATCGAGAACAACTGATTTTAGAATGGAGCCAATACATTCAAAACATTTCAAACGTTGAAAGTGGATAACATATGCATGCATAATTCTGATAAAAATAATTATCATTGAGAACACCTTCAGTTGTAGAATAAATTTGAGATTTCCATAATGTGCGTTTATTTTTTTGCGCAGTGTAAAAGAATAACCTTAAATATCGGGTGTTTTTTCAGAGTGTTTGAATTTTCGATCGGGATAACTCAGATAACTGTGATTTGACAGAAGGTTGAAACCATGTTGTTTTGACATTTCTGTTCAGTAAGCATTGACGAAATATCATGGAAAGACGCAACAACGTTCACCAGAGCAGCTTATTTGTCGAATTATCGATAGATTTCGGACAATATTTTGTCTACTCGATGTAACAACAACAAAAAGGCAAAGAAGGTACTGTACGTAGAGAAGGAAATATCGCTGCTATAAATGATAGTGTTAATGAAAATCCAATTTTGTCCATTCGTCGACGTTCACAATAAGTTGGACTCTGGGCATCCACCACATAAAAAATTTTGCGTAAAGATCTTGGTCTACACCAACAGAAGATCCTTTTTCAAGAACTAAAGATACTTGACCATAATTAGCGTCGTTTGTTTGCTGATTGGACCCTAGAACAGCTTGAAGTTGATCCACTTTTTTATCGCAAAATCGTGTTGAGTAAAGAATCTCATTTCTGAATGAGAGGCTACGTAATCAAGCAAACTTGCCATATATGGAGTGAAAATAATCCTAAACAACTTCTGCAGGTTCCATTTCATTCTGAAAAATTCACTGTATGGTACGTGCTTTACACGCTGGTTGGTTTGCCATTTTCATTCGCAGTTTGGAATTAAAGAAGCATGCAAAAATTTCCATTATTCATCATATTCTTTCAACTTACCAATACTTTCAAGGCCCAAAATCTAGCCTCGTGCCTCATAATCTTCAGTGGATTCAACAAGAATCCCACCATGAGCAGAATCAGAATAAAAGGATTCACGTATGCTGGAATGCCAAGTTCCCCACTGTATAGGAATGATAATACTGATATGGACCATATGACGCCGAATATAGCTGCCAATTCTATTATGTGCTGTTCCGAAAGATGGTTTCTTGGATCCATCTCAAAGATAAGCACGTGATTGACGCCCGATGAACGCCACCCATAAATGTTTATGCCCCATAGGAACAAGAATTCGATGACCAGGAAAGGTCCTCTATATAGTCTGAAAGCTATCCTCCAGTCGTCTCTTTCTTGATGAAATAAACCTGGAATTTTTCACATCTCAAATGAATATCCAGAAAAATGTCTTGAAGAAAAATTGTTTGGATATGAATAGGTACGACTGAAGTTTCTAAGAACTTAGACAATGGAAATTTCATTTAATTGTGTGAGAACGAATACACTGAGGTCTATTGGAATGCCATCGATCGATATATGGAAAACCATATCGGAAACCCATACCTGGTTTCATATTTCAAATGAAACACCCTGTATTACTTCAAATATTCGAACTCCCAAATTTATTTTATCTATGTTCATTGTCCATCATTTCTGAAATACAGGGGGTTCCTAAAAGAGTGTATCAAAAGTCAGCTGTAGATTTCCCATGAAAAAATATTTTTTTCCTTTCCATTTTGTCCTCCGGGTCACCGGGTCTTCGATTCCGAGATACAGGGTGTCAAATATTGATATATATTTTTCAGTTTTTTGCTTATATCTCTGGAACCCTTCGAATTACAGAATTGAGTTTTGGTACACACAATGTCACTAATAATAGCTACTTTCATGCACTTCACCCAGTTTTCTCGAAAACGGTTCATTTAAGAGCAACTAACCATTATCACCTTCTTTATGTAAAAAACATTGGCGCATGAGAATTTGCTGTGCAAATGCAAATAAGTCCAGTGGTGTAAAAGTTGGGGGGTAAAACCTCTGTGCAAATTCAATATCTCCGCCACTGGCACGTCTAATAAAACTTAGTGAAGTGTAAAAAGTAGCTAATGTTAGTGACAATATGTGTACATAAACTCAATTCTGTTATTCGAATGGTTTCTGAGATATTAGCAAAAAACTGAAAAAAAAATATAGATTTTTGACAGCCTCTGTATCTCTGGAACGAAAACCCGGAGGAAAGGATGAAAAGAAAATTATTATTTTATTAGAAATCTACACGTTGTCCGTTGACACTCACCCTGTATCTTAAATTAATATGTATTTTATTCGCAATAGTTTAGTTTATTTTTTCTACATCACAACATAGTCTAGAAGGGCCATAAGCCGATCAATCAATCTTGTAGAAGAAAATGAAAGGACATTTCCTGTTTTTGAGTTATGAAGGTGCCCCAAAAAATTGTTGGTATCTGGGCTGTTGCTCTGTAGACAAACATTTTTGGAAAATGAATTATTTAATTTCTGCCATAATTTTCTATCAAAGAATACGATGTTGAAGTATTCAACCACAAATTCTGAGACACCCTGTATAAAAATTTCAGAATGGAGGCTGCAACGGACGACGAGCGATAATATAATATATATGTAAAAATAATAAAACACTCGGGGTGGATTAACGTGTTGTTTATTCACAGTTTACCAGTGGGCTTTATTCGTACAGATTAATAATGTGTACGCTCCGTCAGGAAATACAAAATGGCAGGTCATGTTGTTGTTTACTAACTCCACTTTGTCGGCTTGCTTGCGTCTGGTTAGAGAGCGTGGTAGAGAGAGAGCGTAGAGAGGGATCATCGAAAGCCATCGCTTCAGATCACAGAGTGTTTGACATTAGGCCTACGCTATGGTCTCAGCTTATTATTATATCAATTTATAAGGGGGTTCAAATTTCACATTGCTTACAAATATTATATCTCATATTTTACACCAATATCGCTCCTAATGAAAATGGATCAAGCGGGCGACGCTATAATATATAGTCCATCCAAGAATTATTGACATCTCAGGCGGCTTTGGAAAATCGAAATTAGGTTGGTAGTGACCGTTCAGTGATATTTTGAGTTGTAGAATTCAGGTTGGTGTTGGAAATAACACTAATATTTTGTTCTGTCATTAATGTTTCCAATAAATTTGGCAAATAATTGAGCAAGTGAAATAGATATCTTCAGAATGAGGCTGTTGAAGAGTGTACAGCTAATAATTGGAAAGGCTTTCCATAGGTCATATAAAAAGAAATAAGAGAAGATTAGTCGAAATATATGGGATGTTGCTGACATGAAATCCTTCATTATGAACATGATGAGGTCATAACAGTTGTGGTTGTTGAAAGTTGAAACAACAGTAGGAATATTTACATTTCATATTTTGCACCTTCATTGTTCACAAATATTGAAAGTTACAATGTCATATAAAATTCTTCATATATTGAATAAATCCAATCGTCAAGTTTTTTGTTTCTGTCTTGATATATATGTATATATGTTTTACAATTTTCCCAATCCATTCAGTTTGCAGGTAATCGTAGGTATGAGATAATAGACCATATTCACCGTCGCGATATTGTTGTGCGACAATACCAACTACCCAGGGTTCTCAAAATCGAATAAAGAAAGTCACCAAATTCTTAGGACCGCGAAAGTTTAATTGGAAATATTTTGGTGTCAGTTTTTTATTTTTAGATCTATTTCTTGCCGAACAATTACTGACACAGCAATCATGGCCTCCACTGTACTGATATCTACCCATATTTCCTGTATTTTATCACAAAATACTTAACCAAAGTTATCTCATCTCTGGAAAATATGAAGGTTTTGATTTGAAGAAAAACCATTGCTATCTTGTAGAGAATCTAAAAACACATCTTCCACAAAAAAAAATTTTTTCGAACACGATCGTCTCTGGAAAATATGAAGGTTTTAATTTGAAGGAAAACCGTTGCTGGGTCATTTTTCGAATTTCTCAAGTCCCAGGCGGCATCCCAAAAAATTCTGAGAGTGGTACCTTGTGGAGCATGCTTAGCAAACACATCTCCCACAAAAATTTTTTTTTCGAACAGGATCATCTCGGGAAAATATGAAGGTTTTAATTTAAAAGAAAACCGTTGCTGGGTCATTTTTCGGATTTCTCAAGTCCCAGACGGCATCCCAAAAAAATTTGCAAAGTGGAATCTTGTAGAGCATGCTAAAACACATCATCCACAAGAAAATTTTTTTCGAACATGATACTCTCTGGAAAATATGAAGGTTTTAATTTGAAGGAAAACCGTTGCTGGGTCATTTTTCGGATTTCTCAAGTCCAATACAGCATCCCAAAAAATTTGGAGAGCGGTATCTTGTAGAGCATGCTAAAACACATCATCCACAAGAAAATTTTTTTCAAACACGCTCATCTCTGGAAAATATGAAGGTTTTAATTTGAAGGAAAACCGTTGCAGGGTCATTTTTCGAATTTCTCAAGTCCCAAACGGCATCCCCACAAATTTGGAAAGTGGTGTCTTGTAGAAATTGCAAAAACACATATTCCACAATTTTTTTTTTCGAACACGATAATCTCTGGAAATTATGAAGATTTTAATTTAAAGGAAAACCATTGCTGGGTCATTTTTAGGATTCCTCAAGTCCCATACGGCATCCCAAAAAATTTGGAGAATGATATCTTGTAGAGCATGCTAAAACGCATCTTCCACAAAAAAAAATTTTCGAACAAGACCATCTCTGGAAAATATGAAGGTTTTAATTTAAAGGAAAACCGTTGCTGGGTCATTTTTCGGATTTCTCAAGTCCCGGACGGCATCCCAAAAAATTTGGAGAGTGGGATCTTGTAGAGCATGCTAAAACACATATTCCAGAAAAAATTTTTCCTCTAACACGCTCATCTCTGGAAAATATGAAGGTTTTAATTTGAAGGAAAACCGTTGCTGGGTCATTTTTCGGATTTCTCAAGTCCCAGACGGCATCCCAAAAAATTTGGAGAAAGGTATCTCGTAGAGCATGCTAAAACACATCTTCCACAAAAAAAAATTTTTCGAACACTTTCATTTCTGGAAAATATGAAGGTTTTAATTTGAAGGAAATCCGTTGCTGGGTCATTTTTCGGATTTCTCAAGTCCCAGGCGGCATCCCAAAAAAATTTTGAAAGTGGTATCTTGTAGAGCATGCAAAAACACATATTCCACAAAAAATTTTTCTTCAAACACGCTCATCTCTGGTAAATATGGAGGTTTCCAGATCATTTTTCGGATTTCCCAAGCCCTGACGGCATCCCAAAAAATTTGGAAAGTGGTATCTTGTAGAGCATGCTAAAACACATCTTCCACAAAAAAAAATTTTTTCGAACACGATCATCTCTGGAAAATATGAAGGTTTTAATTTGAAGGAAAACAGTTGCTGGGTCATTTTTCGGATTTCTCAAGTCCCAGACGGCATCCCAAAAAATTTGGAGAAAAGTGTCTCGTAGAGCATGCTAAAACACATCTTCTACAAAAAAAATCAAAAAAATTTTTTTCGAACACGCTCATCTCTGGAAAATATGAAGGTTTTAATTTGAAGGAAAACCGTTGCTGGGTCATTTTTCGGATTTCTCAAGTCCCATACATCATCCCAAAAAATTTGGAGAGCGGTATCTTGTAGAGCATGCTAAAACACATCATCCACAAGAAAATTTTTTTCAAACACGCTCATCCCTGGAAAATATGAAGGTTTCAATTTGAAGGAAAACCGTTGCAGGGTCATTTTTCGAATTTCTCAAGTCCCAAATGGCATCCCAAAAAATTTGGAGAGTGGTATCTTGTAGAGCATGCTAAAACACATATTCCACAAAAAATTTTTTCTCGAACACGCTCATCTCTGGAAAATTTGAAGGTTTTAATTTGAAGGAAAACCGTTGCTGGGTCATTTTTCGAATTTCTCAAGTCCCAGACGGCATCCCAAAAAATTTGGGGATTGGTATCTTGTAGAGCATGCTAAAATACATCTTCCACAAAGAAAAATTTTCTCGAACACGATTATCTCTGGAAAATACGGAGGTTTCCAGATCATTTTCCGGATTTCCCAAGCCCTGACGGCATCCCAAAAAAAATGGGAACCACCAATTTTATATAACCTCTCATACCACATACCATACTAATAATCTGAAAGTATTTTTGACCGTTGGTATTGTCGCACAACAATATGGCGACGGTGAATATGGTCCATTGGAAACATTTTCATGTTCAGATTGCCGTACTTTGAAAAATTACAATTAAATTTTCAGGTTATTTCTATATTTTTTATTGCTATGATGAAAGCACAGAAATTTTTTAGTTACTTTTTTGTAACTAGAAATAAAGCTGCGACTGGACTTCCAAGGCTTGCTCTGATGTCCATAATTCTTGGATGGACTATATATTCCGATATTACGATATTTTGCTATGATAAAATGACATATGTCAATGCAAAGCCATAATATATATTATATTATCGCTCGCCGTCCGTTGCGGCCTTAAAGGAGTAGAAATAGAAAACCCTAAAGCGCGAACTCGAATAGTTCGCAAAACGTGTGACTTTCACCGCGTCTTGGTGAGTTTTACGAGTGGAAAACCATTTTTGTATTAAATTGACGTCTAATAACTTATCAAAACTTCACATTTGAAAGCTTCATGTTTGAAAACCCTGTATGTTATTTTGTGATACTCTAGAATTCGTGAATTCACATTAAAACGCTCCATAACTCCAAAACTATTGCATAATGGTATATAAAATACTCTTGAAAGGACCCCGCACTTTTTCTATGGCAAATGGCGTTCCGTCAAATTTTCTAAAATTTTGGTATAATGTAGTACTGACCTACTGATCAAAAATGTCCATGGCCCAAACTCAATCCTATGACTAGTTTTCGAGATACGTTGAAGTTGAGAATTACCCACTTTTACTACGCCCGTATCTCGGTACAGAATCGAATGAACTTCAATTTTTCTCAAGAAACATTTCATTACATCCCCAGGGAGCAACCATATAGAGGAATATGGCCGAAAATCGTTACGAATACAGGGTTACCATAATTGAATGCATTCCCGATTTTGAAATTAGAAAATATGTCAGTTTCAGAGCGAGAACGTTCACAAAATGAACTATCACACTAGATTTGTTGTTGTTACATCGAAAAAGTCTGAAATACCCAGATTCATACCGGGTGATCCATTATTATAGAAACTATTCACAATAAAGGTTAAGTGGACACCCTGTATTTCTGGGTTGATTCAAGGTGATTATTTGATTTTTTAGAATATATCATCATGGACAAGAATACAGGGTGATTCAGTCATGAAATGAACTTTGAACCTCACGAAAATACCCAAAAATCACCTTTTTTTCATCACCTTCTATTTCAAGATTAAATCCGTTGAGGTGGGAGTTTTCTTTCATCACTGTACTTGATATAAAAACATCAATACGGCTGAGAGTTTTCATCCATTTCCTACGACCAGATTTTTTTTATGTATTATGAAAATAATTTATTTATGTTATTCTATTCTTATTCCAGCATAAAAAAAAATCTGGTCATTGGAAGTGGATGAAAACTCTCAGCCGTATCGATATCAAGTACAATGGTGAAAGAAAAAAAAGGTGGTTTATTTTGGGTATTTTCGTGAGGTTCAAAGTTCATTTCATGGCTGAATCGCTCTGTATTCTTTTAAGTCCAGGATGATATGTTCTAAAAAAATCAAATAATCACCTTGAATCAACCCAGAAATGCAGGGTGTCCACTTAACCTTTATTGTGAATAGTTTATATATATATATGGATCACCCGGTATAAATTCTGGGTATTTCAGACTTTTTCGATGTAACAACAACATATCTAGTGTAAGAGTTCATTTTGTGAACGTTCTCGCTCTGAAGCTGACATATTTTATAATTTCAAAATCGGGCATGCATTCAATTATGGATAACCCTGTATTCGTAACGATTTTCGGCCATATTCCTCTATATGGTTGCTCCCTGGGGATGTAATGAAATGTTTCTTGAGAAAACTTGAAGTTCATTCGATTCTGTACCGAGATACGGGCGTAGTGAAAGTGAGTAATTCTCAACTTCAACGCCCTGTATCTCAAAAACTAGTCATAGGATTGAGTTGGGGCCAGGGACACTTTTGATCAGTAGGTCGAGTACTACATTTTACCAAAATTTTAGAAAATTTGACGGAACGCCATTTCCCATAGAAAACGTGCGGGGTCCTTTGTTGGGCAATCCAAAAATATCAAAATTCCCAAACAGTATAAGTATAGCATGTATTTCCGGAAGTGCTATTTCTGCAAAATTTCAGGCACTCTCGATTCTTAGTATTCCATATATGAATCGATGACGATCCTGTACAACAAATTGGTTACCTGACAGAATCACCGCTATGACCAAAATCATAAAAGACCCGGAAAAAAGACCGACTTTGAAAGTTATCCACGGGCTCTGTTGTTCACCCAATGGTGGAACCCTCAATCTTTTCATAGCTCTTTGCCTGTCTCCACCTTCTAAGTCCTGCGTCACTGAGCACTCTGTTTCTCTGATCAACCTGTCGATATCCTTGTTTGTGTGAAAATGTGAACTTTCCACTTTTTTCACACGCCATTTTGCCCCAACGTCAACACTGAAAAGCTGTAAAATACATATTTGGATTGTTGCTGATGATATTTAAGAAAATATGGAAATTCGAAGGTTGACTTGCCTTATCGTGTTTTTTCAAGATTTTTCTGAATCCGGTGAAGTTTAAATTCTGATAATTCTGAAGTAGTATAAGACTCAGGTAAAACTCACTAAATGCAAGTTTGAGCTCCTGAATCTTCCGAGCCGGCACATTTCTCTTCCGAAGAATGTTTTTTCGTATGGATGTTTTATCTTGCTTGTAATTTTCTATTCCTTGTGCCTCACTCAATTCGCTTTGTAAGCTAGCAAACTTTCTGGTTGCTTCGGCCAGTTTTTCTGAAATATATGATTGAAAATGGAATTTGTTAGTGTGTGGACTTTTTCAGCGAAGGTTCGTTGTCCGAATATCGCGGCTAAGTTCGTTAATGGGTAAAATGCGACCGTTCGAAATTTCATTTTCTTGTAAACAAAATACAGATTCGATTGAGATGAAAATTTGCATTTACATAGAGAATGACATATGCAACGATGAACGAGCACTCTTAACTTTTCACGCCAGTGCTTTAGATATCCCATTTTTTTACAATTGACGTTCAGTTGTTAAATCAACAGAAATTGATTTGATGATGTTATATCACATTTGCACGGTCTAAAAACCTGATCAATGAATAATGATCATTAGTAGGTACCTACAGGGTGGGGTAACTAGTTCTCCCACATTTGAAGCAGCTGTTAAACAAATACGAAAAACGATATTGGAAAAATTCGTTCGTATTTTGGAAGCCTACATAATCAATTTTTTTTTATTTATGTCTTGAAAATAATATCATCTAAATGACGGTCTCAGCGAGCGACGCTCATGTGGAGTCTTTCGCGGAAGTTTTCCATTACTCTCTTCAGCATTGCGGTTTCAATTTTGATGATTTCCTCCTTGATTGCCTCTCTTGAGTCCAGCGGCGTAGCTACGTGGGTGCAAGAGTGTGCAGTGCACCAGGGCCCCCGACCTCAGGGGGCCCCCAAGCGCTGACCATCGAATCGCGTTTGAACTTGAAAAAAAAAATGAAACTTTGATTTTTCTCTGTGATCTATTGTGTGAATAACATTGTTTTTATTATATTCAGTTGTTGAAAAATGTTTTTTCCGAAATATCATCAAATGTAGGGATTTATTGCCAAAATTCACTGGTGAATCGGACACCTATCTAAAAAAACTAAATCCGACTAGATGGTCCAGTATGGTTAACATAATTTCGGCAATCAAATTTCATTTTTTTCATATCATTCTTGCATTAGCTGAAAGAGTTATGAAAAATTCTTGCAAATAAGAGCGAAAACAAGCAGAAATTGAAAAAAAAATGGTGAATTTGGAATTTATTTTCCTCGGCGATTTAATGCACCGCATTCTCAATGATATCACTTATGCATCTGAAGTATTACAAAAATGCGATGTCAGTTTGGACGACGTATGCAGAGCTTTAGAAGAGACGAATACAAAGAAAAAAATTTATAGGAGTGACTTCGAGTCCTTCAAGTGCAAGGCTAGAGAAAATGTCATAGCATATGGTAAAGATCCCCATTTCGAAGAAAAGAGACAAAAAGGAGGTAAAATATATTTCGATGAATTAGCTTCCGATCACCGATTTCGAAGCAGGGGAGAACTCTCCGAAATAAATATTTTCAATAGAGTGCTCGATACAATACTTTCTCAATTTTAGAAGTTGCCTTCTTATATTTCGGTTGCAGTTTTCAACAAACTGCCGAATCATTGGAAACTATTAAGTTTCATTAAATTTAAAAGAGAATTGAAAGCGCTCCTTGTAACAAAAGCGTATTATTGTCGCTGTTTTCTGCGACACAAACCTATCTGTGATATAAGTATAGTTTGTCCTAGACTGTAAGTTCATTTTATGTCCATATTTATTTTAATAATGTGTTATTTATGCTGAAAATTGACGAGTACACGTTATTGTATTAAGCCTGTAGTACAATAAAGATTTGATTGATTGATTGAATTCAAGCTTCGGGTGTATGACTGCAGTCAACAAAATTTAGAATTTTCACCATCATTTCTACTAGATATAGGTAGACGAAAAAACTGTTATTCAAAGCTTCGACCAATTTCAAAGTGAATATTGCGATAAGAAAGGGACTAACTTTTCCATTCGAGTTCTTGATATTTATCACTTATTTCTACCTTAATTGATTAAGGCATGGACAATTCATGTATTCTGTATAAAATAATAAGGAAATACGGAATGCTGGAATGCGATCTAACAGAAGTATTTACAGCAATATTGCTGTTCCATACAATCTTCCTGTCACCTCTGTAGAAGCTGAAAGATCTTTCAGCAATTTGAGAATAATATAAAATTATTGGCTGAACACTATGAGCCAAGCTCAACTGCGACATTTATGCCTTATACCTATCAATTGAAAATGAAGCTGCATCAAGTCTAGATTCAGTCATTGAATTTTTCGCAAAGAGTAGGTCTAGAAAGAAGTCGTAAACATATTTTTTCCGAAGGAATAAATGACTTCAAATCTAGCCTTGATGGACCTCTAGGTTCGAATCCTCGATAATTAATTTGAATTCATTCCTTGAATAATTTATTCTTATTGTGATTTCACCAAATAATCTAACGTATCAATAAGAAAAATAAGGCTAGAAGGTCATTGCGACAATGACAATTTTTTTGTGAATATTTGTACATAATAGTAAATATCTATGAAAAATATTTTCAAAGCCCTCGTTTTCATCCACATTAATATAACATTAATATAATGAATTTAATATACCTACTCAAATACATAAATAACAACATAATTTTTTCAAGTATACTCCTCAACTGTACCTTCAGTAAGTAACTTTGCTTCTTCGAAGTATTTATATTTTGACTCGAAAACAATTCATTAAGGGGCCCCTAATCGATTTTTGCACCAGGGCCCCGGACTATCTAGCTACGCCACTGCTTGAGTCATCGAGGGTTCTAGGGCGATGTTTGAAGGCCTCATTCTTGAGTTAACCCCACAGGACGAAATCACAGGGACTCAAATCGGGGTAGCGCGGGGGCTACGAAATGACCTCCCGTAGGGAATCACTCGATCGGAGAACGCATGCCCTGCAGAATCTCACGTGGACGACGGGCTGTATGCAATGGCGTAGCTACGTAAGTATGCAGTGCATTTGGGGGCCCCCTAGCTCTGACCATCACATTGCGTTTGAACATGGTAAAAAAAAGGATTTCAGATACTTTTTTTCCTGTGATCTATTTTATGAATTACATTGTTATTTTTATATTCAGTTGTTGAAAAATGTTTTTTTCTGGAACAGCATCAAATGTAGGGATTTATTGTCAAAATTGACTGGTGAATCGGACACTTCTCTAAAAAAACTAAATCCGACTAGATGGTCCAGTAGGGTCAACACAATTCTAGCAAATAAACTTCATTTTTTGATATCATTCATGCATTATCAGAAATAGTTATGAAAAATTCATAGCAGAAATTATAAAAAAAATGTTGAATTTTGAATTTATTATCCTCTGCGATTTTATGCATTCTTGATGATATCGATTAGGCATCTTACATATGACAAAATTGCGATATCAATTTGGACGACGCATGCAGAGCTTTAGAAGATATGCATACAAAAATAAAAATTTATAGGAGTAACTCGAGTCCATCAAGTTCAAGGCTAGAGAGCCTTAGCATATGGTATAGCTTCCCATTTCGAAGGAGAGAGACGAAAAAAGAAATTTCGATGAATTAGCTTCAGATTTCGAAGCAGGGAAGAATTTTTCAAAATGAATATTCAATACCTACATATTTTCTCTAGAGCGCTCGGTACAATAATTTCACAATTAAATATTTAAATGCACGTTTCACAACAAAATTTTCTAATTTTCACCATCATTTCTACTAGATGTAGACGAAAAAATTCGAAGCTGCGACCAATTTCAAAGTAAATATTGCGATATGATATAGGGACCAACATTTCAATTCAATTTCTTAATATTTATCATCTATTTCTACCTGAATTGAATAAGGCGTGGACAATTCACGAATTCTGCATGAAAATAATCTGGAAATACGGAATGCTAGAATGCGATAGGAGCAACATTACTGTTCCATACAATTCCTGTCACCTATGTAGAAGACGAAAGATCTTTCAGCGAATTAGGAATAATAAACAATTATTTGAGGAACACTATGGGCCATGTTCTACTGCGACATCTATCGCTTATATCAATTAAAAATGAAACTGAAGTCATTGAATCAATTGCAAAAAATAACTCTAGGAAGAGGTTGTAAACATATCTTTCCCGAAGGAATCAATGACTTCAAATTCTAGACTTGATGGACCTCTAGGTTCGAATCCTTAATAATTAATTTAAATTAATTCCTTGAATAATTGATTCTAATCGTTATTTTGCCAAATAATCTAACATATTAATAAAAAAATAAGTCCAGCAGGAGATTGTGACAGTAACTGCATATTTTTTTGTAGGTACCTATTTGTAAATACATATATGAAGTATCTATAAATATTGGTCTCAAAATTCTTTTTTCATCCACATAAATATAATAAATTTAATATTCCTACTGAAATACATAAATAAACCTTTCGAATTACCAATTTCTGTTTATTATCTACTAAAAACATCATTCATTCAAGTACTCCTCAACTGTACCTTCAGCGAGTAGCTTTGCTTCTCCGAAGTATTCATATTTCGGCTTGATAAAAACAAATAATGCAATAAGGGGCCCCTTTTCGATTTTTGCACCAGGGCCCCGGACTATCTAGCTACACCACTGGCTGTATAGGCTGTGGCTCCATCCTGCTAGAACCAGAAGTTCTCTGTGTCATGCTCTTCCCCAAATTCCTCAGTTTTCGGCCGCAAAAATTTCTCCAACATGTTGCAAAATCGTTGGGACGACACAGAGCAAAAAAGTAAGGGCCTATGGGCTACCTCAAGAATAAGGCCTTAAAACATCGCCCAAGGAACCCTCGATGATTTGAAAGAGGTAATCATCCAAATTGAAACCGCTATGCTGAAGAGAGTAATGGAAAACTTCAGCGGAAGACCCCACATGTGCGTAGCTCGCCGAGGCCGTCATTTGGATGATATTATTTTCAAGACATAAATGAAAAAAATTGAATATGTAGGCATTCAAGATATTCAAGATTTTTTGAGTTAATTTTCACACGAAGATAAATCATTTTGAAGAATAGGAAAGATACTTTCGACGCATTAAAACAAATGGTCTTGGGTGATAGCTAATAAGAACAAAAAATATTTCCATTTCATAAAAATTATCAGTTGAAGCATGAAGATATTCAATCGAATATAATTGTTTGATATCATCGAAACTTGACACAATGAAGCCTGAGTAATAGAGAATGATAAAATACAAAAATAATAATAGTTCATTTTACCGATAGCAATCCAATAATTATTGATTATACAATGGATTCCAGTGCTTTATAACATTAGGTACACATATACAGAATATTAATATTTTTTCAATTATCTTTCAATTCTCCATTTTCATATTTTATTATTTAATAAAAATTTATTCTCCTTAATGCACCAAAACATTACAGCGAAAAATATTTTTAGATTTTGGCTTTGTTGGCTTTCGATTTATTGAATCCCAACACAAATTATTGAAGCTGAGATAATAGAGCTTGTGATATAAATAGTTACAAGCTTATTACAGCGCTGCAGCGCTCAAATTTTTATGAATCCATAATTCTAATATTCATCCCATCAGATGTATAATTTTTTTCACAACTTTCGACGAATATTTCTTTTCCAGAAGTCCACAACTAGAGAAAGAAAATGATTCGTTCGGACAAACTTTGAATACTATGTACGATGATAGTCTTACCGGAATAAAATGTATTTATTTTGGTCAACTCTTTATCGGCAAAAGAGAAAAACTGCTCGTCAAACTTCGCGAAATATCTTGACAATATTTCAGGCTCAACTAATTCGGCCGAAGGGGATTGCTCCACGGCAGCATAAAGCATAGACTTCATTTCCTGGAATACAAATGGAAATCAATAATATATTCCTGAAAATCCCCAATTTTCCTCACCTCGTAATTTATATATTGCTTTCTCCATTCTGGCGTGATATGTGCTGACAAGTGCTCTGCAAACTTCATGCTTGCACCACTCTATTTACAATCATTTTGAAACATGCTAACCTATTTTTTGCGTCAGATCGACGTTGGACGTCGAGACGCGCATAGTCCGATTCGATGCCGACGCAGTGGCGTAGAATTTACAGGGTGGAAGGATCTCAAATTCTCAAATCTCGAAGAGTACCTATCGAAATTGAACGGAACTTCATTCTTGGTTTGTTCCAATATCCTGGGCTCAAAAATTCTCATATCCTACCTGTGGTTGCTTCATATCGAATTATAAAATTTTAATTGATTTTCTTGAGATAACATTTTAGAACTCTGTCGACTGGATGGGCGGGTGAAATCAAAATTGATAACTCCCGGTTCAAAATTTGAATAATAATAGTGATAATATGTCTTTATTTCAAATAGAGAAAAGTACGATATAAATACTCGATGTGAAATAGGTTCAAAATTTACTGCAAAAATTAATTCACCGAATAAGGCACTAGCCTCAGAAGCAGTTTCGTTCCTCCTCTCATTTTGGGTGTCAGTTCTCAGTTTGTTGAAGAACTTTTGCAGCAGTACTCAGAATTGTGCTCAGTCAGAATCTGTCTATGTTGAGGGTACTTCAATTCCGTTGTTCTTGGGTTGTATTTACTGTTGGTTTTCTGTTCGAACTATTTTTATATTTAAAAACGAAAAGAAGCAAAGACACGAGTGACACGACGTTGTTGATGATCGGCCTGCTTGATTTCTTGTGTTAACTGAACTTTATAAGCCTTAAGACTCAAATCCTAATGGAAAATACGGTGTAATGATACGTTTGTGAGATACCTATAATTCCAAGGAACTACGAGGAATGGACAACTCTGGGTTTTCTGCAACACTTTCGGCTACAGCAGCAATATTCTCGGCTGTTCTTTAGAGATGTGCGCGGGTTTTTTCCCCACATCAAAAATGTTCGAGTTTTACGAACCGTCTCTGCCAAATTTTCACCATTTTTAAAGTGAATTTTAATAATTTCAATGCGTTGTTGCAGCGTGTATCGTTCGATATTTATTAATGGCCTAGTTTCTACTTGTCAAATGTCAAAAAATGACAGCTTCAAAAGTGACATCTACCGAAATAGCGGGCTCGTCAAAATAACACCTCATATTGGAAAACCCTTGCAGACCCTTTATAAATGAGGCGAAAAGTGAAAAGTATTAAATTATGGTGGTAGAATTACTAATAAGTACTTCGTAGGAAAATTAATTTATTAATTTGCCGACTGATTACAATCTTGAACTTCATTAATGAAAACTACTGTCATCAGTCGAGAAGCAGAGCCAACGCTATTCATTCTCATCCATAGACACAAAATAGAATAGAATCTTAGACCATAGAAAGAGGAGACACAGCATCTCATTCATAAATTCGGGAATTGATGAAGCCAAAATTCAGTCAGAATTCAATGAGTGGGACGAAGATAGCAATATCATTTTACATTTATGTGGCAACATTGCAGAATCTAACTTTGAAAAATCCAGTGGCGTGGAGTTATTGATTTTGGAGAATGGAAATAAAATAACGAGTTAATAATCTTTTTATGGTGAATTCTTTCAATATTGGTTCGAGGGCGGTTTATAGAAATGTGAAATTATTTTGTACTATAAATATATTTGAAGATTCGTAATTGATGCAAATGAATTATTGAACATACCAAAATGCGTAGCTTTTTTATATTACTTGGAATTAGTGAAAATAAGTATGAAAAATTATAGAAAAACAATTGATTCTTTAGGAAGTCAATTAAGGTATATAAAATAAACTGCACGATTCATTAAATGCTGAAACTGACCACAAAAATGTGTAAATTCATGTGAAGGAATCAGATTTTCCTCTTCACGAGATTTTATATTAATTGAGGTATTTTATCACGTTATTACAAATATGATGAGTAATGGCTGCAAAAAGCATCAAACCGAGTCATCAATATTTGAGATGAAAATCTACGGGGCGGCGAATTGCCGAGCGTACATTATATGCCTATGAACGGCGTTCACGGTTCAGTATGAAAAAAGCAACAATAATTCATGCCTTCTTTATTTATTCACAAAATTTAGCATAATTCCTTGAAGAAAGTGAACCTCATTTATTCATCCAATATCCACATCATGAAGAAGAACATGTAATCATGAAACCATAAGTAAAACCATAGTAAATCTACTGAATGCGATATTAAAATAAACATTGATATTGAAAACAGGCCCATTGGTTGTTAACTGCTCCTCCCAAAGCCCTATATACATTCGATAGTCATAGTTCTATTTGGAAGGCAGAATCCGAGTTGGTACCAATATTATTAATTAACATATCCTGAGAATCTTGTACCAGTACCAGGGATATGAAACTTCTTCTTGTCTTTGGACCAGAGCAGTCAATGCTTCTTTTATGATACCTGGACTTCCATCCACATATCTATACTTTGAGATAGTTTCTAAAAGGGGAGGGCTGTTGATGAATTGTCTTCTTGGGGAAAAAAGAGGCCAATGTTAATGCAAAGGCTTTCAATGATGGGTTGTACGTTGTACTCCTGCTTGCTTGGATCTTTTAACATTCTTTGAAATGAATCTCTTGCAACTCCTGAATTAATGAATGCCTGAAAAGAAGTGAAGATTTTTTGATATGATCATGACTTAGTTGTCAGAGTTAATGGAATTTAAGAGATTTGAGATGAAATATTCACCTTATTCTTCTAATTTTAGAAGAAGATGGTGCCTCAGTGAAACGGGAAGATGAATCTCATTTCTCCACTGGCTCATTTTTTTCAACCCTGCAAAACAGATTACACCAGATATAATTAATCACTAATGCAACAAAAATTACAACCATTCCACCTGCCGGTAGGAGAACAGGTACTGGGAAGAGACTTATCAATTTATCGAATTTATCATATTATGTGAGATGCTTATATCTGATCCATCCCTCTGTTGAGTTTCCAGAGTACCGGCACAATGACGATTTTTTTGGTGAAATGGCTAATATTTGATTTCAATATTTTGGTTCTTTCTCTGGAAATTCCCAGAAACTTACCTTAAGGACGAAAGTTCGAAGATTGGTTTGGCAAGAAGGGGATTGGCATCATTTTTGAGATATCTGGTACCATTCACTCGAATAACGAAATCTTTTAGCTCAAAGTGTTCGGAACATACAAACAGTTTCTGAGAAAGATCATCAAGTAATATTCAGGATTGAGAACCAGTTGTTCCTCTTCTCAATATCAGAATGTAATCTGGAAAGTGAAGTTCTAAAAATCTACGCCTCTGATACTAAGTATGAAAAGATTAGAACATATACTCCATTCACAATTATAAAATCACAACTCTGGCCTTGGAAATTTGACACATTTCACTCTGTATCGAAGTTATGACGTTTTTCAAAATATTTTTATGTTCCAAGTCAACACTATGTTGCCCTTTCTACATTCTTAGCGTATTTCTCAGAATGTGAATTTATTCGGAAAATGAATGAATTTGAAAAGATGTGATGGACGAAAATAATTAACGTTTATATGAATTGATAGAAAGGATTCCTTTTCTAGTTATTTGCATGAAAAATACAAGAGATCACTGTTGAAATATATTATTTTTCGCCATGGAAGAAAATTGCATTGCTTTCACATGATTTTCATATGCATGCCTGTGAAGATTTAATGTTTATTATCCTCTTGAACTGAAAGTTCAAGACTTGACATCAATTGTTGAATCAAGAATAATGGAACATTATACCTATCCCTCTACTGGAATCCAAATAGTTGAAGGGAGTTCTGATGCAACAGGAACTTTTTCTTGGAACATAACCTTAATAGCTAACTTAATAAAAATAAGAGTAGAAGATATACATTTCATTTATTTGATCTTATGAACAAGGAGTAAAATATTCTGACTGTATAGTAATTTATTAGTTTGAAAAATATTCATACATTACAACCACAGTAGGTTTGTACAAATAATATGGAACAGGTCAAACATATGCTTCACATTTATCATTCACCTGTTCTAAAATAAGACACAAACTCCTCCACATTATAGGGCCCCTACAGCATTAAAAGCTTGTGTCTCTTTTGAAAGAAGTAGCACTAGATATAATATATTCTTTCGATTAAGAGCAAATACCTACCGTTGAATGTTACATACACAAATTTCTTCAAAATGAGCTTATACGAAGTGGTTCTTTTTCTGAAACGTGAAAACGATCAACAATAATCATTTAGAGAACGATGATGGCCATCCAAACCCCGTTCACTTACGAAAATCGTGCAATTTCATTCTGCAAGTTCTTTCCTCATAATTCCTCGAAAATCCTACCTGAACCATATTTTCCGGTCGCTTTCGTGAAAAGATCGTATAAGGAAGTCATTTTTGTCCATTTACACATTCCAAATAAATTTTGAGCACTAAAAACGATACCGAAACTAACCAAACTTCTGGGGGACCGGAATTTCGTTTGAAATCTTTCCAAACGACCAGATACCTAAAAAAACTTCGTTATCAAGTGTAAAAAAGGCGATTAGTACTTACTTTTGCTTTATTCATGCTTATGAATCGATTTTTGGTCCAATTCAAATTTGCCGTTTGTACCCATGTCAAAATATCTTTGATGTAAACAAAGAAACTGGCAACGCCGTTTTGTCATTAAAGATATTCTCTGTACGCGCACAGATTTTTTATCAGGTGCACCAATTCCTGAAAACGAAACCTTGGCCAGAGTTGTGATTTTATAATTGTGAATGGAGTATACCTTTGCAAATTCAAGTTAGGATTCAAATAGTCCAATTTACCACACACAAGACACTTACGAACCATTTTCTTATCGTATTTAGCTGGAGATATTCAAAAATAAATCCAAATAACGCTTTTAACATACAATGAAGCTCAAAATCTTGTTGACAACACTGTTCGAATTGTCAGAAATTTCATAGAATAAAGATGGCGGCACGTAATTAATGAATGAACTGGACATAGATTCAAAAAACCGTATTGCCAAACGTTTTCATACTGGAGCAAAAAGATCGATCCGTTTCGCGAACATTTACATATACTTAAGTATATGTAATGTGAAGAATGCACAATAGTTGAAGAAACCAATACTCGTTTCTGGCATTCACGCACAAATGAGTAAATGAATTTCAATCTAAGAAACTTTTCATTTTGATTGAGAGTTCATTTATTAGAAAATTCAACGAACGTCACAACGTTGCAAAAATTTCTACTACATTTTGATTCCGTAGTATTACAATCACCCAGTTCAGTTCTGATGATTTTGAAACTTGGCTTCACTATTTATTATTGAAAGGTGTGTCTCCTCTTTCTATGGTCTAAGAATAGAATACTGGATTATTTCACGTTGTGCAAAGAGGTATTCAAATGTCTGTAGGCTTATTCCTTAAGAATTTTGAAAAGTGGGGAATTCCAGTGGTTCCCGTCTGTTCGTTTAGAAGTTTTTCTGACGGGTTATTCGAGAACTTATATTATTTTTTCGAATGAACCCTAACAAAGTAACGGACTATTCTGTCCACTCACCATGCATCAATAATCATGCATATAAGCCGAAGTGATGTAGAACTAGAAATACTAGCATGGGACAAATCTCCCTCTGGAACAAAAAGCATTGGGAGAACCAAAAAAGGATTAAATGAAACATCAACGCCCTCACTCTGATGGTGGGTTTCACAAAGCGTAATCCCCGGTGATTGGAGGTTAGTTTAGAATCAACTCGATTTGACAGTTGAAACCGATCACCGGTGACTACGCTTATTTGTGAAACCCACCGTAAACGTCTCCGATAAGTCTACTTATTTATCAATCGCGAGCTCCTATATCGCCGCAAAAACAATATCTATCCTTTCACATCAACTCAAATTTCAATACATGCTATGAAAAAAACTACATTCCGGAGATTCATAAAGTCTTGTACAAATCAGTGCATTCGGAGTGTCATCCAATAGTGCGTTCCACTTGGCGCTCACAATGCTCACGCTCACGACCGCTGTTTATCCCATTCCACATGCTCGCGATCGTTGCAATCAAACATTCAAGTGAACGGGCTAGATTGGCATTGGCATACTACATCAGTCTTTAGCAGGCCGTGACCAAATTATCATCCCCACTCCTCGAACGACCGCCAAGACCCAAGTCTTGGGATGGGTCGTTGTGAGCGTGGCGTGGGCGAAAACAATGACGTCATGAGTGACGTTTTCGCCGCGTCCACAACGACCGTAGTCGCCATGTGGAACGGCCAAAGGAGCGTTTTGATCGTTGTGATCGCCAAGTGGAACGCACTACAAGTAAATCGAGATACCATTCATTGATTTACGTTACGACTCTACGAACCCTTGGACTGGTAAACATAGATTAAAGAATTATGTATGCTGGTAAATCCGTTCTTCGCGGTTGAAACTAATTTCGAATGAACCCCGTACACTAGATCAAAGATAAGGGAAATCTTTTAACTAGATATGAAGTTACTCTATGGTTAACCCGCGAATTCATCTGTGGTTTAACCACGTATAACCTAAAACATTTTTGACAGGAACATAACATAACCTCGTAGAAATTTTAAATATTAACATTTTATAAACGAAAGGATATTTCTGATTCGAAACAGTTTTCATCGCGATAAAATATAATTAAAAATATTTATTTAATTCCTCATAAAACAGTACAAAATGTTAATTTGCAGAAGTTGTAGAAGGTTTAATTCTACCAGTCTCAATAACACTGTTGATACTGTAAGGTTAAAACAGCACTGTATGAAATAATTCTTTTAAATTTCTCATTTTATAAGCTAGCAGAAGTCACATCTTGCAGTAAATGGAAATACAAACTGGACGATAAGGTAGAAAGCGACCTGCAGATTGAAAAATTCAAACCTCGAAAGCATCCTGGTATAGTACCAACCAAGACGATATCTATCCCAAATTCTTTTATTAACGCCGCAAAAATTATTTTAGAAGGTATTGAACTCAATTTACCTAAAATATAATTCATTTATAATTTCCACTTTTCCTCAGATCAAGATGGGATACAAAGAAAAGAAATAATCAGGAGAAGTGAGAAGTTTGCTAGATATTTGAAAGGTAAAAAACCTCCAGCTGAAGATGATGAACTTAAGGCTCACATATCTGTGTTGAGGAGTAAAGTTATCACAAAACTGGAAGAAACAAAGAAGGAGCTTTTGAATGATCAAAATGTTATCAAGAGTAGAATGACTAATCTATTAAAGAAAACTGTGTATAACTGGTTCTCTGTAAAATATGATATCAACCAGAGCTTAACTTATCTAGTAGCAAGATCAGCAGCAGAGTATGCTGTTTTAGTTAGAATATTAGCAGAGATTAAATCGAGGGATCCCGACTGGAAACCTAGAACACTATTTGATTTTGGATCAGGAGTTGGTACAGTGACTTGGTAAGGATATTTTCTGAAAATCAGATAAAATTAGATTACTTTCAATTTACTCCTCCATACATTAGTTGGCTTTTCCCGAGGCTTTTCCTCATTCCACATCCAGATATTTCAGCTTCTGCTGTGCAGATATCTTGATTTTGTAACCTCTATCATGTTAAAATTATTTTGGTCCGCAATGGACATTTTTTTTGTAAATTTATTCAAAGGCAGTGCTGACAACTCTATAACTCAACTCTCAGAGAAGGTTGTAATATTCAACTTGTCCTTCCCGAAATTGTTTTTACCAGTCACTAATAATGCCAAACTGAAACCAAAACAATTGGGTGCAGTGAATTTTGCTAAATATCTTGTGAAGTAATTTATCCAACCTCGTAATAACCTATTGAACTGGAATATCTAGAACACACATACGAAAATATTATCTGTCCCAAGGTGTAAAAAGAGAGGAACTGATTTAAAATGGCATACCAATCCCATCTGCAAGGCCCTTGACTACATTCTTCACATAATGTAGAAAACTTGGATATTCTATATCAATGAAGTTGAAAATTTTGTTACTGACTGAAAAATTTCATACAGGGCAGCAAACACAACATGGCCAGATTCATTTACAGAATATTTCAATGTCGATTCATCAGCAGAAATGAATGATTTGGCAGAACTCTTATTGAAAGGAGGTAGAGGGGAAAAGAAAAATCCATTGCGTACAGTTTATTACAGACAGTTCTTCCCAAGTAAACCTGTGAGTCCAAATCATTGAATTTTTTTAGTTGAATAGTCTAGGAATTAGAAATTTATTGCAAAATTTGAAAGCACAATGATAGCTTCCCAAGTGTTGTAATGTGGGCAAATTATTTCTTATTCATATTTCATTTGCCAATATTTATATCGACAAATGATTTGCTTCTTACTGTTTAAATCTTCCTTTCATTAATATCTATATTGTATTTTGTTAGGTGCCCTACGATCTTGTGGTATCCGCTTACACATTAATGGAACTACCTTCTCTGAAGAGTAGAATGGAGGCAATAGAAAATTTGTGGAGGAAGACAACAAAATATTTGGTTGTTGTTGAACAAGGAAGTTATGCTGGGTTTAAGGTAATTTTCAAAATATCCTTGGCTCTAAGTGGATCTGGTTGAATGCTCATTATAAATTTCTGATAAAGTGAAAGATTTTCGTATTGTTCAACATCTTGATTTTATTTCACAAGTATTTGTAGGCTCTGTTCTTTTGCAGGTTATAAATGAGGTGAGAGATTTCATTTTAGGTCTTGGAAATAGTCATGTATTCAGTCCGGTAAGTTCTTTTAGGTATGTTGTTGTAGTTTGGATAGTTATATTTCTTCTTGTCCACAGTGTCCCCACCATATGCCTTGCCCTCAATTTATATCTGAAAGAGGTATACCCTGCAACTTTGGAGTGAAGCATTATACATTGCCATTCAAAGATAATCATCAAACTTTGAAAGTTGAAAAATTTTCATACATAGTTTTGAAAAAAGGTGGAATATGATTTTGATTCGTCACAATTCCTCCATTACTATTTCATTTATCGTTTTAATCAAGGAATATTTGATTTCAGGGGAAAACCGTGAACATGATTCTGATTGGCCTCGACTGATTAACCCTACTTTAATAAGGCATAAGCATGTTATATGTAATTTGTGTACAAGTGAGGGCAAAATTGAGCAAGCGGTGTTCACTGCTTCAAAATATGGAAAGTATGTATACCAACTTTTTTTGTTCAAAACTTCTGTAAATATTTGATGTTTTCAGACTGACATATCGATGTGCTAAAGCTTCAGATTGGGGAGACAGGCTACCAATGAATATAAAAAACTCTGCTGATAACACTATTGACAAAGACCAAAATGACCAGCCTATAGAGCCCAATGCAAAACTTATTGAATAAATTTTTATGAATACATATTGGTGTTCACACTCAATTGTCCTTAATATAATAGTTTTGAATATGGTTGGTCAACAACTTATTTTCATTTTGTCATCAGGAAAATGTGATAAATAAAATAGAACATAGCTATATGGTTTATTTCTGAGAAAGGAATATTCAGATTTGGGTCATTTAAGAATCATGGGACAATTTTCAAATTCTTTATTACATGGAAGTTGAAGGCCTACTCAAATATAAAATATATAAGCTTATTACTGAAGCTATCAGTGATATAGAATTCTCTGAAATTCATCCTACTGGATTTAACTATAAGGGAACGGGGGGTCTTATTCCAGTATATTTTGGACTCAATCTATATTTATTGTGTCGACATGTTTCGGCCCATGGCCATCATCAGAACACAATCTAAAAAATATTCAAAAATTAATAGATATTAAAAAAGAGACTTTGAATAGATGTTGAATAGAAAAATTTAAGTCTTCAAGGAACCGGTGTGCTGTCGAGGAAGGCTTCTATCATTCAAAAAACAATTTCGTTTTGTGTAGTTTTTTAAGACTGGTTAGAAAGTTATAATTCTAACTTTTAGTAAGGAAGACCTTCACAATGATAAACACACACAGAACCTGTAAAAACAAAAAGGATGGATAATGTGGTAACTCACAGTGAGTCCTAATTCATATTAAAAACCAAACTTCATAAAAGCCATCCTGTTAGCTGGTCATCATTCACATCTAGTGTTAAAATAAATTAAAAATGTCAAAATATAAAAATATGAAAACATAACACGGAGAACTGACGAAGAACGCATGCGGGTGAAATTGTCAAATCTGAGACAAATGGTCTACACCGGAGTGCGTTCTTCGTCAGTTCTCCGTGTTATGTTTTCATATTTTTATATTTTGACATTTTTAATTTATTTTAACACTAGATGTGAATGATGACCAGCTAACAGGATGGCTTTTATGAAGTTTGGTTTTTAATATGAATTAGGACTCACTGTGAGTTACCACATTATCCATCCTTTTTGTTTTTACAGGTTCTGTGTGTGTTTATCATTGTGAAGGTCTTCCTTACTAAAAGTTAGAATTATAACTTTCTAACCAGTCTTAAAAAACTACACAAAACGAAATTGTTTTTTGAATGATAGAAGCCTTCCTCGACAGCACACCGGTTCCTTGAAGACTTAAATTTTTCTATTCAACATCTATTCAAAGTCTCTTTTTTAATATCTATTAATTTTTGAATATTTTTTAGATTGTGTTCTGATGATGGCCATGGGCCGAAACATGTCGACACAATAAATATAGATTGAGTCCAAAATATACTGGAATAAGACCCCCCGTTCCCTTATCAGTGATATACCCTAATGATATGATGTCTCACAACCATTTTCTCATGATGGGGCATGCAAAATCACAATGTACTGATATTAATTCATGAGGTTGAAGTAGGGACCTGTATACATATGTTGCAGTCCACCATTTAAAACAACCAAATTTGGTTGTGTCTTCTGAAAACAATCTTAAAAAGACCTGAACATAAATGAGAAGTAGTAGCACCATGTGCATGTATTGTTCATGTACTGTGAAGTGAGAGAAGAATACAACAGCCAGACAAGTTCTTCTAATGCTACATCAACAAGAAGGCTGATGGAATCTCCTAATACTAAGAGTGGGGATATGAGGAATAGATGTGGAAGTCCTAATCATTCAACAATAGCACATAGTTGATAATTAAAGACTGGTGTCAACGACCATGTACCATTAGTTAAAAAAATTACCATACTTTTACCAGTAGAGTATTGTAGAACTGCAAATTAGCTTTCTTATATCACATTGATGGTTCTGTATACAATAAGAATGGATTTGTAACAATCCTCAATATCTTAGATTTAGAAATGGACCAATAGGAATTCGTGTTGAAATCACAATTTCCGATTTCTCACGACCTTTTCAAGTATGGGAAACTGAATTTTCTTGAAAGAATGAATTTTCGAATTTTTTGAATCGGACAAATTTCAAAGCCATTAAGTGATTTGTTTGATTCCATGATGCGGTTGAATATCATCACCACGTTTTCTTATGTAGTCATGATATTTTACAACAGATCGTTCTTGCTCATAGGTTTCAATGGATCCTGGCCGCATGAGTCTAATGTTGGTTATAGCTCTTTCTGGTGCAACATTCATGAAATGTACTAGGTAGCATGCAGCCATTACTCCTGTTCTGCCCCTTCCCATTCGGCAATGAATCGCAATGGCCTGAAAAATGTATTCACATAAATAAAAATGTCCAATATAGATTGAAGCAAACGTTGACTAAAATATGATACTAGTGCGAAAAGTTATTGTTTCCGCACGCAAAACAATCTGGCGAATCACGTAAAACGGAGTTCGCATAAATTATTACGTGCCCAGAAGGTAATTTGCGCACGAACAAATTTTTTTCTACGAACTCAAAATCAGATAACAGTAAGAAGAAAAAGTGATACTGCATTGTATTCATTTATTTTCAATTGAAAAAAGCAAAAAAACTAAATTGACACTAAAGAATAATTATACTAACTGACGAAGAAACTGCCCAGAAGGAGCTGTTTAAATTTCGATTTTTTTCTGGTGAAACATAGATAGTATAGCAAGGAGTAAATGATTAAAATTTGGAGAAAAAACCGAAGAGTTTACCATTTTTTGTTCATAATGTGTTTGTCCACCGCGATTGTCTATACACTCCCCAACACTTCTTGGCATTGATGCAATGAGTTGGTCTATATCTTGAGGGATACCTACTATCCCAAGCTACCTGTACTTCGTGTCTCAGAGCCGCCAAAGTCCGTGGGGGCTGGGATAAATTTCCAAGCCTTCTACCCAAGATGTCCGAAACATGCTCTATGGGCGAAAGATCGGGAGATCTGGGCGGCCATGGCAAAAGATTCACATGGGTCGCTTCAAAAAAGTTTGAACTAACTCTGGTAACATATGAGGTCGAGAATCATCTTGATGATATCTGGTCTTGATTCGAGCATTTCGGCCGGCGTGGTTTGTTATATTTCGACGTTTCGCCAGATCGAGTGTCTGGCATCTTCAGGAATTATTTCTCTCTTATACTTGTAACTTGAGCTATCCGATTTTGACGACGGCGCAGGCTATAAATAGCGCTTGCGTGGGCTAGACGGTCGGGACCCGCGCTTGCGTGGGCTAGACGGTCGGGACCCGCGCCTGCGTCTGTTTGGCTGGCTTCCTCCAGCTTAGGACTCGTTCTGGCGCCTGATTGGTCGATACTGTTATTCTCATCATCTACCCGATTTCTCTTGTGAGGAAGTGTACTTGTGTTTTTGAGCACAGGCACCCATACTCTGTTAATTTTGAGTGTTTCTTCGGATCTATTGATGCCAGACATTCGATCTGGCGAAACGTCGAAATATAACAAACCACGCCGGCCGAAATGCTCGAATCAAGACCAGATATCGTCAAACGATGGCCGCGAAAGCCTCAACAAATTCGAGAATCATCTTGCTGAAATATTGGATTCTCGAGCCTGTTAAGGTAAGGGAGAACATATATGGCTCCATTATTTTTGAAGGTGACGCAGCAGTTTCATTTTACCTCGAACAAAGACTAAAGGTAACCCACTTGCATGTGTAATAGCACCCCATACCATAACGCCTACTGTCCGGTGTACATGACGCTCAACATCAAACTGAGGTTCATGTCTTTCTCCCCGACGTCGTCTAACCCTTCTTCGGCAATCATGTGCACCCAAGGAGAATCGAGATTCATCAGAAAAGAAGACCTGATGCCATTCCACATTCCACTGTTGACATTCTCTGCACCACTGTAATAATTGACGGCGAATGCTCAACCGTCAGAGGAAACACAAAATGGGATCGATAATGCTGCAGTCCAAAAGACCTTATCCGGTGGTAAACCGTTCGGAGGATGGCCTTATTCTCCTAACTACTCAGCCAAAGATCGAGTTGTTGCAAATCGGTCTCCGATGACCTTAAATCTTAGACGTCGATCTTGAACTTTATACGTGCCTCTTCGACGTCCGGTGCCTAGGTACTCTTCTTCGATTTTGGGCATTATCGAACCACGCTTGAAAACATCTCATAACAGTAGTTGGATTTGTGTTCGTACGGTTAGCGATTACTCGAAATGACAACTCCGCCTACTGTAGACCAATAATACGACACCTCTTTCAAATTCACTTAGCTGGCGATAAATTCCGCGTACGCGTGCTCTAGGCATTTTAACGAAAACTGAACATCGACTTTGGATCTCCTCGAACTGCTGGTTTGTTGTAAAATTTAAAAATTTGCAAAAAACGACTACAATATTAAAGTAACAAAAAATGTTTACGTGGAAAAACCTTCACGATTTTTTCTCAAAATTCAATCATACAAGGTGACAAGAAAAACTTCGGACAAATTTTGCTGTGGTCTGAAACAAAAGTACACTGCGCAAAAAAATTAACGCACATTATGGAAATCTCAAATTTATTCCACAACTGAAGGTGTTCTCAATGATAATTATTTTTATCAGAATTATGAATGCATATGTTATCCACTTTCAACGTTTTTCTTCAATACAGATGTTTTCTCCCAGCAGGAATAAAAAAGGATGATATTATATTATATCAGATTTTGAATGTATTGGCTCCATTCTAAAATCAGTTGTTCTCGATCAATTCTAGTGATCAATAGTTTTTCTTTCGTTTTGGTTTTCTACACTCGATCGCTAAGCAACGCGAAACACGCAATTTGACCCAAGAGGAATGTGCCCAAGCGGTAGTTTCGCGAGAAGAAGGGTGGACATACACAAGAATTGCAGAAATGTTTGGAGTTTCCCATACAAGTGTGTCCAGAATGTTGCAGCGATTCAGGGAGACAGGTATGAATGTCCGAAGACCAGGACAAGGTAGACCACGGGTAACAACTGCCATTCAAGAACGTTACTTGAGAGTTTCTTCGTTGAGTCAACGGTTTGCAACCGCTCGCCTCCTTCAAAATCAGCTTGAGCAAACTCATGAGGTGCAAATTAGCACTCAGACAATAAGAAATCGCCTCAGAGAATATGATTTAAGGCCTCGTGTCGCGGCAAGAGACCCAGCTCTTACCCCAGCCCATCGAAGGGCGCGTTTGGATTTTGCGAGAGAGCATATCCATTGGGAAGAGGCCGATTGGAAAAGAGTTCTCTTCACAGATGAGTCTAGATTCTGCCTCTACCATTGTGATCGACGTTCCCTTGTATACAGACGTCCACATGAAAGATATGCTCAGTGCAATTTCCTGAATACTACTGGTTTCGGGGGAGGATCGATTATGGTATGGGGTGGAATATCTTTGGCTGCTCGCACAGATGGAGCTATGAACGCTGATAAGTATATAGGGAACATTCTTGAAGAGCATGTAGTGCCATTTGCCCCATACATTGGTGAAAATTTCATTTTTATGGACGATAATGCCAGACCCCATCGTGCGCGCATCGTTCAGGAGTACCTTGGAGAGGTTGAAGTCTCTCGAATGGAATGGACAGCAAGAAGTCCAGATCGCAGGTTTGGGACAACCTCAATAGAAGGCTGAGGAGTTCAGAAAATCATCCAGCTACTCTTAATGACTTAGGAATCCAACTCGGAGAAATCTGGGAAGGATTAGATCAGAACATTTTAAGATCACTCATTTTGAGTATGAACCTTCGTTGCCGCGCTGTAATTAACCCAAGGGGTGGAAATACCAAGTATTAAACACTTATCAGCATTTTGAAAATTGTTCATTTCTCTTCTTTCACATAAGATTCGGTGAAATCCTGAATTTTTCTTCCATTTAATGTGTCTTGTTTCGTTCAAAACCTTCCCGAAAGAACATAAATTTTTTGCGCAGTGTATTTCAGCGCAGCCAAATAATTTTTATTCTCTTGGTTTCTCTACACTTTCCTGTACTAATATGTGAATTTTCAGTTTGATATAATTTCATTTTACAGAGTTTTAGAATGTCAAACAAACGTAGTGCAATTTTGGGGCTGTTTCGTCAAGGCAGTCGTCAATGCGAAATTGTTCGTTTGCTCAATGTGCCTCGACAAACCGGTGTCCGATGCACTTCGTCGTTTCAAGCCTTCAAGGAGCTTGGCCATGATGGTTGTCGTCCAGGAAGTGGTAGAAAACGCACTGTCAATACACCTAGCAATCGCAACAGAGGGTTTCCATGAGGAAAATAGCCTGTTAGACCGGTATCAACCGCGAACCAGTCCGTCAAATTGCCAAAAAGGAGCTCAACCCCTCAACCTCAAGCCATACAAGCTCCAAAAATTTCAACTGCTCACGGAGGAAAACAAGCGCGTACGACTCCAAAGGGGCCGCCAACGCCTTCGTCTCGCAATGGGAGCAAATTCTCTTCACAGACGAGAAGTTTTTCACCGTAGAACAATCCCACAACCACCAAAACGACAGAGTCTGGTCCGGACAGGCTCCCGGTACATCGGCCATCGTCGAACACCGTCAAAATCCGCAATCCGTCATGGTCTGGGGCGGAATTTGCGGCAGTGGTAAAACTCCCCTACTTTTCGTGGATCAAGGGCTCAAAATCAATCAAGAAGTCTACCGCTGCGACATCCTCGAGACCGTAGTACTTCCGTGGGCCAAGCAGCATTGGACCTTTCAACAGGACTCCGCTCCGGCTCACAGATCGAAAGTAACGCAAGAATGGTATAAGACCCATTTTCCTTGTTCGATCTCATCTGCATAATGGCCGCCCTACTCACCGGATCTCAACCCAATGGACTACAGCGTGTGGTCGATTTTGGAGCACAGGGCTTGTGCTAAAAACACAAAAATTTGGAGTCGCTGAAGCAATCTCTGCGCCGGGAATGGAACCGATTAACGCCCGATGAGCTGGCGGCCCATTGCCGAAAATTTCAAGAAGCGTCTGAAGCTGTGCATCGCCGCCAAAGGAAGCCACTTCGAAACGGCTTGAATATATTATTAACAAATGTTCAAGCTATTATAATTTGTTGTTCTTTTGTTCAGTTTCTTCTGTTTAATAAAGTTAAATGAAAAAGAGTTTGTCCGAGGTTTTTCTTGCCACACTGTATTATGGAAATGGCATGTTCGTTAACAGTCAAACTTCGACAGAGGGTTTCGTGAATATGGTTTCAAAATCTTGTTTCCCTGAGTCTGGGGATCTGGCGGGCCAATGGACCATGACCTCCTCATCTAATCCACCTGTTTTCATAATTTCCGTTCCGATACTTCCTAGTAATTTGGGAAAAACCTGTATATAAGATGCTAGCGAATTATTCCCAATATTTCTGTGATCCGTGTTCGAAAACAATTCTGTGTGTCTTCTACAAACACTAACGGACAAACCTAGAAACTTGAAGTTTCTCGAATGCCGCGAAGTTCGTTAATAGCAAAATTCGACTAGGATTTCGTTAATATGGCCGTTCGAAATTTTGTTTTAATTCATACCTACGTTTTTGACGCAGTTATAATTTTGCGCTTAGTTGGTAAATAGAGGATTTGACAGCTGTCAGGAAATTTTATCTGTTCCGCGAATCTACCCACAAGGTGGATCTAGTCACAAGGTTCAAAGTTCGATATTTTGTGAGAAAGTAGGTACATACCTCACTGATCAACTGATCCTAAAAGAGCTCTATGATTGTATTATTTAAGGTATGGCATGATTCTCTACGAAAAACACCTAATTCTGATCATAAAAACTCACCTGTTTTTTGGCCCGACAATTCTGACACAAATTGAGAAATTCCAATATATTCTCCACACTTGGCGCCTCGAATTCTTCAACGTCTATTCTAGACCACCCAAACTTCCAATGATTTAATTTGGTTGGAATGTTCTCCGGAGATAAAGTCAAAATATGATGTACGCCTTGGTCCCTCAAAAATTGGTAATTTGCCTCGCTGCTTGGGCATGCCATTGCAGCCAGTTTGTTCTGTTCAATCCAGGAGAAATTGTAGGGAGGGTAGGATATAGCTTTGGAGATAGCTGGATCACCCCACATTTCAAGTAGATGTGATCGAGGTGTCCGCGATCAAGATCAAGTTTGCAATGAGTTTTAGTGAAGGACGAAATTGAATTTTAGCAATTGTTGCCAAAAACTTTGAGCATGTCACGAAACACATTCGATATATATTTTATTATTAGAGCACGTTCATACATTTAAATCACATATGAAGCTCGATTCATCGAAGGTAAAACAGACACCTAAATAGAATTCAATCAATTTTCATTGTCAATTTATATTTGGGATTTTCGAATTCCTTTCGTCAGTATGAATAACCACACTATTCTCGCAGATAATAATATTCGTGGTTTATTTTCGAACCTGGATAGTTAAAGTCCAAAAAATGGACTTTTCATGTTATGTTTGATCTTCGCACTAATTAAAAAATAGCAAGATCAAAAATTTCTCTATTTGACTCCAATCCAATAATTGAATAATTGTTGCTACATTATAGAAATCATTTCAAAACCAGGTAAAACATGAATTTCCTCTTCCTGTCCAGAAAGTGCGAAGAACGGCCAATTATACAGGATTTTTCTAAATTCTTGCGAAAAAAATCAGGAGGTGATTGCTCATATGGAATTGAAATGGGTTTTTTCCATAACAAAATTTCCTCAGCCCACCCCTTTCCGAGATCTCACCCTTAAAAGGTGGTGACTGGTGACTAAATTTATTTATTTTTTTTTTAATTTCGGTGAAGCTAAAATCTAGAAATGCTGTAATTTTCGTGCACTCTCGAAGTAGTTAACCACTCATCACAGGTATTTTTTCAATATTCCTGCTACATTAATGTAGCAGTTATTAGGGGCTGAAATTAGCAACCCTTACGTTATTTCATATCAAAACTTTTTTTTCTAGATGATGTTTCATGGAATGAAATTATAACTTGAAATCCTTATTTTATTCAAAACAATTTTATATCCTTGAATTTTGTTAACCAAAAGCTGACGAAAAAAAATAAGAACACAATTTTTGTCACCTTTAAAGGGTGATATCATACGAGCAATCACCTGAATTTTTTCGCATGAATTTAGAAACACCCTATATAAGTCGGTAAGAATCTCACTCATCCAAATGAAATTGATCGATTTCATGGAGAAATTAATCAAGAATTCGCCAACAAATAACGTGAAAAGCAAAATCAATGAAGCAAATGAGGTTGTACAGATAGTCACCCAAATTGCTTGATTTTGGCTGTTTCTGGTACTTCTAGGCTAGATAGGTGTAAATGTTGAAAGGAGTCCTGGGCTCGATTTTCGTGAAAACTCCATAACTGAAAGCCGTTTCACGATATCTTCAGTTGTTTTCAAGATATAACGAAATTTTGATATTTTGGCGATTTCGAAAATGTGCCATAACTTCTTCATTTTTTAAAATATACAAAAACGGCGAGCACTTTCTACAGGCACTTTTTCATTATCAATATGTCACCGTATTTTTTATCTCTTGTATGAAGGGTGAAAAAAAACAACTTTCTTATTTTAAATACGAATGGTATCTTTTTTTGATCCTATATGTTATGCAAAAAAAAAATCAGCTCTTCGAAAATATATACAGTATGGTGCAAATGAAAGGAATAAATTCGTTATTTTGTAAACCGGCGAATTTGGGGAAAAATCCTGAAACACGTCGATTTTTATTTTAAAGCGGGCTTCTCGTAAGGATATCTTCTTATTTTTGACGTCATCTATATGAGCGTGATTACGTCATCGCTAAAATTTTTAAATGGAAATGTGGGTGTTGTGATACATTATTTGAAAGGTCTTTTAAATACCTATTCAGCCATACCAATATGTACAGTAAACAGTAATTGATTTGCTTATTGTCACAAATATTATAGATGAAATTACAACAATGTATTAAGTATTGGTATGATGTATTTATTGACACACAAAAATAAATTTTGTGAAGGCCGTCATTGTATTTTAGCTGAAGGTAAACAATTTAATCACTCAATTTAGGTATCGTTGTATTTGATGAGTAATAGGTACATATCAAATATTCATTGTAATTTTATCAATTTTCTAAACAAATACAAAAATCAATTACTTCAAATTATCGATATGACTGAATAGGTATCTAAGAGACCTTTCAAATAATGTATTACAACACCCACATTTCCATTTAAAAATTTTAGCGATGACGTCATCACGCTCACATAGATGTTGTCAAACTTAAAAAGGTATCCTTACCTACGAATAGCCCGTTTAGAAATAAAATCGACGGGTTTCAGGATTTTTCCTTAAAGTCGCCGGTTTACGAAATAACGAATTTATTCCTTTCATTTGCACCATACTGTATATGTCGATA
This sequence comes from Adalia decempunctata, assembly GCA_951802165.1. Taxonomy (NCBI): domain Eukaryota; kingdom Metazoa; phylum Arthropoda; class Insecta; order Coleoptera; family Coccinellidae; genus Adalia; species Adalia decempunctata. The sequence continues at coordinate 36,493,034 of OX637695.1, read as the reverse complement.
TTTTTTTTTCCGCCCCTCACTTTCATAAAATAATGTATGACAAAATCGTGAAAAATCAATTTTTTCAAATTAGAACCCCATTTTTTATGGCAGATATTGAATCTACGTTAAAAAATAATGAGAGTGTATGCATCACACCCTTGCCCTAAAGTGGATATTTTCTGAGTTATTCACAAAAAACTGTTTTTCGTCTTGAATTTTCAGCTATTTCTTTTCCCTTCACGCCAAAAAGATGAAATTTTCAGGAACTGTTACTTAAACCATGTTTTAGATTTTACTACCCTAATATGCAAGAAAAAAAGTTACAGGTTGTTCCTAAATAGATGGCGAATTTGGATTCGAATTTGTATCGGAAACCTCTTTATTTCAACTAATCGGCCATCGGTTTTCTCTCCAGTGATAAATAAATAATTCTTTATGAACCACATGCAAAAACTTACCATGTTTCACATTCTTTTTTTTTAATGATAGATTTCATTAATTACATCTGCCAAATTCCTCTTTATTCAGTAGATGTAATTAATAATATCTATCATTAAAAAAAAAGAATGTGGAACATGGTAAGTTTTTGCATATGGTTCATAAGGAATTATTTATTTATCACTGGAGAGAAAACCGATGGCCGATTAGTTGAAATAAAGAGGTTTCCGATACAAATTCGAATCCAAATTCGCCATCTATTTAGGAACAACCTGTAACTTTTTTCTCTTGCATATTAGGGTAGTAAAATCTAAAACATGGTTTAAGTAACAGTTCCTGAAAATTTCATCTTTTTGGCGTGAAGGGAAAAGAAATAGCTGAAAATTCAAGACGAAAAACAGTTTTTTGTGAATAACTCAGAAAATATCCACTTTAGGGCAAGGGTGTGATGCATACACTCACATTATTTTTTCACGTAGATTCAATATCTGCTATAAAAAAATGGGGTTCTAATTTGAAAAAATTGATTTTTCACGATTTTGTCATCCCTAACTTTGAAAGTGATTTTTTCACCCCCTGTATCATGAATCGCGATTTTGATTTTTAAAGTGGATACATCAATCTTACATCTTGAAAAATCCCAAAAATGAAAATTTTCCATCCAAAAACCTCGAAGTTATTCTTGTTTCAGCGGATCTCTATTTTCGATTTTTTTTTCGAATTCTCCCGCTCAGAGAGAATTTTCCAACCAAAACTGAAAAATGTTACATCAAAATAACTTGAAATTTTCTAAGGAATCTATTTCTGCAATAAAAAAATGGTGTTCTAATTTGAAAAACGGAAGTTGACGTCATTTCCGGAAAAACCGGAGGTGCTCATGCCTTGAAAATATTTTAGATTTCATCAGCATCGTGAAATACTTATAAGTGCTGAATTTCATGAAAATACGTTCAGTAGTTTCCCGTATAAATATGGGTGAGGTTCCTCGTGAAAGACCCTGTAGAGACGTACATCCGTATAGGTTTTACGTCCCTTCATAGGACTTATCAGATTGGCTATTGTGAAAGGAGCTTGTCAATGACGTACGAATGAAGCTCGAAGCGAACGTGGGTACCGGGTTGAATAAAGGACGTAGTTCGGTTTGAGGCCGGTCGGATCGCGGTACCCATGTACCGCATTTGGGGTCGCCCTTTGCTGTCCACCCTGTGGACAGTGAGTCGCCACATTTGAATGAATAAATACTAATATGAAATAAAAAGAGACCGAGAGATTTAATTTGTTGAAAATGATACTTTATTTAAATATATTTACATAAATAATAACGAAATTTCATAAATAGGAATAAATAAAATTTATAAAATACAAAACAACTTAGCTTGAAATATTTGAATTTTGTTAGGAATGTATAAACTTCCTGAAACAAATCATAATTCAACTCGAATAATGAATGGGTGATTTTTCTTCTCTTTTTTTCATAATTAACAACAACATATATAAACTGAGGTTATACGTTGTCAACGTGCTGATAAGTGCATTGCTTAAAATAATGGCTGTTTTCAAAGGCTGGTTTTCGGCGGTGGTGGAAATGGTACCCATTCCTTCGTTTCTATGGGTGCCCAGACCTTTCTCCAAACAGGAAACCAAGTCTGAAAATAGTAATTTCATGAAATTATTAATTCCAAAATGCTTATTTCCATGATCATGAATATAGAGATATTAGTTTACCAGTTTCGTCTCCCAATGTTTTACCCAATGGGCTCTCCAATGCGTTTTGGTTTTCCATATTCCTTGAATGTTTATTCCGTCCTTCAAGTGGATTTGACTGTAAAATATGGTGGTAAGTTTGGAACTAAATATTTTCAGCAATTTTGTCAATGAGTATATCCATGTGCGTCATTTTTTTCATAGCGGAGTGAAGAATGGTTAATTGAACATTTACAGTGGATTCCGTCTCTTGCGCATTCCCTGTTTCACCAGTGATCTACTGAGTACTGATCTATTCATATTTAGAAAATAAAATGATTGCAGCTGGCAAGATTTCATGTGCGATGTCGTTTCATCAGCATCATAAAGTTTTTACCACCATCACAAATTAGCATCTCATTAAAATAATTCGAGCAATTACATTGAATTTATTAGTTCGGTTGGCTTTGGATTTGTGACAATTCTATCGAGCGTATTATTGAATAGACATCTATATTTACAATAAATTATTATAAGATGAATATGGGCTTATCTAGAGCTCTAGATGATATTAGGTACAAGATTGGGCATACTATATTCACTTTTATAGAGTATCCTGGTTGGCCATGACATTCTGACACATTTCACCGTGTATATTTTGAAAAGGTTAGGTCATAGTCATTTTTCTATCGGCTGTCAGATAATTACGGACTATTGTCCTTGCTATATAGAAGTCGTAGGATATACGTATTTAGCAAATGGGAAAAACAATGCATTTGAGAAAATATTATGTGAATTCAATAATTCGAATGACCTGGCGAATGTTCATGACACTTTCTTCCCTAATAATACTGAAAATATTTCACGTTTTCAAGGTGTATTTAAAAGTGAGGCTTTTCTTTTGACAGATGGTAGAACTCATCAAAATAAGTCATTTTACCAAATTTTTTTTATGAATTATGCCCCTGTTTCGAGAAAATGAAACTAGAATATTTTCTAGTTTCTAAGTGGATCTGAAAATTCCTCCGTTCGAACCTGCTCCCTCGCCTGCTTCTCCGTAGAAATCAATCAAATCTCTTGTTTTTTGCCTCCTATAATACATGACTCAGAATATCGATTGTGATCAGTAATCTTGGATCATGTTACGGCGAGGGTGCAGTGTAGATTGTACCAGTGTTTACATTTATTCAAATAATGAGCTTGTTGATATGCTTTTAATTTATGGTAAATCAAAACAAAATACCTGTTCAGCTTATATAAGTTGTACAGAACAAGATTTCCGCTAAGAAATCGCCCAACTTCGTGGATGTTCATCAACCTGGTGCAGAGATGTGGAGATATGATGAACAGACAGATGCAGGCCAGAGTAGTATTAAGGTATTGATGCCCAAAATTTTGTATAAATTTTCTAAATTAAACATTTCATATAAGAAATTTTCGATAAAATAATTGAATGATTTCTATCTCCTGTCAAAAGAAAAGCCTCACCTTAAAATACACCCTGTAGAAACATGGTTGAAAAATTCAGTTATGCTATTTTCTTGTACGGAAATCAAGAATCGAGTGTTGAAATTTCACTGAAAAATAATGAACAGAATAGTCCGTTACTTCGTGATAGTACTGATAGTTCATTCGAGAAAAGAATAAAGTACTCGAATAACCCGACAGACAAACTCGAATGTTCCTGTGCAAAAGTGAGTAGCGTATCAATCGAAAAGTATTCATTTTTCAAATTATAATTCCGAATTTGTGTTGCAGATCTTTTTTAAAACTGAAATTCAGTCAGTGTCTTTTTGGGTGCACCAAGAGAAGTAAATTCTTTGTCGTCTCTTTCACTTAAAATCTTTCTTATCGTGTTCATGTGCAGCTAAAAAATAGCTATATTTATTCATATAAAAAATTAAACCTTGGTTTTCACTCGCATACGTCGAAAATGTTGGATAGCTGGAGATAAATTATTGATTCCAAATTATCAGGATTACTTTCAGAATTAGCTGATACTTTGTCTCTGCTTCTTCAAAACTACCTTCAGCATTTTCAGTTTCCAAGCGTGATGATTATATAGAGAGTAGAAACAAGCATTCGCAATTTGGCAACGTCTCTGGAAATTATTTTGACATTTCCGTTATTTCCCGAGAGCCAACCTGCGTTTTAAGTAAAAAAACTTGATAAACCTAAATATTGGCCAACCAACATATGCTATTCTCCACCCAAATGCAAAATTTTATTTAGATTGAATTTGTAGTTTTATAATCAACAGAATAATAAAATTTGGAGCTGCCATTTCCACGGAACCCCTGTTATAATTAACGAACTTAGCTGCGGCATTCGAGAATCTATCCAGAAAATTTTGAGTCTCTAGGTTCACCCGTTCGATTATCGTGTTCACGGACAGACATAATTGAACTTGACCACGGATTCGTGTCCAGTGAGTAGAATCTTATTGTTAAAAAATTTCTTTTTCAAAATACCGACAACGTGACAAAATGAAAGAAACTTCGTGTAAGTATAGAATGAGTCCTCAAAAAACTAAATATGTGTTAGAATCAAGAAAACTCTAGGCTTGATATGCTTTGAGAATTTGACGGTTTTCTCCCTTTCTTTGCATCACAGAATGATGTGTGGACAAAGATCTATATTTGAAGAAAACTCTTTTATTTTAAAAGAAAAAAATCTAGCTCTTGTTAAAACCTTGCTTTGATGAGGAAAAAAACTCACTCTGCCTTTCGACGAAAAGAAGCTTCAGAAGTCACCAAAAACACTTGCGAGATAAAGAGGACGCACCACAAAGTCTGAAAACAGAATGATTTATAAAAACCACAATGATCGCCAAATCACTTTTCCAGAAGTTCTACTCACGAATTTCATATTAATGATCATATCGGTGATCAGCGATTCCGATATCAAATAATCTTTAAAAGTTCGTTAACGAAGAACAATTGGCTCTACTTCTTCCGCCACCTCTATATATAACCGAAAGAACGATTTCGTTTTCAATTCCCATTTGCATTTCGTTGGTGAGCCCAGACTGAATGAGTACAAAAGTGAAAAATCTAATCAGAATTTCTACCGTCGAAGATAATAAAGGAACTTTCATGGGCATTGTCATATGCACAAAGTCTGAATAAATTGTGGATTCGCGTCTGGAATATGAATGATGCTCGATCCTCGATGATCTCTATAATTATATCTTTGCTAGCTCAGACTGATTTTTGCATAGATAAGCTGTACTTGAAATAGAAAACTCCCGCATGACGTAAAGGTTAATACAAACTTTCTGAAAGAGTCATTTAAAAAAAAAATAACCTGGAGTAAGAAGCCTTTGCACTCTTCGTGAAATCCGTATCGAGAGAGGTCTCCCAACCAAGTATTTAACTAGCCCTACGTTGACCAGGAAATTCTGACACATTTCACCGTGTATATTTTGAAAATGTTGGGTTATAGTTATTCTCCAGTCAGATAACTGAGCAACGTTGTCCTTTCTACATAGGGAAAAATAATGAAACCGGCGTGCAGAAGTCTGCGAACCGCGCTTCACACGCCGCCTGAGCTTGAGCACATGCTCGGCAGAGGGCACTCCCCCCACACAGACAGCGCTCGCTCGCCTCGAGCAGGGCCCATATTCTTGGCTAATGTGAGCGACGTCTGCCAAAGTGGTAGGTGTTAAAGCTGCCCTGGGCCCGTATTCTCGGCGAGTGATCTTTCGGTGCGTATACGTTCTCTGTGTTATTTTGTATGGCAAACGTATACGCACTTGCCGAGAATACGGGCCCAGGGCCCTTATTCTCGACGAGTGATATTTCGGTGCGTGTACGTTCTCTGTGTTATTTTGTATGGCAAACGTATACGCACCGAAAGATCACTTGTCGAGAATAAGGGCCCAGGGCAGCTTTAACACCTACCTCTTTGGCAGACGTCGCTCACTTTAGCCAATCTGATGGACTCATCGTGAGTGAGGCCGGGACGAAACGTAGCCCCATCCCGATTCACATTTGGTAGCAATACGCTATAAAATATTATGTGAATTCGATAATTCCAAAGACCTGGCGAATGTTAAAGATACTTATTTTTTTCTCTGTTAATCCTGGATATAGATTCAGTTATGCTGTTTTCTTGTACGGAAATCAAGAGTCGAGTGTTGAAATTTTACTGACAAATAATGAACAGAGTAGTCCGTTAATTTGTGATAGTTCATTCGAAAAAAGAATAAAAGTTGTCGAATAACCCGACAGAAAAACTTATAAACGAATAGTGGAATTCCCCACTTTTCAAAATTCTCAAGAAATAAGCCTTCAGGAGATATTTGAATACCATTTTGCACAACTTGAAATACTCCAGTATGAAAATGTAGTAAGTACTACGAAACCTGTGTCACACCTGTGTCTTTAAAAGAACTACATATCTTCATCATTCACAAAGTTCGAAAAGAGTAAATAGAAGTTAGCGTTGGCAACGTCTCTGAGAATCATTTCACAATTAACGAGTACCAACACCCGGCAGTTTTAAGTAAAAAAAAAACTCGAGTAACCTAAATCTTGGCCAACCGGGATACATTATAAAAGGGAATGGAGTATATCTACCTTGTAAATAAGACTTTCCATTTCAAAGTGGCCTATCAGCTTGATATACAGGGTCTTAGTAAATTATAGTATCTTTTTCAAACACCCCGTAGAATAAAACTGTAACAAGTCCGATGTACATGAGAGATGACAGAAAAAATCGAATGTTTAGAGTTCTCAAAAGAGTAGTAAAAGGCAAAACAACCATTTTCAATTTTTTTTGTTTCTCTGTATATGACTACAAGTATTCATTTGCACGTCACGCAGAAACTATTACACGGAATGTTATGCAGTTTCGGTTAAACTGTCGGTTGCCCTTTATGATACCGGCCCTTAGACGTATCTGGAGAACTGGACATACATATTTGAAAACTGAAAATTGGGATTATGGAATTGTTCGTAATTCTATACTATACTAAACTGGTAACTCTGTTCTCTACTAAACTAAAATATTTTTGGAGCCTAAGGACTCCCGGTTAGGGAGTCAAAATAAATTTGTTCAAATGATAAGATTGAATATTCAATGCTGAATACAGTTCTGCTCAGAAATTACTGAGCGAGAGCATCTTAGAGTGCTATGATTATTTTTCTTCGCAGAATCCAACGCCATCATAAATAAAAAATAGAGTATGTACTGACTATGAATATTTTACTTTTTTCCGGTTTTTTAGGATATTTTGAGAACTTTTTGAATGAATACAATAGTTTTAACAGAAATGTATTCAGCATCGAATACTAAATCATATCAGAAACGAAAAAATGAAAAAAAAAATTCTGAACAAATTTATTCTCACTTGCATGACCGGAAGTGCCCAGGCTCCAAAAATATTTTAGCTCAGTAGAGAATTTCAAACTGTAATCCCAATTTTCAGATTTCAAATAGGTCCAGTTCTCCAGAAACGTCTAATAGGCATCGAACTTGGGACAGCCTTTATATGTATCATGCAAAAAACAATTTGATAGTTTGATCAATTCAAATTTTTATGGATACGGCTAGATTACTTTCCGAATATTTAAATTTTAGAGCCTACAGCAAACAATTTTTATTACTAATCACCTGAGAAAGTGAGAAATCATCATCATTTCTCCCCTTTAATGAGGAATGATTTGTACTGCAGAAGTGCAGAAGCCACCATGAAAAAGTTTGCGTGTAAGTATTTTCATATTATGACGTATTTTCATCTACTTAAATCGAATTAATCAATTCTATGTATATTTCACTTTAATGTGCTTGGATGATTTTAACAAAGAATTGGGTGCTTCAAAACGCAACATACGACTTGGTTTATGACAGGTATACCACTGAATGGGGTACTTTAGTGATGAAACATGACAATTTCTCAAATGTAAATAATAGTTCTTTTTTTTTTTTTTTTTTTAAATTGAAATTATCGTGTCTCGGCAACTAGGCCATTGACACAGTACAATATTCTGTTTTTACATTACAGATTAAGACAAAAATTTTCACAAAATATGGTTATAAACAGAAAGAGAAATAAACTATGGATGTATTGATCATATTTGATTGAACAGTTGGCTTTCTTTCAGGAATTCTATTGCTGCTTCAATTTGTGTGGGTGAGCTGAGGATGTCTCTTAAATTTTCTTTGAGGTCCAGTCGATGTCTGATGTCATCATAATGTTGACAGCGAGTTAGGAAGTGTTCCACAGTTAGTCGATGTTCTGGGCAGTATTCGCATATAGGATGTTGTTCCGATGACATCAAGTAGCTGTGTGTCAGCCTGGTGTGTGCAATTCTTAATCTCCTCATTACTATTTTGTCTTTCCTCTTTAGATAAATTTTCATCGGGGAATCTATTTCGGATTGGATTGCACGAAGTTTATTATTGCTGCTATTCCATTGGGTTTGCCAGTCTCTAAGAGATTTCAACTTTATTGATGCCTTTAAGTCAGAGTACAGCTGTATGTTTGTGATGGGAAGATCAGAGGTTCGTGCCAGTTTCGCTGATTGATCTGCAGTTTCATTTCCCTCAATACCTATATGAGATGGTACCCAAATTATGTTCGTATAGATGTTTTTGTTCGTTCTAAGTATATGGCATCGTTCTTGAATCTTTAGTATCAATGGGTTCTTAGAGTAAATGTTGGATATAGCTTGAATTGAGGACAATGAGTCTGTGAATATTGCTATATGTTGGCCAGGCGTTATGGTGCTGAATAGGGACTTGTATATTGCGAAAAGTTCACCAGTATGAATACTGCAGGTTGGTGGAAGTTTGAAGGATACTGTATTATTGAGTTTGTCAATGACTGAGCATGCAATTCCATTTTCATCTTTAGATGCGTCAGTGTAAAATTCCTGATCAAATTTCTCATTAGCTTTCAATTCGAGGAAATATTGTTTCAGTATTGTACCATGGGTTTCCTGTTTGATATATCTATGAAGAATTGTATTGAGCTTAGGTTGGTATCTGCACCAGGGAGCATGTTTTGATTAGGTCATGGGAACTAAAGCATTGAGATCAATAGATTCTAAATGTTGCTGGGCAAGCTGTGGAATTGGAAGTAACGACGTAGGGTGTGTCGTGATGAGGCGATTTGATGTTTTCATCAGTTCAAGTATCGGATGATTCGGCAAAGCAGACATCTTTAAAGCATATGAGAGAAGAGTTTGATGTCGACGAAGGTTCAGAGGGATTTCTTGTGCTTCAACATGAAGGCTCTCAGATGGGCTGGTTCGGAATGCTCCAAGGATTATGCGGAATGCAGTATTGGGAACGGCATTCAGTAATTTCATATTTGTTTTGCTTGACGTTGAGAAGAGGATGCTGCCATATTCTAGTTTCGACCGAATTGACGACCTGTAGATTCTCAGCAAAATTTCTTCATCACATCCCCAGTGATGATGAGATAGGGTTCGAAGGATGTTCATATTTTTCATACATTCACCTTTGACGTTTTTGATGTGTTGAGTCCAGGTAAGTCTCTGATCTAAGGTCACTCCTAGATATTTCAGGTGGTCAACTAGTTCTATGGGGAGACCGTTAATTGTAAGGTGAGGTAGAACAGTTGGATGTCTCCTAGTAAAACGGATGAGTTTTGATTTTGATGAAGAGAAGTTGAAGCCAATGTTTCCAGCCCAAGCAGTGATGTCATTAAGAGTTTTTTGTATCAATTTGCACGTACTGTTTGTGTTTTTACCTGAGCAGAACAGGAGCAGGTCGTCTGCATATAGTACTAACTTAATGGGGGCTTTGACAACGTTGCCTATGTCGTTAATGGCTAACAAGAAGAGGGTGGCACTTAATACGGAGCCCTGGGGGATGCCATTTTGAGTGATGTGGGAAGCAGACATTTCACCATTTACTTTCACCTTGAAATTTCTATCAGTTAGAAAGTTCTTCAGGAAGAGGAATATATTGCCATTGAGGTTGATATTTTTTAATTTTTTCAAGATAGCTTCGCGACTTGTGGTGTCGAAGGCACTATCTATATCTATAAGTGCGGCAATTAGGTCTTGTTTGGAAGCAAAAGCGTTCACAATTTCCGTTTGTAGAATGACAAGATTATCTATAGTGCTGCGGTTCTGCCTGAAGCCTGATTGTCTTGAATATAGCAGTTCGTTTTTCTCGAGATGCCACATAAGACGTTGATTAACCATTTTTTCTAATATTTTACACATGGTACATGTTAATGAGATTGGCCTGAACGAGTTGAGTGTGGGTCGTGACTTGTTTGGTTTTCTGATAGGTATAATATGGGATTCTTTCCATTGAGTGGGAAACCTATGATTGTTCCAAATGTCATTATATATTTCCAGAAGTTTAAATAACGTTTCTGCGTGTAATTGTTTCATAAATTTCATAGGAATGTTGTCTGGACCTGCTGCTGTGTTCTTCATGGAAGATAGTGCTAAGTTGAGTTCTTGCAAGGTGAATGGATCATTTATAGGGTTGTCAGGTGCACTTGTACTGGTTTCTCCATTTCCAGGGCAATTTGTTGTTTTTGTGGTAACTGTTTTTTCGTAGTAGTGTTTGGCTAAGTTATTCGCCATGTCTTGGCTATTGGTGATTGGTTCATTGTTTTCATCTAGTATAGAGGGTATTTGGTAATTGGTGTTGTGGCCTTTTATTTGTTTTATTTTCTTCCAAATATGATTTGACGGTGTGCTCGAGGAGATTGTGGAGACGTATTTCATCCAGGATTCGCGTTTGCTCTGTTTCAAAATTCTCTTCGAGACTGCTTTACATTTCTTGAAATTTATTAGATCTTCTTGGTTTCGGGTTCGTCGGTATCTGTTCAGGGCTCTTTTGCTTTCTTTAACTGCTTTTTTGCAGGATTCATTCCACCAAGGTACTATCTTCCTACCTGGAGTTAAAGTATACTTCCCGACATGTTTTTCGGCTGCTGAGGTCAGAATGTATGTAAGTTGATTGATGGTCTGATCAATGTTTGGAGAAAATTCGGTCATTCTAATTTGGATGTTCACCTCTTCTGAAAATAGCTCCCAGTTGGCATTTGTTATATTCCACTTTGAGACGCTTTCTGTGGGCAGGGCATTTTGATCGTTCATGGATATGGGGAAGTGGTCACTATCATAAAGGCTGTCTAGGGTATGCCAGAATATGTCTGTTGCTGTGACAGGATCACACAGACTGAGATCTATCGAAGAAAATTTACCAGTGTGCATATCGAAGTGAGTGTTTTCCCCAGTATTGAGTAAGTTGAGGTCATGATTTATTATTATATCTTCAATCATCTTTCCTCGGCCGAATGTTTTTTCTGAACTCCACATGATGTTGTGCGAATTGAAATCACCTACCAATATGAAAGGTGTTGGTAGTTGGTTGACAAGATTGGAAAGTTCCAGATATGTGAGATTTAAATTTGGTGGTATATAAACATTACAAATTGTGAGTTTTCGGGGACACCAGGTAGTGATAGCAACAGCTTCTAGAGAGGTATTGAGGGAATGTTCGTTGAAATAAAGGTTTGATGAAATAAATATGGATGCACCACCACTGGCCCTGGTGTTGGTATTTCTGATGAAATGATGACCTGCATAGTTTTTTAGTTTAGGCTTGTGGTCAGGTTTGAAGTTAGTTTCCTGTAAGCAAATAACCTCTGGTGAAGTGTCAGATATTAACTGTTGGATTCGTTCTAGACGTGAGTAGAACCCATTACAATTCCACTGAATAAGGGTGAATGTGATTTTTTTTTTGTGTGTTAATTTTGGGATCTTAGTGAGGAGTTTTCAGAAGGATCGTCTTCATCAGTGGTATCAAGGCTATTGAGGCTGCCAACCTCTATTGCATCGTCCACCAATTTGGCTCTAACTTTTTTGGAAATTCGAGTAATTCTGTTTTTAGTGGATCTTTCTACATATGGGTAAATATTATGCAGGTCTTGAAGAAGTAATTTAACATCTGATGTGAATTTTTCTGCTTCAGAGTAGGGAGTGGAGCTACCATAGGAGTTTTCCAAGAACGCAACTAGGTTGTCATAGGGGAGGTGAAAACTTTCAATGTCTTCTAGATATGCTTTGGAGATTGCATCTTTGGTGGATTCACTTAAAGCGTGATCTTGAAGTGAATCTATTTTGCGTTTCTTTTGAGCTCTTTTGCTATCTGCAGAATTTTTCGCCACCATGTGGGGGGGAGGCATGGAGGTAACTTCCGTCAGGTCAGCTTCGTTATGTCCTTCTGATTGGCTAGTCTGATCACTGGATGATAATATTTCTGATATCCCTCGTTTAAGAGCGAGTGGTTCACCTGCTTCTGGGATCAGTGACGGTGAAATATGAGCCTGTTTTTCATTTGTCGAGGTTTGCTTTATTGGCTGGCTGTTATTTGATTGTTCTGAATGTTCTGAGTGTGGGTTCGGGCAGTTTGATGCTATATGTCCGGTCTGTCTACAGATGAAGCATTCCATCTTGTCGGTCGATAGGAATATTCTGTTGTCATTGCCATCGTATTGAATGAGTGCTGATGTTTGCAGTTCGAAATTTTCACTGGGGGGAAAAATGTAAACCTGTCTTCTAAAGCTGAGGATATGTGAATACTCTTCTCCAGGAATTCCAGCTTTAAGGAATGAAATGGGGGAGGCAAGTTTTAGTCCAAGGTTTTGTACAACTTCGGTAACTAATTCATGAGGAATACATGGCGATATATTTGAGATCACTATTCTTCTTGTTGGAGAAACTAATCTTCTTATATTCAGGTTAATATCTCCTATAGAAACAGTTGGATTGGTTTTGATTAGCTGATCAACAAGTTCTACGGAAGCTAGATAGATACAGATTCTGTTGTTTGAAATTCTCGATGCGAAGCAAATGTTTTTCGGCTGAACAATTCTACCAATTGCTTGAATGTAATCATGAAGTTTCAGATTTTCTTCTGCGTGGATTACGATGGCTTGCTCTTTTTTAGGGAAGTTCATTTTAGGGATTGATTTGGCTGCAGCTACATATGAAGTTCTTTGAGAGGATGGTGTTTGTTCAGTGTTTGGAGACATTGTATTGATAGGACTATTAGGTAACATAATCAACGCCCTTGTACTCAAGAGCGTTTGAGGTATTAATTTGATGTAATCAGGAAGTATGCACAACCGAATACACCATAGAGTATTGTTGACTGAATACGGATGAAATGTCCGATTCTGTTGTCAGATTACGTTTCACTGTTGAGATAAGGAAATGTTTGTTTACCAATATAACGGCAATCGATGATATCGGTTTACCACTTAAAACTCGTGAACTTCAGTTATATGGCACTTATACACTCATTCGAATTATATATGTCTTTATATAAAGAATAAACTAGGATAAATTGAAGAGCGATGTGTCACCGTATGCGTCAAACTCGCGAATCCCGTCTAAAATCAAAATAATAGTTCTGATCGTTTAATTATTGGTTCATTTGGCCTCTTCAAAGGGGAATTGATATTGGGCGTTCCCATTCGAACATGAACGGAAGTCTTATCCCACCATCAAACTGTCAACCTTGAAAAAGCTGAATTGGCGTCATAACAAGATTTTTTTGTTTACTTATATGAATGTGGTGAGAAGATGTGAAGATGTATGGGTGAAACTTTGTGCCAACGACTTTCAATATGCAATGAATCAGCAAAATGAAACTTTGCATTGTTTCAAATTGTCGTCGTCTATGTAATATTTTCAGTGAAGAGATCTTATGTATTGTTTCCGAATAATTACTATTATACTTTCAGAGTCCTCAAATGGATAGCTTTCTCATTTTTTCAATAAATCTTCATGTAGGTGGAGTGTAAATGTTTAAGGGCAATTTCTAAATGTCCTCTTGAACATTTTACATTCTCTTGTCTTACATTGTGAAATTCTGTCGGTTAGTTATTCTTGAAAGAGATAAGTAATAAAATAAAAGCCAGTTTCAAATCGTTCGCTCAATCTTTATTCACATACAGACTGACCTAAGTGTGTGCTGGCTGTATGGATTTTTTCTATCCTATAGATAACCAAAGGCGTTTCCCTTGAACTATTGCTATAGAGTAGAGACCAATAATAGAAACATTCTGAGAATATTGTTGTTATACATGTGTCTCAAAATAGGATACAATGTAAAGTTCTATTATTTTTTAATTGGAAACCCCCATCCTTGTCACGGAGTCGTCATTGAATTGCCAATTCCCAATTTCCAACTTGAAATGTCAAATAATTCTGAGAGACGTTGCCAATCCTAATTTCTATTCTATTTTAAGGTTCAACTGTGACACAGGTTTTCTAGTAGTACTATACTTACATACTGGAGTATTTCAAGTTGTGCAAAAAGGTATTTGAATGTCTTCTGTAGGCTCATTCCTTGAGAATTTTGAAAAGTGGGGAATTTCATAGGTCCGTCTGTTACTCTGTTCGTTAAGAAGTTTTTACTTCGGGTTATTCAAAGTACTTTCATTCTTTTTTCTAATGAACTATCACAAAGTAACGGACTTTTCTGTCCATTATTTATCAGTAAAATTTCAACACTCGATTCTTGATTTCCGTACAAGAGAATAGCATTACTGAATTCCATCCATGTTTATATACGTGAAATATTTCCAGTACATATTGACACAGAAAAAAGTTTTTTCAACATTTGCCAGGTCTGTAGAATTATTGAAATCACATGTATTTCCTCAAATTCTTTATTTTCCCAGAGTGATTTTGATAAATACGTAATCACAAGGAAAACGTTGCGTATTAATCTGACAGGAAAAATTACTATGAGCTAACATTTTCAAAATATACACGGTGGAATGTGTCAGAATGTAATGGCCAACCGGGATACTTTATAAAATTGAATGGAGTATAGGTATTATTCTGCATCGTTTGTGAGCACAGAGATTCACATTTTGTATTTTTTGAACTTGCAAAACCAGTGGAGAAACGTCATCCAAAATTCATCAGATAAAAATACTTTTTCTTTGGGAAAAACCTTTCTTCCAACAGGGTTTAGATTCTTGGAATTAGAGATTGTAATTTTCTACAATAAACACGGCGGACAATTTCGCGGTAGGACAAACCAACATTTCCCCAGGCAAGAATTGTATGCTCGTATTTCCTGTCAAATCGCTTACATGGTGATAATTTTCATGCCCTTGAACTCGAAGCATTTTATTGAGCTTAACACAAGAAGACGTAAGCGCAATGATTGAAAATGAAGTACTATTGTTGCCCTAAACAAATCGGGTTCTTCATGCAAAAATGAAATTACTTTGATTTCACAAAAACTTTCGAAGGTTAAACATAGATATTGATATCCTAGCATGCTTCAAGTAGAGTCATTCCATGGCCAAGAAATCAATTTTAAGAAATAATTCCTTCTAGATTTAACACTTCAAATCCAATCAGAGTACATTTTCATATTATCCCCTTGTACAGGTAATCGATACCTTCCCTATTTTCAGAAATCGAACCTCTGGTGCAGTTTTCAATTTATCATTGTTCTTGCGAAAACCAGAGAAATTTTTCAACATGCTGAATTTTGCTCAGGGATCCGTAAAAGTTTGATCAATCTGAAGATTCACTTGAAAAATTCCAAATATATCCGCAATGATGAAGACTTGGATATTTTCAATGAAAATTCGTATTAAATTTCCTTTTATTGAATAAAATAACAAAACTTTCAACAACAAAATCGACTATTAGAAAACTATTCAACAATATTAATTGAAATATTCGAGTCAGTCAGGTAAATACATAATTATATCTTTATACAAAATAAAATAACTTAAATCTAACTATATACAGAGAAAGGTACTATGATTGCGCTACGACGGAAATGACCAACTGGTCTTTTTGGTTTGACTGGAATCATTTGTACTTGACGAATCTGACAGAACCCTCTCTTGAGAATTTCTTTTGGCCAGTTTGTTATTCGACAAATTCACAACTTTGTTTCCTTTTTGGTCCTTTCTATCCCAACCATGTTCAACATGTTTATCGTGGTGGTCTGGACTAGGAAACCATTCTGATATGATGACTGGTCGCCAGATCATCTTCCAACCTGGAACCCAAATATCCTTGTGACTTTCAACCCAAACCTTTTTCCAATCTTCTTTCCATTCCAGTTTCTTGTCTGGTAGCCAAATTTGTTTCTTTTCTGTTCTCCAGATTTGTTTCCAGGCTTCTTTCCATTCCAGTTTTTTGTCAGCTACCCATATTTCTTTCTTTTCAGTTCTCCACACTTGTTTCCAAGCTTCTTTCCATACGAGCTTTTTGTCATCGACCCATATCTGTTTCTTTTCTGTTTTCCAAACTTGTTTCCAGGCTTCTTTCCATTCCAGTTTCTTATCAGAGACCCATATTTGTTTCTTCGCAGGCTTCCAATATTTCTTCCAAATTGGTTTCCAGATCAGTTTCTTCTTCCATATATCATGTGCAATATATTCGGAACCATCGTGGCCTTTGCCTAGATAATGCTTTCCGGGAATTCCTTCTTTCGTCCAGATTGGAACGTAATGCTTTTTCCATGCCGGAACTTGGATCTCTTTCCAAGCTGGCACTTGAATTTCTTTCCACACTGGTTTCCAGATCTTCTTCCAAGCAGGCACTTGGATTTCTTTCCAGGCAGGTACTTTTATGGGCTTCCAGACTGGTTTGTATGTCTTCTTCCAATCAGCTACTTTGATATCTTTCCAAATGGGTACTTTGATTTGTTTCCATACTGGCTTCCAGATCTTTTTCCAGTCAGGTACTTGGATTTCTTTCCAACCAGGTTTTTTAGTTGGGACCCATATAGGTTTCCAAATTTTCTTCCAGGATGGGACCCAGATCTTCTTCTTGGCAGGTTTCCATATTTTCTTCCATCCCTTTTTCCATATCATCTTCTTTTTCCAGTATCCTGGATCATGGTGGCTGTGATGCTCTTCGTGATGCTCTCCTTCGACGACGTGATGTTCTTCAACACCACCGCCATAACTGTATCCACCATTACTACCGGAATCATGCCCCCCACCGCCTAAGTCATAGCCTGAGCCTCCACCGGAGCTGCCGAAATCATGGCCGCCACTCGCTTGGTTTCCTCCAGAATAATCGTAACCCCCTGAACTACCTCCTATATCGTATCCACCGTTGCCTTGGCCGTGGGATGATCCTCCGCTGTCATAGCCTCCGCTAGATCCAAAAGATCCTCCTCCGCTTGCCCCAAAAGATCCATGGTTTCCACTTTGGTCATATCCGCCAGCCGCACCGCCGAAATCTCCTCCTTGGTGACCATCATTGAAGTTTTGCGCAGGCGCTGGATAGTCGTAGCCGTCCCTTCTCTGGGCTTTGCTGTAATTGAGAGATATTGTATTGTAACTTATAAAGGTATTTCTACTAACATCAGTCAGAACCAAAAAACGTATGAGTTTGAACTATAGAGATGAAATATCTCTACGGCTTGAGTTCGTGGATCTCATGAATGAGGGACATTCTACATTGTCATTTTCGAAGCACAGATACCGATTTCTGGTCAAGCTGAATTGATAACCAAATGAATATTCGAGTTTGTTAGAGTTCTTTGAACTTGTCTCTGTTGATGAAATGAAAGTTGATGCAATACTCAGGTAACTTATCAGATCTGACGATTTCCATATTCTTCTCATAATATTTTTCAGATTACGACTGGAAGAACTTGGAAACATGTATGCATTTACAACATTGTGTTGCAACGGTGAAAGCATTTTCGACTATTCAGGAATTGTTTCTAATTAAAGCTGATTCTCTGATTTGTTCATAACTTATGAAAGGGGAACCAATTCATGAATTTTTCTGCATACCTATAAAGGAACATTCTCCTGGAAACTTTTTAGGTCGATAGAAAAGCCAAATTTGAAAACAAAATTTCATGTTAACATAAGACACCTATTTGGCTTTCACTTTGAAATGATCGGACCCATCTGCGTAATTATTACAAAGGACTTTTTAATAAGGAACATGCAAAAATTTAGCAACTAGGTGACCCCAAATACAGGGTATTTTTGAATTGAAACGAAAGATTTCAAAGGATGATTCCTTGCTCAAAATAAAGGGTAGTTTGCTATACAAATGTATACAGGAAATGAGAAAGTTTTTAGCCGAATCAGGCTGTCAGAGGTTATTCTTTAAATTTCATTTTTCCGCCATATTTGAACCGCGATATCTCTCTAACGTTCGACTTTTGACACAACATTTATATAAAAACTACCCTTTATTTTGAACAAAGAATCACCCTTTGAAAACTTCCGCATCAATTCAGAAATACCCTGTAGATAAACGTATCATTTCAAAAATAAATAATAATAAACTGCTAATTTCCACAAAATTTATTGATGTTAAATGACGACAATTGTTTCACTACACTGTAGCTTTTTCAAGTCGGATGCTGAACTGAGTATTCCCAAATTATAACATTCGTTTAAATAGGTATTGATAACATAGTTGAGCAGAAAATGTGTTTTAAATGAGGTAATAAAATTATATTGTCTAGAGCTCTAGACTCACACTCTTAGAATCTCTAGAAATAAACAGGTATAATTCTAAGAAGGTCCTATTGAATGAACAAACAGATGTGAATAGATCACCGCTACTGAACATCTTTATACAATCCTGGAATAACCAGCGGCACCCTCCAATATAATTTTATTACCTCATTTAAAACACATTTTCTGCTCAACTATGTTATCAATACCTATTTAAACGAATGTTATAATTTGGGAATACTCAGTTCAGCATCCGACTTGAAAAAGCTACAGTGTAGTGAAACAATTGTCGTCATTTAACATCAATAAATTTTGTGGAAATTAGCAGTTTATTATTATTTATTTAAAATGAATTTCCATCAAGTGAAGACCGAATCAATCAAATATTTCAAAAATATGTGGCGTTGAAATTTTCAAAAATCGATCGATCAAATCTATAATACTCCAGCCCTTGGAGTCTTTGAACTGAATGTTCTATCCCATTTGTATATGCAACCATATTTCGTGATCAATTCAGGATCTGTGAGCCACCAGTGTAGAGTTTCATTTTAATCCAAAACATTGTTCTGAAGGATTGCAAGATTAATTATTGCTAATGATAGAATACCTACATGTTCATGATTTGAAATATGATCAGATACCTGGATAGGTTTGATTCAAAATTGCTTATTCGTTGGAATTATAATTAAACCTGATTTTTTTGTATTTTTTTTCAAGAAAACTCCGAAAGTTTTGCAAACTTGGAGCTACATTGAATGGTTAATACAGTATCAGATTTGAAACCATTTGAGAGGTACCGAACATTTTCTTATTGACCAAGAATATCTTTGCTGGATCAAATTTTTCTTGGTCATCATTACTTGATCAACACAATAGAAAAAAAGTGCATTCAATAAAATTTGAAAACTGTTAAAATGATCTTATTTGTCTCGATCTTTTGATATCTGGTGCGACATCATTTATAGCCTCGAATCTAATGCCATGAGGAATTAAATCTCTGAACTCAACTATTGTGGAGCTTACAGGAAATGTACAGGAAAGAGTGGCAGTTTCTAATCATTTTAATGTATTTGAACAACTTCCGAATTACAGTGAAAAGAAAAGTGGATAATAGAGATAATTGCACGACCAAGAAGTGCATCAACCTACTATTGTTTACTCAACAATCAATTTCGAACACTGCAACCCATTACTGTATTGTCGCAGATATAAAACAATCCTCCAATTCCTAATTGGAGAAGTTATCACTTCTAAACACAGTCGAATTACGAAAGAAACATTATTTACTTTTCCGCTATTCAATTCCTTTCAAATTTTTTGTCATCTCATGTAGAACGTATTCACACTTCGAATGAACAAATGTAGTACAGATAATTATGGAATTGTTGAACCCGAATATTTCTCTGGTATACGGGAGATTTCATCTTGGGACTTTCATGTCCCGAAGTCATTCTCAATCATTCTCCATCTTGCTAACGAGCAGATTTAGAATGTGCTGAGAAATGGCACATCATGAATTGAATATTTGAAAAGATATAGATGTATATCGATCTTCACACAGCTTCATTTTGAAAAGGAATTGTAATCATAGAAATATTTGTCTACGTTCATGATATACAGGTGTATGTATGCATGCGATATTTTAGAACTAGTCACACAATCATGCTTTTAAACAATCATGCCCTATATATGTATAATTATTTTCTGCATAGTATGAATATTTCGATTTGAACCACGAGACTGAAAGGAACTGTTGATTGCTTGAAACTAATGTTGCTTATATTTTAGAGAATCCTTGAATAATTTTGAGATACTAGGTACATTATTCATTGGAAGGTGAATAATGAAATGATAGCATGTTTCGCCTATGCCTAATTCCAACAAAAAATTTGGAATGCCATCGGAAAACTTTATATGTTATATATATATTTATATATTATATGAAGTAGCACTAGTCGAAGTTGATCGATAATAATAATTATGCATTAAATCCCTATTTCACAGACAATGAGCATGAACGTTTAATTCTGATGCTTCTATCATTATAAAGAAATAGCCCAGAATTTTCATTATCCTACACCATGATTGAAGAATAATTGGGAACAATTCTGCTATTAGTTCAAGCACAGATGAATTTAAAGAATTCATTATTTTTTAAGAGAACACACCACAATTTCGAAACCAAAAATGATGGTAATACCCCCTGACTCGGAATAAGCCATAAAATTCCAAAAGAAAAACTCATGGAACATTCATTAGTTTTAGAAAAAAAGTGATAAATATTTACTTTTTAGTTTCAATTGCAACTTGGTCAGTTGGCTTCCTCACTTGTTCCACAGCTTTACTTAGGACCAATGTAACTTCTAGGATGAGACCTAAGAAAATCTGAAAAGGAAAATATATCAGGTTTGGTTCAGATTGAAGTTATGTAGAAAGTGCACGCGAATATATTGAATGAGTAACTATTCGTTTTCGATATTTTTTGTTAGTAAAGTTAAGTTTTGGTCATAAGGTACTTTCATTTTCAACAAATATGAAACGCCAGGAAAAGGACATTGGCAAGATACTCTTTGCTCAAAAATTATCCAAGACCTAGAAATGTATTCAGTTCCACTTAATAGAACTATGCTAATTGAGATGTTGTGCATCTTTTCTCTAGTTGCGTGACGTTAACTTCGATATTTTTAAATGTAAGGTACCTGGTAATTAGTGAAAGTTATTTAGCCTCCTAAGAAACATTCGTTTTTCACTAATTGCTCACATTATTCGATGCCACGGTAATTTTGATCCGAAAATTGGTCATTGAGAATCACCTACTGTAGAATGTTCTGGTACAGGCTAGAGAAACTGTTTCGATTTTAATTCAATAAATCATTCTTGTCTATTACAACCGGAATAATATCAATCGATTTGGTGAAAGTGGTCGATTAGATGGCGAAAAAATTAAACTAAAACGATAAATTGAGCATTACGAGGGAAGTTGATATCTTGAATATATGCTTTGTACGAATATGTACTGTACGAATTATAATGATCACGAAAAATCACAACATTAAACTTAATTGTTCCTGAAGTTTGAATATTAATTACCCTCAGTCTAAAATGATTTGTAATTTCGACGTAAAAAAGAATAATGTAAACAACCATAAGTTTTTCTACGATCGTGCGAAAAATCATTACTTTTGCACCATTTACGGTGGGTTTCGCAAAGCGTAATCACCACCGGTGATCCGAGATCAACTGCTTGATTCTCTGATTTTTGAACTGTCGAATCGAGTTGATTCTAGATCAAACTCGAATCAACGGTGATTACGCTTTGTGAAACCCACCATTAGTGTGCCAAAGGTTCAACTTTGTACACAAATGCGAAACTACTTGAAAAAACTACTATGTTCGATTATACTAATTTGAAGATACATATTTTTGATGACGTGAGTGTACATATGGATAAAGTATCTGTAGGTACTTAACTACCTTAAGATATTCGTCAAAATATTCTTGTTTTCAGCGCCCGTTCATTCACCTTGTAGGTAGATTCGAGAAACCAATTTGAAAATTTTTTGACAGCTCCTGAAAAATCTTTGACAGGAGCCGTCGAAAAATCGTCAATGATCCCGGATCCGTTGTTAGAGAAATATTGGTATTCTTTCGAGATTCGAAGATACCCTGAAATTTTAAGGCGCTTGGTTCATTCGTTCGAGAGTTATCGTGTTTACGGCCGGACGGATGGACAGAATAGAATTTGACTAAAGATTTGTGACCAGAAAAAAGTCAATTGGGGCCATTTCTGGCTCAAATTTCGGAAAATACGGACATCCTGACGAAATGATATTGCCTTCGTGCAAGTAAAACGAGCCCTCAAAAAACAATTTTGATTCTTCTTGTGATTAGTCCAAAACTTGTTATTAACAAAAGCATATTCATACACGTCTATGGGTTGTGACTAATATACAATTTCAGTAATTTAAATTGATTGAAATATACCGCTTCCGAAAGATTATGTGTGAAATTGTATTTTTTTTTGTAACCGAATTTGGCACCAGAAAGGTGTTCAACTGAGAACATCAACAGTTCCTATGTTTTCATGCGCATAAGTATTATATAAAAGTAAAATGTAATATACCTATCAATATATTGAATATGCAAATATTATGCTAATATATTTCATCACCACCTGTTCCGTAAGCAGCAGTGGTTTGGACTGTTTAGAGAAATGATCAGAGTTTTGTTTCGGATGAGATTCTCCATTGTTACTTACGAATTTTCGAATGAGAGCGAATTTTGAGCCGAAATGGTCTAAAATGACTGTAAAATAAGTATGATGAAGAATTCATGGACCAATTCTATTATGCTAGCCTGTCCGGCAACTACTGAACCTAAGATTTTGAAAAATTTGCATAGAAAAGAAGTCCCATACTTTGAAGGAAAACTCGTTTGAATCGATTATTTTTTGGATACGATTGCTATCTTGTGATAAGGTAGCTCAGAGAATGGGCTATGAAGAATTCGTTACCTGTCCCGTTTGGAAAATGTTCATTTGTGAGTAATTTATTTCTTTCACGAAAAACAATATCCTACATTTGAATCCATTTCCGAGGGTAACATTAGGATTTGGTTAGGCTACGAGAAGTAATAACCCCGAAAAATCATTGAGGAAGGAAAATTTTTGTTACAAATGACTTTAAGGCAACTCAAATGAAGTGAGTGAAGCCATGAGAGATATTTGTCCACGGATATCCAAAAAAGTGTTTCATCAATCACCACGACAGACAACCATAAATCACAATGTGATTTATGGTTTATCAAACTCCAATTTGACAACCACAGAATTTATCATATGTAATACCACTAGAGATGTCATGGGCGAAATTTCCGAAAAGCAACAAACTTGAATATTACAAAAGAGAAATTTTACCTGCTTAAATTTTATCTCGAGTGGTGTTCGGCATGACTATTTCACGAGAAAATATTTAACATTTTAAGTAATATGGTCACATTTGACTCGGATTCCGCTATTTGGCAAATTAGAATTCATAGATTAACTAAACGTTGTTTGTTTTCTCTATGATATTCATTTCAGAAGCTATCTATGAATTGAAGAAATGTCAAAAATTTTATCTGACAACCAATATATCACATATCCATAGAAAACTCAAAGAATTCTATGAAATGTCATTTCAATGTGAAACAGCAATTTATTCGTAGGAATAAAAATGATTTCATGAGAAATTATTGAACAGTTGTGGACAGAGCTGAATATTCTACACGAATATTATGGCTATTATTCAAGTTCGACTTCGTCTGGTCTGTTGAATAAACGCGTGAACAAACTCATCATATAAGCTTGATGTAGAGCAATATACCTACTATTTGTGTACGATTATTGAATGGAGTGTCCATAATCCATCTCTTTCTTGAAGCATTATGACATTAATAAATAACTTGTGATTTATGATTATGGGTCATAATTCAACTGTTACGATGACATAATTTGAAAAAAACGCAAATTTTGGAGACTTCGACGGTCTATAAAATGCCAATTTAATTCTAAACGTGGAAAATTGGATATTATACTCCCATATTTTGATTTTCCCCATTTCGGACACTTATTATTAATAGCCATCGTAATATGCTCGTTTAATAATATGCAATTAGTTAATCAGCAAAGCAATTTTGAGTAGGTAAATGAACATTGACAAAATAAAGTAGATAATCATAGAGTACCCCCACACCCCCCTAATTGTATTGTACGTATCTAAAGCGTTAATGTTTGTTGGATTGATGATCCTCGACCAAAACTCTAACTGATTATTTTTATTGTCCTTAACGTTGACCTAATGGCACTCACTTGGATCTAAGGAATGTCAAATAAGATTGATAAGGAGCATTTAAGGGAATTTCATATTATTCGCTCAATCCATTTTTGACATCGCGGTACAAGCCATGATTCTTTATAGATTCATAGAAAAACATGTGTGAACTTTATTTATCAACAAATGTAACCATTATGAAATAATAGTTCCATACACGTTTCTACTATTTTCATTAAATTAATCAAATGATTATATTACGGCTCCTTCTTCGCTTTTTCATAAACATCTAACTTCTCTTCTTCCATAATACCTAAATCACTTCCCAAACCTATAACTTGAAATATTTTCCTATCTACCAACCCCTAAAATTTTGAGTACCAAGATCTGAATCACTATCGCGAATTCTCGAACTTCATTATAGAGCTATTCGCGTAACATTAGGAACATCCTTGTTATTATTTATTTTGGAAAAACGTCAAGCCCATGCGATAAGAGAAAAAAATCACTTTTCGGATCACTCGACATGCACGACCAAAAATCATCCCTTAGCCGATTTTCACCATTCACAATTCGAACACTAGAATAGAAAACAAAACAGAAAAAACACTAACCACAAGGTGCCAGTGGACCTTCATCGTGATTTTTCGGGAGCCACCCACTTGAAGACGTTCTTCGCAAGAACTGTTAACTCATGGTTAGTGGCAAGGTCCTCATCAGTTATATAGGCTCGGAATATGGAAGACATCCTCACAGGTGGGGCTCACTTCCACTTTCCCCTGACTTTGGCTCCCTAAGAACGCTGCTCGTATGTGCAAGGCCAAGCGCCAAGGCTGCCGGAGAAATTGCCGTCTATCATCGTTTGAGTTGTGTAACCAGCGTTAGTTGCTCCAAAAGGATAATGTTCGAGCAAGGAAAGACTTGTTGCGTTTTTCGAGAAAAAAGTAAAGATCTCGATTAAACTTTCGCAGAACTGGATGTCAACGGAATCACTGACGCTAATGGAAAGAGTGCGTAATTGTGTGATGATTTATGAGGTAATACTCATCGTAGCTGCTGAAGTTCAATAACTCGATCACATATTTTGATTTACTGGATGTTTTGGTAGTGGAACGTTTGTTTTTGTTTATCGTATCATGGATTGCGGCAATATTTAATATTTTATGTCTGACCGGAGCTCCGACATTGTTCAAAATAATTTTTTCTTATAATTAATGATATACAACATCAGCTTGACATTGAAATTTTGATTCGAGGACAATTTTTTGGGGATTCCAATAATGTCCTAAAGTCCATACCTAAAAGTGTTACGATATATTGGCAGTTTTTCAAATGAAATTACAGAAATTTTCTGCTTGTGTTTATTTGAACAAATAGGTCAGCTAAAGAACTGAAGTAAAGTGCGGAGCTTTCGAGTCCGCGTTCATCAACTTTGTAAGCGCATCATCCAACTTGATCCAAAATCAAAGGAATTTTTTGCCAGCTTCACAAAAAATACAGCAGCTGTCAAATGAAACTTCCATGGTCCCAAATCTGTCATTAAATAAATAGTGGAATGATTTTCTCCTCAATTCATTGGGATTTTCTATGGTTCTGGCAACGCGATCTAGACGAAATTTTGCACGCAGCTTGAATATGTCACATTCCATCTGAATGCAAAATTTTATCTCGATCAAGCTTGTGGTTCAGACTTTATCAGAAAACAAAACTTCAAACTTGTTCCTAGTCCTAGGGACTAGTTTATTGAGAACATTCCCGACCCAAAATGCGAAATATCCGTGACGAAATTATTCAGCCCATGAAGTGAAAAGAGTGCTCGAAATGAGAAGTTGGGTTAATATCTCTAAAGAAAGTGAAACTTATTCTCTAATATTTCCACAAATAATCGAGTTCTTGATTTTTGTTGAAATCGCCAAAATTCGAGATAAACTCAATAACTCACAAACAAAAACCGATCAGTTACCTATTACCACATCAACTTTTCTTTGGCTGCTATACCTACCTACGTATGGTTGCGGAGATGTGGTTTAAGGACTTGATTTTGAAATTTTGAATAAAAGTCAATTGAATTTTTCACTTCGAATTGAAACCCAGACTCGTGAAATGGCATCGTTTTGATTTAGTTGTATTTTGAAAAAATTTGAAAATTTGTACTGGGTGTTGTTTCAATATCATATAATTGGTCCACATTCTTTGCTGATACGGACCTGTAAATTTCTTATGATTGGTAAGAGGATGATTTAGGCGCTGAATGGCTTGTCCACCAAAAATTAAAAAAAAAATAAACAGTCTTGTTCGACTAAGTGTATGATTTGACTAAGAACAACTTTAATCCAGAGTCCAATGATGTCCTCATGTTGAGACGTTCATACAGCTCTCTTGAAGAGAAGAAATGGATTGCTGATATCAATATTATAACTACGAAATTGAAATGGCCGAAGTTAAATACCTATACCACAAAATGGTCATCATCATCAAGGTGGATGTATGGCCTGGAAGATATATCTGCTCTGCTGATTCTTCTGTAGTGTCTTTTTCTTATGCGCACGAATTCACTTGAAGAAACATAGTATTTTGAAAGTAACCTGAATAATGCACGGAATTGGCAAAATCATATCATCTTTGAAGATCAAACAAAATAATTTACGATGTTGATTTTTACTGCAACTCCACATACTTCTGTTTATAATGAGAAAAGGAACAGAATTGCAATGAAAAAATAGTCTATTCTTCAATGAGCGGTAATTTAGGTCATAACCATTACCGCGAATTCTATAGGAGTAGATAAATTATCATTATTCAATTAAACCTACCACTCAATAATGTTGAGAAAATTTCATTTTGGCAGTTTTTCTCCGTTTACTCAGAACATTTCTAACTCGCTGGCAACATAATGCTGAAATCAGACATCGAATAGGCCTCGAAGAAAATTTAAAAGACATCCTCAGCTCAGCAACACAAATTGAAGCAGCAATAGGCTTCCTGAAAGAAAGCCAACAATACAATCATATATTATCAATACATCCATAGTATATTTCTTTTTCCGTTAATTTACATATTTTGTGCACATTCTGGTCTTCATCTGTAACGCATTAAATAATTGAATATTGTACTATGTGGCCTATTTGCCGGGCACTATAATTTAAGTAAAAAGAATTAAGTATTCCTTATAAAACATCGAAAAAAATTACACACAGAAATCAACCAAAGTATTTAGAGCCGGACCTGGAATTCCAGAATTTTGGGTAAATTTGTTACTAAATTAGTACAAATTCACATCAGTTTATGGAGATTCCGCGGATGTCCACCAGGACGATATACGTGGTTGGAATATGTACACTTCCTACTGAAATACCCTGTATACAATGATGTAAGTATTGTAACAATATTTTCCAAAATCAGCCCAATATATTACATAAAGGTAGGATCACTATAGAATTACGGTATGCATAATCATATTCAAATTAATCTAGTTGAGCATGAGGAAATGAATTCCAAATGACCTATACACTCAGTTTGAGCATAGTTTCCGCCAGTGAAGAAATTATTTATACATTGTAATGAAATAATGCAATACATATAACAATCATTGAATGGATTTATGCATGAATTAATATCAATAAAGATTAATTCATTGCGGATAGGACTTTCAGCAAAATTAGGAATCCTCGCTATTTTGCAAGAATTATTTTTCATCTGTTCAGTTACAGCATGCTTTTGGCATAATTTCACAGAATCTGAACATAAATTCAGATCGAACAAGAGGACGTTATAATTTCATCTCCCTGGGGACAGTTTTCATCATTGATTTCAGCATCTGTATCGGACAGAGTAGATTTATCCACTAGGCTCTTTGGACGATGGAGTTTCTGGTTATAACTTTTGATGGTTGAAAATTGAACATCAATTGATATTTTGTGTGCGGAAGGAATGGAGGAAATATATTGACGAAACTACAAATCAAGAATTGTCCAGAAGGCGAAAGCAAATTTTTCGAATATTTTTACTCTATTTCAAATTTATTTATGGATGCTCATTTATACCTCGTCAGGAGAACGATATTTCTCACCCATTAAGGGAATAAAAACATACTTGATGTTAAATTCGAGTCAGAAAAACCTGGATGCATTATCATTATTCTATGTACAGGATGACCACATAAAAGAGTCCACTGCAGGGCCGATCCTAGGGTGTTGGCCGCCCGCGTGCAGAATCCTTATGTGCCGCCCCAAAGACAAAAAAAAATATCTTTTTTTGACATATATAAAAAAAATCTTTGATAGGCCTCCTATTATCGTTAGGAAAAAACTATGCATGTTAGATTCAAGGGGCGGGATCAAGGGCGTAGCCAGGATTTAAAACAGGGGGGGGGGAAACCGTGGTCATCGTCCATGGTCGTCCAAAATGTAAAATTTTAGGATACATAGAATATAGGCAAATTTAGTTTATTTTTTCTTTCAGGGGGGCGGCAGCTGCCCCCCCCCCTGTCCATAGCTGGCTAAGCCCATGGGGGGGATAACCCCGCTACTTTTCCCGTAAATATTTCGATGAGCCCTCTGCCCTCCGACATCTTCTCCAAAGATTTTTATGTTATCTTACACAATGAAAATGCAATTTTCATATACGCATATATATTTTCAATACTACTGTATTCGTGTACCAGATGATGTATCATGTACTAGATACGTGATACATCGATTTCAACAAAATAAAAATATTCAATAAAAAAATATGTGATGTAGGAAAGAAAAACGAACTGAATACTAAAAAAACGAACTTATATGTCACGAAAAACTATGTGTACAAAAAGGAACTAAAAGTCTTTCATTCATCCATTTTAACGAAATAAAAAAACATTCAATTAAGAAAATAAACTTGATATTGAAAAAAACAAACCTATATGTAACAAAAAATATAAATACAAACAGGACATTCCAACCAATTCAAAAAACATTCAATAAAAAAATGTAAAATAGGAAACATAAAATGAATACTAAAAGGAAAACCACTTACAAACTAATATATAACAAAAAGTATAAATACGAACTAGGAACAGTCTTTTATTCAGTCTGTAATGACTAATATGTATACGCATAAACAGGTAGCTATAAAATAACTTTCCTAGCTTTTTGAGAAGCGAATAAATCAATAATTTCGCTCATATCAATTCTTTCCGATATTTCAGATTCAATAGAGATAATGGGCAAATTCGGGAGTCTCTCCTGTGACATATTGCTTCTCAAGTAATCTTTGATTATTTTCAATTTACTGAAACTCCTTTCCCCTGAAGCAACAGAGACAGGCAATGTTGATACAATTCTTATGGCTAATGAGAAATTGGAAAAACAAGAAACTAAATCATTTTTAACAATAATTTCTAATAAGTATTTCATGAAAATATATTAAATTTTCGGAGAAATTCCTTTGAAAAAATCAAAATAAAAGAATATAGCAACTAGCAACAATATAATTTGTTAAGATATAGTTCAATGGCTTGATATCTGTGTGGAAGATTTCACACAAGCCCATCTCTATTGAACCGACTGAATAGCAACGCCACATTCCTACTGCGGCAACATGAAGCTATGGCAGTAACTGCATAAAGCCTCATTACAAACCATAATAATTTCACCCCAGCTATTTTTGTTTTCACGACAACGCGATTGATTCTTTTCCAACATCTGGTAATTTTTATCAATTCTTAGACATTCCTATTTCGAGATTCTTACCAATCCTATTTCGAGACCCTATCGATACCGATAATTGCTCTCTGATGGTAGTTTTTTCGATCTTTGTATCACGTCCTTCTGAAGTTTCCTTTAATTTTTTTCTCGTCTTATTCAAAATTTGGAAAGTAATAATCAATAATTAAAAAAAATACCTTTAAAATTTGTTGAAAATCATATTTTTCACAAATCGACATAATAAATGTGGCGGCCTTCGGCCGCCCGCGTGCGGGGCACGCGCTGCACACCTGCTAGGATCGGCCCTGGTGATACATCGATTTCAACAAAATAAAAAATATTCAATAAAAATATGTGATGTAGGAAAGAAAAACGAACTGAATACTAAAAAAACGAACTTATATGTCACGAAAAACTATGTGTACAAAAAGGAACTAAAAGTCTTTTATTCATTCATTTTAACGAAATAAAAAACATTCAATGAAGAAAATAAACTTGATATTGAAAAAAACAAACCTAAGTATATGTAACAAAAAATATAAGTACAAACAGGACATTTCAATCAATTCAAAAAACATTCAATAAAAAAATGTGAAATAGAAAACATAAAATGAATACTAAAAGAAAAAACACTTACAAAGTAAAATATAACAAAAAGTATAAATACGAACTAGGAACAGTCTTTTATTCACTCTGTAATGACTATGAACAGGTACCTATAAAATAACTTTCCTAGCTTTTTGAGAAGCAAATAAATCAATAATTTCGCTCATATCAATTCTTTCCGATATTTCAGATTCAATAGAGATAATGGCCAAATTCGGGAGTCTCTCCTGTGACATATTACTTCTCAAGTAATCTTTAATTATTTTCAATTTACTGAAACTCCTTTCTCCTGAAGCAACAGAGGCAGGCAATGTTAATAAAATTCTTATGGCTAATGAGAAATTGGAAAAACAAGAAACTGAATCATTTTTAACAATAATTTCTAATAAGTATCTCATGAAAATAAATTAAATTTTCGGAGAAATTCCTTTGAAAAAATCAAAATAAAAGAATAAAGCAAATAGCAACAATATAATTTGTTAATAGTTCAATGGCTTGATATCTGTGTGGAAGTTTTCACACAAGCCCATCTCTATTGAACCGACTGAATAGCAACGCCACATTCCTACTGCGGGCACTGCGGCGACCCGCGGGCCACGACCGTTTCAAATTTGAAAAACAGTATAATAATATTGGATTTTGAGTTGATCTAAAAATGTCATTGACACTCACCTTGGGCTATATAAACTTTTTTACAATAGAAAACAGTTTCCACTCTCAAATTTGTTCGTTATTATTAATTTTCACACGTATGAGACCGGAATCCAGCACTGTGGCAACGAGAAATAAACATGAAGCTATGCCAGTAACTGCATAAAGCCTCATTACAAACCATATACATAATAATTTCACCCCAGCTATTTTTGTTTTCACGACAATGCGATTGATTCTGTTCCAACATCTGGTAATTTTTACCAATCCTATTTCGAGACCCTATCGATACCGATAATTGCTCTCAGATGGTAGTTTTTTCGATCTTTGTATCACGTTCTTCTGAAGTTTCATTTAATTTTTTTCTCGTCTCATTCAAAATTTGGAAAGTAATAATCAATAATTAAAAAAAAAATCTCTTTAAGATTTGTTGAAAATCATATTTTCAGCCGCGCTATGAGTTTGGCTGCCCGCCTGCGGAGCACGCGCTGCACACCTGCTAGGATCGGCCCTGGAGTCCAGCCGAATATTTCCTCAAGCATGAGTATCTCCGGAAAATGCCGAGACAGGTGGGTAAATTTTTATTTGAAGAGAGGATTTTTATGATTTCAAATTCGTGTACCTTAAACGGGATGGTAACTCCATCAAATCTTAAATGACAATAGGGGTTGAGTCATTCTGAAAGTTTTGCAATTACAGGGTGTTCCACCATGAATTCTGGACAAACATATACATATAGCCGTGTAGATGACACCGAGGAAGTCGTTTTTGCCTCATGACAAGACGCATAAGCGAGTTACCTACATGGTGTTAATGTCAACTTTGAGCAATATTCTGATAACTGTAGCGAGTTATGCTTGACATTTGGAATAACCTCGGGAATAACGGTTTCTGGTCACATCTTAGAATTTTTAAGGGTTCAATTCAATTGTGGTGTAGAATTCGGAAAAAAATTCAAAATGGCGGAAAACCTGCAAAGTTGAAATTTTTTCTGGGTTGCCAATTTTCTAAGATTTTCCGTGGAAAAATGTCTTCAGTGAAAAAAAATTCACCCAAAATTGTTGAAATCTTTCAAGGTTGAATTGTCTTTCATTCTAAATGCTGATGTTTGAAACAGAATGAGAAAATATTTTTTTTTACTTTTTGTAGGCATCCAAAGATGACGCTCGGGGTACTTTCATCATTTTTATTAAAAAAACTGGAAACCATACGAAGGCGAAAATTGTGCGAATGGTCTGCCAGAATGACTCAGATAGGAATATAAATTTATAAACCGAAAATTTTTTTTCAAAATACTAGGATAGGATTCGAACTATCTACGAGTATGAATTGGATTTATTCTAATCGTATTAATTTCCACATGATGAATCATATGGAACCATATGATGAATCATATGGAACTTCAAAATATTCTCTAATGAGGCATGCAATAGCAAGGAAAATCCCACAATGCAGAATAATGTCTGTATCCCACTTCATTTATGTAAGCCTACATATATATGCAAAATATTTATTTATGTTATAGCCGTGTTGTAATGTTACACCTAACAAATTTGGTTCGCGAACTCTACTCATAGGAGAAGGATTCAGGCCGAGAAGAACTGAAAACACATTTCGTATCCAAATCTATCCAAGAAACGTATCCTGAAGTAACTAAACTCCATTCACTTCTAAAAAGTATCCCGGTTGGACAAGATTTAGGTTTATCAATTTTTTTTTAATTAAAAATGACGCAGATTTGCACCCGGCAATGTCGAAACAATTCACAGAGACGTTGCCAATGCTAATTTCTACCGTCAATAGTCTCAATGTCGATATAATCATCACGATTGGAAACTAAAAATGCCGAAGGTAGTTTCGAAGAAGCAGAGACAAAGTATCGGTGAGTGCTAAGTAGAATTGAAATCTGCTTATTCTGATAGTTACCCTGATAATTTGGAATCAATAATTTATCACCAGATATTCAACATTTTCGACGTATGTTAGTGAACGAGTGAAAACCAATGTTTTATATGAATGAATATTAATTTTTTAGCTACACATAAACACAATAAGAAAGATTTTAAGTGAAAGAGATGACAAAGAATTTCCTTTTATTCATCCATGGTATAAAAAACAATGCTCACTACCAGTTGATTGAGATTCCGCATGAAACAAAGAGGATTAACGATATTTCGTGAGCCGGCTTGTATAGATTATTATAAGGTGTGGAAGAGCCAAATAGAATAAATTCATTATCTTGGTTGCTGGTTGCTCCATGGAATATCTCAAAACG
This sequence comes from Adalia decempunctata, assembly GCA_951802165.1. Lineage (NCBI taxonomy): Eukaryota > Metazoa > Arthropoda > Insecta > Coleoptera > Coccinellidae > Adalia > Adalia decempunctata. The sequence goes on along the minus strand of OX637695.1, from coordinate 36,459,431 downwards.
TCAAAACACGCCCAATTTAGATTTTAAATTGTCATTCTTCTTCGTAAAACCCTCTTCGAAAGTCAGGTACCTACAACCCCCATTTTTCATATGGCATGGGCTTGTATAATACATCGTTTGAATAGTCGCTTCATTTTCTATTCAGAAATGTTATCATTTAAAAGTTTATTGCAACTAACGAAACAGAAAAAAAAATCAATCCGATTTGATAATACTTCGTCGAGGTACTGCCGGACATTGTGTTCCTAATGTTGTGGTGCTACATCCTTGAAACCATATCGTATTCCGTGGAACTTAATGATTTTCTTAATCTGCATATAAAAGTTTCCAATGTTGGAACGACATAATTTCGAAGTAGTGCTATATAATTATCGCCATTCAAATTGCCCTCTGAGAAAAAAATGCCTATGATATGGTTCCGAACATTTCCTGTCCAAGCAAGGGAATTGCGTGTGTTCCTATCTCACCCAGAGAGGATTTTCGGTAGAGCAGTAGCGGCAATTTGGACGATTAGCATGGACGTTGAGAGAAAAAGTGCAGTCATTAGAAAACAAAACGTTTACTAATTGGATAATATTGTAATCCAACATGTTGAAGGGTCTACGTCCCTGGAAAAAAGGGAGTCAGAAAGGATTTATTTTTTTCTGATTGATATGAGTGTATAAAGATAAAAATATTAAAAAAAGTATTAAATGAATGAAAAGGATATTCCCCATCATTTTTGGTAATTTTTCAACATTTCCACCATCAAAACGAACAAATGCTTTTGTGTTTTTTCATTTCAGTATTGAAGTCTATCATTTAGTTAATCAAATGTCTATCTACTTTTTCTTTCAAAATTTACCGTTTTTTTGTAAATAATATTACAACAATGTGTTGTTTTCGCGAAATTTATTTCCTTGAATTTTTCTATTCGAAATGATAAATATCCATTTTTACCAAGGATTTTATTAGCCGTCGATTAGTGAAAATTAATTGTTTCTTACAATTGTGGATGCTTACATGGAATTGAATTTCTTTCAAATGACACGCCCCGCAGGTATCTACTCCCAAATGACCGGTGAAAATTAGTGTATTATACAATATACAGTCAGTGTGAGATCAAGTTCAGGGTAGGATTTCTTGTTAATATTCCCTGCGCCCCAACATTTGTTCTATCAAGCTGAATAATCCAATAAAAAAAATTTAGGCACTGCACCGCCATCTGGCGGTATACGTTTTCTATTTTGAAGGCTGAAGACTCTTAATAGGTATGTTTAGAATCGACGTATGGCTGACATTGAATGTTGTGGAGGCATCTCTAATCGATTTATCTGGACTTTTTTCAAACTCAAACATCACATCTAATTTCACATCCACACACTGTGTATGAGGAGCTGCCTTTTTGGGCATATGCCCAAACTCGCCAAAATGCTTCTTTATTTTACTTATTGTCCTTGATGTCCCAAGGCGGCAAATCCGAAATGTTTTATGAAACAAGCGACTTACTTCTTTTCATTTTTCAGTGAAACCAACCATTTGTGAAATTATTATTTTGAGCATTTCTGTTAATCGAACCGTTCTTCAAAATTGAAGTTGATGGAATTCAAACACAAATTAGACAATTGATAAATTACAACTTATCAGCACAAAACAAATTTCTAAGGCGTTCTAAGTTCTAAGGAAACTAACATTGTCACAGAAAATCTTTTACGTAGGTTTCGGGGTACCATTCGAGGCAATATTTTAATGTATATTTCGGTTATCAATAGATTCCTTCCCTGTCTAGGAAGCCCAAGAATTGGTGAAAATAATATAAGTATAGCGAAAATCCTCTCTTTAAAGTAGGAAAACTTCCTCTACTCACCCTGACCTTACTCACCCCTACTGACCATGCTGACCAACTATGATATTAGGTAATATCATAGTTGGTTTTTCAACTTGAAAACGTTAGCATGGTCAGTAGGGGTGAGTAGAGTCAGGGAGTAACTATATATGTAATAAAATACATTCAGAATGAATCGAATAATAACAAATAAGCCCATAAAATTTTGATTTTTTTTTATTAAAGAAACATTAATCCGAAAATGAATTGAGAAAGCCTTTGATTTTGACGATTGGCCTGTGTATCCCATCGGGGTTTTATTTGATCTTCTCAGCACGATTAAATGGCCACATTTCATTATCACTTTCTACTTAGTAAATTTGACGGACATAAAATTAGTCGAGCAGAAGTACTTAGATCTGCATTTTTCCTGTTTGGTGGTAATGGTATTTCAGACCAGAAAGCCAGCTAAATGATATTTAGTTGCTACAAATCTCGATGTGTAGGCGAGCAAGGCCGAACTTTCGATTGAGGTAATTCGCATTACTTAGGAGGTTTATGGTCAAGGTGCTTACGTTAATTCACTTGCACTTTCGGTGAAACCAAACATCAATATATTGCGTGGATACTTTCACGAGTGTATCTCCACCACATCTCTTCGTGCAGTGGTCAATGGTTTTATTGGATCTCAGAATGGAAGATAAAATTATAAACAATTCTGTCGATAATTCAAACTTGACACGTTATAGCTACCAATGGCATCCAAAACACAATCAAATGTGAAAGCAAATATCGATATTTTTACACAATTTTCATAATTAGACATTAGAGCTGAAACGATACCACTTGGTGCCACTTCGCGTCCATCCAAATCCATCCTATTCCTATGTCAATGAAAGAAATGAGACTTTAGGAATAGGGGCAATAGGGCGTATAGATTACGCCCTATATACGAGTCCTACGACATATCTATAAGGTTAGCAGTGCCACTTGCGAGAAAATCAATAAAACCTATTGCATTAATTGTCAAATAATTGTCGAGAATTTGTCGTGAAAGAAAAAAACTTGTCGCGTCCTTAGTTTTCTTTCTACGGGCCACGGGGTGGCTTTGCTAACTTAACGTTAAGTTAGCACAACCACTTTCTCAATATCTACCAAATATCATGAACATGGTTATGAATAATTTTATTGTCGAGTAATTGTCGAAGTCCATATGAAGCAAAAAAAAAACACAAAAAATCCATTCCTTCTTGTTTATTTTACGTCTTTTTCCCGCGAGTTTGAGATATTTCTGAAAATATCTCATTTGGGCAACAGCGCATTCGTTATCGACTTTCTTTCGATTGCATTGATTGTCGAATACCTACCTTGAATTTGTCGTGAAAGAAAAACTTCGTTTTTTTCTACTAGGTGGCTTTGCTAACTTTATATTAATTAAGCAAATAGTGGTCGAATATCATCACGATGATCATAAATGATTGTCGAGTAATTGTTGATGTTCAAAAAAGTAAAAAACACTCAAAAATTTGATCTTTCTTGCAATTTACACTCCATTTTCTCGCGATTTCCCTATATTTCTGAAAATATTTCATTTTTGGCGCATTCGTTATTGACTTTTTTCTATTCCATTAATTGTCGAATACCTGTCCCGAATTTGTCGTTAGTTAGTTAGCGGCTTTGCTAACTTAACGTTAAGTTAGCAGAACCACTTTCTCAATATCCACCAAATATCATGAGAATGGTTATAAATAATTGTCGAAGTCCATATGAAGTAAAAAAACACAAAAAATCCATTCCGTCTTGTTTATTTTACGTCTTTTTCCTGCGAGTTCTAGATACTTCTAGAATTATAGCATTTTTGGCAACAGGGCATTCGAATACCTGCCTCGAATTTGTCGTGAAAGAAAAAAAAATTGTCGCTACCTTCGTTTTTTTCTACTAGGTGGCTTTGCTCACTTTATATTAATTAAGCGGTCGAAATATAGGGAAATCGCGAGAAAATGGAGTGAAAATTGCTAGAAAGATTAAATTTTTGTGTGTTTTTTACTTGATTTGAACATCAACAATTACTCGACAATCATGTATGATCATCGTGATGATATTCGACCTCTATTTGCTAAATTAATATAAAGTTAGCAAAGCCACCTAGTAGAAAAAAAAAGAAGGTCGCGAAAAATTTTTTTCTTTCACGAAAAATTCAAGGTATGGGTATTTGACAATTAATGCAATAGAAAAAGAGTCAATTACGAATGCGCTGTTGCCAAAAATGCGATAATTCCAGAAATATCTCAAACTCGCGGGAAAAAGACGTAAAATAAACAAGAAGGAATGGATTTTTTGTTTTTTTACTTCATATGGACTTCGACAATTACTCGACAATTATTTATTACCATTTTCATGATATTTGGTAGATATTGAGAAAGTGGTTCTGCTAACTTAACGTTAAGTTAGCAAAGCCACCCCGTAGAAAAAAAACTAACGACGCGACAAAGTTTCTTCTTTCACGACAAATTCTCGACAATTAATGCAATAGGTTTTATTGATTTTCCCGCAAGTGGCACTGCTAACTTTATAGACATTCCTACGACTAACTTCACAGGCAACCAGCGATGGAAGATGGAAGGCTATCACCCCTTGATTTCTCGGGAGTAGAAGTGATTAAATTTTTCCTTTGTTTTTAGTTCAATTCGAATGCTTCTTCTGCGATTTCTGGAATGTTTTGATATAGGTATTCTTGATAGATGAAATTATATGACTTTTGCCTCGATATCATATTTGTGTGAATCTTTTATGATCATTTATTCAAATGTAGGAAAGAAGTTGTGGTTAAAACTTGACTTCGACCGACTTTAATGTCTTTGAAGTTAACCAAGAATCGACAAAACAAAAGCTCTTGATTGACAGATAAAATAAATGTGAACGGTTAATTAAACTGATCAACGCGAAATTCCATTCTATTGGTCTTGCTCTTGAAGATAATACACAACGGAGATACATTTTTTTTAATGTTGTGGTTTTACGAAAAGGAATAAGTATCCTGTAATGTTCAGAGAACAACGTGAGAACCAAGGGCAAGTAGGTAGGAATTGGTGTTCTTCTTGAATTTCTGGAGGTTATATGCCTCGGGGATCACCTCCCTAGACAATGTGTTCCAATGCCTCGCTGTTCGTTGGATGAACGATGTTCTGCAGGTCTCCAAAGTGACCACGACGGGATGTCAAGACTTAACTTGACGGGTTAATGTAAATATCTATAAAATAGAGACAGATCTCCTACTCTTCTACGGTGTTCTAGAGAAGGTAGCGAGTTTGTAAGCGAGGCATCACCGACGAGACGAATTCCCCTTTTTTGTACAGAATCCAAGAGTTTTAGGGTTTGTTTGGGTGCAGCACTCCAAATATGGGAACAGTATTCCAGAACAGGTCGAATCTGTGCCTTATAGAATTATAGATCATAAGCAGCTGACCTGAGGAGAAATAGCTCCTGGCACGAAACAGAAAACCAAGTTTTTGGGATGCACTTTTAGCAATGGATCTCACGTGATTCATCTCCCAAGAAAGGTTACTGCCGACAGTAATACCAAGCATCGAAATGCTTGTGTTTTGTATGCATTGAATTCCACCAAGTTATTAGATCCCCATTCAAGAATTGTTGCCAAGTCCATATTTATGTTGTTAACATTTCTTCCTCGTTCGTTTCTGATTTGGCGGGCTGGTAATGGAGCCCTAGAAGAAAAGGCGGTATGGAGGATACTACCATCATCCGCGAAGCTGTGCACTGGACACGAAATTGCTTCCAGCAAATCGTTGATGTGAAGTAGACATAGTGTTGGAGCCAGAATTGATCCCTGCGAACCACCAGCATTTATGGAGAGATCTGTTTGAGAGAAAACATTGTACCTACCTATATCTTAAAGCATAACAACTTTATTAATTCGAAAAACAAAAAATTAGAGTGTACTGACCAAAAAAAGTTGACTCCATAATCCCATCCTACTCAGTCCGAAGTACCACGAGCCGTTACTATTCATTTTGGCAATGTTTATGGGACTTTTTTTTAAATATTTAAGGAATCTAAAGTTTTCATTTATACCTCCAATTTACGAACACCATGTCAAAACCTACATTCACTTCTAATTTCATATCGGGGATGTAGCTCAGTGGTAGAGCGTTCGCTTTGCATGTGAAAGGCCCCGGGTTCGATCCCCGGCATCTCCAAGTTACTTTTGATTGCAGTATCATCACTATTATTTTTTTGAACATTGATCATATCTATAATCGATATTTTCATAACAAGGACTAACATGAAGTCCGGTGCCGTTCAATGCTCGTTCTTCAATATTGCAGGTAGATTCGCATTCAAGAACACAAGAAAAATCTTTTTTTTACAGCTGTCGATTTTGATCCCCAATATGATGTTACAGAAGAACATATTCGAATATTTTTCCATAATTCATTTGGTTTCATATGATTGCTAACCCGATCTGGTCAAAATTTTGTGTGTAGCTCAAATATGTCATTTGAAAATTCTTTAAATTTTCTCGCTTGAATGTTATCTGGGCAAAATATACAGGGTGAGTCTTTGACTTATACATATATGTATATGTCCATGTCAGGAGGGGGACGGGACACGAGACAAGCCACTTGCGCTTAGGTGCCTGTGTCCTTCTTGATTATGGTATTTTTATAAAATCGAGAATTGTTATGTTATGTTATGTTATGTATATCCAATAAATTGAAATTGAAATTTTAACTGTAGATTCTTGAGGCTGAAGGAAACCTTGTTTCATTTTCCATTTTCCGAATTCGGCTCTGTTAAAGAGATATAGCCATTTGAAAAAAAAAATAGTGCTAAATACGTGCCTGAAATTATTCTCTACAAACACCTCAAAGTTCATATTTTTCGATTGAAATTGATTAGATATTCTGGGTGATATATTTAAAAAATACTCAAGCACTAACCTTATTTGAATAAGAATGTAACAAACACGATATTTCCTAACAAAACGCTTAGTTCTGTCCGATCATTTCGGCAATCGAAAAACTATATTTCTCACACCAAAATAAGTTCCTTCTTCGATTGTCCTGAAGATTAGTTTATAGACACTAATGATTTGTTCATATTTTCCTCGATATTCTAAAACGATCTCATAAAAATTGGTTTCTCACTAACCTATCCTAACTCCATTAACCAAAGTCATATGATTCGGGGTCAATGACCTAACCTTACCCATCCTCTGTGATATTCACTCACAGAACTCTAGAGAAGACGATGCCAGATTGCCGATTTTCTCTTTAAACAATGGTATAGGCGAAAGGGGAAAGCAGTACGTCCCCTATCGTTAGCGGATGAACTATCACAATCGCCAAAGGCGTCTAGGCGTTGCTCTTTGGAAATGCCAAACGAGTAGTTCTGTTTCTCGCCAATATAGCGGTACGTTGTTAATTTCAATCGCCACGGCCTATTTTTTCCTTCAGAAAGCCGTGGATGTAGCCGCCACGCAAGACAAACCGTTGTTCTGTGTCTCCAACCAGTCCAACCCACAGAACATAACCTAAAACGTTAGACAGTGATCCCATACACGACATAAACGAAGTTTAAGCGATGGACTTTATTTATTCACAGAGAATAAAGCAAACAGGTGATGATTATGTGAATGACTTTCAGTGAATTGATGTAATAGTGTCGTTCTTGTGTCGAGTTATGTTGTTTCGATAGATATTTTGCTGAAGGACCGGTAACAATGAATTTTTAATAGAAACTGCCTAAAAAATGTATAATTTCATGCTTCTTAGAATTCAATTTTATGTCCCACAAATGTGGAATTTTATTATGTATTACATATCTCTACATCGAACGTTTTTTCATCATGGAGATTTTAGTCTTGACAAAGTTGATAAACATTCTGACAACGTTGGTAACTTGTTGAGAGACCAGAGAAGAAATAATATTCGATGAGATTTAACTCACGACAGCATTCAGATTATTCTGAAATTCATGATTTTTTCCTCTAATCTAATCTTATACAATTAGGAATAACTTGAGAACGACGCGTTTTATTGAAACAATATAAAAATACTTTTGTTTTCTAAAATAAATAATTCTTTCGAAAACGTGAACCGTTTATCTTTTTCAAGTGGTTTTATGGTATTTTTGCGTGAATTTATGAGTCGACTTTACTGTAACTTTTATACCAGGAGAAATATGAAATAAGTATCAATTGAGGAATATGCACCATGAATAGAGTGAACAATCAACCAAAATTCAGTTCATTCGAAATATCGGTTCCGAATATATGGAAAGAATAGTGTTAATTTCATGGATTTTCGACACCCTGTATCTTTCGAACGAAACCGAATTTTGAAAAATGGTATGGGAAAAAGTGTTCAGTTTGATAAGAGGAATCTACAGTTAACATATATGTACAAGTCAAAGGCTCACCCTGTATAATGATGATATGTTATTTATCAGAAATCCCACTGTAACCACTGCAGTCCCTTGCAAATCCCTCACTTTCTGGTGGAGTGCCCGGAATATGTAAATGACAGGAGAAACAACAAAATAGAGCTGACCTTAAAAGAGATTCTTCAAAACTCTATAAATTTCAACAACTTAATAATAAACTTCCTGTATAGTCAAATTTGAAAATTTATAATTTGTTCATTACATCATTACACATATTGTAAAAATAAACTGTAACCGTGTCAATGGCCCAAGCAGTCGAGACACATGAATTTAATAAAAAAAAAGAAACCCCAAATATACCAAAAAAATCCAAGAGATCTTTTTGAGTCAGAATGAATCTAAAATGAATCTCTAAATGCTGGGATTTCAGTAAAGAAAAATTTCGCAGAAACAAGTTTTATTGGGTTGTATCTGAACAGGGGGTTCACTGAATAATTTTTTTATAGAAAACCCACCTTATTTTTCGACAAAAAATCATTCCTCAAAATTTCTCGCAGTAATTGATGATTAACATTCCGAGAAATTCGCTCGAATACATTTTTCAATACAAATCTTTACAAAATATTATATTTTTGAATTGGTAAGTAGACAGTGCGTTACAATTTCTTTATAGACAATTGCTGTTCAATATAGCAAAAGATCAAATTTCGAGTTAGTTTACGATCAGACACAAAGCCTTCAATTAAAATTCAGTACCAAGCGGCGTACACTTTCACATCGCGAAATTAAAATTATCCATTGTACGGTGTGGCAATGAACTCATAAAATTTATCGATCATCAGATCGATTTGGAAAAATACGGAATAATACTTCTGGTCGAATGGTTTGTTTTCATTTTCTAATCGAGGATGAATAAATATTAAATGTTCTATTCGATACCGAATAATTGATGGCGCCATGAGATGAAAGCAATAATCAACACTTCTGTTTTCTGTTTACTTCAAGCCACAGTCATGCCGACAATCTTATGGTATTGACAAGCTACAGAAAGGTGATATTATTGGTGCTTGAAAAGGTTGAAACGATATGTTCGCGAAATGTCCACAGGGTTTTTCAGAAGTGAACGGGTTTTCACATACAAATTAAACACAAAATTTGAATTTATTGTTTTCAGACACTCATTATTGGATATGGAAGTTTAATGTATGACAGTTGAACACGCAGAATTTTATCTGCCAAATGACCACCTCATGTGGTTACTTCCCCGAATGATAATTATTTTGTTAAATTTCAATGACATGTTACCATAATTGTGGTCTCATTTCTCATCCATAACACTTGGACATATTTGTTTTATCAATTGAAAGCGAATTGTTTTTCAATCCTGAATTTTCACGGCACCCAAAATAAAATAGTCCATTTCAATTAAATGATTTTGGAAATCACCGTTTCTGCTCGTCTACAATATTTGGCAGCAGAGCTGGATTAACCATTAGGCAGAGTAGGCAACTGACTAGGGGCCCCGCAGGCCCGTCAAATCGATATCTGCTTAGAGCAAGATTATCACAGAAATAATCTTCAATCTACAATCTTAATTTATTGCTCTTCAAATAGAATTGGGGTTTCAAAAGGTAACTATTTCGCATTTTTCGACATACAATAATTACAATGTTTAGCATTGGTGGGAATACGGGTATTAATCTAAATTTTTTTCAAAGAAAGAGAATTGTATACCAATGAGATATTTCAACCTGAAAATTTTGAATTACTCGTTTTATTTGGGACCAAGAATCTTTCATGCCTTTTTTTCGTATGAGGCGTCGTTTTTATGCAAGAAAATAAAACATACATTATCTAGTAGGCTTATCATATTATGTTCATCTGATAATTCCAATATGGGTAATGAGCCAATGAAAATTGAAACCGACTGCCGAGTTCAGGTAAGAATCCTGATCTGCGAATATGCAGTAATATTAAAAATAAAAATAATTTACTTATTCTGTCTGTCTCTCTGACACAATATATTATGTCGTGAAACCTATGTCATCCATACTTTCATGTACGATGTTCACCTAACAATTTCATGTGATATCATTCAATCCCTTCAATCCGCTGTCTTGATGCTCTGTATACTATCGTTTTCGACTCCTATTCCTATTTTATAATTGAACTGAAAATATTTCAGTGAGGAATTTTAATCCGCGATATTTATCTTCTTGTTGACTCTCGGAATATACATAATCTCTACCTTTCCAGAAAATTTCAATTTCCAGTTGACGCATGCGTATATTTTTGGTATCACTTTGTGACTGTGAATAGCAGGAGTAGGAGTGATATTGATGTTATTTCACATACAGGGTCCTTCACGAGGAACCTCACCCATATTTATACGGGAAACTACTGAACGTATTTCCATGAAATTCAGCACTTATAAGTATTTCACGATGCTGATGAAATCTAAAATATTTTCAAGGCATGAGCACCTCCGGTTTTTCCGGTAATGAAGTCAACTTCCGTTTTTCAAATTAGAACACCATTTTTTTATTGCAGAAATAGATTCCTTACAAAATTTCAAGTTATTTTGATGTAACATTTTTCAGTTTTGGTTGGAAAATTCTCTCTGAGCGGGAAAATTCGAAAAAAAAATTGAAAATAGAGCTCCGCTGAAACAAGAATAACTTCGAGGTTTTTAGATGAAAAATTTTCATTTTTGGGATTTTTCAAGATGTAAGATTGGTGTATCCACTTTAAAAATCGAAATTGCGATTCATGATACAGGGGGTGAAAAAATCGCTTTCAAAGTTAGGGATGACAAAATCGGGAAAAATCAAATTTTTCAAATTAGAACCCCATTTTTTTATGGCAGATATTGAATCTACGTTGAAAAATAATGTGAGTGTATGCATCACACCCTTGCCCTAAAGTGGATATTTTCTGAGTTATTCATAAAAAACTATTTTTCGTCTTGAATTTTCAGCTATTTCTTTTCCCTTCACGCCAAAAAGATGAAATTTTCAGGAACTGTTACTTAAACCATGTTTTAGATTTTACTACCCCAATATGCAAGAGAAAAAAGTTACAGGTTGTTCCTAAATAGATGGCGAATTTGGATTCGAATTTGTATCGGAAACCTCTTTATTTCAACTAATCGGCCATCGGTTTTCTCTCCAGTGATAAATAAATAATTCCTGATGAACCATATGCAAAAACTTACCATGTTTTACATTCTTTTTTTTTAATGATAGATATCATTAATTACATCTGCCAAATTCCTCTTTATTCAGTAGCATTTTGTGTTTACTATTAATTTGGTGATAATTCGTATTAAGTTATAAAATCGATCACTATGCCTAATTTTACCAATGAAGATTATTTAAATCTCATTCTACTTCATGGAGAATGTAATAAAGTTGTAGATAGAACGATTCGACTGTTCATTGAGAGGTTTCCTGACCGACCCAGACCAACGAGAGATACCATTAACAGAACCATGACAAACTCGAGAAATGTCGGATCTTTCGTTAAGAAAACTATACACAGAGAAAAAAGTGTAGTAGAAGATGAGAACAACGAAATTACAGTTCTTGCATATTTTCGTGTGAATCCTCAAAATTCTCTCAAAGATGCCGAGATTGATCTGGGATTATCTCAATCGAGTGTTTGGAGAATATTAAAAAAACATAAAATGCACCCATATAAATTCAATAGGATACAGCATTTGAAGGAAACTGATTTCGTCAGGAGAACAGAGTTTTGCGAAGCTATGATGATTCGATTTCAAGAGAATGAAAACTTTTTGGACTATATAATTTGGACAGATGAATCTAAATTCACAAAGAATGGTTGTTTCAAAGGGCATAACAGTCATTATTGGGATGAAGAGAACAACCACCACTTCAGACAATGGAACTTTCAAGAGACCTGGAGTTTCAATGTTTTTTGCGCCATCAAAAATAATGCAATTCTCGATGTTCACATTTATGATGGGACTTTAACTGGTAAGATAGAACACTACACATGTTTGCATTATTTAAAGAATGTTCTCCCTTAGGAGATAGATATTCTGACATATTGACCCAAATAATTGAGCCGCTAGTACAGAACCATAATGACTTATGGTATCAACAACATGGCGCGCCTCCACACAATTCACTCAATGTGTCAAATATCCTCTACAGGCTATTTGAAGATCGATGGTTGGCGAACAATGGTCCACATCTTTGGCCACCACGTTCACCCGATTTAACTCCTTTAGACTATTATGTTTGGGGTAGGATGAAAAATATTGTCTACTCAACTCCCCTGACTGATAAAGAGGACTGCATAGAACGAGTCAGAAATGCGTTCAGGTTTGTTTAGATTTTTAGATTCATAGTTTTGAAACTCAATTTGGTTTTTGAACACTTTTTCAGATCTCTTCCTCCCGATGAAATGAGAAGAGCAACGCACGAAGCATTCCTGAGACGTATAAATAAATGTCTAGAAATTAACGGTCAAAACTTTGAGCATCTTCTCTAGTTATAACTGCGAGAGTTTGCCATGGTTCTCCTAATAGTAACTTGAAGTCGGTTTCAAGAAGGGGTGAAAAATCTACAGCATGGTTCAAATAACAGTTCCTGAAAATTTCATCTTTTTGGCGTGAAGGGAAAAGAAATAGCTGAAAATTCAAGACGAAAAACAGTCTTTTGTGAATAACTCAGAAAATATCCATTTTAGGGCAAGGGTGTGATGCATACACTCACGTTATTTTTCAACGAAGATTCAATATCTGCCATAAAAAAATGGGGTTCTAATTTGAAAAAATTGATTTTTCACGATTTTGTCATCCCTAACTTTGAAAGCGATTTTTTCACCCCCTGTATCATGAATCGCGATTTCGATTTTTGAAGTGGATACATCAATCTTACATCTTGAAAAATCTCAAAAATGAAAATTTTTCGTCCAAAAACCTCGAAGTTATTCTTTTTTCAGCGGAGCTCTATTTTCGATTTTTTTTCGAATTTTCCCGCTCAGAGAGAATTTTCCAACCAAAACTGAAAAATGTTACATCAAAATAACTTGAAATTTTCTGAGGAATCTATTTCTGCAATAAAAAAATGGTGTTCTAATTTGAAAAACGGAAGTTGACGTCATTTCCGGAAAAACCGGAGGTTCTCATGCCTTGAAAATATTTTAGATTTCATCAGCATCGTGAAATACTTATAAGTGCTGAATTTCATGAAAATACGTTCAGTATACGTATAAATATGGGTGAGGTTCCTCGTGAAAGACCCTGTATGTCCATTATCAACATTCTGTGAAATACGAATATTTTAATATTTCAAGTCAAATTAGCGTTTCTTCATTTTTAAGCTTTGAGTTTGGTATACATAACTATAATATATTGTTAATAAGAAAACGGAAATGGTCGGCAAGCTCGACGATCGTATGCTGAGTTGAATTCACAAAGTATCACACAATCAATAAGGCTAAACATTTGAAAAACGGTGAAATCAGAAGAATCTCATAAAATTAATTATTTTAATCAAAGCATAACTGCGAAATCGCAAACGTGAATTTCGATTTCGAATAATATAATGAACGGAATTCGTGTGACGCCCTGTATACTGGGTGTTTCTCCATAAACTGAACGAACAAATAGAGCCGTGTAGACAACACCGTGAAAGTAATTTTTGTCTTATGACATATCGATATATGACATTCAGAAGCATAAGCAAGATACAGGGTGTTTAATGTCAACATTAATCCATCTTATCCCATCAGTGGTGCGCTAATGCACCACATACCTGCTTATGATTTTTTTTGTTAAATACGGCAAACATTTTTGCATATTCATTTAGAGGTTTACCTAATTATCATAATTTTTGAAGAATTTGGCACCGTGTAAGATTTTGATGTATCTTTCAGAACAAAAGTTTTATGACGGCTCTAAAAACGAGAAAAAGTCCGCATAATTTTGTTTCAAATGTTGAAGTGAATCCGAAGCAGTAAAGTATTTTATTTTTTGAAGGCATTGTCATTTTGTGTGGGGCTATAATATGTAAATTACGCATTAAAAAAAAACATTTGAAATATGAAAGAGATCATAGTTTATTTTTTGTAAATTACATATGTTTATTTCTGGAATGTAAGATTCAATCATTTTATTATAGGTATATTTCAGGTGTTATTTTTTCACTTTGGATGCCATAAAATAATATTCATGTTAATTCCCAGTGGTTCGTCCACGCACCAGTATTTTTCATATGTTTCAATTCTATATTATTTTTTTAATGCATGCAGTGTATTCTTAAGTGTAACAAAATGAACATTCACAAACAAAATGCTCTTTTTTTGAAATATTTCGATGCTTGGTATAATTATTCTGATAATCTGTTAACAGTGGTAAGCGTAACATTTGAAATAACGGTTTATGGTCACATCTTAATATTTTTTAATCTCCAAATTAATTGTGGCGTAGAATTCTGGAAAAAAATTCAAAATGGCCGAAAACCTGCCTAGTTGGAATTTTTTTCTCGGTTTCCAATTTGAAAAGCATTATTTCAACGCATTCGAGTTTCTAAGATCTTCCGTGAATTTATTTTTCCAAAATTGTGCTAATGGGCTGGCAAAATGACCCGAATAGAAATATGAATGTAAAGAAATATTATTTATTTGAATTTTACCGCACCCTGGAGAGTGCGGATTCTATGGAATTATCATTTTTATTACATGATTTTGAATAGATCACTGATGTCAAACTTATAATTGAATGTCATAGTTATTGTTTTTCCAATTTCAAGTTAATAAGAAGTTACATCGTCAAAGAATACACTTAAATGTCGTTTTATAATAATGTTTCTTCTAGGAAGTTTACAAAAATGAATACCTCAAGTGTTTCTCTGTAATCAAAGTTTATTTTTAAACTTATTATTTACAGTAAATACAATAAATGTTACCTGTAATCAAAGAAACGACATTTAAGTGTATTCTTTGACGATGTAACTTCTTATTAACTTGAAATTGGAAAAACAATAACTATGACATTCAATTATAAGTTTGACATCAGTGATCTATTCAAAATCATGTAATAAGAATGATAATTCCATAGAATCCGCACTCTCCAGGGTGCGGTAAAATTCAAATAAATAATATTTCTTTACATCTCCCCTCCAAGGAGAAAAATTTTTTTTTTCAAAAAAAAAAAAACAAATTTTTCAAATCATTTTCCCTATGAACTGATTAGCCTGTTGGATTTAGAATGAGTTTCGATATGTGGAATAGGTTCGATTCTGTTTTTCTGTGTCCTGTATCTATTTCATAAATTGATTTTGATAATTTGTTTAAAATTTTGTATGGTCCAATTTTTAATTCCTCCAATTTCTTTCGGTTCAACCGGTTTCCATTCTCTACAAAAACTAAGTCTCCAACATTAAATTCATAATTTCTCCTCTTTTTATCGAACAATTTCTTATTGTAATTGTGAGATTTAATGGTATTTTCCAGAGCAATCTTTCTATCTTCGAACAAATCGCTTTGTGTTTTTCCTTGATACAATTCCATTGGTAAAATTGTAACATTTTTTCCTTCCATTAAATATGTAGGTGTAAAACCTGTGACCGTATGTTCGGTTTCATTATATTTTCTTGTACACTCCTGTGCTATTGTTGTCCATGCAGATTTGGTCCGTTTTTCATTCATTCTACATCTTATTTTATTTATTAATGTTTGATTCAATCTTTCATTCAAACCGTTTGAGAAAGGTGAATTCACAGCTGTGAAAACAATTGGTATATTCTTTTCTTTTAAGAATTTCTTGAATTCTTTGGAATTTATTCCTGGATATTGATCAGATAAGATCATTCCAATTTCATTGTTATCAGTCACCTGTCTAACCAGTTTTATAAAATCATCAGAGCTCTGTGTTTTTAATGTCATAGTTATTGTTTTTCCAATTTCAAGTTAATAAGAAGTTACATCGTCAAAGAATACACTTAAATGTCGTTTCTTTGATTACAGGTAACATTTATTGTATTTACTGTAAATAATAAGTTTAAAAATAAACTTTGATTACAGAGAAACACTTGAGGTATTCATTTTTGTAAACTTCCTAGAAGAAACATTATTATAAAACGACATTTAAGTGTATTCTTTGACGATGTAACTTCTTATTAACTTGAAATTGGAAAAACAATAACTATGACATTCAATTATAAGTTTGACATCAGTGATCTATTCAAAATCATGTAATAAAAATGATAATTCCATAGAATCCGCACTCTCCAGGGTGCGGTAAAATTCAAATAAATAATATTTCTTTACATGAATTTATAAACAAAAAAATTTTTCAAAAACTTTGATAAGAGTCAAACTTTCTACGAGTATGAATTGGATTTATTCTTATCTTATAAATGTCCCTAACCAAAGTAGCGCTAGTTAGGTATTCGAAATCAAAAGTTTTTGAAAAAAGTTTTTTGGTACCTATATAAATTCATATTTCCATCCGAGTCATTCTGGCCCGCCATTAGCACAATTTTGGCCTTCGTAAGGCCTCCAGTTCTTTGAATAAAAATTATGACAGTATTCCGAGCGTAATCTTTGGAAGGCTACTAAATGAAAACCAATGGATATATGTATTTTCATTCTCCTTTCAGATTTTATTAAGAATGAAATGAAGTTCAACCATGAAAGATTCCATATAAAGAAAGTTGAGTTCGAATTTTGGAACATTTTCTCACGGAAAATCTAATAAAATCGAATACGTTGAAATGATACTTTCCAAACTGACCATCATTCAACTTCGAAGTTTTTCCGAAATTTTGAATTCATTTTTTTCAGAATTCTACACCACAATTGAATTGAGCCCTAAAAAATATTAAAATGTGACCAGAAACCGTTTATTTCAAATGTCACGCATAACTTACCATCGTTATCAGATCATTGCTAAATGTTGACATCCAACACCCTGTAACTCGCTTATGCGTCGAAACGGGATAAAAGCCATGAGGCAAAAATGAATTTCTCGATGTCATCTACACGGCTATATATATTTGTCTGTTTGTCCAGTTCATGGTGAAACACCCTGTATAAGAAGTGGTTTTTTTTTTAAATCATTAGGTCATTTGCCAACCTAATCTTGGAAAATCAAAAGTTCTCCGAAGCAAGAGCAGACGAAGTTGAAAATAAAATTTTATTGGATATAAATTTTCCGGATTACAAACTCTGGATAGAATTCAAGCCTCCCAATATAACCTCTAAAAAAGGAACGAATAGAATCATTTTGGGGGGCGTATTGGCACAACGACCGTTCAGTATATCTGATCATATCCATAATTAATATGTAGAGGTAGGCCTCTCTGAACAACTCCATATCTTCATGTCACTGAGTACACTTCGAACGCACCTTTTCTTTGCTATTACATAAACGAATTCTTTCATCTCCCAAGTGATATCATTTCATCCGCCCACTCCTGGCTACTTGCAAAAATCCGCACGTAGCCTACGTATATTGATGGCCTTTCCAGGATTATTCAGCAGTGAAAACGACATAGGTAAAAGTTTCTCGATAAATCGGTAGAGCTGGCCGAGGAAATGTGAACAAATACAGTGGGGTTATTTTTCTCCGTAAAATACGTCACGTTGCGACAAATAACTTTCGCTCAACTTCCATAATGGTCGTTGCAACATACTATAACTTTCCTTGGAATGATTTGATAATATTATTCGATTTCAATAACATGCGTACAAGTAATTGAACAATGAAATCCATTATGGATTGGAATGTTACGGTAAGCAATACATATCGCCAAGAATTCTGAGAAGACGAAGAAAAAACTCCGACTTTGGTTGACTTTTAGTGAACTTTTTTTTGGAGTGAATACATCATCATTTTATATAAAATTCAATTTTATAAATATTTCGACATAGTACGATAACAATAAGTCAGAAATTGATTGTTGTTCTCAAGACAAACATTTTCACATCCTTAGGTACATGGTGTATTTTAGGGTGAGGCTTCTTCTTTTGACAGGTGATAGAACTCATCAAAATAAGTCATTTTACCGAAAATTTCGTATATGAAATGTTCAATTTAAAAAATTTATAAAAAATATCGGGCATCAATACCTTAATACTACTCTGGCCTGCATCTCTCTGTTCATCATATCTCTACATCTCTGCACCAGGTTTATGAACATGGGTCATTTCTTAGCGGAAATCTTGTTTCGTACAACTTATACGCTGAACTGACATTTTGTTTTGATTCACCATAAATTGAAAGCATATCAACAAGTTCCTTATTTGAATAAACGTGCGGCATTGTCGATACATAAAACACTCGTACCCTCGCCGTAACACGATCGAAGATTACTGATCACAATCGATATTCAGACTCATGTATGATAAGAAGACAAAAAACATGTTGATATCTATGGAGGAGCAGGCAAGGGAGCAGGTTTGGACTGAGGAGTTTTCAGATTCACCTACAAACTAGAAAATATTCTAGTTTCATTTTATCGAAAGAGGGGCATAACTCATATAAAAATGTTTGGTAAAATGACTTATTACGATGAGTTCTACCATCTGGCAAAAAAGCCTCATCTTTAAATACATCCTGTATATTTATATTTACTGTTCATTTCATAAGAAAAAAATACATAAATCTACCGTTTCTTAGCTTTGGTCAAATTAATATCACATGGGCTATCTAAATTATGAATCTTGGGATGATCCTTCAGCCAAACTTCAATTGGTATTTGAAATAAATATAATCGAAGTTTTATGTAGAACTTTCATCGTCGCCCAACTCAATAAAGATATATAATCAGATTATGGGTCTATCTTCCTTGGAAGATACGATACCACTTTTTTCCATTGCTTAAGCGGCCCCTAAAGCGGGCCCTAAACGCAGAATATTATTGTGCAATATTCTGGTTTGTACAATATAATAGATCGTGTGAGGGTGAGATTGATAGATTGTGCAATATATTGCGTGGTTGACGAAGACTCGTCAATATATTGCGCAAACTGGAAAAGATTGAGCCGTCTGAGGGCGATATTGGGAAATTATGGGAAATATGAATAGGTATAGGTACCAATCTATTTTGCATTGACTTTTTCTCATTCGATCCGTATATTTACATCACGGCTAGGATATCTGTAAAAAGAGTTTTATCGAGTTTAAAATGGCCCTTTTTGTCGGATTTTTTCGCCACGTAATGTCGACATATTGACCTGATGGAATCCTGATGGGTTCTGTTAGCACAATATTGTTCCACGTCTTAGTGTTACATTGCGCAATATAATGCACAACCTTCGATGTCTCCTTCACACGGTACAACTTTTTGGGAGAATTATGGGAGATATGAATACCAAGCTACTTTGCATTGACTTTTCCTCTTTCGATCCGTATATTCACATCACGGCCAGGATATCTGCGAAAAAAGTTTTATCGAGTATAAAATGGCCCTTTCTGTCGGATTTTTCGCCATTTCGCGAATTTTTTTAAAATACTTCTACTTCGCCTAGAGAATCGAAATTTCACACACTTAATGTCGACATATTGACCCGATGGAATCCTGATGGGCTCTGTTTGCACAATATTGTTCCACGTCTGAGTGTGACATTGCACAATTTATTGCACAACCTTCAATGTCGCCTTCACACGATACAACTAATTGCACAAACGATAATATTGTGCCACAATATTGAGCGTCTAGAGGCTGCCATCAATATATTGTGCAACCCGGTTTGCACAATAATATTGCGCGTTTAGGGGCCGCTTCAAACACCGTGTTCTCTATTGGGCACTGTATATTTCTATGGCGATTATGAAGTTCACCCTAAATCTCATCCTTCTAGCAGAAATTTCGTAGACTATGGTTATCAATTGAATTCCTTAACAAACAATTGTAGGTATTGCATTATCCAGTTCTCGATGAATAAAATCTCTCAACTTATGACAGTATCTCTGGATTAGAAAATCTCCCTTCCCCATTGTCTCCTCTTTGTCCCTATTGAAATCCACGGCAGAAAACAAGATCTCCTTATTCATTTTGATGAATCAATCATCAATCTAGATCAACTATAGACAATTCAATCTCATTTGGAATCAAATATTAACGGTGGGTTCCACAAAGCGTAACCTTCGGTGATCGGAGTGATCTAGATAGAATTAACTGTATTTGACAGTTAAAAAATCAGAGAATCAAGCAGTTGATCTTAGATCAACAATGATTAAGCTTTGAGAAACCCACGGTTAGTATACCTTCTCAACAGATACTTTTAAGCAAGGAAATTGTGTATAGTGCATAAGTTAATGTTCATGAACGATTTTCTGATTTTTGCTCCATATACACTGGACAGCTCTTGGCTATTCTGAAGGCTTATCACTATATTCATTCCATCCTTCCTAATCTTATCTATCCGGATGCAAAAAATTGATGAACAATCAGGTTCCATAAAAAAATCGAGGAGGACCTCGAATACTTTGCAGTGAAGAATGAAATTTGTAAATTAGCAATGAAGTCTATCGGCCCAAGGACCGAGTCCTGCGGGACTCCATTGAATAAGGATACAGCACCAGAAACTTTGTCACATATAACTATACTATGAGCGAGGTATGACTCAAACAGATTTATTGCCTCGCAAAATACTCCGCAAAATTTCATATAGCAAGAAGAACGTCGTGTCTAACTGTCAAAATCTTTACTGATTAGAGAATATCATTGGGGAGAGTACTAGTGATTCCACTGAATGGAATGCATGGGATGGCATATTCAAAAAGCAATAAATCTAACGCTCTTGCTGATACAATAGAAAGGGAGTCAAGAATAAATTATCGTGAAGAAGACGATAAGGACCTAGTAGAATTAATTGAAGATAATGAAGAAGAAACGAAACAAGCACCACCGAATGGCAAAATCCCTCACCCAACATCTCCCGCCGACATCAAAGACATACAACAATTTGAAAACAAGAAAGGCTCCTGGAGAAGATAAAATTACAAATCTCATGCTGAAGAAAATATCAAAGAAAGGAACAGCAGATCTCTCTAGCATAGCAAACGGTGTGCATGATGAGAACAGAGTACTTTCCAAAAAGATGGAAAACTACCGAAGTGATTGTTTTTGATAAACCAGGTGAAGACAAAAATTTTCCACAGAACTATAGACCAATAAGCCTACTCCAAGCCCTAGGAAAAATTGTGGAGAGAGTATAAGTCAGACGACTTAATGAAGAAATCGAAGCCCTGGCGACGATGCCGAGTGAACAATTTGGATTCCGAACATTCAACTGAACAACAGCTCCAAAAGCCCGCTCCACACTCATGGCGCGAATCGCGCCAAGAATTCTTGCCGTGAACCTGGCCAAGAATTCGCGGCCAAATAAGTCATCCACACTCACACAAATATTCGCACTTTGGTTCGCGGCATCCTCGCTGTCTACGAAGGCTTTTCGCCTGTTTAGCCAGCTATAAAAAGGGGTTATTCTGATAATAATCAAGAAATTCTCATTCCGCTTATCTAAATCTGAATCTATTCTAATTTCACTTCATTGCTACATGAACCATTAATATCAAAAGCGAATTAAGTCAGTGAACAAGCATTAAATCATAACTGCGCAAGTACCGCGAACCCCTGTGAGTGTGGATGGAACATTTGTTCTTGGGCGCGAAGCCTTCGTCGCGGGACAGGAGACCGCAAACTCACGGGGAAGGCCGCGAAGCGCGAACGAACACAAGAAAGTTATCTACACTCACGTTCGCGGTATTGGCCGAGGTTCTTGCCATGAGTGTGGAGCGGGCTTAAGAATAACCGAGTATATCACAGAGGAATAAAGAAGCCACAGGACTACTACTTCTAGATGTAACCAGAGCTTTTGATAGAGTATGGCATATAAAATGATAAACGAATACATGTTACGAAATACGCTTCTTATTATACAGGGTCATTCAAAATTCCGATGAGTCACCGAGACCTACAAAAACGGTTACAAGCGTATGTTTTCAAATGCAATGCCCTGAACATTTTGAGAATTACCGAGAAAGAATCAAATTTCCTTCCAGATGATATATCATATTCCTATAAATAGATTGTGATATTTTCGTATAAGAATCAAGTTTCTATGAAAGTTACATTATTTTGCAATATTTTCTATTAGAATACTTTGAAATGAACTAAAATGGATGGTAAGGATTTAAATGAAGTTTTGATGAAATCGAAAATGTGACCAAATTTTAGCAAGATCATGCGGAATGTTCAATAAAATGTTTCCCGATGAACGAAATGAAGTTTGTAAGATTATAAAATAATTTCATTAGTCAAGAACCCAATAAAAAATCTCGAGATTTTCACAATCAATGTTCAAAATGGTAACCGTTGACTCCAAATCATTTTTCAATCCATTGTGGCCTTCTTTATCTGGCGTCTGAGAGGGAACTTGTAGGTACGTGCAAGTTTTTTTTTTTGGCTAAAATTTGGTTACATTGCCTTGCATTGTCAATTCTTCAACTTCAAACGGGTGAGGGGCCACCATGAAATTCTCCGGACTTTGAAATTTTAATTTATCAACATCTTGATAGGAAAACATGTAGGTACCTACCTAATTATTTGAAAAAAATATAGACTAACATGTCTGCGTAATTTCTATGGAAGTCCACAATTTCTTGGGAAAATTATTCCGGAATCCAAAGTAAAAGCTGCGTGTTAGGCTTGGTCATGTCCAACTCTGCAATTATGCTCTCATCGCCGTCATAATCGGGATTCCAGTCATCACTGAACAATAATTGAATTGGGACGAGTAATTAATTCTATTGATTTATGGCGTCATTA
Organism: Adalia decempunctata; assembly: GCA_951802165.1. Taxonomy (NCBI): domain Eukaryota; kingdom Metazoa; phylum Arthropoda; class Insecta; order Coleoptera; family Coccinellidae; genus Adalia; species Adalia decempunctata. Next base: position 36,436,412 of record OX637695.1, on the reverse strand, counting down.
CAAAGATTCACGCTACCCGCAATGATACTGATTAACGACAATTAATCGAATAGAATAAATTGATGATTATATGCTCACTAAATAAAATTATGCTTGACTGAGCGTGACAGAGCGTGCGATGTTCGATGACTTCAGTTAATTGTTGATTTCCTAAACTTTCGGAATTTTAAGATGTGATGTGTTCCTCGGTTTCTTCTTCTGGAAATTATTTTGTTATGGATGAATTTTCATACTGGCGAAAATCTTTCTGACAGAGTCAACCGCGGATACCGGTGCAGGGGTGTTTTTCTCCCCTTCTGTGACCGCAACAAATATGTACTACTAGCTGGCCCGGCAAACTTTGTTTCGCCTAAATGATACGGTGAATTTCACAAATCGTAATTTGCGGTGATCGGAGATCAACGGCTTGGTTCTCTGATTTTGAACTGTAAAATCGAGTTGATGCTAGATCAAGCTGTGATCACCGGTGATAAACTCTTTGTGAAACCCACCGTTAAAGTTATATAAACTAATCATTGCTGTTTTTTCAAGCAGGAGATAAATTAGGCAAAATATACGAAATTTTAGTACCATTGATATTCGCACGAAAATAATTCTCTTTATTTGAGCGGTATCTATCTAATTGTTAAACGTATAACTTTTTGTTTTGAATGCTTAACAGTTCTCTCAATGCAGTACCTATCTTGTGATTAACGATACCACGAATGGAAATATGAATCACGATCGAATTATATGGATGAGAAATAGTTTCAATGATTAATTACTTCAGATGGTTCAGATCACTGTATAAACCACTTTAATTCTGCCAAAACAACGCTGAAAATTCGAATTGAAGTACTTTGTCTATATGGTACTTTAACTTCACTTCACAGAATACAAATACTAAAACGTTTTCTTATTTTTTTCTTCACTAAGACATTCAAGTTTTGGTCCACAGCACAGAGTTGCAGGCAACTCACTTTTGAATTTACTATAGAATTTACATTATAATGCAATGATATGAACCTTGCTTGAGATGTCTTAAAACATGGACATGGTTTATGCACTTGTCAATTTTTGAATGCATTGACATCGACCAAATCGAAGACATTAAAATTGTTTCATGACCTCAATGTCATACTTGTTATTTCATAATTCCAATATGGGCAATGAACCAATGAAAATTGAAGCTGGGCTTTGGTGAGAATCCATCAGATCTTCGCTTGTGCAGCAATATTGAGATTGAAAATAATTTACTAATTCAGTCTCTCTCTTACACATCGATATAATTATGTCGTGAATCATTGTCATTCATAACTCCATTTGAATAATCTTGATCAAAACCTTATAATTTCATGTAAAATGTTTGAATCGCTTCATTTCGTTTACTTCAAGCCCTGAATATCATTTCTAACTCCTATTCATATTTGAGAATTGAACTCAAAATATTTAAGGAACATATTTTCATTCTCGATTTCCATTTTTTTGTCTATTGTCTTTCGGAATATTATACATATCCTCTACTCTATATTTCTCGCAATTTTTGAATTTCCAGTTGACGCAATTCTTACCGAAAATTTGACTCTGCTTTGTGAATGCTAATAGCAGGAGTATAACCTATGTATATCATACCTTTCCTCAGAACTAATATGAATCAAAATGTCAAGAATATGGACACAAATTATTGCTTGAAAGAACTATCGACTATTAACACAACCCGTCCACCAGAATACATTCAAATATTTGAAATAACTAATAAAAATTAGAACTTATTATGTGAATAGCGCTTTATGAAGTGGAAAAAACGAAACTTTTCTAATATTCTGAATGTTGGCTAATCAAACTCTAATTAGTGCTCACACCATTATTTCAAACATCTCAGCCTTTTCGTGATTAGCTAAGAATAATTGGTGAACATCTCAGTTGGTGGAGCAGCGAGATTTCCATGTTTCCATGGATATGAGCTGTAACACAGAACAGAAACAAAAAAATAATATGTCAATTAATATTATGGCAATTTCGGATTCAGTTATTTCCGCAAATATATTCATTACCCAAACAGAAATTCAAAAACATTTCAAAAATTATGAGGAAATATGAGAATGGACAACTAACGATCGAAAATGATCGCCAAAATCCGATTTACTTGAAATTTCGATAAAAATTCATTGTGATATTCACCCGCTTCTTGATTTGGTTATAGCTTTTCATGGTACTAAAGTACCACTGTACGCAGTAATTGAATATACATCGCCATCTAATGTTGATAATATCAAATATAGTACCTTCAGGATTACGTGATTTCGTTTTGAATGAACAAAACTGTAGAAATAACTAATAATAATCAGTCATAATGTGTCCACCAGAAATGAACGGAAACTTCTCTCATATCTCAACGAAATCTAATCGTTTTAGAGATCTGTACTCCTACCGCCTACGATAAGTCATTTTGGTTTGGGTCAACAGCGCAGAGTTGGAGGCAACCCAAATTACACACAATATGTTCACATCGCCATGTAACGGGGAGAATATCAAATGAAGTACCTACGGATAAGCTGTATCGTAATTATAACTGTAGCGACACCTAGTGGCCTTACTCAGAAGAAGGAATAGCATTTCCTGTATAAGTAAAATTTTCATCGATTTCTTCAAAGTTTTATTGTATTTTATAAAAACCAGACCGTAGACAAATCCATATATGGAGTTTCATAACAAACAGTCCATCCGATCTCGAGTTATAAATGGTAACCAACATTTTTCTTTTATATAAGTATATATAGAATATAGATATAGAATATCACATGAATTCCGTTCATTAAATTCTTTTTGAGAAGAAATCGGAGTCCACTTTTGCGATTTCAGAGTTAAGCTTTGACTACTTGACTATAGATAAATGAATCATTGTAAATTATGTTAGATTCGTTGGCACCATCAAATGGGAAGCCTGTATTTCATTATGAAAACTCAGAGTTCTTCGAACCTCAAATTTTCGAATATTGGGCAGAAGTACTCGAATAAGCCTACAGAAGACATTCAAATCCTTTTTGCACAACTTGAAATACTCCAGTATGAAAATGTAGTAGTACTACGAAACCAGTGTCACAGTTAAACCTTAAAAGAACTAACTTCATTTACAAAGTTATAAAGGCCTAAATAAAAATCAGCATCGGCAACGTTGTTGAGAACCATTTGACATTTAACGAGTACCAACCTGCGTCAGTTCCAAGAAAAAAAACTTGATAAACCTAAATCATGGCCAACCGGGATATTCATTATGAAAGTGAATGGAGTATACATCGAGGTAAAATATTGAATGTCAACGAATTCCCTGGAATTAGCAACTGACGTTGTTATACGTTTGGAAATAAAATTGATCCTATTGAATATCCCAGAAAATATGCCTTTTAGGACAATATTTTTATTTCCACACCTATACATCATTCTTCAACGTAGGTTTTTTTATACCTATAAAATACAAGGCAATTGTTTCTTTAAAATATGAAATATGAATATGAATATGAAAATTTCTGCTAGGTCTCTGTTCAAGAATAATTTTTTTGCCTAGGAAAAGAATTATTTTTGTGCATCCGAATATTACTCTTCGTTCCGATCCAGAACTGCGAAAAATAAACTTTTTTTCTCCATCTGTTTGTGAAGAACTGAAATAGGCATAATTCATATTGCTTCTTGATGCGGTACCTACAGATTTCGTTTCATCCTTCAAGCAATTTTGGGCCGCCATCTTTGTGGTAGTAGCGTAGCTTCATGTGTGAATGAACTTTTACATTGAAGATTTCTATCAGAACGATTGTTCTATAGCGTTTGCAAGTAGAATGCTGATTCAGGTATTGATAGATGCCTGCTTATGATTTCGAGGCGAACAGTTGACAACTGTTGACAATTTTCCAGTGTTTAGTGCACTTTTCATCAGGAAATGTAAATGTGGAAATTGATTGAAGGATTAAAAATGAAGGATCCATAATATATTTCACCTTACATTATTTCAATATACTGTTTTTGTTGATGGTGACAATGGTACAAGACTTTGAATAACGGATTTCCACGAGGATCCGTTTCATCTCACCTTCTTTTTAATTTATTTTCTAGTGATATTCCTGATACTTCTTTCAAGAAATTATCATCTATACTCCATTCACAATTATAAAATCACAACTCTGGCCTTGTTAAATTTGACACATTCCACTCTGTATCGAAGTTATGACGTTTTTCAAAATATTCCAATGTTCCAAGTAAAAACTATGTTGCCCTTTCTACATTCTTAGCGTATTTCTCAGAAAGTGAATTTATTCGGAAAATGAATGAATTGGAAAAGATGTGTTTTGGACGAAAATAATGAACGTTTATATGAATTGATAGAAAGGATTCCTTTTCTAGTTATTTGCATGAAAAATACAAGAGATCACTGTAGAAATATATTATTTTTCGCCATGGAAGAAAATTGCATTGCTTTCACATAATTTTCATATGCATGCTTGTGAAGATTTAATGTTTATTATCCTCTTGAACTGAAAGTTCAAGACTTGACGACATCAATTGTTGAATCAAGAATAATGGAACATTATATCTCTCTATTGGAATCCAAATAGTTGAAGGGAGTTCTGATGCAAGAGGAAGTTTTTCTTGGAACATAACCTTGATAGCTAACTTAATAAAAATAAGAGTAGAAGATATACTTTCATTTATTTGATTTTATGAACAAGAAGTAAAATATTCTGACTGTATAGTAATTTATTAGTTCAAAAAATATTCATACATTACAACCACAGTAGGTTTGTACAAATAAAATGGAATAGGTCAAACATATGCTTCACATTCATCATTCACCTGTTCTAGAATGAGATATAAACTCCTCCACATTATAGGGCCCTCACAGCATTAAAAGCTTGTGTCTCTATTCTCTATTTCACTCAAATTTTGTGAAATTCAATGAAAAAATTCAAATTATAGGTCCTAGTGACTTTCATATTGTATCTTGGCAGTTGGTGTGAATGTTAGGAAATACGAAAATTGACATTTCCAAATTGACGTCTGCTGAAATTTAAAAGGATCGGAAGTCATTGCTGACAACCACAAAACGAAAAATGTCAATACTGAAATAGAGAAAGAAATTTTATCCTTCTGGAAAAGTACCTGGTTTTCATCTGTCCACTGTCCGGGAAAAATTGGTGTCTGATGAATCGTCTTAGGACAGCTAATATAATAATTATAATAATAATGATGGTTCTAAGGCTATTCATTCAGTATCCGATTCGTTTTTGAGATGGGTCGATTCTTTAAAATTAATTCGATAGTGAATATATTGGTTGATTTTTCTTTCTATTTCTTCTTCCTTTGTTTTTTGTTTCAAACAAAATGCATTTTTGCATTGTCAACATCTTTGGAGAAAAGAAGAAAATATTGTATTTTAAGAAGAAGATATACCCTTCAATAGAAATGTCAGCTCATTTAGTCACGATGTCTGGATTTTTCGAATTCAGAGACGAGAATAGCCTCAATCGACTAGGTAGGATTCACTAATCTCGAATTCGTGGTCAAATTCAGTTCTATTGGTCGGTCCTGCCGTAAACACGATAACTCTCGAACGGATGAACATATTAGCTAGGAGCATAGAATAACTGGAGAGAAGGCTCAGCTACAAAAATGAACTGCCAAAAACGGCCGAACTTGTCAGTTCGCCGCAAGGTCACGAGATGGCGACAACGTCGTTCGTTGCTACAACATGGCTATACTTAATAAAATTATCTTCAATGGTTATTAGTTGTTATTACTTATTAGGTACCATTTGTTACTATATCATAATATATATTTTTTTGGAAGAAAGCAATACATACTTTTTCTCGTAAATCCGGCAATATAATGCATATGCTTCGAGGAACAGATTGAATATAGGAAGAAAAATCTGTTTCCCGCTCCGAATCTAAGTATTAGCACTGTTAGCAGAGGGAATGTAAACGGGGTACCATACAATTCTGCGTATGATACACGAGAACAGATAAAACCTCTGTCTTCCCCTATAAGAATAATAATAGTTACCTGAATGTTCGCCTTTTCCGATAAGGATATTGTGTTGACAAATTTATTTCCGATCACAGATTTTCCATATAATCGCGCATAAAAAGTTGATTAGAATAAAGCGATGATATGTCATCAATATTGTCTATGTTATGATTTATGGCCATTTTCAATTAAAAAGAAGCATAAATGTATCAATAACAATGACAGCCACATTATATTCTTTGGAATTGTGGCGCCACAGAACAAGATATGTGACAGTCTTATAATAAACGATCACAGCGCCATCTATCGGGCGAAACACGAAACTCTAACCTCCACCGTCATTGGCAGTCCAAAATGTTCTGTCGAGCGTATGAAGCCTTCCCTCCAGTTATTCTATGCTCCTAGATATTAGTATTGAAACTCTCAGGGTAGGTTTGGATTCCCAATGCGGCGTTGAAATTCGTTAATGAGCAAAATTTGACCAGGGGCTCCCTAAATTTATTGATTTTACAACTACAGATTCGATTGAAAATTGTACATATGTACAGGGTGGGCAAAATTGGTGCTACATGTATATGTATAACATATGATACATTTCTGAAACGGGAAAAAAATGGCGATTCTTTCTAAGTCATTTCAAACTACTGTTTCCATAAGAAAAAACACAACTTTATGTTATAACTCATCAAATAAACCTCTTAGAAAAACTCAGAGTACGCCACTGGATTGCTATCAGAAAAGTGCCTGTGTAATGTTTTTATTTCAACATCCTAGCATAAACAGAAACGGAGATAATGACCAAAGTTGAAATCGCCCAAATTTCAATTTTGGCCTATAACTCGGAAACGAAAGAAGACATAGGAATGCAGTTGAGGGCATTATCAGTTTCTCTAAAAAAGAGGACTGTAAGGTGCCATTCATTTTTCTCTATCTCCTCGCGTTAAAAAGTTTTAGTTCATGTAGCACCAATTTTGCCCACCCTGTACAGAGTGGCCAGATTTCGATGGTTTAGTACTAAATCTCTTAAACTATAAGAGATAGAGAAAAAGTAATAAACATGTCATTTTCTCTTTTTTCGGGAAACATAAATTTTACTGAAAACCCCGTTATATTATGGGATCTACGATCTCGAAATGAACACATCTTTGGGGCACTTTTTTTACTGCTTTTCATCGATGCTATTGGTTTTTTTGTATCTGCTCAAATTTCGGAGCTAAAACAAGAATTTTTTTTTTCAAATGGAAACCATATTGGAACATGGTATTTTCGAATTGATCTTTATTCAACGATTTCAAAAATATATCATGATATACTTCCGAGTTCACTATAAATCGAAAATTTCGAAAAAACACTTTTCGTTCAACAAAATCCGAGCAGGCTTCGATTCACTTCCTTCAAAACTGAGGCGGTCATAGAATTCCATGTCTTACTTATTTTCACTTGCCAAATTCAATTCAGTTTCCATCATTGTTGTATCGTCTGGCGCATCTAAAATTTTTATTTATATCACACCATTAAAATATGCAACGATTTGAACATTCGTTGTGACTATTATTTTTTTCAAATAAACCTATATTTTTTCTTGAAGTAGCTTTTTTGCCCCTCATGGAAACATTCATAACTGTTTTCAACGGGTTACATGAAACTTTGTGTTATTGTCATCAAATCATTTGAGTATTCAATAAATGCTTTTCATTTTTCAATTTAGCAGAGAAATTATACTAAAATCAACAAGTTTCGCGAAGTCCCTCTATTGGTCTGAGTAAAAATAAAGCTAATTCAAATTATAAATTTAATAATAATAAAGCTCATATTTCCTGAATCAATTTGGCAACTTACAATAATCGTGAGATATCGAATTATAAGAACTTTAGAAGTGCCAGACGATATAACAATGATGAAACTGAAATAAATTTGGCAAGTGTAAATAAATAAGACATGAAATTCTATGACCGCCTCAGTTTTGAAGGAAGTGAATCGAAGCCTACTTGGATTTTGTTGAACGAAAAGTTTTTCTTCGAAATTTTCGGTATATAGTGAACTTGGAAGTATATCATGATATATAGTTTTGAAATCGTTGGAAATATCATTCCACACTATGGTTTCCATTTGAAAAAAAAATTTTTTTATAGCTCCGAAATTCGAGCAGATACAAAAAAACCGATAGCGCCGATGAAAAGCAGTAAGAAAAGTGTCCTGAATATGTGTTTATTTCGAGAGCGTAGATCCCATAATACGGAAAAGTTATAGTCAATTATAAAAATGGACCAAATACCAGAATCACCCTGTAGCTCGGAAACTAGACGCCGTAGCAACTTGGGATTTTCAGCCATTTATGTTTCCCGAAAAAAGAGAACTTGACATTAATATTACTTTTTTCCTATCTCTTATAGTTTAAGAGATGTAGTACTAAACCATCGAAATCTGGCCACCCTGTACATTGATGTGATATGTGTCTGTATCTTTCCCTTTATTCTGTGCATCTATGTTTGGTCAATCAAACCATATTTTGATCCTTGAAATTGAAAGTGAAACATCTAGAGAACTATGCCAAGGGCCAGTGAGAACTATTATAGCGCAAAAGGAATATTGTGACTGGGTAATCGGCAGCACGAATGAAACTCCATAGATACATGCCCCTTGTCTTCGCCTGACGAGTGCGTATTGTAGCTACAACTGGTCAGGATTTAGGACTTAATTCACTTATGTATACAGGGTTATCATAATAATTCGTGCATTAGACGTTTCTCGGCTTCTATGAGGAAAAGATTTCTTAAATTTGGCACACTGCCGTTTTTCAAAGGGAGGAATCATGCTAAAATATTTTCATCGAAATCGCACTTCCGGTTATACCGGAAGTGACCATCAGCTTTGGTATTTCAAATAGAACAACCTATTTTTCTAACCAGAAATGGATTCCTTTCTGAATTTCACACATTTTTTATTTGTAACATTTTTACGTAGTCGTCATGGTTACGAAAATATGATGACTTACGTATATGAGAAAATGGCCAGTTTCAGAGGCCCGCGAAACGTATCATAGCATGCATGCTATACATAATGAAGAAACAAATGAAGGATTTTTCAAAAATTCAATAATTTTGCCTCGTATTGCATGGCTATCGAATCATGTTGTTCTATTGGAACTGTCACAATAAATTCATATTTCTGAGAAATTTCAAACTGCAATAACTTCATTTTTTCAAATGGCATTCCTTTATTTTTTGTACAGAAAACGATTGAAGATGGAACCCTGGGAAAAATCTTCGAAATTAAATTTTTTGTACAAAAAAATATGGGCATGCCATTTGAAAAAATTAAGTTATTGCAGTTTGAAATTCCTCAGAAATATGAATTTATTGTGATAGTTCCAAAAGAACAACATGATTCCATAGCCATGCAATACGAGGCAAACTTATTGAATTTTCGAAAAATCCTTCATTTGTTTCTTTATTATGGATAGCATGCATGCTATGATACGTTTCGCGGTCCTCTGAAACTGGCCATTTTCACATAGAAGTCCTTATATTTTCGTAACCATGACAACAACGTAAACATGTTTCAGATAAAAAATGTGTAAAATTCAAAAAGGAATCCATTTCGTGTTAGAGAAATAGGTAGATCCATTTGAAATACCAAAGCTGATGGTCACTTCCGGTATAACCGGAAGTGTGATTTCGATGAAAATATTTCAGCATGATTTCCTCCTTTCAAAAACGGCAATGTGCCAAATTTCATAAATCTTTTCCTCATAGAAGCCGAGAAACGTCTAATGCACGAATTATTATGATAACCCTGTATGTACCTACTTATTTGCCACTACGCTAAAATTCCATATTTATAATTCTCTGCGTCATTCGAAAAGTGACCATTTCTCGTTCTGACAGATCCTTGGAGCAGTAGAAGGTAGATGGCGTGTTGCTAATCCTTCATGTTAATGTTGGGGTTTGATTTCACATATGTCATATATTTCTGTCCTCCTAGAAGCGTACAAAAGTATTATTTTGAAAATTTTTCCATAACTCTATCGTTCAATTCCGTTTGCGGGAAAATATCATGATTTATTCGGAGTAAGAGAACCCTTTGTGGCTCCCCTGAAATTTTGTCTCGCCAAAAAAAGTCACCCTCATACTTCCAAATTCCATTTTCGAAAGAGTTAGAAAATTCTATGAAGAATAAATTTTTACGGTTGCTCTTCTCCAAAAACGCTTTGATATCCACTAGCAAAAACATTTATTTCGAATTCTGTTCAGGCCCGGATCTACGATTTTTTCTGACCGGGGCAAAAATTCATGATGGCGCCCCCCTCCCCAAGGTTGGAAATGAGAACTGAATGCTTTGAAAATGAATATACAGTGTAATTTTTTTGAGTGTTTCATTAGAAGTATTCCAGGAAGGAATTTCGATACGACTTCAAGATTCTGTATTTTTGTTTTAGAGTACATGAACTTGAATTGTAAAATATTTTCAAGCGGAATCTACTTCCGGTTCTACCGGAAACGAATGTGAACTTCGTTATTTCAAATGCAACAGCCTGTATATTTATACATACATGTTTGAATTCTTGGTTTAATTCTGCACAGATTCGATGTATGATATGCGCAACCACTTCGAGTGATTGTTGAGTTATTGTCAAATTTGTTGACAGAAAGATTGTCACAAATTAGTGTTTATATCTCCAAAATCCCTCATTGTAAGAAATTTTTTTCGCCACAGTGGAACAAGAGAAAGTACGCTGATACTGCTTCTTGTATAAATTATGAGGAAATATTATACAGGGTGTCTGAAACAGGGCTTCAAAGTGAGCCTCAATAAAAAAGGAATCTCATTTTTTTTCAAATGGTAACCATATAATTTTGTAATTCCGATGGATTGCTCGTCAAAAACTAGTTAGAGTGTGCCAAACATTTCATGCATTTGAAATCAGTAATTTTGCCGTTATTGGATAAAATTCTAATTTCACGACTAAAGCCAGATCTCTTTGTCTAAAAATCAAATTTATTCAGATAATTTTTAAATAGGCTATGTGCTATGTCAATAGTAGGAATATGTCAGTTTTAAACTAAGATTTTTCATCATCATTCATTATCTGCTTTGTTTATTCGTCACATTCGCCGCAAATAAAGGACAGACTTTTGATATATCATTCTAGTGTACCTTTTTATTATTGCTTGTTTTGCATAGTGCTCGATCAATAAAAATGAGTAAGAATGACAATTCCTAACATAGCCTACTTTGAAATAGACGAGCATACCACTGAATTTGACTGAGCCAAACCTGGCTTCAGTCGTGAAATTCTGTCAAAATCAGTGGTATGCTAGTCTATTTCAAAGTAGGCTATATTAGGAATTGTCACTCCCACTCATTTTTATTGATCGAGCACTATGCAAAACAAGCAATAATAAAAAGGTACACTAGAATGATATATCAAAAGTCTGTTCTTTTTGCGGCGAATGTGACAAATAAACAAAGCAGATAATGAATGAAAAAAACTTAGTTTAACTGAAATATTCTTACTATTGACATAGCCTACTTGAAAATTATCTTGATAAACCGGATGTTTAGACAACATGGCTTTATTTAGTCGTGAAATTCGAACTACTGATTTTGAATATGCTATTGCTATTGACGAGCAATCGATCGGAATTACAAAATTATATGGTTCCCATGCATTTGAAAAAAATGAGATTTCATAGAGTTTAAATGAGGATCACTTTGAAGCTTTGTTTCAGACACCCTGTATAATATTTCCTCATAATTCATACAAGAAGAAGTATCAGCGTACTTTCTCTTGTTCCACTGTGGCAAAAAAATGTCTTACACTGAGGGATTTTGGAGGTATTAACTCTAATTTGCGACACTCTTTCTGTCAACAAATTTGACAATCAGGCTATAACTCAACAATTGCTTGAAGTGGTTACGCATATCATACATCAAATCAGTGCAGAATTGAACGAAGAATTCAAATATTTAAAAATACACAGGGTGTTACATTTGAAATAACGAAGTTTACATTCGTTTCCGGTAGAACAGGAACTAGATTCCGCTTGAAAATATTTAACAATTCAAGTTCATGTACCTACTCTAAAACAAAAATACGGATCTTGAATTTGTATCAAAATTCCTGTATATATAAAATTTTCTATTCGTGTAATAATGAATTCATAATAAATAATAAAAATAAATTCTAATAATAAGAAAAAATCACAAGGAAAGAAATTGGATTTTGTTCTTCACATCTTTACGCGGCGCGTTTTTTTTTCCGCGAACGCATCCCTCATTGATTTAAAAGATTTTTGGCATAGTGATGGTTTATCATGTTTCCATGCAACAGTTCCGATTTTAGCACTAGGGTATAAATTTTTTCCGAGAAAATCCAAAATATTTTTTTTTTAAACTCTGGTCGATTTTGGCGCCCCCTTGAGCTGGCGCCCGGGGCAAGCGACCCGCTTGCCCCCCCCTAGATCCGGGCCTGATTCTGTTGAACGTTCGAGTTTGCTGAAAGTACCTACTTATATATTCTATGTGAACATATTCATCTTCCCAAATTGAGATTTAATATATGTGAAGACAGGTAGCAGACACTCATTCGAATTAAAATAAAATAATTCTGCCTTCGGATGTCCACCAGAGTAACTTATGTGAATAATTCAGAGACAAGACACAGTACAAGCAATTTCGGGATGGTTCCATAACAATTAAGTCAAATGATTCGGACCAGTGAAATTTACGACCAAAGAGCCAACTTTCGACGGGTGGTTTTACTTTCCGTGTCTGAGAACCAGTTTTCGGAGGAGAACATGAAGAAAATGAGAGATTTGACTGAAGTCTGATAGCCTTGTGATGCAACCAAGAAATTTGGATTATCACGATCGAGCATTAAGTGCACTGCTGTCGTAAAAATAAAAAAGTGGCGGCTTAAATTAACGGTTTATGTTGGGTGCGTACGAAGGTTGGGCCAATTTTGTTTTATATTATTTTTTAGGTGCTTATCTGAATTCATTTCGAAACCTTCTTCTACACTGTTCAAATAAAATTGAAGTGTCTGTCTGCCTTTTGAATATCTTCTGTATAATTGATAATTTATACGAGTATCACATATTAATATATAAACTGAAAGTAATCATCTCAATAAATATCGGCTTAAAACGTCATTCAACACCTTCCTATTCTATTCTTCTCCTGTCTTCATCGCTTATTGGTAGACGTTCCTCCAGTTTATCTCTTATTTCTCTTTCCTATGGCCCAATTTAAGTCAGCAATGAAAAAGTTAAGAGTAAACATTCTGGAAACGAATCTGATATTCCAAAAGTTTAACGAACCTCTGAAAAAAAAATACCTTCTGTGTGGTTCACTTCAATAGGTGGCAATCCATTATTTCATAATGAATCGGCCTATTTTCATGATTTTATTTTTCCGGATATAGTTCAATATTTCATTACCCTACCTGTGATGCATTTTTTCGAGACTAGCTTTCTTCTCCGTAGCCTACTAGAATACCGCAAGAATGATGACAAATAAGTAGGGGTTTTTTGGAAGAAGTACCTACACATCTGAAACCAATGATAAATCACTTATTTTAATATAGAAACTTACACCGAGTGCTCAACACTAGAAAGAAATCGAAATTTGGGAGTTTCCTATGAAAAGGCTACTAAGTCTTTTATCCATATCCTCCGCATATCTAATACCGAGTGTTCGTAATACATATGGAAATATACCCTCTTGCAAAACCGGCGATGGGATTTTCTTACAAAAATGCCAATACATCTATCGACTAACAAGGCATCTCTGAAACCCACAAATGTCCAATTTCTATATGGTAATTCATACCGAGTGACCACATCATAATTGAGAGACTTGAAAATATTAAATTTTCGAGATAACCTTCTGTGAAGGTACTGAGTTTGTTATCACTTTGTACAATATCATCCGCATATCTGCAATAGGGTGTTCAGATGAAATAGGGAAATATGTCTTCTAGAAATATATTTGTAATACATTGAAAAAGGTATACTTTCCTACTTATTAATATATAAATATTATTATTATACATTTCCTGCGCCCCAACATTTGTTCTATCAAGCTGTATAATCCAATAAATGAAAATTAATGCATGTTTCCTATTAAAAAGGCACAAGACTCTTAATATATCATTCTCCATTTGAAGGCTGTACCCGATTGGCAAACTTCGCTTCATCGGGTCTGAGGAGTTGGGTTGTAGCTTCACAAGTCTCAATTTCTATTCGGGCCAACTTCCCTAAATAAACAATAATGAACATAAATGTTACTGAGAATTTTTTTCCAATACTTATAGAAAAAACCCGAAAACTTTTATAATGTCTATACATTTTACTGTGGTCACAGTTGCGTTGGCTGAGGGCGAAATGCCTGTAATGTGTATCCAAATACTCGCTTGTTTCATGTGCTGTGTATGAGCTCTCACTCTAGTGATGCAAAATGATTCAAAGTAGTAGATTGGTTTCTCTCAATTTACTAAGAACTTCTGGCGAAATAATGATCCTATACCAAGATGAATAAACGATCTTTTGATTTCTAAATCTACAGTTGCCTGGTTGAATGGGGAAACTATTTGCTGTTTAACGGCTCGCGAACGAGTAACTTTTGGTTGCATTTCGTCACACTGAAACATCCAAACTACAGATTGGGTCTTTTCTTTCTGGCTCATCTGTATAAATTCAAGACTGACCATTGACAACGCTGGATACCGCTTTGGATGCACTAATCTTTTGTCGATCACACGAACAGCCTTTTTCAAAAATACTGGGGTAGCATACCTGATTGCTTTTCGTTTTTTCGATACTTCTTACCTCGACAAGCGTAAAGGGAAATCGTTTCAATTCTGTGAACGAAATGAGGTACCTAAGTGTCCAAGGGGAGCAACCGAACAGCTAAATACGTGCTAGATTCCACGTTTGTCCAATCTGTTTTATCGAAAACCATCATCAACAATATTTTCGTAAGCGATAATCATCTTTATGTGAAATAATTTGTAGACCACCACAGCCCGAAAATTTCTATGGGATGTCCTCACGAATGTTGCGTAAAATGCAACATCTTGCAGAAACCCATTGAGAAAAACGGAATATTGAATAGTTACCCATCTTCCGGAAACTCGAATAAATGTTCGTACCGATAATTACAGAGCAGATGCAGACAACAATCGTCAACAACATCGAAAATCGTTGGGTATGTGCGATACAGAGTTCAAAATGAAAGGAGGAAGAATGAAAAATGCTCCATATGGAAAATAGGTCAGTTACATGCAAGCCAAGTCAAAATTATACAAGAAAGTAAATGGGGATTGGTCTTGATTGTCAGTGAAGATGATATATGTAATTATTAAATTTTCGCATAATGGTATGATGGTTATAGGAATAAAGGAACTCTTTGGGGCGGATTCTCATGGGGAGTATCAGTTTTTGGAATTTATCAAAATAAGTCTAATTAATAGTATATGCTAAAACTAGTTGCAGAATGGCCTCCTATTCCAATACGAATGCGAATTCAAAAACGAGCGACGGAAGGAGCGAGTTTTCGAACGCATGAGTATTGGAATTGCATTCTGCAACGAGTATTAGACGATATTTTCTCTGTTTCCCTCAAATTTTGTGGAATTCAATGAAAAAATTCAAATAATAGGTCCTAGTGACTTTCATATTGTATCTTGGCAGTTGGTGTGAATGTTAGGAAATACCTTAGACAAAGGAAAGAGGAGACCTGGCATGTCATTCATAAATTCAGGAACTTTTGAAGCCAACATCCCGACCAATTTCCCATGAGTGGAACAAGGACAGATATAGCTGTCCTTATTCCACAGTTCTTGCGCTGGCAACAATGCAGAAATTAGATTCGCGTGAATTCATTTGCCGCCAGTGGCGTGGATCTGCCGTGTTGTTTAGGGGTTCCGTAGTTATTCATATTTGAAAATGATTGCTTCGAAGCTCAATATCTTTGGAACTATTAACCACAATTAGCTGAAATTCGGTTCCAATTTGATATGCGCACGTTAGGTAAATAACTTTTTATTGATGAAATCAGAATTCAATTAATTTCGACGGAAAAAGAAATGAATATACCCACATGTCCGATTATGGGCCAAGTTTTTCGCGTGATTCCGTAGTTATTCACATTTCAGAATTATTGCTTCGGAGCTCAATATCTTTGGAACTATTAACCACAATTAGCTGAAATTTAGTTCCAATTTGATATGCGCACGTTAGGTAAATAACTTTTTATTGATGATATCAGAATTCAATTAATTTCGACGGAAAAAGAAATGAATATACCCACATGTCCGATTATGGGCCAATTTTTTCGCGTGGTTCCGTAGTTATTCACATTTCAGAATTATTGCTTCGGAGCTCAATACCTTTGGAACAATTAAGCACAATTAGCTGAACTTTGGTTCCAATTTGATATGTATATTAGCTGAATGAACTTGTCGAAGAATCCGCCTTAAAGATGAACCGGTTAAAGAAAAAATGAGCTCACCTGAATTTACTTAATAAAATTCACGAAAATATGTTGAGTCAGAAGATTCAAGCATGTTACAGAAAATGAATTACCCAATAAAATATCAAAATAATAATCGATAGATGTTTTATTGAAACAATAATCATAGTCAATCACAATCCACAATAGCACAATACATTGAAATAGTAAAATTATTCATTCCTAAACAGTATAAGTCTGGTGTTCATAGATCTTGATCTATTTTTTTTTGACTCATCTAAGAGTTTGGTGGTTTCGTGATGAATCCTTATTCTAAAATAATTTTTCAAAATAATTTTGATCAACTGATCAGCATGTCCATCAATGAAATTTCCATCAAAAAGATGATTATCAAAATAGTCCAAAATGGATGAATCAATATTAAACATAGTTTGGCTGATCAGAACTGGTAACAAATGTTCAACTTTTCTATTAAAAATGTTCGAAGTTTTATGGAAGAATTTGAACAATTTTTCGCCCTCTTTACAAATATCAATTACAAATTGGCTGGCCCTAATTAATCTTCCATATGTTTTTCTTCTTTGGAGAAGTGAGACATCTATTTCATTTCTCAAAAGATCGAGGCACTTTCGACATGAAATAAATTTCTCGAGTATCCGAACAACATATCCAGATATATATCCCACAATATCTTCTACATATGGAGTGAGATTCCATGCTGTTGAAGTTGCATACTCAAATTTATCCATATCTGAAAAAACACTTTCCATTACTGAAGCGAACTGTTCATTTTTTTCAATATTGGTTGCATGTTCAGGTGAGAGAATGCTAACTGCAGATCCACATGTCAGGATACTGATGGATTCCAGATTGATGGCATTTCCTGTATCAGAAGCGGATATTTGCGAGTGAACAATCAACCTTTTGTATGCCGCCTCGAACTGTCTTGCAGTGGGGTTATTGTTATGTCCACCTTTACTTCTAACACATCCAAAGAACAGCTCTAAATGGTCCTGCGACAGTTTATAAGTGAGAAGATATTTGAGGAATTTTTCTTCGATGACATATTTCTTGTACATTTGTTCCAAACTTCCTCACTAACTTAATCATATGGCAGGCATCAGGATTAATATATATATCGTGCTGGGTAATTGGGTGTTCGAACTTCGTTTTCAAGTTTGATGGATCACTGAAATCTGCTCCCAATTTTTCAGCCATTGAAAAATTTGAAGGAGCACCATCAAAAGTTAGTGAAAGTACTTTGATTCCACTTTCATGTAGAAAACCCAGACATTTTTTCACTAACTCAGCTTTCTCTGTCGCCACTAACCCATTCACCAGAAAATATCCCACAGGGTAAAATGTCAGAATCCAAGTTGGTACCAACATCAACATATCCGGTGAATTTAGAACCTGTCCACTCAACTTGACGTCTGATGGACATTTCATCCATAACAAGATTGCACAACAAAGGATAGGAGACTCCTTTTTGTCGTAGAGACAAGGCTGTCAATGCTTCCTTTGTGAATCCAGGGCTTCCATCTACAGACCTATACCACTTCGAGATAGTATCTAAATGCGGAAGGCTATTGTTGAAGGTTTTTCTGACAAAATTATATCCTTTCGGTGAATAAAATGCCAAAGTTAAAGCAAATGCTCTCAATGTTGGATTGAATTTTTGCCTATTCGATCCTTTCAACATTCTCTCGAATAAATCAGTAGCAGCTCCAGGATTGACAGATGCCTGAAAAAGAAAAATGTTATCATCTGGTTGTCTCAAAATGTTTCTCTACTTCATCTTTCACTGTGCAATACCATGTAACTCATATATGTTAAATGAGAACATTAGACCAGCTTCATATTCGAGTAACGTGTTAATTCTCAGAAAAATATAATCTTCTTTCTGAAGTTACGATACGTTGTACTTGATTTCCACTTCTAAGATAATGGCGCGTTTACATTAGTCAAGTGAGTTGATCAAGTCAGTTGAATTCAAGTGACTTCCACAAAGTTGACCGTGCTTCAACTTAGAAGCTGTTCAATTCAGCCGATCGAGTGAAACGAATTGGGGGGTTTACACATTCAATTCGCTTTCAATTCAACTGACTTGATCAACTCACTTGACTAATGTAAACGCGGTGTAAGGTTTCAAACGACATAAATGTTGTTACTACCTATGCACAACACTATTTAAAATCTAATGGCTCCAATATCCCGAATCATAAAAAATCAAGTTACATGCTATTGCACTTTCACCAAAAAAAAAAGGAAACATACAGATATGGTTGCTTCTGAAGCTTCTGATATAAGCAATTTTTCTCTCAAACAATCCATCAATGTTTTCATCGAGGTGATCTTATTCTTCATCCTTCGAACAGACTGCCTTAATATGCGTATCTGTTTGCTTTGACCCTGCACTCTCCTTCTGATAATACTCATACTCTTTTTCCTTTTCTCAGGTCTAGAAAAATCACTGGTATGTAAATCACCTACATAAGCTCTCTTTCTGTAATGTAACAGAATAATTAGTCTTGAACTTTATAAAATAATTCGATGTGGGCATCGTTTGAATGAAATATTTACCTTCCCCTTCTAATTTTAGAGGTAGATGGTTCTTCGGCAGAGATGGATGGCTTCGCATCAAATTTCTCCACTTGTTGCTCCAGTTTTACAATAGGTGATTTCACATTTTCTTCACTGTAACAAAATTCACCAAATATGGTTAATCAGAATGTGCCAATACTGACACACAGGTCTTACCTTCTTTTTGGAGAACAAGGAATAGAAGCAATATTCCGGTAAATTTCTGCATCGAGGAATGAAACTTGATCTCTGTAAATATATTTCTTTGAATATTCATTGTCAAATGGCGAATTATAAATGCATAATTACCTTTTAGCATCTTGGGGGGTGATAGTTGAGCTTGAGCTGCAAAAAAGTTCCCAATTAATGTATTGAATTATACTTAATAATATTATTGTATAACAATATTTACTGACACATATTCTGACTCTATTTCATGGAGTTATATTCAAACAGGTTGAATTAAATTATGAATCTCTGGAACTTCGCACAGAAACTTACCTTGAGGACGTTAGTTCCCAGAGTTGTTTCACAGGAACAGGATTGACATCATTTTTAAGATATTTGGTACCATTCACTCGAAAACCAAAATCTTTGGATTGGAAGTGCTCCGAACATAAGAACAGATGTTGAGGCAAGTTTTCAGCATCAGCCAAGTCCAAAATTGAAAGCCATATATTTCTTCTCTCAATATCAGAAGGAAATCTAGAAGTAAAATTATAAACATTGAATAATCTACGCCACTGATCTGTAAACATAAAACTAACCTGTGAAAACTCAAATTAGGGTTGTAGGAGTTCAATTTGCCACACACTTGACACTTACGAACCATTATTTTAAGGTATTTTGCTCAAGATATTCAGAAAATCACTTATTTGCATTGATTTAAAAAACTTATTTGACACATTCAACAGTTCTCGGAAAGGCAACGTGTATCAAACATGAAATGTCAAATGGAAGGCCAAAATCGCTGATTGGTCGGGAAATAATATATGAATTTAATGAATGAAACTGGAACAACCGGTATTGTCACGATGGGAGCCTCTGGAACAATCGACAAATTTAAAAATGCTCCGTGAGCTATGTTGACTGCTTTGAAAGCAAGGAAGGAAAGATTTGAAGAAGGGTAAATACCTGCTTTTATAATGTGACCCAAGTTAAGGGTGGAGGTAAATTTTAAGAGGGGATGCATTCTAAAGAGAGGAGCTATATTCTATGCCTTAGACAAAAGTTTTCCAAGTTCTATGCACATTATTGCTTGAGAAGTGTTTGAAATTTAAAACATTTTATTAATATTCAAAAGGGTGCATAATCATTTCAAACATTTACATGAGCAACAATTAAAAGAATTGTATTCTTAATTGTAATTCTTGAAGGATTCAACGTTAATGAATCGGAAATCTCAGACAACGTGGCAACGTTGTTCAGATCTTAGCGTAATTCTCGTTTCGTAGTAATGCAGTCGTCCAGTTCGTTCTTCATTATGTGACATCTTGGCTTCAAGATTTATCATCCTATACCGCGTCTCCTCTTTCCTTTGTCTAAGGGAAATACGAAAATTGACATTTCCAAATTGACGTCTGCTGAAATTTGAAAGGATCGGAAGTCATTGCTGACAACCACAAAACGAAAAATGTAACTGAAAACGATGCTGTAATGAATTCATTACAGCACTGTTTTTAGTACTGTAATGAATTCATTACGATACTGAAATAGAGAAAATATTTTATATGATTGCAAAACTTTTCGTATTTCAAAGCACATACAACTTATCACGTTACCGTTTGGAATAACAGACTGAACCATACTGCACCTCGATGAACCCAATTTTCGGTGATTTTTGCAATACAGGGTGTTTCTGAATTTATGCAAAATATTTCAAAGGGTCATTCCTTGTTCAAAATGAAGGGTAGTTTGTTATATAAATGTTGGGTAGAAAGCCAAACGTTAGGGGAATATCGCGGTTCAAAGATTCAAAGATTTTTATTTTGCATCTTAAAAACCAAAATGCGAAAGAATGATGAAATTTCATGAAAGAACTACTATTATGAAAACACTTTCTCTTGATATTTCTTCACATTTGTAAAATGAGTGGGAGGGGTTGGAGAAGACTACCCCTTTATCATTCTTGTCAACTAAATTTAAAGAAAAATTTACGCAACGACTTGGATATAATTGAATTTGGATAGCATTTGGTTGAATACATTTCCATTTCTTGTATTTTTATCGTAAAATGTATTAAATTCATGTGTCTCGACTGCTTGGGCCATTGACACCGTGACAGTTTATTTTTACAATATGTGTAATGATGTAATTAACATATTAACAAATTATAAATTTTCAAATTTGACAATACAGATGAATAGACTAACGCTGGATTTCCATACATCCGATCATCCGATGATACGATGGTCCGAAGGTGTTGTGATTGGCAGAAATATTTAAAATGAAATATTTCGGCTAATCACAATACCTTCGGAATTCAAAATTGCATATTTCTGCCAATCACAACACCTTCGGGCGATCGTATCATCGGATGACGGATGCATGGGAATCCAGCGTTATTCTTATTCTTAGACTGTTCATTGAGTTGTGGAAATTTATGGAGTTTTGAAGAATCTCTTTCAAGGTCAGCTCTATTTTGTTGTTTCTCCTGTATATTTCGTAGTTTTCCTCTAGAGTTGCTCCACTGATTTTGCCATTGCTCGTTGATTGATCTTATGTAGTAGGATCTGAGTGAAATGTATCGTTTTCAAATCAAGAATGAAATGAAAATCAGTTCTGAAGTAAATTGCTCTTTCGCGACACGTAATGATTTACATTTTGATTTTTATTTCGAAACGGTACCTACATTTCACGAGAAAAATACAAGAAATGAAAAGTTTCCAAACCAAACCATGCTATCCGAATTTAATTGTATACAATTCGTTGCGTAAGTTTTTATTCAAATTCAGTGAACAAAAATGATGAAAAAATATCAAGAAAGTGTGTTTTCATAATAGTAATATTCCCATGAAATATCATCATTCTATTGCTCTTCGTTTTTAAGATTCAAAATGAAAACATGATTTTTTCGCCATTTTTGAACCGCTATATCTCCCTAACTCCTGACTTTCGACCCGACATTTCCATAAAAAACTACCATTTTTTTTTAACAAGGAATCACCCCTTGAAATCTTCAGCATCATTACGAAATATGTTAATTATAAATCAAAACAATGTTTCAGAATATTTCGTGAGTAAAAATAAAAATGATATACGAAGTGAATGTTATGAGTAGGCATCCATACATAACTCATCAAACTATCATTTCTCATAGTTAATTGATGCTCAGATGTTCGTATAACTGCTTTCGAATATTAATCTATCGTTTATTCAAATCTACCGAAAAGATTTCATTAATTCAAAATAGCACCTTTTGCAGATATGATATAATACGAGCATATTGAAATGTCCTATATGATCAGTGCAGTCTTACCTATTCTATTGGTTGTTCCACTTTTTCAGCAGGTCTTTGATAATGGATAGAAGAAAAACTGAAAGAAAAATTATACAGGGTGTTCTGGTAAAATATGCAAACTGATAAATTGATTTTTCAGTGTCATTAATTCAAAATTTTGTTATTTTATTCAATGAACATTATCTTCCGAATTGAGATGAAAGTAATAATTTTCGATAAATTCACAACTTTATCAATTTTGTTATGGAACGTTGAGAGGTGTGACAAAAATTTCAATGTATGAATTCTTTTTCTGTGGTCAGTCAAAATTGATTTTTCTTAGTACCGATCAATTGGGGTGACTTGATACGCCGGGGTGTTTTGATACGCTTCGACGCATTTCCCTTACTTTATATGTCTGAAATATAAGCCATTTTTTCACAGTGCGTTTGTCTCGATTGCGACCAGCAACTCTATGTGAGTAATACCTACCTTTTTTGGTGCCACAACGCTAGAACACGGGCTTCAGTGCCGGGAACCAAAACAAAAAAAGTAGTATTTCTTGTGGCCTGTAAACTTTGACCTGTAGCTACGGTTGTATGAGTTTGTTTTTCATGAAATTTGGTGGTAAGTAGGCTTATATATCTGTTAGCAATATTCCAAAGTTTCAAAGTAAAAAAAATTCAATCATAAATTTTGCAAATAAAATAACAAATTTGGTTCCAGGCTGGGGTGACCTGATACACATGCAAAATGCCAAGGAAACACAACAGGGCAGTCGAAGTTTCATTTTTGAGACCTTACCAAGTTTCGAAAGATACATTTACGTGGCCTCATGTTACAGACACAAGTTTTGTCTACTCATTCGAAGTGAAGTAGCGATTACCAGATTACCTAAGCCAAAACAAAGAAGAGGACTTTTCAAATTTCCCTTTTGATGTTTTATAGTTATATTTTTATTGTTGAAGCATTTTTTCAAATTTCCTCTTGATGTTCCAGAGGAAAATTTTTATTTTGTTACTGCATAAAGGGGTAGGTATAACTTATCCCTTTTTTGATATTCCATATGAGGTTGACGTAAATAAAGCTTTTAATGTTTTTTTTTCTCAAATTCAACCTTGGAAAAAAAAAACAATCGTCAATTTTTGAAGCTTGTGAGATGATATTTTCCAAGAAATAAATACGTGTATCAAATCATCCCGACCTACGGGGCGATTTGATACACCAACATTTTGTTTGTGGGACTTTGTTTTTAAATCATGCAAGAAATCTCTCCTCTTCGTTTAAACCTGTATATAGCAGTATCTGTTGCATTTTCTCTTGATAATTTTATGGATGAGTTAACTTCCACAATCAGAACAATGGTTCGACAATAGGTCAAAAAACCATGAGCTTGAAAATTGTTGGAGTGAATACAAACATTGATTGTTTGAGGGTAATGAGTTCCTTTCAATGTGTAGAACTTCATACCGCAAAAATCTACACTCAGTAGCAGACCAAACTTCTGTTCGAAGCCAGAACTAATTTTCAAACAGACCCGGAAAAGTATAACTAGCAAATAACAAACAATATACGGATGTTTTCAACACTTTGCTTCTCATTAGTTGAAAATAAATAACGTAAGTGTAGGAATTATCGGAATTAGCTCAGGAAGTAATTTATAAAAGCTCATAAACGTTTCCTACCATTCAATATAGAAATTTTAGAGCCATAAGAGGTGCAGACAAGTTTCCGACTGGTACGTTCATTTCGTCATACAGTAATACCTCTTCAATTACATTTCAACTTTTTGTCCGGATTGTGTTTGAAGAGTACTTCCAACTTTAGGCGATCGTTTTCTTTCCAACGCAATTTAGAGAAATAAAAATCACCTGAAAAGGCAAGATGTGTCTTTCAGTTGCCAAACAGGATCGTATTCCATGTTTTATAAGAGGCTAATTTATAAGTAAGTTCTTATGTACCGGCAGCCTTGAGCTATGATAGCTGACCGGTAATGGTTCGTTTCACTTTCTTTCACGTTCATCATTCCATTGGCCCCAACAAAGGTGGTACAACGAATAATTACTTCCGTGAAAATAAATTTGAGTTGGATTTTCATAACCATCTGATCAACTGTTCTGATCACTTATGGTCGAGTATTTCATAACGAATAGAGTTAGGTGGAGGATGTCTCAACTAAATGAAAGACTGGTCACGAAATAAATTTTCCGAAAAACCTTCGGACACCTCAAATTTTGGGAGAAGATGACTATCCCCTTTTTTTATAACCGTGAATGCAGGTCGAGTGACATACCATTTCTGGAGTTCATGAGAATACCTCAGTATGTGCGTATTATCGTATAAATTCGAAGAAATAGATAGGATTGTATGGACAGGGTGTTCCAAGTTCTAGTGCCTGGAGAACTGGACATATTTGAAATCTCAATTATGATATTGTTCGAAATTCTCTACTGAGCTAAAATATCACAGATTATTTCATTCACACATGGCTCCGCCAATGAAAAGTCACGAATTCAGTCACACGACATGCAATATTATCGACTATTTAGGTAAACAAAGAAATATCAGCGGCTATTTTAAAGTGTCAAAATTTGGCATAACATTCATTCAGAATTGAAAATGTACGGAGGGTCCCGAGTTCAAAACTTGGTTGGGATAGCAATTTTTTTGCAAAATAATTATAAATAAGTCCGACCGCTCGGTCTAAAATACAAAAGACCGCGGATTCGAGCGTTCGGAGCGTGTTTATGAAATAATCTTCCTTAATATCACTCGACTATGACATAAAGCGACTATTATTTTCTTCAATTCATCTCGAGCAACTTGTATTTCGACAATTCAATTCGACCAAATGAACATTAATAATCAAAGAATAACTCCCTCGAGCTAAAGCTCTCGGGAGTTATTCAGATTATTAATGTTCATATGGTCTTATCAAATTATCGAAATACAAAACGCTCTCTATAGAATTAGGTCGAAAAAAATAGTCGGCTATTTGTCATAGTCTTGGGATATTACCTCCGAATATTCTCTTGTAACAGATGTATTTGCCCCTACGTAGGTACAACATAAATCCAAAAATCTCAAATAACTCAGGCATTACTGAAGTTAGGAGCAAGAGCATTACTTTTCTTCGCAGAATCCAACGCAATCTAATTTGAAAAACAGAAGTTATGACCAATTTTCGATCACAGTTGACGACACAAAATTTGAAACACCTTGTGATGATATTTATGAAATTCAAAAGATGCATGACCTTTCCACATTCTTCTACTTTGACGTTATGAGAAAGGTTTACACTCAGGATGTTGAGATTAAGAAAAATTAACACAATACTGACTGAATATTTGACATTTTTCCGTTTTTCTATGATGTTTTGAAAACTATTCGAATGAATACCAGGTTTTCAACAGGAATATATTCAGCATTAAATATTTAATCACATAAAAAACGAAAAAATTTAAAAAACAATTTTTTCAACAAATATATTCCTACTCCATATATAACTCAGGCTTCAAAAATATTTCAGCTCACTGGAGAATTTCGAACAGTATCCTAATCCCAATTTTCAGATTTCCAATAAGTCCAGTTCTTCAGAAACGTCTAATTGGCACTCGAACTTGGGACACCTGTAGTTTTCCTGTAAACTTTTCTTTCAAATGTAAGACTCAGTTTTTTCGAAAATGAAGAGGAATAATAATAATAATAATGAGTTTATTCAGTGATTTAAATACAGGGTTGATAAACTCAGAAAAAAAACTGTGAGTTAATCAAAGATGATAACTGTGTACAGCTGATAAATTAAAAAATTGATTCTAACGGCAAAACAAACAAAATGTGAATTCTAAACATTTAAATTCTAATTGAATAGCAACGAACAACGGTAATGACAAACTTGGGTGTTTTATCTTAGTCGGTGTCCTCGTCTTGATCGGTGGCCCTTGTCTTCATACCTGGCATCAGTCTATATCGGTAGGTAATATTGGTATATATCGGCAATATTGGTCTATATCGGTAATATTGGTCTATATCGGTAATATTGGTCTATATCGGTTATTTTTTTTTCATAGGTAGAATAATTTTCCTTTATTGCATGTTTTTCAATTTGTGTTTTTTTTTTGGAAACAAATTTTCACGATTTATGTCATTCCTATCTTCACCATCAGGTAGAATTAACTATCCTATGGATCAAGGTGCGGTCCTCTGTTAGAAGCCATGTTTTTAATTGAATTTTGAATTTGTTTTTGTTTTTTACTTCTCTTATTGTTTGAGGTACAAGGGGGTACAGTCTTGACGCTATATACGTGAAATATCTTTGACCAATTCTTTTCTCTGCTCTCGGTCTTTCGAAATTATTCCGTTTTGCTCTTGTGGAATAGCTATGTTCTTTCAGTGTTAACTTTATTTTTTGTTGGTAAATATTGATGATTATTCTTTGTGCATATAATTGTCTTATATCTAGTACTTCAGACATTTCATAGATATGCTCGCTAGAAAATGTTACTTTCTTTCCATACATCACTTTCAGAATACGTTTCTGCAGAACATCTAAGCACCTCTTATGGCAGTCGAAAATGCCTCCCCATCCAATAACACCATAAGACAGCTGAGGTTGTACTAGTGCGTCATATAGCATATGGAGATGTTTTATAGATTTTATGCTCTGCCGTATATACCTGAATGCTCAATGTTATTCTATTTTCTTTAATATCTTGATGTAAAATTTGATTTACTAAGAATTGTTTTTGCGACTTTCAGAAACTTGGCCGATCCTTTCCAACGAGTTTTATACATCGAAACGCGAACTAGGAAGAATTGTTTTTAGTATATTCATGAATGGAATTGAACCTTCCTGTTTCCCGGTAACATTCTGTATAGTAAGCTCCCAATATATGTTGCGAGAATACGAAAGGTGGCAACCCAATCTTTTTCAGTTCTCAACATATCTTTGTCATAAATCAATTATAATTCATTTTAATAACAAATGAACTGAATTGTATGGAGAAAAATTATTATTTGAAATTCAATAAAAATTACTTGAAATATTTCGACATAAAACACTGTAGTAACATATTCTCCTATTCATTAATACTATCGTCAAAATGTATGTTGATCACATACAGAGTGAGTAAAGAGTAACGCACAAAGTTCATATCGTAGGGATTCAGTTTTTGAATTACGCAAGTTTTCATGTATAATTGGGGAGTTTGTCATGCATCATAAACGAGGGGTGAACGGTGATTGAGATTTGGGTTCTTTTTTTTTTCAGTGGTCATGGAATTCAGTTTGTTCCCGTGGGCTAAAATTTGCAGAAAGAAGTCGTGAGTTTAGCTTAAAAAAAATTCTGATACTTGTTGGTTATGGTGATTAAATATGAAGAAGCAGCTACGCAGAATTTCAATCGAGGAAAATCGCTCTACCTTCAGTAGAATTGTAGCTCAATCTGAAGAAACGGGTTGTGTAAAAGATTTACCAACATCTCGACGACAAAAATCTCCACGACAAAATAAAAATTTACCTTTTCGAGCATTTGTCTAAAAAATAGTTAACACCGATTTTATAAATTTTGTGCGTGACTTATTTCTCACTCTTTATAACATATGGAAGGAGAAATGTTAGGACTATTAGGACGGAAATCTACTTCAATTATCTCAGAAGGAAATAACCTACTCGTTCCCGTTCCTTTGTATTAGATAATATCGCACGAATTGCACAACAAACGCGTAAATCGTTCAGCATCGTGCGTAAAATGATAATTCATTAAATTCAATCACAACCATTCAGCGTACGTCCGAAAAAAATTACTTCGAATACGAGTACCTTTCCACCACACTTCATGATTGTGCAAAATCTTCTACCTCAAAGAATCTAACATCGGCGTAAATAATTAAAATTCCAAGATTGTCTGTCTGCAATGCAAAAGTTGTTTACGTTGTTAAACTTAACCCACATTCGAAAGGATGATGAATTCATGGTTGAGTAAATATATTTACTATGAGCAATTTTGTAATGATTAGTGCTAACCGCTACCATTACTCGATAAAAAGAGTATACAATGAGATTGGTATTTAGAACTCATCTGCAGATGAGATAATATTGATTATAAAATTGTTTTTTGTATTCGCACAGTTCGCAGAAATGGAACTGATATCTTGTTCTTACTGAATTATTTAATCATCCGAATCGACAATGAATTCTTACTAAAGCTATGTGAATGTTTGAGAACCCATGAATAATAATTAATATCTAGAAATGATATACTTTATTGGTTGGTCAACTTCGTAAGACATTTAGAACCGAGTTTAGAACAGAACCCTGTTCGATGTTTGATAATCAAATGGTATCAAATGGGTTGCAAGAACGAGAAAAAATTCAACCCATTTTTGTTTCCGGCTATCGATGATTTACTGAGATTTTTTCATGTTTTCAAGACAGGCATTGTATTGACCTGACCTTAGGTATTGTCGACCGTTTTTATAAAGACCGAGCAAAGATTTATATCCAATCGATGCTGTGTCACAACCGAAAATCTTCGACAAATTGGCTACTTAGCATTTATTTCAGCAACATTGACGTGGTTGATTGATCATCGTTCAAGTAATGTGGACAATGACCGTGATGAAACTCTCCTTCGCCATCGAATTAATTAAAATAAATTTGTTTACTCCTAAATAAAAAAAATGCTGCAATGGTGAAAGCGCATCTCACTTGCAATTACCTCGTAAATAAACATCTCATTAGAATTTTGAGTTGAGGATATAAATCAACAAAATCGCTGGGTCAGAGGTCCTTCACCTATCCAAGGAATTACAAGATTTTCAATTACACTACTCTGATCGTTGTATGAAATTTTATTGATATTCTAGGATATACTTTCACTTGAATAAAAAATTATTTCTTGAAAACTTTTGACCGTGTGCAGATGGATATTTTCATTACGAAATGAAGAACAATTCATAGAACATGGAATGCTATTACCAGAACAAAAAGTGGGTTAACATCTCAAGTTGGTGGTACAATGACCCATTGCCAAAATATTAAGCGAATCGGATTTTGACGATTAGTTTCAATCGTGAGTTGTCACTTTTTGATTATTTCTCTGCATTTTTGAAAAGTTTTTGAATAGCTGTTTGTGTAATAATGATATTTGCGGAAATAATTGAAGCTTAAATTGCCTATTATTAGTACTTGACCCTAGCTTCTCGTGGGACCAAATATGAATGAAACAACAAACATTACTAAAAAAGGGTACCTCTTCATACTGGCACCCCGAAGAGAAAAAATTCCACAACCATCAAAGAATCGACAGCTACACGATCTGCCAAAACTGGGAGAACCAGCTGAAAGAGACGATCTACTGAGGCAAGGTCTCAATGTAGCAGGGATCAGGAAGTACCTGCGATTCCTCCATCAGGAATTGAAACCTGAGGAGGCCAGGAAGCCGGCCCTTCAGCACCTAGCCACAGGGGAGACATGAAAGAGGAAGACAGGCCCGGTTCTCATTACACCACCTCCGCGACCTCTACGGCTACAGAAAACAGCAGCCACAAGAACAGAGCAAGTCAGTGGGTATGCAGCGGCTATTAAACAAGATCTCGTGACCAGGTGAGAAAACTGCCCAAAGACTACTCAAGGGAAATCTAGGCAGCCGAGAAATACTCCTGTCTGGAGGACATTCGGGTTGAGGGGATGTGTCATTATGTCAGAGCAAGGATAGGGAGATCTACTTCCCAAGTGTCCATTTCAGTTATGGAGATGGAGCTGAGTCTTGTACATCTACATTTTTTAAACTGTAGATTCCTCTCATCATACGAAAAACTATTTTTATTTCCAAACGTACGATAACAACATCATTTCTCGACTGACAGGATCATCGAAAAGGTCTATTTCTCCGCCTAGGGGGGGGGAGAATGTTGCTATGGCTTGCTTTTCCCTTCGGCAGCAGAAAAAGTGTTGTTATGCAAAGAATGAATTTTGCATGACAACCGTAACTAAGCAAATGTTCCATTTTTCACTGAATTTAAATGAACGTAAATGTAAAGCCGACAGAGAATATTCAGATTTCCATGAATTTTAAAAATAGTAGTCTATTATTTCAGGAGGAGAAGTGTCACTTTTCATGGCAAGCTTGAGTTTACAACTGCCGAACGTAGTGAGGCGGGTAATTGAAAGCGAGGCATGAAAAGTCACTTCTCCTTCGAATGGAATATGTTATTTTATTTTCAAACATGTTAAGATTCTTGTGAATCAGAATATTCACTTTTGTATTGACATTAACGTTCATTTAAATTGAGTGAAAAATGGAACATTTGCCTAGTTACGGTTGTCACTTTATCTGCTGCCGGAGGGAAAAGTAAGCCATAGCAACTATTTCTCCGCCTAGGCGAAGAAATAGAACTTTTCGATGATCCTGTCATTCGGGAAATGATGTTGTTATCGTACGTTTGGAAATAAAATAACATGAAAAGGAGGATCATGTCCCTAAGTTGGAACAACTAAAATACATAACAGAAATAGACTAGTAGAGATCTAGTTTCCAAGGCACACCACCAGGTGGCACCACCACAGGAAGACAATGCATTACCGGTTTCTGGCTTGTTGGCCGTCATCAGATGCATGTAGTATCCTGAGATGAATGCCAACTGAAACGGCAGAACTTATAGGGCGCAATATAAGTTCTGCCGTTTCAGTTGGCATTCATCTCAGGATACTACATGCATCTGATGACGGCCAACAAGCCAGAAACCGGTAATGCATTGTCTTCCTGTGGTGGTGCCACCTGGTGGTGTGCCTTGGAAACTAGATCTCTACTAGTCTATTTCTGTTATAAATAAAATAACATATTTCATTCGAAGGAGAAGTGACTTTTCATGGCTCGCTTTCAATTACCCGCCTCACTACTTTCGGCAGGTAAACTCAAGCTCGCCATGAAAAGTGGCACTTATCCTCGTTATAGAATAATATACTATTCTATACCATTTCTCAAAATTCGCCTTCGATTGAAAGTACTTGGTGTAGAAAATCCATAAACAGTATTTTTCAATTATTCGAAATATCATCAAAACCCATGCACATTCCTAGCAAATATTGGTCGAAACATTGCTGCATTGTATTGACAATTTCATCTCATTCTTCAACATGAGTGGTGAAACTACGCCCATAGATCCAGGATAGATGATGAATATATCTACTTCTTCGTCAGAGCAACTGCGCCCACAGAAGACACGGTGTTAGCTCTGATTTCGTACAAATCGTTGCCGTAGCGGCTGTAATATGACGGTGAGTCACCTGAAACACAAAAATGTTCTTTAGAATACCACGGTATTGGTTTGCAAATAAAGTGAATACAGACCGTGACTGTCCATCAACGTTTTCCGCAGTCGATATCATTCATAGCAAGATCCATGTATGCCATACGCTAAATAAATAAATAGCAAGGGTGACTTCGAATTCTAATTTCACAACTTTAGTCACCTTCTTTGTCAGTGTATTATTACCGTTATTGACGGCCGCTACATGACTGTGACAAGGTTTTTTTTCGACTTCAAGAATTTAAGGTAAAAAAAGTCAATGACTCATCCTGCATAAAAAAGTAACCAGTGCAGTGAAAAGAAATCAACTTTACATAGTTCAATTCAAATAAATTCAATGAAATTATATATTTTTCAATTTTTTGAAAACTTTCACCAGTATGTAATCAAAGTTTCTAAAAATAACAAATCTATATTAAGGTCGGCGTTTAAAGCGAATAGGAAAGCTCAGCCGATAGAGGCGCCACCGTCCATTTTATGGCATATCTCCATAGAACATGCACTATCACTATCAAGTTCTATGAATATCATTCTAATCATGAATGAAATGTACAATGGCACTCTCTATCCGAAAATCGCCGAACTATGAAATAGTTCAATTTGTGGGTAAAGCAGGAACTTTTTCCCGCCAAAATTTGAATTTGGCCATTCTCGGCCAATTCCGTATTTCAAGTTGATCTTCTGAACGAAATTATCAGTAGATTCACTTTTAATCGGAAGTTGAACTATTTTCATGGGTCTTTCTGTTGAAATAAAACAGAAGCATGGGTTGGCTCATTTTCTTCTATTTTTGAAAGAAAAAAAATTGACTGTCGGAATGAAATCGATTAAAATTATTTCAACAAGAACCCTAATCCTTTCTGAGTTCACCCACAAAATTTCAGTTCTCAAAGTGAAACCGTTTTCGAAATCAACTTGAAATAAAAACACACTACATTGAACGCAACGGACGGCGAGCGATAATATAATATATATTATAGCTTTGCATTGACATATGTCATTTTAGTATGGAAAAATATCGGAATATATATTATAGCGTCGTCCGCGGGGCTTGGTGCATTTTCATAAGGAGCGATACTGGTGTAATATATGAGATATAATATATCGCTCGCCGTCCGTTGCGGGCTTAATTCTTGGGCAGTTTTTTCTAGACAACTAATTAAGAAATGTCATGTACATATACCAAAGGACTGAAGCAATTATAGGCATTTTCTGCATATTCATAGTTCAAAGGACTATACCAGTACACATTATGCACCGACAAGGTCAATTTCTGCACCTCAATAGATAAGATTATGTAACTTTTTGCACACAAAACCTACTCGATTCGAGTCGTATCGATATAGGATATGTAAATTCGCTACCTGGATAGCCGGACAGACTGAGAATTACGGATGCGGAAAATGTTGCCAGTGGTAATTACTTTGCAGTTTGCACCATAAGATTCTGCGTCTGACCAAATCTGATGAATATGCAGTTCCTTCTGAATCAACTGTGAATGGGTTCTTCGAACTTTTAATCACTCATCAGAGGTGGCAAAGAATCAATATTTATTAAGCCATAAATTTGATAATGGTAATATAAAAACCGAATGCTCTTCCTTGTCATTGGCGCCAGGAATTTGAAATTGCTTCGAATCTATCGATTTGAATTTTATTGGATATATTCCTTCGATTTGATATGAGATTTCAATTATGAACAATTACAGTCTTTACATTTCGCATTGAATTTATCATTTCGTTATTTCGTGAATATTGCCCGCTCTGTCCAATCATTTTATCCCATTTTTCCCATTGTTTCAAGATATTATGCCACCCTAAATTGCCATCGGTGAAACGTGCAGATTGCTACCAGAGTATATCTCGATTTTTCATGCTTATTTTGAATTTTTCGATTATATCTGAAAAACAGAGCAAACAGAACCGTTGCTAGCTTTCTGGATTGATTCAATGTGTATACAGGGTCTTTCACGAGGAACCTCACCTATATTTATACGGGAAACTACTGAACGTATTTTCATGAAATTCAGCACTTATAAGTATTTCACGATGCTGATGAAATCTAAAATATTTTCAAGGCATGAGCACCTCCGGTTTTTCCGGAAATGACGTCAACTTCCGTTTTTCAAATTAGAACACCATTTTTTTATTGCAGAAATAGATTCCTTAGAAAATTTCAAGTTATTTTGATGTAACATTTTTCAGTTTTGGTTGGAAAATTCTCTCTGAGCGGGAAAATTCGAAAAAAAATCGAAAATAGAGCTCCGCTGAAACAAGAATAACTTCGAGGTTTTTGGATGGAAAATTTTCATTTTTGGGATTTTTCAAGATGTAAGATTGATGTATCCACTTTAAAAATCGAAATCGCGATTCATGATACAGGGGGTGAAAAAATCGCTTTCAAAGTTAGGGATGACAAAATCGTGAAAAATCAATTTTTTCAAATTAGAACCCAATTTTTTTTATGGCAGATATTGAATCTACGTTAAAAAATAATGTGAGTGTATGCATCACACCCTTGCCCTAAAGTGGATATTTTCTGAGTTATTCACAAAAAACTGTTTTTCGTCTTGAATTTTCAGCTATTTCTTTTCCCTTCACGCCAAAAAGATGAAATTTTCAGGAACTGTTACTTAAACCATGTTTTAGATTTTACTACCCTAATATGCAAGAGAAAAAAGTTACAGGTTGTTCCTAAATAGATGGCGAATTTGGATTCGAATTTGTATCGGAAACCTCTTTATTTCAACTAATCGGCCATCGGTTTTCTCTCCAGTGATAAATAAATAATTCCTTATGAACCATATGCAAAAACTTACCATGTTTTACATTCTTTTTTTTAATGATAGATATCATTAATTACATCTGCCAAATTCCTCTTTATTCAGTAGCATTTTGTGTTTACTATTAATTTGGTGATAATTCGTATTAAGTTATAAAATCGATCACTATGCCTAATTTTACCAATGAAGATTATTTAAATCTCATTCTACGTCATGGAGAATGTAATAAAGTTGTAGATAGAACGATTCGACTGTTCATTGAGAGGTTTCCTGACCGACCCAGACCAACGAGAGATACCATTAGCAGAACCATGACAAACTTGAGAAATGTCGGATCTTTCGTTAAGAAAACTATACACACAGAAAAAAGTGTAGTAGAAGATGAGAACAACGAAATTACAGTTCTTGCATATTTTCGTGTGAATCCTCAAAATTCTCTCAAAGATGCCGAGATTGATCTGGGATTATCTCAATCGAGTGTTTGGAGAATATTAAAAAAACATAAAATGCACCCATATAAATTCAATAGGGTACAGCATTTGAAGGAAACTGATTTCGTCAGTAGAACAGAGTTTTGCGAAGCTATGATGATTCGATTTCAAGAGAATGAAAACTTTTTGGACTGTATAATTTGGACAGATGAATCTAAATTCACAAAGAATGGTTCTGGAGTTTCAATGTTTTTTGCGCCATCAAAAATAATGCAATTCTCGATGTTCACATTTATGATGGGACTTTAACTGGTAAGATAGAACACTACACATGTTTGCATTATTTAAAGAATGTTCTCGCTTAGGAGATAGATATTCTGACATATTGACTCAAATAATTGAGCCGCTAGTACAGAACCATAATGACTTATGGTATCAACAAGATGGCGCGCCTCCACACAATTCACTCAATGTGTCAAATATCCTCTACAGGCTATTTGAAGATCGATGGTTGGCGAACAATGGTCCACATCTTTGGCCACCACGTTCTCCCGATTTAACTCCTTTAGACTATTATGTTTGGGGTAGGATAAAAAATATTGTCTACTCAACTCCCCTGACTGATAAAGAGGACTCCATAGAACGAGTCAGAAATGCGTTCAGGTTTGTTTAGATTTTTAGATTCATAGTTTTGAAACTCAATTTGGTTTTTAAACACTTTCGCAGATCTCTTCCTCCCGATGAAATAAGAAGAGCAACGCACGAAACATTCCTGAGACGTATAAATAAATGTCTAGAAATTAACGGTCAAAACTTTGAGCATCTTCTCTAGTTATAACTGCGAGAGTTTGCCATGGTTCTCCTAATAGTAACTTGAAGTCGGTTTCAAGAAGGGGTGAAAAATCTACAGCATGGTTCAAATAACAGTTCCTGAAAATTTCATCTTTTTGGCGTGAAGGGAAAAGAAATAGCTGAAAATTCAAGACGAAAAACAGTTTTTTGTGAATAACTCAGAAAATATCCATTTTAGGGCAAGGGTGTGATGCATACACTCACATTATTTTTTAACGTAGATTCAATATTTGCCATAAAAAAATGGGGTTCTAATTTGAAAAAATTGATATTTCACGATTTTCTCATCCCTAACTTTGAAAGCGATTTTTTCACCCCCTGTATCATGAATCGCGATTTCGATTTTTAAAGTGGATACATCAATCTTACATCTTGAAAAATCCCAAAAATGAAAATTTTCCATCCAAAAACCTCGAAGTTATTCTTGTTTCAGCGGAGCTCTATTTTCGAATTTTCCCGCTCAGAGAGAATTTTCCAACCAAAACTGAAAAATGTTACATCAAAATAACTTGAAATTTTCTAAGGAATCTATTTCTGCAATAAAAAAATGGTGTTCTAATTTGAAAAACGGAAGTTGACGTCATTTCCGGAAAAACCGGAGGTGCTCATGCCTTGAAAATATTTTAGATTTCATCAGCATCGTGAAATACTTATAAGTGCTGAATTTCATGAAAATACGTTCAGTAGTTTCCCGTATACATATGGGTGAGGTTCCTCGTGAAAGACCCTGTGTTATAATTGCTTCATGGCTTTGGCTGTAATACCTTCCTGTGAAACTCCAGGATATTGAAATAATTGAATTTTATTCATGAGAAAATAGAAACATTTCAACATGACTTCATGTTTTCCATGACTAAAGTACGCCTAAACTTTTTTTCGGAAAAAGACCTCATGCATATCAGGAAATTAATGTTTGTTAAGAGTGAAATCACTGTATATGAATTTTCCGGGCAAATGCCTTTTCCGAGCTATTTCTCAGAAAACCGATTTTGTTAATTTTCTTCGTATGAACTAGCCTTCAACACAATATGAACAATATAAAAAAAAACGTGGTGTTTTCGCCCGAATATATTATACGAATTTTAGGAACGTTTATGGATTTATATGGTTTCGGCTCCAGAGGAGCATATGGTCAGACATACACATTGTAATAACATGCATTTCTTGAAAAACACTTTTTCAGGTCCTAATGGTTATGGAAAAAAAATAAAGTTATTGCAAATGAATACCTGATATATAAGTTCTTAGAAATTTTAGTAAACTTTTTCCAGAGAATCACTCAATTTTGGCGACGAGGATGGGATAGTGTTTTTTTGACGAACTTTGAAAATTTTGAATACTTCCTTTGTCTCAAGAGAAAAATGTTCATTGATCTCGATTTTTTCAAATTCACCTGCAAACCTTCCAGTCCAGAAGAATTTAAGAGAGAACATCAATAGCGCACAGAATTCCTCACTGTAACCTTCGAACAATAAGATTTTGTTGATACTGGAATGAGAAATTTGTTGGTGATTCAGAAGTATTGTAACCAAGTCAGGTGGTATAAATATTTTGATTTTCAGAAGTTAACACGATTCTTTTCCTGAATGCAATGGTTTGTCTCATGTTTTGAAAATATTCACTCCTATCATTGATTTCACCTCTTGCAATGGGCAACCCTCAATGTACTGATCACGTATTGAGGGCTGATCTGCATATTCATGATCTATAGTTGAGCCAGTAAGTGGATTCGATAGTTGAGTGTTGGATTTTGCACCTGGAATTCCAACATCGATTATCAATAAGCACCCTGAGCTCTATTTCTGACGACAAACTTGCTAGTAGTGAGTATCAACTCTCCTTGTATATTTTCGGATGTGGTTAGATGGAAAGTCAAAGAGTCTTTAACGAATGAAGATATTTGAGAACCAGTGAAGACACCAATGTGAATACTCCTGATCTGATGAAGGTTCTGATATTTAGATGGGTGCAGTATAAACCAAAGTCATCCTGGGTTGCGTGACCATATATATGTTACATCGTGGCTTGGAAGTGAAGAAGGCTGTCAAATAATTACGCAGGTATTATACTTTCAGAGAGACACCAAGAATCCAGAAATTCGGAATGACAGTTATTTCTTCGCTAAGTTCTCATTGTAGCTACTGCTTGCATTTACATCGATGTGGATGTCATTGTTGGACACCCACTACGTGGAGAAAGGTATTTCCTTATGTCATTTTCACTGCACCCAAGTCCGCATCCGGAAGTGGGGTATGTATAGAAGATGTCTGCATTTTATTGTGAGATAATTTGCGTTCGAATAGGTCAATACCTATATACATACCTAAGTGCATGCTTCCATTTGTACATAATTGGGATCTTATGTTATGTAACACGTACAGGGATTGGTTGGAGAGTTCGGAGTCCAATTTGGGTTGTTAATTGATAAAAATATTAGTGTAAAATGAAGAAAATATAGAGATATCCGCAAGCTTTGCCTCCTGATGCATAATTATTTATCTCATTTTCAACGATTTCCCTCTCGCACTGGTAAATTCGAATATACCTACAAGGAGAATCTACTCGAAAAGTGAACAAAGTGAACGAACGAGCGCTCAAAAACTCCTGACGTCAGTGCTTTAGAGGACCCATTTCTTGTTCCACTTTTGTTTTTGTTTCAGATTTTCGACAAAATGTCCACTACTAAGTAGGAAGGAAGAAGAAATTACGCTCTTCAATATGGATCAGTATCATACATTGAATCGTATGGAACCTCGTTTATTTATCCCATAATATACTTTTTTCACCTCACATAATACGAAATATGTTCATTTTCTATCAAAGTTGCCATTTTTTCCCTCCTTTGAAGTTTCGAATTGAATAGTTGAAATGATGATCGAAAACTCGGAATACTGTTTCCCATATCCAATTGGATTCGAATATACAGGGTTTTCCATGAGGAACTTTGCATATTCCTACCATGGATGGAATCTGTCTTCAGCATCACGAAATGGCCACTTCGAAATATCTGCTATCTTTGCTCTTCTATATAGAGGTACATACATATACTCCATTCACTTTTATGAAGTATTCCGGTTGGCCCAAATTTAGGTTTATCAAGTTTTTTACTTAAAATTTATTCTTTCTCTAAATATAATTATCAAGGCATGGAAACTAAGAATGCCAGTAATAGTAGGTAGTTTCGAAGAAGCAGAGGCAAAGTATTAGGAAGTCCTATTCAAAATTGAAATCTGCTCATTCTAAAAGTAACCCTGATAGTTTGGAATCGAGAGTTTATCTCCAACTATCCAACATTTTCGAAGTATGTCAGTGAAAACCAAGGTTTTATATTTTATATAAATAGATATTTACTTTTTAGCTGCACATAAACACAATAAGGAGGATTTTATGCGAAAGAGACGACAAAGAATTTCCTCCTATTGGTGCACCCTGCAAAAAGACACTGACTGAAGACTTTATTTTGAAAAAAGAACTGCAAAGACAAATTGGAATTATAATTTGAAAAATGAACACTTTTCGATTTATACATTACTCATTTTTGCGAAAGAACATTTGGAATATAACGGAGGACGGATATCACTTTTCGAAATTATAAAATCAACGGGATACAAATACAAAAGGGTAAATGAACGCAAAATTTTATGTGAACAAGAACATGTTTTGTAAATGGAGTTAGTCATGGGCGCCCGCAGAAACCCGTGGAAATTTTTCTCAGGGGGGGCCAAAATAGAAATAAGAAGGTAATATTGGGGTGCCGTGCTGAAAAACGTTAGGGCCATCAAAATCTCAGGGGGGGCCACGGCCCCCCCTGACCTCCCCCTGCGAGCGCCCATGGAGTTAGTTCTTTTAAGGCTTAACAGTGACACATCAGGTTTCGCATTACTACTACATTTTCATACTGAAGTACCTATTTCAAGTTGTGCAAAAAGGTATTCCAATTCCTTCTGTAGGCTTAGTTTTTGAGAATTTTGAAAAGTGGGGAATTCCACTGTTCGTTTATAAGTTTTTCTGTAGGGTTTTGAGAGTACTTATATTCTTTTTCGAATGAACTATCACAAAGTAACGGGCTATTCGGTCCATTATTTTTCAGTGAAATTTCAACACTCGATTCATGATTTCCGTACAAGAAAATAGCATATAAGAATCTTCCAACCATGTTTATATAATATACGTGAAATATTTTCTGTATCAACAGAGAAAAAAGTATTTTCAACATCTGCCTGATCTCTGAAATTATTGGAATTCACATAATAGTAGTAGTAACTGTGTTTTATTGCAACAATCTAAATGGCCATCGACCAAGGAAGCTCGAATCTAAGAACTTCCTTCATGAAACATTCAATAATGATCGAGCAAATCCAAAATAAATTTTTGACTTTTTTTCATGCAAAATTTTTTTGAGCATATCACACCTCAAGAAAATTCAGAGGAAAAATTTAATAGACAAAATTAATATTCGAATTGATTTATTATTATTTACACATAAATTCAAAATTTGGATTTCCATGAAAAAAATCAATGAACATGATCTTTCGAATTGAGATAACAATAATCATTTTCGATAAATTGACTCCTTTTTTAGATTTGTTCGATCATTATGAAACGTTCATAGGTGTGAAAAAATGTCAATGAATAAATTCTATTCCTGCGGTTATGCATTTTAAATAAATGTTAAAAGAATTTTAGGGAGTGGTCTATGGTGGTCAAGGTCATCACATCAGCAGTCAAAATTGATTTTTGTGCGTATGATATTCGGTATACATAATTCAAGAGATGTTACGAATTCTGAAAAATCCCTCAATTCTGATATACATCAGTACCAGATAGTGGAATGAAATTTCGGTGAGAATTCCGTATGATGCTGATGTATATGGTAGGAGTGCGTAATGTTCCTCGTGCGACACCCTGTATACCAAAATTAGTAACATAAATGCATAGTGCTGATTAAATGACCATTTTCATTTATGGAATAATATTAGTGGTTGTTTCGAATTCAGCGAGAACAAAATAACTGTGGAAGAAAACTGTTATGAAGAAAAGAATATTACACCAATAGGCTATTTCTTCTATATGCAATAATTCAATATTTTCTATTCCTTAAATTATTCCATAAATTTATCGAAACAGCTCCAGTGTTCCAACATATCCGTATCAGATAAGCGAAAAATGTAGATCACTTGAATTGTCTTATATAATTCCTTCCGGATGTCTAAATAACTGGTTTTGGGTTGTTGATAAATTGAACCTTCAAAAGAAATTCGGACTACATCTCGCAGAAAGTTGTTATTTGTATCTTGAAAACTGGTACTGGGCGACGACGGACAGGTTGAAAAAGTGCCGCATCTAGCTATAGGAGATATCGAAAATTTTCGGCATAAAGAAATCTTTCACCTATCCATCCGGTAGTTCGTTGAGGAATGTGATATAAAGAAATTTGGTATTAGTGAATTATTGATGAACAACTCGACCAATTATGGGTGAAATCGCGCTAATTGGCGGAGACAGAATGAGTTTAATTATATCAACTGTTTAATTTGAATTCTAACTTTTCCCTTTCCAATTCGAAATAAATAACTCCTTCCACAGTGCTGCCAAAAACAACCTTTCATGTTGGCCAAATTGTTTATTTCATATTTTTTAATCATCTGTTACTTTATTTTTTCCTCGTTAATTCTATCATTAATTTTCTTCAGTAATATCGTGCTATCAGTTTGTCTAGTGCGATATCTTTGAACTGTCTTATAGGTCAGTTCCGCGCATGGTTGGTTTCGGAGAGTAAATTTTATTTTGCGTATTTATTTATCTAACGCATTATTTTATATACCGTAGAGCGGTGTGACTTTGCACCACTTTTTGGAGTATTCTTGATGTAAAGGAACCCACACTTTTTCTATGGCAAATGGCGTTCCGTCAAATTTTCGAAAATTTTGGTATAATGTAGTACTCGACCTACTGATCGAAAGTGTCCATTGCCCCAACTCAATCCTATGACTAGTTTTCGAGATACAGAGCGTTGAAGTTGAGAATTACCCACTTTTACTACGCCCGTATCTCGGAACAGAATCGAATGAACTTAAATTTTTCTCAAGAAAAATTTCATTACATCCCCAGGGAGCAACCATATAGAGGAATATGACCGAAAATCGTTACGAATACAGGGTTATCCATAATTGAATGCATGCCCGATTTTGAAAGTAAAAAATCTGTCAGTTTCAGAGCGAGATCGTTCCCAAAATGAACTATTTCACTAGATATGTTGTTGTTACATCGAAAAAACTTGAAATAACCCGAATTTATACTGGGTGATCCATTATTATAGAAACTATTTTCACGGAAGTTTTGAATGGACACCCTGTATTTATGGGTTGATTCAAGGTGTTTGTTTAATTTTTTTAGAACATATCGTCATTGACTTCAAAGAATACAGGGTGATTCAGTCATGAAATAAACTGTGAACCTCACGAAAATACCCAAAAACCACCTTTTTTTTCATTACCCTGTCTTTCAAGATTAACTCCGATGAGGTGGGAGTTTTCTTTCACCATTGTACTTGATATGAAAACATCAATACGGCTGAAAGTTTTTATCTACTTCCTATGACCAGATTTTTTGTTATGCAATATGAAAATTATTTATTTATGTTATTCTATACTTATTCCAGCATAAAAAAAAATCTGGTCATAGGAAGTGGATAAAACTCTCAGCCGTATTAATGTTTTTATATCGAGTACAATGGTGAAAGAAAACTCCCACCTCATCGGAGTTGATCTTGGAATACAGGGTGATGAAAAAAAAAAGTGGTTTTTGGGTATTTTCGTGAGATTCAAAGTTCATTTCATGACTGAATCACCCTATTTTCGTTGAAGTCCATGATGATATGTTCTAAAAAAATTAAACAAACACCTTGAATCAACCCATAAATACAGGGTGTCCATTTAACCCTCCTTGAGAATAGTTTCCATAATAATAGATCAC
Organism: Adalia decempunctata; assembly: GCA_951802165.1. NCBI lineage: Eukaryota > Metazoa > Arthropoda > Insecta > Coleoptera > Coccinellidae > Adalia > Adalia decempunctata. Next base: position 36,393,566 of record OX637695.1, on the reverse strand, counting down.
CCAGTATAAATTCGGGGTATTTCAGACTTTTTCGATGTAACAACAACATATCTAGTGTAATAGTTCATTTTGTGAACGTTCTCGCTCTGAAACTGACATATTTTATACTTTCAAAATCGGGCATGCATTCAATTATGGATAACCTTGTATTCGTAACGATTTTTGGTCATATTCCTCTATATGGTTGCTCCCTGGGGATGTAATGAAATGTTTCTTGAGAAAAATTGAAGTTCATTCGATTCTGTTCCGAGATATGGGCGTAGTAAAAGTGGCTAATTCTCAACTTCAACGCCCTGTATCTCGAAAACTAGTCATAGGATTGAGTTGGGGCTAGTGACACTTTTGAACAGTAGGTCGAGTACTACATTATACCAAAATTTTAGAAAATTTGACGGAACGCCATTTGCCATAGAAAAAGTGCGGGGTCCTCTCTCGTTTTTTTCGTAAAATGAGTTGTGTTTGAATTATGCTTACTTTCAAAAATCTAGCTATCGATTGCTGTTATTAGAAACGGAAGAAAAAGTGCGCAACAATTTTTTTTCCATTTTAAAAATTTGGCAAAGTCACCCGCACATCGGTGCGAATTTGCCACTTGCATCAAAATGCGTTTGTTGGCAATTTAATCAAGTGCAGGTGGTATTTTTGCCACGAGAACGTTTTTATTTAACTTGTTTGAAGGTTAGTTAGCTAGGTTCTAGTCGCGAATAAAACAACAAATTATAAGAAAATAAAATCTATTATTCTTCATAAAATACATAAATGAGTCTCTTTGTAAATGAACAATATATAATAATAATTATTCATTTTCCAAAACCGCAGAACTGTTGCTTCCATTCAATATTTTATCCTCCTATAAGAAATCGCTTCCATTTTCCTCTTCCCAACATAGATGGTTTGTCTGCATAAATCTGCAAACAATAGAATAATTTCCTGAAATTTCGAGACCCGCCCAACCAAATGCTCTCAGTTTTTTTTTACGCGACTCTAAATACGTGTGAAATAAGCTGCTAAATGTATTTGGATGTACCATTTTTCATGTTTTCTACACAACCCTTAGTATTTCGCATTTATAAACACGTTAAAACTTACCTGCTCACACAACACAGCATAGCACACCCTTCAATCCAAGCCAAAGGACTGTGACTGTTGAAACAATGTGGGGATATAGTGTCTCTTAGGTTCCGATTCGTACTGTCGTTGAGAAGTTACTGACTTTACCAAAATAAAATGAAACATAAAACATTAGGTAGTTTGGCAAAGTCACCTTCGTTGGCAAAGCCACACCGCTCTACCGTTGCTTCTCCATAACATCAGTGTGGAATTTTATGATTTTTATAATTTCATTCTTCGTGTAGGTTGTTTGTATCCGTGTTTAATAACTGTGACATTTCTCTTAAATTTTTTATTGGCAAAAGAGAGATATACAGTGTGTTTCCTGATTGAATATCAATACTTATGGGAGTGATTTTTGGGCTCATTTCAAGAAAAAAAAATCATATGAACATATGTCCTAAACCTCTTATTATTTGAGATGAAGGGTGGTAAAGTTTTCAAAAATAAATCATTAAGTATTGATATCTACAATACCGCTTCAGATATTTTGATGAAATTTGTCATACATATATGTACTATAAATCATGGGGCATTTTCAAATTTTCACCAGTGGCGTTCGTACGTAATTTGACCTGCCTATTTTGGCAGATATTGATGTTACGCCCCAGGTTATTCCTGAAATAAAAATCATTTTTGAAATTCCCAATCATTTCTTACCAAAGTTGATCACTTGATTTTTTTTCAATCCGATGCACGGTTTTCGCTTAAAAAATTAAAAACCGTTTTTTTTTGCATGATCATAACAATACCCTTAATACATATGACCTATGACAATATCACCATGCAGAGACATACGTAGATTTTATTTTTTAGATGAAACCCGTGCGTCGGACTGAAAAAATTCAACAGATCAAATTTGCTCATAATTGAATGGATGAGTTGTTTTTGAAAACTTCACCTCTCTGTATTTCAAAAGGTGAGATGTTTAGGACATATGTTCATATGAAGTTTTTTTTCTGAAAATGGGCACAAAAATCACCTCCATAAATATTGACATTCAATTAGGAAACACCCTGTATGAACAAAAAAATTAAAAATAGGAGGTGAATTTTTGAATTATGGCGTTGAAGCCTTCTGACTAAATCATGGATCTCGAAAGGATTCTGTTTGGAAGATTTGGACTGATATAGCATACAGAAAGTTGTATATGTAAGGTGGAAAAGTCAAACATGAATGAAATTTTAGAGTGGAATTTGAATGGTTCAAAGAGAACTGGATAGGTATAAAGAACCTATATTTGATCCGACTATTTTAATAGTTGTGAACTGATTAGTCTCATTTCTTTTTATGGGCTCATTGAACAATTCGAAAACCTTCTTGTTGAATGTGATTTTTGTCGTGCCTCCTCTGCCTTTTCATTTCAATTTCTGTCGATGAAAACAACAATTTCCTATTATTTCTCTGTTCTCATTGTATGGTCAATATTTCCTTCATTTGATGATCTACCAATTTTCTTATTTCAATTATTCCGCTGGTGGAAGCTGTTGCCAATAAGGTGAAATGCGGTTCTTCGATATACTCGTATCTAATGATAAAAAAACCGAGACGCTGAGTCGCCACAACTTTTTGGTTGATCTATATCCAGTACAACCAATAACAAGCCGAAGATCACTATGGCCAATTGTGAGAGATCGCCTTACATAGTCTCTTACTCTGTACAAAAATATATCAATGTTCATTATTGATCTGAAATCTTTACCTTATCAAAAATTTGAGTCCATCAGATCTTACAGATTTCATCCTAACTGGACAGTTCAACAATGCCAATAAAACGACAATAATAGTTGTCGCAACAACAATTCCTATAAGCAAACTAATAATTCATTAATAATTCTATTGAATTTAATGAACTACTTGTTGAAAATCTTAGATGACTTTCCATCACTTCATTATTACTGGACGTTTATTGCTTGTGGAATATGAAATATTGAACCGCAAGTGAAAGGAGATAATTCTCATACCGTATGCAGAAATTCGAATATAAGTATCTATATCCGGAATCCACTATATTCGGAAATACTACTCTCCGTGCAAGTCAATAAAATTCGTGGTCATACAGATTTTTCATAAAAATATTGAGATTCGAAAGTTATGCTGAACTGTACTCTTTTATATCTTTTGTGGTATTGATTTTAGCACAAATATTTCACAGCACGAATTTCGAAACTATTTATAACAACAATAATCTGCACCAGAATCATAATGTTGTGTAAATCCGTCCATATTAAATTTTGGCAGAACCCAAGTTCTACTTCAAGTTCTAGAGATATTGGTATGTCATATTCAAGATTAGCTTGCTCTATAGTCTACTTGTTTGAGCCTGTGCGCCAAATCGAATCAATATTTTAGTCAGAACGTCCATCCAGTCTAGTCAATCGGATTCCTCAGCCAAACTCTATGAGCACGTGGATACCTTCTTCGGTTACGTCAAAAATTCCCTTCACGGAGAAGATATCTTGTTCTCGTTTGACGACAGTGGTGTTTCGACGTACCAACTCCCTCTCACGCCAGAATCATCAGGACGCCAGGAATCAGGATGCCCTCTTACCCACTATCAGGAGATTTACAGCCTTTTTGATCAATCCATGTGATTCATCTTAATAATTCAGTTATTTCGACGTATGAAAATACATAGGTTTTCCGTTTGAAAGGTGGCAATGGGTATATGCTCACGGTATAACTATTCACCCTAAATATTCGACACTGGCTCACGTAAAAATTGCTGGGAAGTCTTACCCTTGGTTTTCAAGGCATCGATTGATGTTTTCTTTACCTCTTCTAAATACCTTTTTACATTAATGGAGGAATTCGTTAATAAAATTAAAACTCTGTTATTTACGAAGGCGTTGTTATTATTTGGCAAAAAGAATAGATTTTATTCAACGTTTTCTTCAGCTTCCTTGCTGATTATGTGAAGACGAGTCCGATCCGTATATTAAACATTATTTCGGCAGAATGCAGAATGATTTGTGGACCGTGCGGTCAGCATAACTGGCGATGCATAATTCAAGACCTCCTTTTCAAGTTCACATAAATTAATATTGTTGTGATGGCCACAAGATTAAGATATCAGTTGGCATGTTTGACTCCATCTCTATATTAATGGGAAATAATGAAATGTTTTAAATTATCGAATTATTTTAGTTCACTTTGAAAAAACAGAATGTTCTGCAAACCTTTTTACATTTATTTATATCTTTCAGCTATATGAAATTTCTAAATGAAAAACTGCTTCACTTGTTCAGAAATCATTTCAGCAGTCATAAACATGGTGTTTCTGAATTCAAGCGAAAAAATTCAGAAGGTGATTCATCGTATGAAATCAAGATTGTTCTTTTCTATACCAAACCCTATTCAGCTCACCCCTTTCCGAGATAATATCACCTTCAATAATAATAATTAATAATTATAAAATAAAATTAATTTTCAGAACCATCATCATCTTACATATAATAAAATGAAAACAAGTCAAAATCAGTGTTAAGGATATTTAATAAATTGAATTAATGTACATAATCTACAAGAAAACCAATATACATTAAATGAACATGGTTCACAATTCCGTTTGAAGATGCTCCTACAAAATGTTCTAAAACTAATACTGAAAATTGTTCTGATCCCTTGTTTCTGAGCAACATAGACCGCTGAGCCTGTGAACAAGAAGTCTGGGTTGGTATATTACTGTTGTTCAGGTTGATACATTCAGGGTATTCTTCATTAGACCTAATAAATACTTGAGAAGAAAACTAGTAAAACTACATTTGTTATTTCGGAATACAGTGTCAATGAATTACGGAAACACCAGTTATTGATATTTACAAATGCCGTTTTCAATCCAAATGACGCAGTTTCTAGTTTGTGGGATGATACAATAACATTCAAGTCATCAGCATATAAGAAGGAATCTATTTCTGAATCATAAATATGAGGTTTTTGTGAAATAGAAAGCTCCTCTGCTAATACATCTGGCATATCGTCATTTTAGGTGATAAAAAGAATGGGTTCCAAAAAAGTGCCTTGTGACACTCCACTTCATACGAGCAATCACCTCCTGAATTTTTTCGCATTAATTTAAAAACACCCTGTATAATTATTGAAGCAACAATGAATGAGTAATCTTTAAATGCAACAAAAATAATAGTATATCTACCTACGCTTCGTACTTGTTGAGAACTCAATAATATCTAAAGGCCTCTTGCAACGACAGAGAATTCTCGCGAGAATTTTCTGTCAAATTCACTGGCTGAAAATTCTCGCGAGAATTCTCTGTCGTCTCTGTGTATTTCACAGAGAATTCTATCGAAAGTAGTATGCAACGGCAGATAATTTTCGGTCAGTGAATTTGACGGAAAATTCTCGCGAGAATTCTCTGTCGTTGCAAGAGTCCTTAATCTATATTATACTAACAAGATTATCTTCAGAAACCGCCAAACCATGTCGTTAGACTAACCTCCATCATCGGATGCTAGGACAATAGCTCAAAATATGATCAAATAACAAAACAGAAGCATCAAGTTAACATGATATGATCAATAGCAGATATTTTTCTGAACCAGAAACCTTGAGTTTGGATGTATTATTTGAAATCCAATATATGAGCACCATAGATATCACTTGGAGGCTGTTCAGATAAGGTTTTTCAAGTACGTACCTGATCAAGGAGAAGGGTGTTTATCCAGTAAGGGGTTTCGATCATGCTGTTTTGTTGAATGTTGAAAGGTTCGTGCCGTTGAGCTTGATGTCAGAAGGAGCGTTGAATGCAGAATGCATCTGTTGACTGTTCGCTTCTACTTGTTTGAATAGGATTTTATGTACGACGCCCAAGTTCTAGATCCGTACACTTGTTCAACCTTGCTACGTTCAAAACCAATATTTTGTTGTGTGTGTATATGATGTGTTCTAAACTTAATCAAGTCTCACATTTCTGTGATATTAACTTAGAAAAGAGTCTCCTCGATTTGTAAAACTTTCACTTAATTTTGTGAGAACAGATAAAAAAGTTTTATCTAGAATTATTTTTTTCTGTTCTACTGTTCTTTGTGTTTTTTTGTTGTTGTTTAACTAATTAAATTGAAGTGTATAAGATACCTATTTGTTTTTTACTTTGTTGTTTTTGTAGATTTTTTGTAACTGGGTTCTGTCTGTTGAAAATAAATCCTTATTATTATTATGACAGTTGAACGCAAGATTATCTTGTGAGTACAATATGGATTAAGAATCACTAATTTTAATTAGAACGAATCCTACGTATGATATTATTTTTGTTATATTTATAGATTATTCGATTCGAAATTTCGATCAAATTTTGCCATGATGAAGTTTTCATAACCTACTCATACCCACTTGATCAATCAACCACTAATACTAAGCCTGTTCGACCACGCTAGGGGTGAAGTTACGGCTACAAATACTTATTGACCTCAAAATTATATAAAAAAAATTAAAATTCGAATCAAATAAGTTCAGCGATTTCAGTCCTATGATGAGAAAGGGTTCAAATCAACCTCAGATGCTATAACTGGCCATTACTGGCACAAAAAGTTAGAATTGCCATTTGAGAAACTCCTCAATTGTAAATGTAACGTTGCAGAATTTGAGATGAAAGTAAAAATTAAATGTTGTTAATTAAATCTTAGATAGTGCGTTCCACTTGGCGCTCACAACGCTCACGCTCACGACCGCTGTTTTTCCCATTCCTCCTGCAGGCGATCGTTACAATCAAACATATAAGTGGAACGGGCTAGATTGTGGACCCCACTCCTCGAACGACCGCAAAGACCCACGTCTTGGGATGGGTCGTTGTGAGCTTTGCGTGGGCGAAAACAATGACGTCATGAGTGACGTATTCGCCGCGTCCACAACGACCGTAGTCGCCTAGTGGAACGGCCAATGGAGCGTTTTGATCGTTGTGAGTGCCAAGTGAAACGCACTAAGAATGAACAATTCGTATCCCTAATGAAATGGTTTTTATGTTTATTCATTTTATTTTATGCAATTGTTATAACACGTGGAATTATTCGGTGGCAGATCATTATGATAACGGTCGAAAAAGTTAATTATTTTTTTTATTATGAACTTCTGATACCTATGATGAACAAGTACCAATCTCAAAATGCGCCCAGTTATATTTTCAGATTTTTCTCGAAAATTTGGCGTACCATGAATAAATCGCAAGAGATAAGAAAGTTCCTCAATTGAATGGGCTTTCTAACAGTTTACAAATTTTCGATGAAATCCAAATACTTGGTTTCAAAGACATTTGTTGTGTACCTGTAAAAAGTATTTTAAGGGGGTTTAGCGCCCAAATAGGTAGCCCTATGAGATTTTGACTATTATGACACTTCTGTGTACCAAACTCACAAAGTTTTATATATTACTGGATTCTAAGATGAAAAGAGAAGACTATTTTCAGGGGCGATATTCAGGAGGGTGTATAATTCCGTATTATTGATGCTCTATGTATTCATTAATTTATTTGTAATGTATGCCAAGAGTTTTTACTCAAGGGATCTTTTCATATACAGGGTGATTCACGGTGGATGGCACATTAGACGTTTCTGGAGAACCAGACTTCGGATCGGTCTGAAAATTTAATAGAATGCATTATCGGACCTGTTCTACCCAACTAAAAAATATTTTTGTCAATGCGGTGTTGCCACTTCTATTAGAAAGTAGTAGCAACTTTGCTTTTTCAAATGGAACACCCGGTATATTATGTTATTTTTGGAATCTCCAACAACTTCTCGACAACTTTTATTGACATTTCCCTAGACCTATCTGTTGCCGTTTTCGAAATATAAATTAATTTCAATTTTTTTCACCGGAAAACATGACTTCTAAAAATGCTGATAACCTAGGGTTGAGAAACACTATGGCATTGAAATTTGGTTTGGAGTTAAGTGCTTCCAAAACTCCAGCCTGATTTACGTTACCTCAATAGAGGGTGATAAAAAAATACAGTCTTTTCGGTTGCTTGAAAAAGTGACTGAAAGTTTTTTATTTCAAATGGAACGCCCTATATGTTATTGGAAATTCGGAAAACTGATGAACTTCGCTTTCATTCAATGCATATCATGCCTATGCCTAACTAGTAAAATTTCGGACTTATGAGCATTTATTTGTCAAAATGTCCCTTCAGAATGGTATTTCCATTCGGTATTTAGTAGGCATGTCATGATTACTATTTGACATTCTCCTAATCATAAAGGCACCAAGAAGCTTGAATTTCGACATTTTTTTCATTCCAGAAGTTGCAAATACCCTCGAAACGATGGAAGAAAACTATTCAAACGAAGTGCTCATGAATTTGTTCAATATTATTAACTGGAGGGACTTTTGAAGATCGGTGAATAAGGCACTTGGGACCATGGAATTGGCCAGCAAGAATACCCGATCTTAGTCCGTTAGATTTTTATCTGTGGGGAATGTTGAAAGAAAAAGTTTACAAAACACCCGTGCATTCGAGAGATGAATTGTTGGAAAGGATTGCCCAAGCATTTGAAGATTTGGATTTCAAAGAAATACGATCTGCCACGACGAAAGCAGTCAACACCCGCACTTTGAAGTGCTTGGAAGTGATCGGCCAGCGATTCGAACATACTTTGAAGTATTCGACATGATTGTTCTACTTTTTAATAATAATTCATATAAATAGTTTGACTCTCAAGTTTCGTGGTGCCTTTAGTATTAGGAGAATGTCACAAGGTACTATCAAGTAGTAATCATGGCCTGCCTATACCAAATACTGAATGGAAATACCATTCTGAAGGGACATTTTGACAAATAAATGCTCATAAGTCCGAAATTTGACTAGTTAGGTATAGGCATGATAAACATAGAATGAAAGCGAATTTCATCAGTTTTCCGAATTTCCAATAATGTACAGGGCATTCCATTTGAAATAAACAACTTCCAGTCACTTTTTCAAGCAACCGAAAAGACTGTATTTTTTTATCACCCTGTATTGAAGTAACGTAAATCAGGCTGAAGCATTTATGTATCACCTAACTCCAAACCAAATTTCAATGCCATAGTGTTTCTCAACCCGAAGTTATCAGCATTTTTATAGGTCATGTTTTCTGGTGAAAAAAATTGAAATTAATTTATATTTCGAAAACGGCAACAGATAGGTATAGAGAAATGTCAATAAAAGTTGTCGAGAAGTTGTTGGAGATTCCAAAAATAATATAATATACCGGGTGTTCCATTTGAAAAAGCAAAGTTGCTACTACTTTCTAATAGAAGTGGCATCATCGCATTGACAAAAATATTTTAGTTGGGTAGAACAGGTCCGATAATGCATTACAGACCGATCCAGAGTCTGGTTCTCCAGAAACGTCTAATGGGCCATCCACCGTGAATCACCCTGTATAAGACCTCATTCGTCATCATCCCTCGACGGTTGTGGTTTCTAATGAACTTCCACTTTGACCAATAAAGAAATGTTTCCACTGTTGAGTCCAAATCTTGTATTTTATTTTGAAATTTGTCTTAACTCAATATTTCCCACACAATATTCCACAGCTTTAAGTAAGAGTTGTCAGTTATTCCTCATTATGTCATACTATCTTTCAAGACTGTTTGCTAGTTCTGTAGCTACTGCGACGTTGAAGCTAAGCAATTGCTTTGTCATGTTCACCCAAATCAGGATGCCTTTCTACGATTTACTTCTCCATTTTCATGAACATGTCATAAAAAAGAGAATATTTGTTTCAATATGATTGCAGACAGATTATTTGAATTAATAAGTTGGTTCAATATGGACATATTAGGGGTACTCAAGATCCTCTTCCAAAGCGTCAATGCGGCCGGCTTGATCGTCCGAGTCTGTCTCAGACGCATACAGTCATACTGAGAAAACCAGTAACCAGTGACCGAACTAGTGACACGATATTGGATAAGGTGATACTTTTGTCGCACTACAACTCAGTCAGCTTTATCATAACTGAGCGTGCTTATTGGATCGCATTTGGTACAAATAAAGTACATTGTGAGCAGTTAACCTCATCAAATTATGTTGGTTCTATTGATTGATCATAATGGAATCTACAACAGTTCATTATCATGGCTATCATGTATTCATCGCCAATTTTTATGAGAACCAATCAGAGTACTCATTCAATTCACGTTCATTATTGAAATAAATCCATTCATTCTCATGTGATATCGTAACTACTGTGCGCAATTTCGATGGTAATGTTGCTTTGTTTGCACCTGTTTTATTATTTCAACGACTATACGCACAGGCGTGAACTATTCCTTTTATGGATAACGAGGTTGCATGGGAATTTCGAACATTCCGATGTTACATACTGTTAAGCCGCCTCCTGAAATTTTTGCAGTTTTTCAGAACGTTGGTGATGTGAACCACTTTACAAGAATGGTCAAAATATGCTGAATTCAAACGGATTCAATCATGAACATGAGCCACTCTCGTGGTGACACGAATCTGAAAATTACACGAATTCAACAGAAATCACCATTTCCTCTGCAGGAAACTGACAGTTGACATAAAGCGACGCCAAAGCTGGTTGTTCACTATGTGGCATACACTGTGTCCGTAAAGTATGGAACAAATTCATTTTTAGCTAAACAGGTCATTTTAAGAAATAATCCTGAATCACGTCGATTTTTGATGTTAATTTACCGTATTTTAAAATAATAATCTAATATAATATAATAATATACAGGGTGAATTACGTTCGAGTAATGACGTCACCGTCATTTTTTTTTAATGGAACACCCGCATTTTGTCCCAATTTTCGGATTACTCTAGCTGAGCTGATTCCAAAAATGTATCAAATGTTGATTCCAATTGGTACAGGCTGGACAAAAAAACAATAGTTTTGCTTGGAAACAGCTCATTTTTATTACTCTAAACATGAAGCAAACTACGGGGTGTTACATTTAATCCAGTTGCCGCTAGACAATAAGTATTTTTGACAATATTGTTCATTTACCTAATAAAGAATGTTACGCGTTACTTTATGAGCACACACAAAACTATTCTATTTTTGTCCACCCTGTACCCATTAGAATCAACATGTGATACATTTTTGGAATCAGCTCAGCTAGAGTAATCCGAAAATTGAGACAAAATGGGGGTGTTTCATTTGAGAAAAAATGACGGTGACGTCATTACTCGAACGTAATTCACCCTGTACCTATATTAGATTTTTATTTTAAAATACGGTAAATCAACATAAAAAATCGACGTGTTAGAGGATTATTTCAATGACCTGTTTAGCTAAAAATGAATTTGTTCCATACTTTACGGATACAGTGTATATCTTTGCAACGCTCGGCACATTATTTGCGTGAAATATAAATTTGAGGCTAGCTATGGTGAATAATGCCTACATTTAATTCCATTCAGTCAAGGAATGGGTAAAAAGCCAAAATGCTGTTCATTCTTCTACTAAGAAGTATAAAATCATTCAAAATAACACTAAAATGTCACAACTATTATTCATTAATAACTCGGTTTCCCTTCAATCTATAATTTGTGGCTATTGAATATCTTATCGTCCATTGAATTCAAGAGATGTATTCATTCCGAAAGATATGGTTATGTATACTCCATTCACGGTCATAAAGTATCCCGGTTGGCCATGACATTCTTGATTCTGACACATTTCACCGAGTATATTTTGAAAATGTGAGGTTATCGTCATTTTCCTGTCGTCTGTCAGATAGTTACGCCACGTTGTCCTCTCTACATAGAGGGCAAAGTAATAACACGTGCCTCCAAATGTTTATAACTTTGGGAAAATAATGAATTTGAGAAAATGTTATGTGAATTGAATAATTCCAAAGACCTGGCGAGTGTTGAAGAAACTTGTTTCTCTGTGTAAACTGGAAATATTTCACGTATATTAACATGGTTGGAAGATTCAGTTATGCTATTTTCTTGTACATTTCACAGAAAAATAATGGACATAATAGTACGTTACTTTGTGAAAGTTCATTCGAAAAAAAATTGAAAGTAAGTACTGAAATAACCCGACAGAAAAACCTTTAAGCGAACAGACGGTTATATTCCAAACTTTCCTTTGCAAAATTGAGTAGTGTATCAATCAAAAAGTGTTCATTTTTGAAATTATAATTCCAAATTTGTCGTTGCAGATCTTTTTTCAAAATGATGTCTTTCTTATTGTTTCTATGTGCAGCTGAAAAATTAGTATAAAATATAATACTTAAAGGAGTATTGCCGTATATAATATAGTATGTAACTAGCTGGCCCGGCGAACTTTGTTCCGCCTAAATGATACTTACGGTGGATTTCACAAATCGTAATCACCGGTGATCGGAGATCAACAGCTTGGTTCTCTGATTTTTGAACTGTCAAATGTTTCGATGGATATGAGCTGTCACACAAAACAGATACATAAAAATAATATGTCAATTACCAATTATAGCAATTTTGGATTTAGTGATTTCCGCAAATATATTTATTACCCAAACAGAAATTCAAAAACATTTTAAAAATTATGAGAAAAGATGAGAATGGACATATCACGATCGAAACTGATCGCCAAAATCGTATATACTTGACATTTCGATAAAAATTCACTGTGATATTCACGCGCTTCTGGATCTGTTAATAGACCTTCATGATACTATAAGTCCTATGCAAATTACACAGTAATTGATGTCATATGTTCTTTATTCGACCATTTCAATCAAGGACGACCGAAATTCTCGAAAAAAAAACAGATGACATGAATTGATGGTCGCGAAAGCCTCAACAAATTCAGCGCCATCTAATGGTGCTGATGTCAAATATAGTACCTTCACGATAAGATGTCTAGAATAATGGTGTAGGCACCCGTCAATTTTTGAATGGAATGACGTTCGGCCAAATCGAAAATATTGGCAACGTGGCGGCGCCGCAATATCATTTCAGTGTATTTTCCGTTGTCAATTTGATGGATGTATCAACAGCTGATTTGCTAAAGTCAATTATGACATGACAGCAGAATGGCATCTTTTTATAATGAAAGATTTCTACTTTTCCTAAGAACTAATATACATCAGAATGTCAGGAATATAAACACACATTATTGCTTGACAAAATTATCTACCATTAACACGCCACGTTCGCCAGAATAAATTCAAGTATTTGAAATAACTGATAAAAATCAGTCATAATTTGTGAATAGCGCCACCTGAAGTGGAAAGAACGAAACATTGCTAATATAATCAATTTGGTCACTACAAAATCTAATCAGTGCCTACACCATTATTCTAGACATCCTACTTCACGATTACGTTATTTTGAATAAATAAAACTTTAAAAATAACTAATAATCAGTCATTACTGTGTAAATAGCGCCATCTGTACTCCTACGCTAAGACTTTTTGGTGTTGGCCAACGGCGCAAAGTTGTTAGCAACTCAAATTACACACTATTACAGCGACTATAGTGGTAATATAGTCACTGTACACCCCATCTAACTGAGAGAATATGAAATCAAGTATCTAGGAATAAGCGGTAGCGTAACTGTAACTGTAGCGACATCTAGTGGCCTCGCTCAAAAGGAGGAAAAGCATTTCCTGTATAAGTGAAATTTTCATCGATTTTTTCGAAGTTTTATTGCATTTTATAATAACCAGACCGTAGACGAATCCATATATGAAGTTTCATAACAAACACTCCATCCGATCTCGAGTTATAAATGGTGTAACCAACATCTTTCTTTTATATATATATATAGATTAATAGGTTCTCGGCAAGGAAAGGGGGCCACTATAATTGATGCACAACCAATTTGCTAACTTTGTCTATATTTCGGACATCGATTATGTCCTTCCTCAGGACTCTACAAAAAACAATCCAGAATTTACAAAACAATAAATCTAAAATGAAACAATTTTACACTTACAGCTGACTAGGCTGGAATTAAATTAAACCATAACTGTGAATGTAGAAAATGTGGGAGAGTTTGGTGGATAATGGTGACACATAGGGTATAGATCTATATCTTGGTAGTGCATCTGATGCATTTTTGATGTTTTATGGTTACCACCTTATAATCTCATTCTGGAATATATGTAGAAATATTTTCCTTACGATATTTTGAGTCGTGCGACAGCTGTGCTAGAGAGAACACGTGTTTTAGATACGAGACACCTTATCTCTGCGAACAGTAATCTGCTTCAAACGTACGTAAAAATAAACACATATTATTATCGTTTTCCGATTCATCAAAATAAAACAAATTCTGCGACAATAAATATTAGTTGTCCTTTGGACAACTACTAAAAATCATGAACCTGTCATCAGAAAATAATGTTTCATGGCAGACAGTCAAAAAAAGGAAATTATCATCTCTTTCTCCTGAAATTATTGAGAATTCAACAATAAGCACACGAAACAGATTTTCATTCCTGTCTGAAGAATCAGATGAAAATAATACATCGCAAACAATACAAAGAATTCCAAGACCTCCACCAATTTTCATACACGGTGTAACAAACTACCCCGAAATGAATAGAAAATTAACATCAGTGTTAGCTGACGAACAGTTCTATACGAAAACATTGGCGGATAACAACGTCAAGGTAAACTTAACAAATCCTGACACATACAGAAGTTTGGTAAGATTCCTTCGGGATGAAAATATAATATTCCACACCTATCAATTAAAACAAGAGAGAGCATATCGAGTGGTCATCAGACATCTTCACTACAGCGTTCCTATCGATGAGATAAAAACGGAAATTGAAAAATCAGGCCATCAAGTGAGGAACATAATCAACATAAGAGATCGTACGACAAAAAATCCACTCTCTCTATTTTATGTAGACTTGGAACCCAGAGAAAACAACAAAGATATTTATAAGATAGAATTCCTCTCAAATAGAAAAATTACAATAGAGCCACCAAGAAAAAAACGAGAAATCATACAATGCACTAGATGTCAGGAATACGGCCACTCAAAAACCTATTGCAACAGTCCATTTATGTGCGTTAAATGCGGCAAACAGCATGATTCGAAAACATGTTCAAAACCAAAAACAACACCAGCCACTTGTGCCTTATGTGAAGGTAGTCACCCAGCAAACTACAAAGGTTGTCAAGTCTACAAACAACTCATACGAACCAAGAATCAAACTATTCGAAGGAGTGATAGACAACAGAATGCATCCGAACCTCCTAACGGTATCTACATACCCCAAACCCAAGTTACAACCAGAACACCAGAGATGTCCTACGCAGAAGCAACGAGGAACCAACAGCCACAACAAGAACTACCTACTCAAAGTCAAAATCCAAATTGTTTAGAAACGATGATGTCTACTTTCCTATCAGATCTCAAATCCATGATGGCACAACTTATTAACCAGAACCAGATCATACTGAATCTACTTACAACAATTGTTAAAAATCGCTAACTTTATACGTATAGCTACATGGAACGCAAATGGGCTTCCAAACCACAAACATGAATTGGAAATATTCATGAGTCTCAATAGAATAGATGTGATGCTGATATCAGAAACCCATTTCACCGACAAAACAGTGTTTCAGATCCCACAATACCTCACTTACTCTACTGAACACCCAGACGGTACTGCTCACGGTGGCGCAGCTATTCTAATCCGAAGAAGCTTGAAACATGATCCACTACCAAAATATGTTAGTCACGAAATACAAGCAACGAACATCAGAATGTACACAGAATCATGGAGTTTCGATGTATCAGCAATATACTCACCACCTCGGCACAATATTTCTCCAAACCAATATGAGTCATTTTTTCAAAATTTTCAACAACGGTTTATAATAGGAGGTGACTGGAATGCGAAGCACACCCATTGGGCATCAAGACTAATAACTCCCAAAGGTCGTAATCTAATGGAAGTGATAACAGGCAACAATTTTGACGTAGTTTCACCAGGTTCACCGACCTACTGGCCAACAGACAGAAACAAGATTCCTGATGTCTTGGACTTTTTCGTCACAAATGAAATTAACAACAGCCACATACATACGGAATCTTATCCTCCAGACCTTTCATCTGACCACTCACCAGTTTTAATGACCCTTCACACAATACCCCAATCATATGAAATTAAATCTTCACTCACGACGGAGAAAACCAATTGGGTTGAGTTCCAGCAAATACTCAAGGAAGATGCAGTTATGAATATAATCCTAGAAACGCCCGATGACATAGAAACAGCTGCAAACAACATAACAAAAATGATTCAAAAAGCAGCATGGGAATGTACCCCAACACACTCAAGGACAGAGGAAATTCAAACAAAATTACCCCTTCAAATTCGGGAACTGCTGGTAGAAAAACGAAGAGCAAGAGGGAAATGGCAAAGGTCACGGAATCCACTAGACAAGACAATACTCAATCAACTCACCAGAAAACTACGTGAAACCCTGCAGCAATATAAAAATTGCCAATTCCAACACTATATAGAGAAAATGAATGACAAAAATGAGCACAGTATCTGGAAAGCTACCAAGAAATTCAAAAGACCCACTTTGAGGAAATCTCCAATTAAAATGGCCAATGGAGAGTGGGCTGTCTCAGATGAGGAAAAATGCAATACATTTGCCATACATCTTGCACACGTCTTCACACCAAATGACCCCTATCCTGGTACCAGCGATGCAGAAGTTGAAGCTTTTCTGGATGTTCCATGTCAGATGTTCTTACCAATTAGAACTTTTACAACAATAGAAGTAGCCAATGAGATTAGAAAACTGAAAAACAAGAAGGCTCCTGGCTACGACCTCATAACGGCAGAAACTCTGAAAAAACTACCCAGAAAAATTGTCGTACTGCTCACAACACTGTTCAATAGAATGATGAGCATATCCTACTTCCCCATCATATGGAAGTATGCTGAGGTTATAATGATACCCAAACCTGGTAAACCAGAACACAATGTGGAATCATACAGGCCTATAAGCCTGCTACCAATCCTGGGTAAGCTTTTTGAGAAGCTGCTCCTTAAAAGGCTGAAAGATGACATGGATATGCACCAACTAGTACCAGACCACCAACTAGGTTTCCGAGAGCACTCGACAACACATCAAATCCACCGCATTGTGAACACAATCTCAACAAGCCTCGAAAAAAAAAAATTTTGCTCAGCAGTATTTCTGGACTCATCCCAAGCATTCGACAAGGTTTGGCACAACGGACTGCTATACAAACTCAAACAACTCATCCCACAACCATATTACATGATTCTGAAGTCTTATCTAGCAGACCGTTGTTTTGCCGTGAAATATGGGGAAGCAATATCCACTCCTTCCAAAGTCAAATCCGGAGTCCCACAGGGAAGTATCTTGGGACCACTTTTATATATCATCTATACTTCAGACATACCGGAGAATGAAAATACCACCATAGCATCTTTTGCAGACGATGTAGCCTTGCTTGCATCTCATGAAAACGCCGAAACAGCTTCTAAACATCTACAAGAACACTTGGATGACCTTGGACAGTGGCATCGAAAATGGCGACTCTGCATCAATGAGGCTAAATCTGTACAAGTAACATTTACAACAAGAAGAGATATATGTCCCCCTGTCAAAATATTCGAAAAGGAGATACCAGTTGACACCAAAGCAAAGTATCTCGGCATACATTTAGATCAGCGCCTCAACTGGAGACAACATATCAATGCAAAGAAAAATGAAATAAATATGAAAATCCGAAAAATGTATTGGCTTATAGGCAGGAAGTCCAAATTGAACCTCCAAAATAAATTACTTATTTACAAGGCAATCATCAAGCCAATATGGACGTACGGCATCCAATTCTGGGGTTGCGCTAAACCATCAAATATTCAAATCATCCAACGACTTCAATCTAAAATACTACGTTCATTGGTTAATGCCCCTTGGTATGTCTCCAACCACACCATTCATGAAGATTTGAAAGTCCCATATGTCACCACAGAAATAGAAAATTACTCGAGAAAATATCATCAGAAGCTGGAAGGACATGCCAACCAACTGATCGACCAACTGACAGAGGATCCATTCAATTCACGAAGGCTGAAAAGGACCTGGCCAAACGACCTAACTGGCTAATCATTACTATGAATTTATCAATGTTCAATACTTTCTCTTAGTCTCTACATACAACACATTTACTTAATACTTTTGAAAGTAGATTGTAAATCTCAATAAATTTCATAAAAAAAAAAAAACGATATTTTATTAACATCAATTGGTTACTATTTTAATTGTTTATGACTTACCATGATTGTTCGTTCCTGCCACGCACTACATTCACAGTTATGATTTAATTTAATTCCAGCCTAGTTAGCTGTAAGTGTAAAATTGTTTCATTTTAGATTTATTGTTTTGTAAATTCTGGATTGTTTTTTGTAGAGTCCTGAGGAAGGACATAATCGATGTCCGAAATATAGACAAAGTTAGCAAATTGGTTGTGCATCAATTATAGTGGCCCCCTTTCCTTGCCGAGAACCTATTAATTATTTACTATAAAATATAATATCTTGGTTTTCACTCACATACGTCAAAAATGTTGGATATGTGATATGGTGATAAATTATATATGTGAGGACGTCCCCAATCATCTGCCTGACGATTATCTTCAGTTTAACTGATACTGTTGGGTGAGCATGAAACATAAGTGCAGAACTTAGGGAATTTCACTGCAATACAAACTGCCAAGTCTATAGCCCTCTCTACACTCATGGCGCGAATCACCTCAAGAATTCTGTTGCCTTTGTCACGTCACAAAAGACCGACTCGGGTCGGGGAAGGCCGCGAAGCGCGAACGAGACACCAAGAAGTCATCCACACTCAAGTTCGCGGCATTGGCCGATGTATTTGCCATGCGTGTACCTACAGCGGGCATATTACCCATATTTTGTGCGGAGAATATAGCAAATAATAAATATCTGTCATATTCCGAAATACTTATAATCAGTAGTAGTAACTGTGTTTTATTGTAGCAATACAAATGGCCATCGACCAAGGGTCCTTCACTTATAATCAATATATCTGGCTTTGATGTATTGGTTCTACTTTTGCAAATATGTAATTTGATATGATGGGAACAAAAGTGTCAAGTCTGTTTTAATGCCTTATCATCAATATTTTGCTTCATCATTTGATGAATTGAGTCTAAGCAACACATTTTTTCTTGCCAAATTCCGATTCACAGAATAATTTGTGAGTTGAGATTTTACACCTCCATAATGAAAATAGAAATGTACGAGTTAATTGTTCTCGCTAGTTCGCTTCTAATTGCCCAAGTTAGGCATTATACTCATATGAGTTGGATCAACCTTAATGTTTAGGTACATATTATGTATGTACAAATACGTTTAATATTACGCAAATACGTGTGGTTAGTAGAGTATGAAGTTAACGAGAACTGGTTCTTACCATTCTGGTCAATGATGAGCAACAAGGAAGTTCAAAGATTTTATGGAACCCCTTTATTTTGATCGTTATGTAATGACAAATTTCATTACATCCTACGACCTCTAATTGCATCTGGAAGAAGCCAATCTTATGTCGCCCATATTGAAAGGTCAAAACTGTTTATGGTTCTCCAATCCATAATTTGCGAATATGTCAGTTTAGAATCGGTATAAATGGGGTATTTTTCAATTGATCGTATATCAAAGCAACAGTTTCCTCATTTAATTTTGCAATGGTGGAGAAGATTTATAACCAAAGGAACATCTGATTGAATAAAGAGAAATCCTAGTATACAGGGTGATTTTTTTAAGTGTTTGATTTGATTAGACGTATTCGAGGAAGAAATTTTGATACGAATTCAAGATTCTGTATTTTTGTTTCAGAGTACATGAACTTGAATTCTAAAATATTTTCAAGCGGAATCTACTTCTGGTTCTACCGGAAACGAATTTGTATTTCATTGTTTCAAATGTAACGCCCTGTATATTTATACATGTCCTCGAAATCAGTAAGTTTTGCCGTTATTAAATATAATTCGAGTTTCACGACGAAAGCCAGGTTTCTTTGTGTAATTATAGGATAATTAAAGTGCCCCTCTGTTCTCCAGACCTACAAACCTTTGATTTTCAAATATGAGGGTATTATGAAATCAGAGGTTCAAAAAATAACATTAATTCAATTGAAGAGCGTGAAGTGAGGGTGCGGGCCACTCACGAGGACTTTAAACGGGATTTTCGGGCAGCCAGCATCGCATGCTGGTGAGTGGTAAAAACCAGTAAAATATCAAAGCGTTTCAAGAATCTCGACTCGAAGCGTGCTTCCGAGGCGGACTTGGATGCCCACGTAGATGCCACGTGAGTGGTGAATTTTTGAACGTTCGAACGCTGGGTTGGACGCCCAAAAAGTTGGGCGCACAGTTCGGCTTCCAGAATGCTCGAAACTGATGTTCGTGAGTGGCCCGCATAAGGGAATTATCACCTTGACAAATACGAACAGTCATTGGGTGAAGAATTAATAATTGTATGGAGGAAGTGGGTCAACAGTTTAAAAAATCATTGTAATACCTTTTATCAAACTTCCGTCAAAGTTTTTTGTTTTTACGAAAATTATTGTGGTAGTTTTAAACTAAGACTTATTAATCAGTCATCATTCTTTATCTGCTTTGTTTATTTGTCACCTTCGCCGCTGTACCTACTTATCATTGCATGTTTTGCATATTGCTTGATCAATAAAAATAAGTGAGAATGACAATTCCTAACATATCCTACTTTCAAAAAGAGAAGCCTACCAATGCATTTGATCGAGCCAAACCTGGTTTTAGCCGTGAAATCAGAATTTTATTCGATAACGGCAAAACTACTAACTTCAAAGATCTCTCTTATTCCCAAGTTCTGCGAAAGTCATTCTCCTATATGCATCCATAATCAAATTAAGAATTTCATGAGTTATGTTTATTATATTATTATGATCGAGTTGATAAAATAGTATATTCTAAAACTAGTTGCAGAATGGGTTCCTATTCCAATACGAATGCGAAATTCGAAAACGAGCGACGAAGGAGCGAGTTTTCGAACGCATGAGTATTGGAATTGCATTCTGCAACGAGTATCAGACGATATTTTCTCTATTTTACTCAAATTATGTGAAATTCAATGGAAAAATTCAAATTATAGGTCCTAGTGACTTTCATATTGTATCTTGGCAGTTGGTGTGAATGTTAGGAAGTACGAAAATTGACATTTCCAAATTGACGTTTGCTGAAATTTAAAAGGATCGGAAGTCATTGCTGACAACCTCAAAACTAAAAATGTTACTGAAAACGATGCTGTAACGATTTCATTACAGAACTGTTTTTAGTACTGTAATGAACACATTACGATACTGAAATAGAGAAAAGATGTTTTGATAATGCACGTTCAGCAATCCTCTTCAGTTGTTGTGATTTTATTTTCAATGTAGAAACACCATGTTCTAGTCTAAGATTATAAGTAATCTTAGACTAGACTTTTTAAAACTATGGTATACACAGTTGCTGAATGAGATGTCATTCTTAGTTGGGGAGTTGAGATCAGTAATGTGTTTTATACACCGCGCTATCTTTGGAGGCACATAATGTTTTCCATCATAATAGGTCAAATATTTACATATGTGATTTCAGTTACTCATCTTCAGGACTACATAACTTCCCGTGAACTAATAAATACACCTTTGATAATTGAGCGAACTATTCTTTGCGGTAATGAAAGAATCCCACAAGGTTCTGTCCTGGGACCTTTATTTTTTTTATTGTTCATGAATGATCTGCCTTATCATATTGTGGTAGAAAAAATCATTATATTGGTTGACGACACATCTATTGTTGTAAAGGCAAAGAGTGTGGGCGAGCTTGCTGGTCTCTGTGAGATACTGGTAGAGAATTTAAAAACTTGGTGTCACGCTAACAGTCTTATCCTTAACAGTATTAATCAAATTTGAATTATGGTTCGGACGTTCTTGTCTCTAAAAAGTCAACTAAATTCTTAGGCCTGGTAGTAGACAGCAGATTACGATGGACTGATCATATTGAATATTTTAGTAAAAAACTCTCTGCTTCCTGCTACGCAATCAGTAGACTTGGGAGTTCTCTTCCGCTCGATACTTTGTTAACAGTCTACTATAGTTTGGTATATAGTCATTTGACATTCAATATTGAGATCTGGGGTGCCTTCCTCGAGTGTCACAGAATATTTGTGGCTCAAAAACGTATTTTGCGAATGATAATTGTAATAAATAACAGATCGTCCTAGTTTATAAAGCATGAAATATTGTCACTTCCATGTATTTATATTTATAAAATCCTTCTGTATGCCAAGGAAAATGTTTTGCCAGATTGTCTTGTTTTCATAGTTATGGTACAAGGAATCTGCATACTTTATCGATTCCTAACCAAAACACAAGCAAATTTGAGAAGCATCCCATGTACCAAAGCATTGAATTATTCAATAAATTGCCGAAAAACATAAAATCTTTGAATATATCAAAATTGCGTAAAGTAGTAAAAAATCTACTGCTACAGAAATGTTATTATAGTGTAGAGGAATGTCAAAATGACATTCTTTAGTTTTAGTTATTTCTGACATGTCCTATACATTGTAACATGTGTTTCAGGATTATTAAAAAACTATTCTATTCTATTCTATTCTATTCTATTCTATTCTATTCTATTCTATTCTATTCTATTCTATTCTATTCTATTCTATTCTATTCTATTCTATTCTATTCTATTCTATTCTATTCTATTCTATTCTATTCTATTCTATTCTATTCTATTCTATTCTATTCTATTCTATTCTATTCTATTCTATTCTATTCTATTCTATTCTATTCTATTCTATTCTATTCTATTCTATTCTATTCTATTCTATTCTATTCTATTCTATTCTATTCTATTCTATTCTATTCTATTCTATTCTATTCTATTCTATTCTATTCTATTCTATTCTATTCTATTCTATTCTATTCTATTCTATTCTATTCTATTCTATTCTATTCTATTCTATTCTATTCTATTCTATTCTATTCTATTCTATTCTATTCTATTCTATTCTATTCTATTCTATTCTATTCTATTCTATTCTATTCTATTCTATTCTATTCTATTCTATTCTATTCTATTCTATTCTATTCTATTCTATTCTATTCTATTCTATTCTATTCTATTCTATTCTATTCTATTCTATTCTATTCTATTCTATTCTATTCTATTCTATTCTATTCTATTCTATTCTATTCTATTCTATTCTATTCTATTCTATTCTATTCTATTCTATTCTATTCTATTCTATTCTATTCTATTCTATTCTATTCTATTCTATTCTATTCTATTCTATTCTATTCTATTCTATTCTATTCTATTCTATTCTATTCTATTCTATTCTATTCTATTCTATTCTATTCTATTCTATTCTATTCTATTCTATTCTATTCTATTCTATTCTATTCTATTCTATTCTATTCTATTCTATTCTATTCTATTCTATTCTATTCTATTCTATTCTATTCTATTCTATTCTATTCTATTCTATTCTATTCTATTCTATTCTATTCTATTCTATTCTATTCTATTCTATTCTATTCTATTCTATTCTATTCTATTCTATTCTATTCTATTCTATTCTATTCTATTCTATTCTATTCTATTCTATTCTATTCTATTCTATTCTATTCTATTCTATTCTATTCTATTCTATTCTATTCTATTCTATTCTATTCTATTCTATTCTATTCTATTCTATTCTATTCTATTCTATTCTATTCTATTCTATTCTATTCTATTCTATTCTATTCTATTCTATTCTATTCTATTCTATTCTATTCTATTCTATTCTATTCTATTCTATTCTATTCTATTCTATTCCGAGAAGAAAATAGTTTGAATTCAGTAAATCTTGAGGAATCTTATTTCTGAATTCCATATCGATATGGAATTCAGCATGTTTCCAAATCGAATAAATGCAATTAGAAATACGTACAATTATTTTTATCAATCAACTTTCCTATTGCATGGTGGCGGCAAATATCAAAAACAGTCTACAAACAGAGAATTGCCAATTTAATACGGCTTCATTATGGCGGTTTTGTATACGAGATTTTTTTGTTGAAAGGACGTTCCGATAACGGATCGTCGGTGTTTTCTTTGATATCACGAAAATTTCCTGGTAATTTATGGACCTTCTGATTCGACAGAATCAATTGAAATTAAATGGACATGTCTGAGTTGAACTTCGAGATCAACATCAACATTTAAACGGCACAGATTGGCTAAAATTCCAAATTGAAATTTAATCGTGGCGACATATTTCTGTATAGCAGAGAATTTTGGCACAACACTTAATATCTCGATAGTTTCAAATGATAGGCAGGATGAACAAATGGGCACAAAATATTAGCATCAAAAGTTTGAAAATGTTGGTAACCTTGCACCAACATATTCAATCAAAAATAACTCAAAAACTACAAGCTATAATGAATCCATTTAAACAGCACCAAATTGCACTAATTGAGCACCAACTCTTCAAATCCAAATTTTTTCGAAATCGGAAAATGTTGGGGCCAAGTGTGAAGGTAGCACCAAAAACTTCAAAATCGAATAAATTGCGAACTACAATGGTGCTGGAACTGATTCAGAAGGCAGAAATTAAACTGAGCACTGAATTCAGAATTTATGCCGACATTTTTTCGACCAGGTTTCAAACTATGCATACTCGTGATTTCTCTCATTCAATAATTATAACGCACGATCTCGTACGAAAGTATCAATTAATATAGACTTTGCTTCCTGAGGCGGTTCCAACTGAATATTCCGTTCAGCTTACTTAGGAAGTATGCATAATTTCGAATCATATTGTACCGAAAAACAGATATATTAAAACGAATCAACCGATTTGATCGCACCCACATAACTGAGGAACTTTCCAGTGCATAATTTCATTATGTAATTCATCTGTGGTCAAAAAAATTGTGTAAGCTGATGAACTTTTACGGTCGGAATTTGAACTCACTTTCAAATAGATACACACACTATGATTATTGAAATGCCCGAGGAAAGATAGCATTAATCGAGTTTATTGATTTTAATCCCTAATCAAAGTTGAAAATCTGGCATTTAAATTCTCATCATCTGGGAAGAGACAAGCACAAATCGGCAGTCAAAGGAATATACTTCAAGAAAACAGAAAATATAGGGGAAGACAGGATGTGAAACACAATCGAATGTGTGTTTTGCACTGAATTGACTGCACCAGAAGCGTGGAGAGGGAGTTCTACCCTCGGTTCTATCCTTATACTAAGATTCTACCACGTGGAGTTCTCGGTAACTGACGAATCGTACCTTAAGCCGCGTATACATGTGCGAGCCGAACCTATCGCGAACCGTTCGCGATAGGTTCGTGTCATGTTCGTTAATTTCACGTCCACACTTGCGATCCGCTCGCGAACCAATACCGACGGCGAACCAACCAAGAACCAACAACGAACCTACCGAAATACCGGCAGTATATCGTTCGTACTAGTGACTACTAGATATGTCTTCCGAAGATTATGCGATGCTGGTAATGAGTATTGCTACTATATTGATGGCATATTTAGAAGAAGAGTCAAAAAAAGGCGAAAACAACGGCGTTGGTGGCAGACTGATTTGTACAAAAAAAGGAATGGTATGGAGCTATTATTGGATTTGAAGTCACAGCAAATAAGCGGTCAGTACAAAAATTTCACTGGAATGTCACTGTTGGGAGTCTGCATAAATTTGTATTTATTTTCATTTATCGAGAGTTGAATAAGGTAGGTAAATAGACCCATATGTTCTGTTCTTGCTGGCGCGATAAGCAGAGGTTCCCGTTTAAAACATATTGATATAATCAATGAGAATTTCGACTCGAATGGTACGAAGTTTATATGAATCATTGTAATAATTTGAATGTGTGAAAACTGAGGGATTAATTTGGAAATAAATCTTTGGAAATTATGGTACACTTTGTTATAATGGTCAAACAAAACGACTGTCCTCGCTAAATGGAACGAAGAACTCTTAATAACCACTGAACCACCCAACATTTGGTGCATCGGCCGGGAAACCTGTGTGTTTGCAAGGGCGGTCCTACGGGGGGGGGGGTGAACTAACAAAAAAAAGTTATATCATCTTTGAGAAAAAATCGCAGGGCTATATGACTTCGGCTTTGAAATAATATTATAATGATATGGAATTAACAGAAAAAAATAAACAACACAAATAAATAAAACATTCAGGAGTTATAGGTATAAACTTCGAAAAATCACAGAGTTATGACTAAGGCATTGAAATATGAAATAATTAACATAAAATAAATAAAGAGAACAGCGGAATGGAAAAATCCTTGAGTGATATGAATTATGAATCAAGTCACAGATCATGGAATATGGCTTTGTGTTTTTATACAGGGTGCCCCAAGTTCGAGTGCCTATTAGACGTTTCTGAAGAACTGGACATATTTGAAATCTGAAAATTGGGATTATGATATTGTTCAAAATTCTCTACAGACCTAAAATATTTTGGGAGCCTGAGCACTTCCGGTTATACAGGGAGTGAAAATAAATATGTTTTCGTCAATGATATGATTGAGTTTTCAGTGGTTAATACATTTCTGTTACAACCATTGTATTCAATCAAATAGTTTTCAAAATAAAAAAAAAACCTTAGAAAAAGTCGAATATTCATAGCTAGTATCATGTTTATGTTTCTTCTTCTGAACATTCCAAGTGCAAACTGTTCTCACAACGTCAAAGTAGAATTTCATAAATACCTATCATCACAGGGTGTTTCAAATTTTGTGTGGAAAACTATGATCGAAAATTGGCCATAACTTCTATTTTTCAAATTAGAACCCTATTTTTTTATGATTGCGTTGGCTTCTGCGGAGAAAAACAATGAACAATATCATAATCCCAATTTTCAGATTTCAAATATGTTCAGTTCTCCAGAAAAGTCTAATAGCCACTCGAACTTGGGACCCCCTGTATAATCACACAGTACGGATACATACACGTAAGAACTTCAAACATGGGACTGCAAATGCTTCGTATTCGAGATACCTAAAGGGTGTTCCTTCAAATTTTAAGTTTAAAATTTCGATTGTTCATCCAATTATTAAACCCCCCCCCCCCCCAGAAAATCAGCCTAGGACCGCCCTTGTGTGTTTGACCATTTGGATTTGGACAATGAATCTTATGCAAACGCAAAAAGGGGTCTACAGATGATGGAAAATTGAAGAGACACCACGTTTTTCACTCATCAAGGAACATCATCATCACTCATTAAGGAACATCATTATCACCCATCAAGGAAAATTATTATCACTCATCAAGGATCATTCACAACCACATAAGGGCAGAAACTACTGGGCACATCACATCACACAAATCAAATTCAGATATCCTCTCTCGACGGTGAAGAAACTTCAGGAGATAAGCTCCCTACAAATTGGTCATTTATGGTGAAGAAATTCTACTAAGGTCAGATCACTCCATTACTTCTAGTTCTAATTGAGCTCAAATATTTGATTTAAGATATAGGTCATTTTCTATACTAATATTATAAAGAGGAAAGATTTGTATTTTTGTTTGTTTGATACGAATAGGCTCAAAAACTACTGGACCGATTTCAAAAATTCTTTCACCCTTAGAAAGCTACATTATCCCTGAGTGACATAGGCTATACTTTTCACCCGAAAAAATTAAGGATACCTATTATAACTTCAATAATTACAAAAAAATCAGCCAAAATCAGCTATTTTCACGTGCGCTGCAAAAACCATAAGAATTACGTGGACATAATGTATGACGGAAATGTACCTCTTGAATAGTTCTACAATAGATAGCATGTATCTATCTCTCAAGATTGACTTGCCATTACCTGTTTATGGTAATCAGATGTTTTCCAAAATTATGCACTATTTGGGAGTGTGTTTTTATGAATTGGGTATTGATCCTAATCCAACCTAATACGTTATTTATCCCCAGTATTTAATTTAGAACAAAATTGCCCTTCACATCATACAATTACAACGAGTACATCAAAAGATATGGCAGGTTGAAGTTTTGAAGATGAAACCGCCGCGTGAAACAAATTTCTACTCGGGCGAAGCTGGAACGGCCTGCTTGTACGAAATATTTTTATTTGGAATTCGCATATTACCTTGTAGATACTTGTTTTCTCTCATTTGATATAATACAGGGTGTCTCAAGTTCGAGTGCCTATTAGACGTTTCTGGAGAACTGGACATATTTGAAATCTGAAATTTGGGATTATGATATTGTTCGAAATTTTCTACAGACCTAAAATATTTTCAGAGCCAGAGCACTTCCGGTTATACAGGGAGTGAAAATAAATTTGCTCAAAAAATTTTTTTTCAATGTTTTCGTTTCTGATATGATTGAGTATTCAGTGCTGAATACATTTCTGTTGAAACCATTGTATTCATTCGAATAGTTTTCAAAATATCGAAAAAAAAACTGAAAAAAAGTAAAATATTCATAGTCAGTATTATGTTCATTTTTCTTATTCTGGACATCCTGAGTGTTAACCGTTTTCACAATGTCAAAGTAGGAGAATGTGGAAAGGTCATGCATCTTTTGAATTTCATAAATATCAACACAGGGTGTATCAAATTTTGTGTCGAAAATTATGATCGATAATTGGCCATAACTTCTGTTTTTCAAATTAGAACCCTATTTTTTTATTATTGCGATGGATTCTGCGGAGATAAATAATGATAACACTCTCAGATGCTCTTGCTCTTAAATTCAGTAATTCCCGAGTTATTTGAGCTTTTCTGGATTCATGTTGTACGTAGAATCAAATTCATCTAATCTTTTACTTAAGAATATTCTGTGATCATAGAAGATAAGTTTTTCCATAACTTCTGTTTTTCAAATTAGAACCCTATTTTTTTATTATTGCGATGGATTCTGCGGAGAAAAATAATGATAACACTCTCAGATGCTCTTGCTCTTAAATTCAGTAATTCCCGAGTTATTTGAGCTTTTCTGGATTCATGTTGTACGTAGAATCAAATTCATCTAATCTTTTACTTAAGAATATCCTGTGATCATAGAAGATAAGTTTTTCCATTAATAATTCCCAAGTGACAGGTCTAATTTTAGGTTTTATCTTTACTTTTCGATTTTGTTCAATGGTTTCATAAAAATATTCATCGAATATGTTGCATGAGAATATTCTGTGACCATAGAAGATAAATGATCCCATTAATAATTCACAAGTGACAGTTCTGACTATTACTTGTTACTATGGTTTCATGAGAATATTCATCGAATCTGTTTAGATTCGATGAATTTTACTCTACGTACGACATTAATCCAAAAAAGCTCAAATAACTCGGGAATAACTGAATTTAGGACCAAGAGCATCTGGGAGTGCTATCATTATTTTTCTTCGTAGAATCCAACGCAATAATAAAAAAATAGGGTTCTAATTTGAAAAACAGAAGTTATGGCCAATTTTGGATCACAGTTTTTGACACCAAATTTGAAACACCCTGTGATGATATTTATGAAAAGCAAAAAATGCATGACCTTTCCACATTCTTCTACTTTGACATTGTGAAAACGGTTAACACTCAGGATGTCCAGAATAAGAAAAATGAACATAATACTGACTATGAATATTTTACTTCTTTTCAGGTTTTTTTTCGATATTTTGAAAACTATTCGAATTAATACAATGGTTTCAACAGAAATGTATTCAGCACTGAATACTCAATCATATCAGAAACGAAAACATTGAAAAAAAAAATTTGAGCAAATTTATTTTCACTCCCTGTATTACCGGAGGTGCTCTGGCTCTGAAAATATTTTAGGTCTGTAGAGAATTTCGAACAATATCATAATCCCAAATTTCAGATTTCAAATATGTCCAGTTCTCCAGAAACATCTAATAGGCACTCGAACTTGAGACACCCTGTATATAATACCACTCAATTGAGATCAGATTTTGCTTTGAATTTGTAAATTTATAGGTGTAATTGGTTCATGTGCTAAACTACGATTGATTAATAATCAAAATTTCATTTGAAATTTCAACGTTCTATTCGATTAAAATTTATATTAAAATAATGGATATTGAAAAACTGAAAAGGAAGCGTGCAGCTGTAATGGGCACTATGACTAGAATAGAGAATTTTGTAATTAATAAGATAGATACAGATATTGACATTATTGAATTCCTCACACGGGAAACTCTGCTTATACAAGCATACGAGAAATATAGTGACATACAGGAAGATATAGAGGATTTAGATTCAGAAGATAACGATAGAAGCGATACCGAAAGTACATACTTGTCTCTATTAGCTAGAATTAAGCAACTTGGTGGACAAATCAAAAAACGGGAAAATACAACTTTGCAAAACGTTCTTCAAAGCTCGATCAATGAATCTTCTAGTACAAAGGTTAACCTACCAAGTATTAACATACCCATATTCACAGGGAAACATTCAGAGTGGAATTCATTCAAAAACCTCTTTGATGCTATTGTTCACAATAATGAAGGTCTTAGTGATGTACAGAAATTCACATACTTGAAGTCTAGCTAAAAAATGAACCTCTAACTTTGATTCAGGATTTGTTACTAACCAATGAAAATTACGAAGTGGCACTTGACATTCTGAGCAAGCGGTATGAAGATCAATTAATTACTATAAATATGCACTTAAGTTGTTTGCTTGAAGTAAGCCCGGTCACAAGGGGAGATTCAAGAAATTTAAGACAATTCATTATAAAGGTAAGGCAAAATTTCAACTCTCTATACAGTCTCTCAAAATGCCGGTTCACAATTGGGATGTTATTCTTGTTTTTCTTTTGTCTTAAGCCGCGTATACATGTGCGAGCCGCACCTATCGCGAACCGCTCGCGAAGTGTTCGTGTCATGTTCGTTAATTTCACGTCCACACTTGCGATCCGCCCGCAAACCAATACCGACAGCGAACCAACAACTAACTTACCGAAATACCAGCAGTATCGTTCGTACTTGTCTACTAGTAACTACTATGTCTTCCGAAGATTATGCGATGCTGGTAATGAGTAGTGCGACTATATTGATGGCCTTTTTGGAAGAAAAGTCATCGAAAGACTTCTCCGCCATAGCAGTGGCGATTTACCTCCATGCATCCTCTTTCAAATGCGTTTTAAAATGATCCTCGTGTTTAGGATACCACAATAAAGGTTTACTTTTGTAAATATCAATAAACTGAATAGTTTTTTCCTCTGACCACTCCATGATAAAAATAATGATATTAGTAAAAACTGACGAAATCTACGCGCCGTCCAAATTTACACTGGGCTCGCGTTGTGTTCGTGAAAAAACCGACTATCGATGGATCGGCGCGAACGGTTTGCGAGCGGCTCTATATACGTTCGACATGCCGTCCAAATTATTGTCGCGATTGGTTCGCGAGCGGTTCGCGATAGGTTCGGCTCGCACATGTATACGCAGCTAAAAAACACGACTATCAATGGATCGGCGCGAACGGTTCGCGAGCGGCTCTATATACGTTCGACATGCCGTCCAAATTATTGTCGCTATTGGTTCGCGAGCGGTTCGCGATAGGTTCGGCTCGCACATGTATACGCGGCTTAAGCCTTTCCTACATATCGTAGTAGGAGTTTTCGCTCAAATGTTTAAAACGGATATTGTTTTTTTCATGTTCAGCTATTCTGTCGACTGATTGGGTAATTTTAGATGTGACTATTTTCCTCGTCTTAATTTCGACCAATCAGATACGCGCAATTTTGAATTACAAATGGTTTCTAGATGGAAAAACTGTATGGCAGTAGCTGTCAGCAGTTTTTTCGAGTTTATCCGCGGCAAAACTTGGCAGTTGTTGTCGCCAAAAATCTGTTGTTGTGTCTCCTAGGACACCAGAAAATAATTTTTCTAATTTTATTGTCAATTTTCGTAATATTGTTTCAAAACAGTGTTAGTCAGCTTATGTAGTGAAAATGAGTCGCTTTGGAAGTGATTCTTTGACTAAAATTGATCTGGCGATTGAGAAAATTGTACCGTAAATTACCGTTAGAACCCATACTTCAATATGGAAGCAGTTAACGCAATTCTGCAAGGCAAAGAAATATGAGCTTATTGCAACAACAAGTTTAGACCAACTAAATATAATCCGGAAAGATCGGGCGTGGAACATAAAGAAGGAAAACGGTGAAAATTACAAAGAACTAGTTATGAAAACAATGTGGAACACCGTCGCAAAAAAAATGCAAGAAATGTATTTTGTGAAGTGGAAAATAATTTTCGACCCATTCAAAGATATTATATCTTTAAGTCTAGTAGGGAAGCTCGTAATGCGAAAAGAAGGAATTTGCAGATGTGCGCAAATAAAAGGAAGTCGAGCTCTGCTTCATTAAAATTGGATGAGTATTATGCAATGGTTTTATTATGGGACGAAGACACTCCAGCAGGACTCCAGCGAAAATTCTACCATATAGCTTCAGTGGAAATTGCCTGGAGAGGTGGAGAAGCAGTCAATTGCAAAGTTCATTATTTTGAAGAGGAAGTGAATAATTCTGGAATAAAATAATTAGAATACATCATTTTTAAATTAACTGATTTTGAAAAATCCTACTTTTCAGGAAGTGTGGAATACAATTCTCTCTTCAATAAACCAGGGTGGAGAAAAAAAAAATAACCGATGGTAAATGGCTGGTCCCCAACACGAACCAAACCTTTTGTCCAGTGCGCCTTTTAAAATTCTGATGTGTAAACGTTCATCCAAAATAATAACTGATTATTCTTAACGATCTCTCCATCATGAAACAAATAAGTGGATGGTACAAAAACACTCCAGTGGGAAAAAACGAACTTTCGAAATGGACTTACGAAGCGGCAGAGAAGGCAGAATTGATTACAAAAGAAATAAAATAACAAACCACTCAATGCGGTCGACTGCATTCAATAGGGATAGGTAAACAACAATTAATCAAAATTACTGTCCACAGTTCAGCCAACTCAATTAAGCCTTATTTGCAAATGGATAATGAGCAGTATTCCAACATCATAAACACCCTTATGGTCTCCACTCATGAGGCAACCGAACCGGACACAAGCGGCAAAGATAATAAAGGGCCATAAAATCCGGCGCGTGCCATTGCAGATGCTATCAGTTCCCATGAAGAACATCGGAATTTTTGCAGTTGTGTCAGTCACTTCTACGAAAATTTCCGTAGAATTAGGGAATTCAGAAAGTTTCAACGGCATCTCCGATTTTGTTGAATATTATTGCACCAGGTAGTTGAATTCCGCTAAGAATTATCTATTCATTTTATACTCAGTCTTTCTCCAGCCTCCTTACTGATAGCTTCCTCATTTTCTGTGGGAATTCATTGTGGTGTGTGACATTTTTATTCAATTTAAAAGGTATGTTTGACTTCCCGTTATTGGTTTCTTTCATTATTTTACCTTACAAATTTTTTCAGCTCATTTTTAAGTTACGCGTGTGGCAGCACTGGGCAGTCGATTCCAGAACAGCTTCTAGTTGAAATTCAGAAGCAACTTTGCTTAAAATGAAAGAATTTTTAACAGGATTCATAGAATTGTACAGGCAGAAAACCTGCCTGTGGAAAGTAAAAAGCATAGGATATTCCAACAGATATCTTAAAAATAAGGCCTACGAGTGGAAACGCTGGCAAATTCCAGCAACATAATCTGTGTACCTCTTGTCAAAACCCAAGCGGCACATTTTATTGGCCACGATTTATTGCAGATCAGGATACAATGTTTCCGATTCAGTGTCCCCCGTGGATGGGCACTATTAGAAGTGACGCCTCAGAACCTCCAGCTAAAAAACTATAAACAGAAGATCCTGCAGTCACTCCTCGATCTTCTCACTCTACAGATGGATCCATCAACAACATTAATGATGTACCTATTCCTACACCCAAAGTTATCAATGAGTTAACAAAGATTTCAAGCAATACTCATACTGTGGGCCAAAATTGCAATTTATATTTAAATTGTTTTTTAACAAAAAGCATTCGAGCAGGTGCCACCAGTACTCATGCTTCTTGTTAAAATATTACTTAGCAACGTGTTTTTTTGATTTTTCTCGGAAAAGTAGATGCTTTTATGATATTACTCATGAAAACATCCAGAATGAATGAGTGTGAAAGCAATTTTAGTAGAAGACATAGGACATAGGAATTTTATGCAGAGAAACAAGACATGCTTGAACGATTGAATCAAGCACAGGGTGTTAAACATGATGCCTTCATTCCATACTGATAGAGTGCGAATGTCTAAGGTTTCAAGAACTTCATATTCAGGACCGGTAATGACTACCTCACCTCACCTTCTTTATTCTATGCAACTTAAATTAGGTAATCTTGGAGTTGGTTCATGAGGAATTACTTGCTGGACGCGGTCGTTTATATCAGTAGCGCCATTAAAATTAAGTACCATAGCAATAACATTCTGCCTGTACTGGAACGAATTCATATAACCAGAACAAATTCAAAGGTCTGTTAGCTCATTGAAACATAAAGCATAAATTTGCTCACATGGTAGTGGTTTCTAGCACTGTCCATACCTTAGAGTTCAGACTATAGTTCAAGTTCAATACCCGAATTTTCGGATATCTTAGAATCAAGTGTTTCCGAACTCTGCAAAAAGTATAATACGCCATCTTTCGTACCAATTAATAAACTTTTGTGATAATTCTAATCATTATTGTCGCTTATTTTCAGAGTTGATGGAATTACCATAATTATATTTCTCTATTTCAGTATCGTAAGGTGTTCATTACAGTTCTAAAAACAGTGCTGTAATGAATTCATTACAGCATCATTTTCAGTAACATTTTTCGTTTTGTGATTGTCAGCAATGACTTTCGGTCCATTTAAATTTCAGCAGACGTCAATTTGGAAATGTCAATTGTCGTACTTAATAGCACTCACACCAACTGCCAAGATACAATATGAAAGTCACTAGGACCTATAATTTGAATTTTTTCATTGAATTTCACAAAATTTGAGTGAAATAGAGAAAATATCGTCTAATACTTGTTGCAGAATGCAATTCCAATACTCATGCGCATTCGTATTGGAATATGAGCCCATTCTGCAACTTGTTTTAGAATATACTATTAAAGCCCTACGAGAGTGATAGGAAGAATCGTTTTGGAAGTTCTGCATCTTGATTAATCTATGATTCGAATATTCCTTATCAAACTTATCATACGCATGGTAAAATTTTTACGAAGGAATAAAATTTTTATAGTCGGGCCTAGAATTTCTGAATTATGCACAATTATAAGAGAAACAATTCCCATGAGTATGGGACGAAACGTTTTGTTTTCGAGATAGAAGAGTGTTGAAGCTTGAATTTTTATCAAGTTTTTTCTCATAGTATGTGCATTTCACAAGATCGTCAACTGAAATTCGGCATAGATATTACAGGGTGACGAGAAAAACTTCGGACAAATTTTGCTGTGGTCTGGAACAAAAATATTTCAGCGCAGCCAAATAATTATTCTCAATATTCTCTTGGTTTCTCTACACTTTCCTGTACTAATATGTGAATTTTCAGTTTCATATAATTTCATTTCACAGAGTTTTAGAATGTCAAACAAACTTAGTACGATTTTGGAGCTGTTTCGCCAAGGTAGGCGTCAATGTGCCTAGACAAACCGTGTCCGATGCAATTCGTCGTTTCAAGGAGCTTGGCCATGATGGTCGTCGTCCAGGAAGTATTAGAAAACCCACTGTCAATACACCTAGCAATCGCAACATCGTCAAGAAGCGAGTCAATCGAAATCCGAGGGTTTTCATTAAAATAGCCTGGGAGACCGGTATCAACCGCGAATCACTCCGTCAAATTGCCAAAACGGAGCTCAACCTCAAGCCGTACAAGCTCCAAAAAGTTCAACTCCTCACGGAGGAAAACAAGCGCGTACGACTCCAATTGCCGCCAACTCCTTCGTCTCGCCGCCGGTCAGCAATGGATGCGAATTCTCTTCACAGACGAGAATCTTTTCACCGTACAACAATCCCACAATCACCAAAACGACAAAGTCTGGCCCGTAGAGGCTCTCGGTACATCGGCCATCGTCGAACACCGTCAAAATCCGCAATCCGTCATGGTCTGGGGCGGAATTTGCGGCAGTGGTAAAACTCTTAGTTTTCGTGGATCAAGGGGTCAAAATCAATCAAGAAGTCTACGGCTGCGACATCCTCGAGGCCGTAGTACTTCCGTGGGCGAAGCAGCACTTCGGCGATACGCATTGGACCTTTCAACAGGACTCCGCTCCGGCTCACAGAGCGAAAATGACGCAAGAATGGTGTAAGACCCATTTTCCTTGTTTCATCTCATCTGCAGAATGGCCGCCCTACTCACCGGATCTCAACCCAATGGACTACAGCGTGTGGTCGATTTTGGAGCACAGGGCTTGTGCTAAAAACACAAAAATTTGAACTCGCTGAAGCAATCTCTGCGCCATGAATGGAACCGATTAACGCCCGAGGAACTGCGGCCCATTTCAAGGAGCGTCTGAAACTGTATCGCCGCCAAAGGAAGCCACTTCGAAACGGCTTGGATATATTATTAACACTAGCTGGCCCGGCGAACTTTGTACCGCCTGAATTATACTTAAAAGTTGTATAAACTAACCATTGCTTTTTTCAAGCAGGAAAACGAATAGGCAAAATTAAAGTTCAAAATATACAAAATTTTAATAATTTTGTAATTCACATGGAAATAATTCTCTTCATTTAAGCGGTAACTAATTGTTGAACTTGAACATATAACTTTTTGTTTTTAATTGTTGTACAGTTCTCTTTTTGCAGTACCTCATGTCACTGTGAATAGCAGGAGTATAATCCATATTATAGGTACCTTTCCTCTTATATGAATCAAAATGTCAAGAATATGAACAAAAATTATTCCTTTAATGAACTATCGACTATTAACACAGCCCGTCGACCAGAATTAAAAAATCAGTCATTTGTTAATAGCCCAACCTGAAGTGGCAAAAACAAAACTTTTCTTATATTCTCAAAATCTAATCAGTAGTCACACCATTATTTTAGACATCTTAGCTATGCTGCTAAGCTCAAAATAATGGGTAAACATCTCAGTTGGTAGAGCAGCGCGATTCTCATTATTCCATGGATATGAACTGTCAATCTCTCTTCAATTTGTTCAATTTAGTTGACGATATCAAGCTCGTTAGAAGACAAATCGAAATGTTAAAATGTCGATAGTACGATCGACACGGCAAAATTATCAACACTGTGAATTATGTTGAACTCATATTCAAATTTATTGATGGTCATTCGACCAGATCAGATTAGGCAACCCATGAAACATTATTGTATATCATAAGTGAGAGCTCGATGAGCAAACGAATATAATATGTCAATTACTAATTATGGGCAATTTTGGATTCAGTTATTTCCGCAAATATATCAATTACCCAAACAGAATTTCGAAAGCATTTCAAAAATAAAGAAAAAAGATGAAGATGGCCAACTCACGTTTGAAACTGATCGTCAAAATCAGTTACTTGATCTTTCGGTAAAAATTCACTGTTCCACCAACTTGAGATAAGTTTACCCGCTTTTTGATCTGGCAACAGACTTCCATGTTACCATGAATTCTATGCGAATCACATATCGCCATCTAACAGCGGTAATATCAACCTACGACTACGTACAGTGACTTATTGTCTATTCACTGTACGACTACGCATCAACGGTAGCGACACCCAGCGGCCTTATTCAAAAGAAGGAAAAGCATTTCCTGCATAAGTAAAACTTTCATTAATTTTTTCGAAGTTTTATTGTATTTTATAATAACCAGACCGAAGACGATTCCATAAATGAAGTTTCATTACAAACAGTCCATCCGATCTCGATTTATAAATGGTGTAACCAACATCTTTCTTTTATATATATATATAGATATGTTCAAGCTATTATTATTTGTTGTTGTTTCGTTCAATTCCTTCTGTTTAACAAAGTTAAATGAAAAAGAGTTTGGCCAAGGTTTTTCTTGTCACACTGTACAATTCATAGTTTACACCATGTGGCATGCCGGTTTAGATTGCAAATCTGCAGGGTGATATTTTTTCTGGAACTCTGTTCCCCATTTTCCCCCAGGAGGTGCCAGAGTACCTACCTCTCAGAAAATTCTTCATTACAAAAATTATATAAAATAAATTACTCACTCAACGTGTTTCCTTCAATTATAGACCTTCTCATGAGTATCAAGAGTTGTTTTAAAAGAAGTGAAAACGTCGCATAGTAAACAATGCTAGGTACTAATTGATTCGTATCATGAAAATCGTCATTGTGCTTCTCCACATTGCGCACTTAACAAGATGGATTATTGAATTGTCTTCTCATTCCTACTTTCATCAAGGAAATTCTTGATTTCAGACAATGGAGGTATTCTTAAAAATTAATTAATTTCCCATACATGCATGTACATATATACGGAGAGGATAGGATATATTGTAGGTACAACATGCAGAATGGTTATAAAGACAATTGAATGAAATACTTAACACTTTTCACTTTTCATTCAAACTGGTAACAAATATGGCATTTTTTATTGATTATCTGCACTCGAAACTCCCGTATGTACTTTTTCGAGAATATTGATCTTGATATCATTAATATTCTGGTTATGGAGATAGTTGAAATCAGTCAAATTGAAAGGCGTTGTTGGTTTCCTTTTTGAGGAATATTTCATGTGAAAAATGAGCGCACAAAAGATTCTTGGCAGGTGGCCCTTTTTTGGACGTACCTACTATTATAAGTTTGACTAATTTAATAGATATACTCCATTCACTTTTATAGACTATCCCGATTGGCCATAACATTCTGACAGATTTCACCGTGTATATTTTGAAAATGTAAGGTTATAGTCATTTTCCTGTCAGAAAAATACGCAACGTTGTCCTCCCTACAAAGAGGTCGTAGTAATTACTTATTTATCAAAATGTTTAATGATGAATTTGAGAAAATATTAGGTATGTGAATTCAATAATTCCAAAGACCTGGCGAATGTTGAAGAAACTTTTTTCCCTGTTAATACTGGAAATATTTCCGTCTATAAATATTGTTGGAAGATTCAGTTAGAGTATTTTCTTGTACGGAAATTAAGAATCGAATGTTTAAATAATACTGAAAAATAATGAACAGCATAGTCCTTCACCTTGTGATAGTTCATTCGAAAAAAGAATGAAAGTACTTTAATAACCCGAAAAAAAAAACTTCTGAACGAACAGAGTAATCAGACTTACCTACGGAATTCCCCACTTCTCAAAATTCTCAAGAAATACGCCAACAGATGACATTTAAATACCTTTTTGCACAATTTGACATGAAAATGTAGTAGAACTACGAAATCTTGAAAGAACTAACCCCATTTACGAAGTTAAAAAAGAGTAAATAGAAATAATCATTGGCAACGTCTCGCAGAACTATAAGACATTTCACGAGTGCCAATCTGCGTCAGTTTCATGTAAAAAAACTTGATATACCTAAATCTTGGCAAACAGGGATTTTTCATAAAAGTGAATGGAGAATATATAGGTTGAATTCAGATTGGAAATCGTTTCTGACAGATGAACTATAGTAATTATTGGATAACTTGATTTTTATCGATTATGTTGGTTCTCATCCATAGTTTCAAAATAAAGACAAATTATCAGGTAACTGGATATATTTGTAAGAATATTATCAAACAATTGCCGACGTTTCGGGAGCTACTATATTTGAGAATATACACGAACCAGCCTCGAAAAAGGGACAAGTAGCTCCCGAAACGTCGGCAATTGTTTGATAATATTCTTACAAATATATCCAGTTACCTGATAATTTGTCTTTATTTTAATTTTTATCGTTTATAAAATTAAAGTTATCTGACAATTGTCATCCATTATATCGAGAAAAGAAAGGTCACTCAAAGCACTGACTTGAAGTAAGAAGGTTTTGAGCGCTACTTCATCCACCTGATAGGTAGATTCGCAACCGAACGGAAAAATATTTGATTTTGAAATCGTCCATGAACCCGGTTATGTTATAACAGAAATATTGGGATTTTTTTCGGCGATTCGTGGAAATTTTCTATGTTGTTTTTTATTTACTTTAGCCCTGATCGAATATGGCGCATTGTTATCAAGAAAAAAGCCCTTGACTAATTGTGAAAGAAATTAATTTTGTAACAAATGCTGGAAATTAAGTGAGCTATCTCAGCTATATCATTTCCGAGTTACAATAGAACAGGCATGTTTCCTCTCTATTTGGTACTGATGTCCAACTGGAAACCCAGTTCGGAGCAGCCATAGTGTATCTATCCAGGTATCTTATCCAAAGAACAGATTGAAGAAATAGTGTGTTTTTAAAGTTCCGAAAATGTCGAAAAACTCGAGAACCGAGGGATTTTCACAAAACATAAACATATTTTTTCTGAAACGCCAGAGAGTCCTCTACCCGCAGAAACCATATTATCCATTCATGACGACAGTATATGAACAAATACTGTACGAATGGAACACCTCAGTTATCAACTCAGAGAAAATTCATATTTTTCTTTTTCTAATGCCACAAAGTTCATACATCGGATGGGCTTACTCGGTCACAAAAATTCCGCAAGCATTTTTGTACCTTTTCACTTGCCGCAACGCTTATACACGGCTTATCTGGCAGTCTTCAACAGATATATAATCTCGTCGTCCCTTAAAGTGATTTCAATTCGTGTGATAAGGACCTTACCCGGTACAGCATTGCACGAAACAAGACAGCCAGCCGATACATCTCTTTTAGTCAGAACAACCGTAAGTACCATTCTCACAGTGTTTACTTTGTGGTATTTATTCTCTATTCCATACATCCAATTAATTTTTAATTCACGTGGTAATTAGAATTGGTACAACAGTCCATTTCTTCTGTTCGAGACAGCTACTGCATATTTTTCAGTGACTATTCCACTCTTTCCATTTTTAGTGAGGAAGTTTCCGTAGCAACGATCGTTTTATCCCGAAAAAATTTTCAAGCCGGCAAAACAAACATTTTTGACGTTTCTCGAATTCATAGATAGCTTCGGAAATAAATATCATAGAGAGAACAAACAACGTTTAGTGGTATGATGAATTCTAATTTGCCAAATAGCGCAATACGCGTCAAATGTGAACATATTACCATATTTTCTCGTGGGATAGTCATGCCGAATTCCACTCGAGATGAAATTTAAGCAGGTAAAATTTCTCTCTCGTGATATTCATGTTTGTTGCTTTTCGGAAATTTTGCTCATGACATTTTTTCCAAAATCACTCGCCTGACGGCTTGTGATTTTGATACAAATGTCATTCGCGGAATTTCCGAGCAACAAACTTTCATATTACAATCGAGTAATTTTGCCGGCAAAATTCCATCTCTAGTGGTAAATATGAGTAAACAACTAATCATTGAAATTTTTAAATACTTAAAGTCAGAGAGAGAGGTGTTTCCTATAGATAAAAATCGACAGGTCTGAGCGTGTTTAAACAACATCAAAATTGCTCTGATTCGTTTTCGATTGCCCACCAGGTACAACGAAATATTAATAATTATTTCAAAATCAGTTAACATGAGAGTGCGAAATATTTGCGAAAGGTGTCAAGAACAAAGTGAATTTTCCATTTGAACTGATGTTGAAAAATGGAGACAGATGCTGGTACCCAGTTATACACGACACTCGACATTTCAATTAATAAAAACTTTTTCCAATTATATAACTATCAATTCTAATTCATCGACGCATCAAATCATAAATTGCTTTATGTTTCCTGAAAAAGAGCAGAGAAAACGTCGACAAATCAATGAGGCACTCAGCCAATTAAAATATTCGCCTTTGACCAAAAGCGATTGGGAGAAGAAGAAAAATGTAACATAATGGTAGGATAATCTCCCAAAAAGTCATACGAGATAATTGCATTGAAGACAATTAAGATATTCACGACTGACTGGCACTTATCCTACGAGGGCTTACTTTCTTCGAGATTCACAACATATCTTAATGATGCTGATTGCTGGAGTACCTTGAGAAGAAAGCAATAATGACCATCTTTCACTGGCTCATATACCTTCCGTGTTGAT
Organism: Adalia decempunctata; assembly: GCA_951802165.1. Classification (NCBI taxonomy): domain Eukaryota; kingdom Metazoa; phylum Arthropoda; class Insecta; order Coleoptera; family Coccinellidae; genus Adalia; species Adalia decempunctata. Next base: position 36,351,343 of record OX637695.1, on the reverse strand, counting down.
TCTATACCAAATTCGTTTGATTGGAAATGACGAAGGAGACAATCATTATATCATAAGTAATAGGCTGATACTGATGACTTATGTTGAAATTACGGAAGTTAATCCGTCTTGGTTTTATACGTTATGCAGTTCATCAGAATGCAGTAGACGAACCCACTTCGTTCGACCCGGCTGGCTTTGAAAAATTACATTTTGATGACAGGGGCAAGCTAGTTGAGTTATTCGATTCAGAGTTTCCTAGTTGGAATGGTTTTTTTCTTGATTAACATTCAGGATTAACACACGGATGGAAAATTGTTTTCAACTGGCCATATGTAATTCAGTTCTCACGATTGAACTTATCCACGGCACAGTTTATTAATGGACGAAGCAAAGAGGAATTTCGAAAACAATTCGAGATTGACCAATATTTTTTCATTATGTTTTGAGAACATTTGGCGCCAGAATGTTACCTATTATGGGTTTTCATCGGAAAATTTAAAAGGTACCAGATAGTGACCACTGAACAGAAGTAATCTGTTGACTGGTCTACCAACAGATAAAGCAGTGGGAGCAAACCTAGGAGGGTTATAACTGGCCAGAGTTGTGTGGATTTGAGTTGTTCCAATTATGTACATATATCGTTAAGACAAAAATCATTCCGAAATACATTCATTTGTTTGGAGAGAATCAGAGCATATTCAGCTTATGCTAATTTCCGTTAGCCTTCTTAATATGTCGGTTACGAGTGAGACAAATGACAATTTCTTTCTTTCCATTATGAATAAACTTACCATAGTTCAGAAGAATGAAGTGTGAGGAAAATGTTGCAATCCGAGCGAAAATATGTGTATTCGAATAATAATTACTTGAATGTTTTTCGCCAATGACACTTTCCGCTAAATTAATGAAGCTCCTGCTTATTGTTAGCGATATATTCATGTTGTTTATATGTAAAAAATATTCACCGAAAAAGGATCCACATAAACAGATATCGACAAAATAATAAAGAAGAGAGTCGCTTCATTTATCACTGATATGAAATTGATATTAAAGCAATACTAATACAGACAAAACTGAGTGAAGGATAACTGTATATAAAAAAAATTGTGTTATTCCTTAGCTCAGACCATAGAAACGGAAGATGCACCTTTCAATAATAAATAGTGGAGCCAAATTTCAATATCATCCGAACTAAACTGGGTAACTGTACTAGGACGGAATCGAAATGTAGTAGAAATGTTTGCAACGTTGGGACGTTCGTTGAATTTTCTAATAAATAAACTCTCAATCAAAATGAAAAGTACTTTAGATTAAAATTCATTTACTCATTTGGAGGTGAATGTCAGAAATGAGTGTTTGTTTCTTCAAACACTGAATTACTCACAATACATACATGGTGGGCCATCCATAAATTTTCACCCCGATTTTTGATAACAAAAAAACGCTCGGACAGGTCAAATTTTGTTGAAAGGGGGACAAATGAGGGTGTTCGAATGAGTTTGGTATCACTACCCCTCTAGCTGCAACCCCTATAACAGTTCTCATTTTTGATAGTGGAAAAGGGGTCGAGCAGCACCTTGTTGGAAAGGCAATTCAATTTCTTGCATGAGTGTATTTTTTTCATCGCTTTGTTATTATACAGAGTGACTCAGTATTCCATAAATAACAATTCAATTACGCTTTCATAGCCATGCATCAAACTCGTCCAAGTGTTTTTTCGTTTTCTCATCCCGAAGGTCAAACATTGGAGTAGAAGTTTATAGATTGAAATACTGTTTCATACTGTTTAATAATTAGGCGATCGAAAAAAAAATAATACGCTCATATAGGTGATTGAATTACCTTTTCAACGAAGCTATTCGACCTTATCATCTCTATTCGAAAATAATTACTCTAAGTGGTAGTGGCTGGAGGGGTAGTGATATCGAATTCATGTTTTGACCGGTCCGAGCGTTTTTTCCATCTCAAAGATATTCGGCGTGTGAAAGTTATTGATAGAATACTGAGTCACTCTGTATAATAATAGAGCGATAAAAAAAATACACTCATGCAGGGAATTGAATTGCCTTTCCAACAAGGTGCTGCTCGATCCCTTTTCCCTATTCGAAAATGAGAGCTGTTAGGGGTTGCAGCTAGAGATGTATTGATATCAAACTCATTTGAACACCCTTATTTGTCCCCCTTTCAACAAAATTTGACCTGTCCGAGCGTTTTTTCGTTATTCCATCCCAAAGCACAAAATTCGGGGTGGACAGTTATGGATGGCTCACCCTGTATACTAAAGTATCGGAATGTGCGCGAAACGGCTCGGCCGTATTTGCTTCGGATAATGAATGGGCACGTAATGGCAACACCGTTTTCTGGATCTGTGGTCAGTTCATTCATTAATTGTGTTCCCCTATTTAATTTTGTGTGACTGATTACGTTTTGAACGATGTTCTTATCACGATATCGCGTAGGGAGAGTGACATTTGGATTTATTATTATATCATTATTACAAAATACGTTGAAAATGGTCCGTATGTGTCTTTTTTGTGGTAAATTGGACTATTTGAATCCTTATTTGAGTTAACGCAGGTATGTTCTACTCTTATAATTCCTGAGTAATAATGGCGTAGATTCTTGGATTTTTTCAGATTCCCTTCTGATATTGAGAGGAGCAAGATCCATTCCGAATTCAAATTACTCGGATCACCTAACTCAGAATCTGTTTCAACGGTCGGAACATTATTGTATGAGTTCGCCAATAAAAGTTAATTCACTTGTAATTTTATTTCCATTCCTCAATACCGTTAGCACCACGCCATTGGACCTTTCAAAGTATGATTCCGCATTGATATTGCTATCTTTGTTTCATTCATTGTCTACTAAATTACTACTAAATTTTGGCTTCGCCAATTCTCGAATTTATGAATGAGATGCTGTGTCTCTTTTTTCTATGGTCTGTGGGTTATTTGAAGGAAAAATATCAGTTTTCTACTTTCATTACTCAAAAAAACTATCTATATTAGATGAGTGAAGCCACATATAGGTACTCGAGATTTATAAGGCGTAATTGTTTCTTGTTTCAAGGATCATCAGACTCAACTATTTTTCGAGACACATCAGTTTTGGATTATAGATGTATTCTTTTCTATTTTATATCAAAATTGATTTGACTTTTCACTCTTAAACGACGCATTGAAGAAAAATCACTCAAGAAAACTTTTATCGCAAAAATTGAACAAGGAGTACCAAAATGGTTTTTATAGGGAAAAAACGAAGGACAATCCGAAGCTTTATTGAAAATATTGATACTTTCAGTGAACGAAATGCCTGTGTTCTGAATGCCAATATGAATAATGATTAATGATAAACAGAGGCATATTTCATGCGGTATATCAAAGACTCAAAATGGTATTTATCTTCCAAAGTTTATGGATAACCTTTTTCACATGTGCATTCAAGATCATCAACCGATTGTTAACAATCCAATCCAATCCATTATCTGTTAATTTCACTAATTTCAACAAGATTAGGGACGTGTTCTCACCTGTTCTGTCAAATTAGCTCTTACAAGAGTGGACGAAGAACCTTCAATGGGTCAGGCAAGATAAGCGAGCTTTCTCCATGTTACCATAAGAAGAATAATACTCATTCTGATAACACACCTGATTTAATTTGCTCGATATTTTCGTTTGAATATTTTGAAACCATCGGTTTTCAACCTTTGGATATTTTCTTTGCGGATGATTCGACGGCATGTGTACCATGTGATGAAAAACCAGATAGAAGATGTTTTTGGGATTGAATGAAACCAAATATACCTATTTGAGATGAGAGAAAAATTATATTGTGTGATATCAGTAAATACGACTGGATTTAATGCTGCTGTCCATTAAACCCAGTCTTATTTACTGATATCACACAAAAGTTCTGATGAAAAATAATGCAGAAGTTGAAGTGGAGTCTCTTTGTGTTACCATTTCGTATCTTCAAAATTGTCAAAAACATTTAATTAGCGTGAGCTTTCTGCCGAATTCCATACCCATAAATTCTTTTATATATGAAATATTCTATAAAAACAAATAATGCATTATTAAAATTCACGACTTCGAAATTACCAAATAAACATAATATAATATGTATACATGGTAAGATTCAAGATTGTATCCATTTTGTTGCTATTTTTTCTTTGACATGGCAGAGCATTAGGGATAATTAAATCAAGGATGAAATTTCATTGTTGCATTTGTATATTCTCTAAAATTGTACATACTATCGACCTAAATCATTCATTCACAGAATTATAAATTTTTGCAGTAGTTCTTCCTCCGAAATACATTATTGTGATGGTTTGGGATTATAACTTATGTTTATATTCACTATTCACCCAAAAATATCTACTGAACAAACGTATTCGGTTGAAATTTATCAATGGAAATATCAAAACCATACATTATTTGCATCAGCTGTAAAATTTCATGAATATTGCACGTCATTTCTCCGACCACAGATTGAAAATCTTTTTCTTCCAGTTGCAAATAATCCAAGTTCATCCGGATGCCAAGCCGTTATATCTTTTACTTTCCAAATTTATCGTTTTCTTTCAAAACACACAAAGCACAACACTTGAAATATATTCACCGAAATTCAGTTCAATTCATTCGAAATAACGGTTTCGAAGAATAAAAAAGTTTTTTCGATGATTTTCCACACTCTGTTTTGTCAAACGAGAACTAATTTGAAAAATGGTAAAATTATATGACCGGAATCAAGCAGTGAAAAAATTAGCAAGTCAAAGACCCATCAGGTTCTAAATCGAAAAATTTATTCTTATTCGAGCAATTTCATCATTCCAAGATACTTACATCGTCCTCGAGTCTTGATTTTATTTCAGAACTGAATCACCAGGATTTTTTTGTGAATGATAACAATAATAAGGAATCTCCATTAACAACAATTTATAAAATATTGGTAAGCTGAAATAACCCATGCCTTCTAACATAAATACGAGAATGGGATTCTGCCAAAATTGATCTACTGCTTCCGAATAGATGTGCATGCGGGTGTACAGGGTGATACATATAAACCATACCTACCTTAATGCAGACATTTATAATTTGGTTAGGATCTTATTTTTTATGTGATCATAATGATTATAATAATCACTTATGGATCCTATACGATCTAGAAAAGGAATAGGACAGACCACAACATTTCATTTCAGCTTATGTCAAGAATATCACAGCAATAATAATCAATAGTACGATATCACTTTTTCAATTTTGAAGCCTTATCTAATTTCTCAAACTTCCCATCAACATCCAGAGACTTGACGAGCTGGTTGACAAGCAGTATATTTCGATCCTTGGATAAAAATACAGTGGGTGCTCCTATGCTGTTGCAACTGGAAGTTTTCGAGTGAAAAGTAAGTCTTCTTGTCTAGTAAGAGTAGGTACTACAATATTTGAAATTTTAGCGAAATGAATTAGTTAAATGTTCGACATTCTGGTAATAATTCTTCAAATATCGAAGTCAGGTCAAATATTCTCAATTTATAAATTACCTACCGTATGAATTACGAAATTTTTCTTGTGGGAGCGCCAAATTGTTTCAGGATTAACATCACAATGTATCACTGAATAAACGATTTATTACTGTAATAGTGGTAATATTCTTAAACAATGTCACTAATATCGACAAGATTCAATCTCGATTTCAATAGTATTCAAAAACCTCAATCTAAAAAAACTTCATCAACTAAGTGTCTATTCATTAACATCATCCAATAAACGCAAATACGATGTCACTAAAAGTAGTCATAAAGAAGTAAACTTCACTCATCACATAATTTCAAGCGCCACAAGAAATATTCGAATTCACACCGCACTTGCGAGTTACGTATGAAAAACGCCGACCACAACAACCTAGAATAACTTAAATTATTGGGTCAAGAATCATAATCTCTTGAAAATCGCATATAATTCCCGCACATTAGGAAGACGGCAACTTACCGTAGAATCTCCCCACTAACCTCGAAGGACGCGAAGAAAGTAACCAGAAGAGCCCCCTTGCCCCCCTTTTCTCGCGTCAGGTTCCCTCATACATTCTCTCGGCAATGGCAACGCATCAAAATTATTGGGGGAAATGTAATGCAAAATACTGAAACCTAGAATTGGTATAAAACGAAAGAAATATGGCATCAACTTCAGTGAACTAGAAGCGTTTAAGCGCATACAACACCCCTTCTGTTTTGGGGAACAGACATCCAAGATGAAGTGTTGGGCTCTTCTGGTTAGTGCTCTTGTTTTAATTGAAACGAAAAAGGATTACGGTGTGATCGTGTGTGATTGTTTTTGTTGGATATCTGATAGATTTGTTTTGGTGACAATCTTCTCGTTTTGTGTTGAGGCATTCCACTAACATTGTGCTTTTCATCATTCCAAAAACTTCCTCAAATTCTTCAGTTCTTTAACAGCAGTCGAGTCATATCAATTCGATATACCTAATCAATAACTATTGCAGATACATTTTCTTTAAATCTTGTTTCTCTACTGAAACTTCCAAATAACAACGGCAAAAAAGATTATTCAAACGAAAAGACAATGTATTTTTCGGTGCACTATATTTTGTTACATTTACAGATCTGTAAAAATTGATATTGAAATAATTCACTTGATATCATTCGATCTTAACGGAATAAAACAAGATCAATATCACTCATTTTGATTTTCAATTCAATATAAAAAAAATTAACTTCTTAGTAACTATATAATATGTTTTTGTTTTCAAGGTGGCCCTCGCATGTATATCTATAGCACCATCACATAGTGGCCCAGTTAGTCTCACCAGGGTCAAACGAGGCTTTCACCATGAACCTGAAGGGTACTGGAGTACAAAACTTACGTGGAAAACAAAATGGGTAAAAATCTGGAAAACCGAAAAGAAACTGATCTGGAAACCCGACTGGAAAAAGATCCAAGTTCCTGTCTGGATCGAGAAACAGATTCCAATCTGGAAAGAAATCCAAGTACCAGACTGGAAGATAGTTAAGAAACCAGTCTGGAAAGAAACTCAGGTACCTGCTTGGAAGGAGATCAAGGTACCAGACTGGATAGAAAAGAAAGTACCAGCCTGGAAAGAAATCCAAGTACCTGACTGGGTTGAAGAGAAAGTACCTGACTGGAAAGAAATTCAGGTTCCAGATTGGAAAGAAATTCAAGTACCCGACAAGAAACAAATTTGGGTTCCAGTATGGAAAGAAATCCAAGTACCAGCATGGAAAGAAATCCAAGTTCCAGATTGGAAGAAGAACTACGTACCTGTTGTGGTGAAAGAAGGCATCCCTGGAGAGCACTATTTAGGCAAAGATCCTCATGGCGCTGAGTATACTGCACACGACCTATGGAAGAAAAAACTCATTTGGAAACCTGTTTGGAAGAAGATCTGGAGAACTGAGAAGAAGCAAATCTGGGTACCACAGAAGAAACTCGAGTGGAAACCCGAATGGAAACAGATTTGGCGCACTGAAAAGAAGCAAATTTGGCGTACAGAAAAACAACAAATCTGGAGAACAGAAAAGAAACAAATCTGGAGAACAGAAAAGAAGCAAATCTGGATCCCGAAAAAAGAGCAGATCTGGAGAACCGAAAAGAAACAAATCTGGATTCCAAAGAAAGAACAAATCTGGGTTGAAGAAAAAGTACAAATCTGGAGGACGGAAAAGAAAGAAGAATGGATAACCAAGAAAGTTCAAGTTTGGAAGGACGAATGGAAACAGATATCGGTCCCTGTTTGGAAGGAAATCCAAATCCCTGCGTGGAAACAAATTTCCAAACCCGTGTGGGAAAAAGTGTGGGTGAAAGTAACACATCACCACGGTCATGGCTGGGACTGATTTGAGCATACCTCAAGATTTGTAAATTTTTTCTTCTGTATATATACCTCTTCTTTTTCTCGACTCTCTAAGTCTAAGTACAAAATAAGTCAAATGCAGGTTGCCAGTGAGCTGTCTTTATAATACAGTGAACTTTTGTAAGATATTGTTATTAAATATTTAAGGATGAGCAATAAAATCCTAAATCAATTTGTTTTACTGAATATCTATGACCTCCTGCTTCTGATGCAAATCGATAATATTTATTCAACATTTTTCACCTCTAATTACGATGGTTCAATAGTTTGTTCAAATATACAATGTATGATTGCCCAATGAGAAGACAAATACTCATTATATCATATTTGGTTAGCACCTTCATGATTTCTGGATAAGTTGAACAAAAAATTGACTTCACTCATACGTTTTTTTTATTTATTCTCATGGAAAAAGATCAAATTTGATTGAAGGTAAAAGAACAAGAACCTCAGTTCACTAGTCCAATTCACTTTAGAAGTTATTTTCTCATATGGACCCTTGGTCCATTGTCAACCGTATAGAGGAAAGTACTGTTACTACGACTTTCTCAGAGCAGTATTACTTCACCTATTGACATTCAGAACAATTCATCATTAAAAAGCTTGCTTGACAAACTGCTTTTAAAATAGTCGTAAATTTCAGAAATTTATTGGAGTTGTTTTCACTAGGATTTCGTGCCAAATTCGGTAATTAATGTATTTTTCTTGGGTATATTTATTTTCTGTAATTGTCGAAATTTATTAATGATTGAGAATATTATCTTGAAGCTCCGTATTATACGAAATGCTCAAAAATAATTAAAATGTTATCAGGCAAGTGGACTATTATTTATTCTTCTGATTCTTCTAAACACAAATATTCACTAACGTTCCGGCAGCATTCGTGCCTTCATCAAGGCTCAGTTGTTTTTTAAGAAGTCACAGATATCGTCAGTGTTCCAGGACGTGACATGAATGGATGTTATGTGGTTTAATTATTGATTAATCATGGATGAAATTGAAAAGTATTTTCAAAAATACTGCTTTATTTTAGTTTCGATATGAATACACTATTTAGCGGTGATTGAGTATATTCATACATTCCCTCAGGAAATCACTCTTCTACATGGTGTCAAATTGAAATGGATACAGAGGTTTTTTGTTGTTATAAAAATCAAGATTATGGAAAATCGCTCGTAACCTTCAGGAATATATTATATTGAACACCATAGAACTTATAGTAACATGGAATGCTATTACCAGATCAAAAATTGGTTAAACGTCTCAGTTGGAAAAAAAATCGAGATATCGTCATATATGAAGGTAACAAAATGAGTTCTACTGGAACTAGACATCGATGTATGTTTGCTTTCCAGGACATGACAAAATCACTTTTTGATATTCTGACACCTGAAGAAGGCGCAATAAAGTGCCGAAACGTTGTGAAAAAATTGTTTCTTATTATTTTGTTCCTTGGACCCATATTTTTCAACTGTGAATAATTGAAACGTTATCAGGCAAGTGGACTATTATTTATTCTTCTGATTCTTCCAAATACAAATATTCACCAACGTTTTGGCAGCATTCGAGCCTTTATCCAGCTGAGTGGTTTTTTAAGAAGTCACAGATATCGTCAGTGTTCCAGGACGTGACATGAATTGATGTTATGTGGTTTAATTATTGATTGATCATGGATGGAACTGAAACATATCTTCAAAAATTCTCCTTTATTTTAGTTTCGATATGAATACACTATTTAGCGGTGATTGAGTATCTTCACACATTTTCTCAGGAAGTCACTCTTCTACAGGGTTTTTTTGTTGTTATGAAAATCAAGATTATGGAAAATCGCTCGTAACCGTCAGGAATGTACTAAATTGAATACACATAACAATTTTTGAAATTTTTTTTCGATCCTGCATTGTCATTGGCAATACTCTTATGCTTCTGGTGAATTGGAACATGATATAGAATCAAATAGGTTAAAATAAACAAGAATGATTCAAAAATTCCAAGTTCTCCAAGATATTGAAAAGTATGCGCATCACTGATTTCACTTAATTTGATTGAAGAAATATTGGCAGACCTTATCGAAAAATGATAATCGGATGGAACTGTTATTCTGTCTAAACTGACATCTTTATATAGGTATCCTAAATCAGTTTCCTGCAGTTTCGAAATCAATTCCATTTAACGATGTATTGGTTTAATAAAAAATATGGAAGGCTGAGAATTCTATTGGTAAAATGTGAAACCCGGTGCTGCTTCCAAAAAACTCTAATTTAACTTTGATTGGGCTCCTCAATTGTTAATTATTCTTATTGTTCATCATCAAATAATCTTTTGTTGAATTTCACGATGCATTGTTCGTGTCGAAAACAATTTTCACTTCTTGGTGTGAGAAATACGAAATTAGTGCCAAAAATTATATTCTAACTACATGTTGCGGAAGTAGCTTGAAGATCTATTACTGGGAAAATGTTCACTTGTGCTCCTTGTAAGGTCAGTTCCACTTTCTCAGAGTTCACTTTCGTGGTATACTGGCATTACCATCATCGGCAGATGGTTATGGTGAGTGACGAAAATAGGGACTAGAGATGGGCTTTCCTATTGCTACATTTGTTTTCTACATCGTATCAAAATGAAGGCAATATGCTGGTTGTAATAAATGAAAATATGGGTGGAGAAATTGTTTGAGTAGTATCGAGTACCTAATATTCAATACATCATATGTTATTTGTTCCACTATTTGAGTTTACCTGAGATAATTATAAAAATTGATTCAGTATCTCGACAAAAAATGTAGATATAAACATATTATTCACAATTTTCCACTATTATCAAGCACAATCCTTTCATGAATATATAAATTATTTTTAACGTTTCTCTAATTCATAGATAGCTCCGGAAATTAATGCCATAGAGAAAACAAACAACGTCCAGTTAATCTATGATGTCAAATAGCGTAACACGTGCCTTATGTGACCATATTACTGTTAGACACATTTTCTCATGAAATAGTCATGTCGAATATCACTCCAGATGAAATAACAGGTAAAATTTCTCTCTCGTGATATTCAAGTTTGTTGCAATTCTCGGCAATTTCGCTCATTGGGTACATAACAAATTTCATTCGGGAAATTGCCTAGCAACTAACTTTTATATTACAATCGGGAAATTTTGCCGGCAAAATTTCATCTCAAGTGGTATTATATACAGGGTGTTTGGAGGGTGAGTAGCCATAGGTAAATGGTGGATAGGTGATGCTCTTGGCTACTTGTTGCGCCTAATAAAATAACATTTTGCCCAAAGTTCAAGGTGTTATAATTTTTTTACCATTTTTCTAGAAATTTCCCATTTTTCTCATTAAAACCTTGAATTTTTTCAAATTTAATGCTCGAGGTGCCCATAAAATGATTTATTTCCTCAGTCTAGTCTTGTCTTATTCAGATCGAATAATAATTTCATGCGAACGTCTTCAAAAAACCTGACAGCGTCGTATCAAACATCAAAATGAAAAAAAATAATGTTGTGTCCACTTTACAAAGTGAAATAAAAAAAAAATTTACATAGTGTTGGGTTTTAAAATGGCTTCAGAAACTTCTCTAGTTAATACTCTTTGCAATGGTATGTAACATGTACCATTAATGATCAGATAACTCAACAAAAAACCGTTTTGTCTTCAAGGATGCCTTGAAAGGATGACGACAAAACTATTCCATTGAGCAGGCAAAATCTTTTCTCTCATTCTACCACAGCTAAAAATAGCCTGCCCTCTCTATCATCGGCTAACAATACTCCCAAAGGCGTCGCCAGGGAGGGCGCAGCTGCCCCCCGTGCCCCCCCCCCCCAATCAGAATAGAAAAAATGAACTTATTTTCGTATATTATGCTATTATTTAGTTTTTAAGGGATTTTTGAGCTCTATGGGGGGGGGGGGGAGCTGCCCCCCGTGTCCTCCCCCCCAGCTCAAAATATGCTACAGAATATGTTGATGAACCACTGAAATGTTGGGTGAACTCAATACTGCATTACTGCACCTTTACTGCAGGCCTATGAAATGACTTGCAAATGTGGTAATTACCCCCAGCTTTTGAGCTGCCCCCCCTAGAGCTCAAAAATACCTTAAAAACTTATGAAATAATAGCATAATATACGAAAATCAGTTCATTTTTTCTATTCTGATTGGGGGGCGGGGCACGGGCGGCAGCTGCCCCCTCCCTGGCGACGCCCTTGGGAGTATTGTTAGCCGATGATAGAGAGAGCACGCTATTTTTAGCTGTGGTAGAATGAGAGAAAAGATTTTGCCTGCTCAATGGAATAGTTTTGTCGTCATCCTCTCAAGGCATCCTTGAAGTCAAAACGGTTTTTTGTTGAGTTATAAGATTATTAATGGTACATGTTACATACCATTGCAAAGAGTATTAACTAGAGAAGTTTTTAAAGCCATTTTAAAACCCAACACTATGTAAATTTTTTTTTATTTCACATTGTAAAGTGGACACAACATTATTTTTTTTTTCATTTTGAAGTTTGATACGACGCTGTCAGGTTTTTTGAAGACGTTTGTATGAAATTTTGATTCAATCTGAATAAGACAAGACTAGACTAAGGAAATAAATCATTTATAGGCACCTCGAGCATTGAATTTGAAAAAATTCAAGGTTTTAATGAGAAAAATGGGAAATTTCGAGAAAAATGGTAAAAAAATTATAACACCTTGAACTTTGGGCAAAATGTTATTTTATTAGGCGCAACAAGTAACCAAGAGCATCACCTATCCACCATTTACTTATGGCTACTCACCCTCCAAACACCCTGTATAACAAAATTCAAATTTCACGGGACAATGGTTGGACAAAACCTAGTAAAGCTTGGAATATAGACCAATTCTCAAAATATCCTGGTAAAGCCAGGATATTTTTAATCTCACAGAACCTTCCTCAATCGAATTTCAAAAGTATAATAAAAGAAACTTGAATGATAAATCGAAAAGGATTAGTACTTGTTACATGGGCAAGGCTTTTGGGGTGCAACGCAAGTTTACTAGAGCGTGGGCCGACAAAATTAAATTCTCTTAAGGTGGGCGTTCAATGTAGTGTGTTTTTATTTCAAGTTGCATTTGAAAATTGTTTCACTTTGAAAACTGAAATTTTGTGGGTAGTTGGTAAATTCAGAAAGGATTGGAGTTCTTGATGAAATGATTTAAATCGACTTCATTCCGAAAGTTAATATTTTTTCTTTCAAAAATAGAAGAAAATGAGCCTACTGATGCTTCTGTTTAATTTCAACAGAAAGACCCATGAAAATAGTTCAACATCCGATTAAAAGTGAATCTACTGATAATTTCGTTTAGAAAAACAACTTGAAATACGGAATTGGCAGAGAATGGTCAAATTCAAATTTTGCCGTGAAAAAGTTCCTGCTTTATCCACAAATTCGCTTATTTCATAGTTCGGCGATTTGCGCATAGAGAGCGCCATTGTACATTTCATTCATAATCAGAGAGATATTCATAGAACTTGATAGTGATAATGCATGTTCTATGGAGATATTCCATAAAATGGACGGTGGCTCCTCTATCGGATGAGCTTTCCTACTCGCTTTGAACGACGACTTTAGATCAAAAGGTTAGAACATCACAATATTTTTGTTGGCCAATTTTAATATTTCGAAAATCTATATGCTGGGTTGATGGTCAATACAAAGAAAAATATCTTCTTCTTATTGCAAATGCTTCGATATATTTATTTTCGTTTTCAGGACAAATCAACAGTAATTCCAGGATATAAGGAATTCAGAATATCAACAGTCTAAAAATTAGATTGAACGCAGACCAAAAATTCGAAAAAATTCACATAAAAAATCTGTAATGGGGAAATAAATATGTTTACTCACAGATAATGAGTTTTCTGCTCACAATTAATGAAATATGCCAGAAAATCAATAAATATATAAGTAGGAAACAACCACTTTCGTTGCTAATACGGTTCGAGTGGAGAATTTCATATGTATATTATCAGAGCGAGAAAGATAGCAAAAAAATGATCAAGACGCCAAATATAAAAGTCTCTCTCAAGACTGGGGAGACTATTCGAAAAAAAATTCTCGAATCAGTTCATGTTGGTCAGACTGAACTGTATTATGAGAAGTGTTTTAACATAACCTTTCCACCAGGAATTAAAATTATTCAAAAACACCTCTGATCCAGCACATTAAGGAGAAGCATGCTGCATGATGCATTTGTATTAAAAAAAGGAGAAATTTGGGGGAAATGACATTTTCAAAAAAAAGATTACATGAAATGCTCCATATCGAAACCTGGAAGTCAATAAATGCCAGCACGGATATAGCCGATCTCAATCAAGGGTATTACTATATTCTAAAAAAGGTCAAGCAAAAACAAAAGGATACCTAAATCCTTCCAACCAGTCGCTCTGATTATAGATGCAAGTATCCCAAATATTGCTGGTCTGAAAGCTTTTGAATTACCTGTTGTTTGGGAATCTCAACTTCCCAATGTTTATCAATTTTAAATATTTGTTTTATTTTTCAAAAGTTTTGTTGGCCAAATTAAATTGTTTCCCTTTTTTGTTTTGTATTCAAATTTCGCGGCATTGCAAGCCACACGTCTGAAAATATCGGAAACTGCTGGTTTTTCGGACACATGTTACCATTAATATTCTTACTGCCGAATGTAAAAGTCGCTCGCGAGTGCTATCATCGAAATTGTTTTTGATAATTACTGCGAACTCTAAATATTCGATCCAGGGCTGTGATCCAACAATTCAACCTCAACAGAAATCCACCTGTGTTTGATATCTACTTTGTATTGATGTACTAATTATTAGTGCACCTAGTTACTGGACTGTTTCACTTTTAAATGAGAAAAATTGATTTTTTCACTGTATTTTGTTTATTTCGCTCTTATTCTTTTTATATGTTTCATTTTTTCATCGAAAAATTGAAAAAAAAAACAAATCTTAAAATGTTTTCTTCATTCTTCTTTTATATTTTTCAAATCTTCAATTTTTCATATCTAGAAATTTTCAGAGTTTTGACCTGGAAATGATATCAAATACTCCAAAACATTGACTACGAATTGAAAAAAAATTTTCGACCATCAACCCACCATATAGATTTTAAAAATAAAAATCATTTCTGAATTATCTAGGGTGTATTTCTCTAGACCTCAAAGATAGATGATGAAAACTGGAAATTCATGATGAATCATCGTAATTCAAGTACTGAAATTACACTTCAACAGCGAAGGTAAAATTTTCTAAGAAATTTCGTGAACTTCGAATATAAGTCAAGGTCCTCGTCTGCCGCATGTCACATACACCAATTCTTGGAATTATACAGTCTAATTACGTATTCAATTGAGGTTCTTCACTCCAAATGAGATTGTGTAAAGTTGCGATCCTAAATTTGATGGAAAATCATCTAACATCTCTCAAATTCCACATGTGATCGTTCTTTACGGGTACAACACCCCCTTGGAAATTATCCCATCTAGGGGTCGGTTGAATTTTAATACAAAAAACTGAAAAAGCAACACGTTTTGTAGAGCTTCCACCTTTATTATTATCTATTACATTAGCTCATATCTGAAGCATGAATACGATTTTGAGCAGTGGCGTAACTTCTTGTAAGCAATTACAATTAGATGTACGCAACACAGTGTTTCTATGTTATATTTTAATTGGTTGTCCGGTTGCAAGAAACATTTTCCATTTTTAGCTTTCGGGGGTCGACGTAATCTATGGCATTGAGGTCAAAGGATATCTGGAGATATATGGGTTTTAGATGCAAATCAAAACATAGTTACTCTTTACGATTACTGTCTTTACAGTTTTGATCATGAGAAGAATGATTTTTTTTAATAAAGCTGTTACTCTTATGCACAAGAAAGGAAAAATAATTTTGTGAACTTTCTTTTTCTATGAATAATTGATTCAAAAGCTTATCGCGCAGAAATACCTGTTCTGTAGTACCTATACAAAATTCAAACTTTACTCGACACATTTTTGAATCCGTTATTCATAGAATGAGCTACGCAAGACAATTCAGCTGATTTCAATTTCCTCTCTCAGTGCATTTGAATCTAAGATTGTCCTGAAAAAATCAATATGAATTTAATTTTCTTCTTTCAAGTCGGATTTCGATTTTTGATTTCATACTTCATCTCCGCGCCAGAAATACCCACAAACCTATTTTCAACAGAATGGTTTGGGAAATAACGCTAATAATTGGTCGGTTGCTTACTTCAATATATGTATTTTGTCGACGCACGCATGCTCCGTACTTTCCTTGTTTGAATAGAAATCGGATCTTTTTCACGAAATTCGTTCGCCATCTTTTTTTAAATTTCCAAAATCTCGCTAGTTTCGACAAAAAAGTTGGATGGCATTTGATATACAAAATACCTGAGATAAATAGTGAATATATATTTTCATTCAAGGAATCGTCATTTCTTCTTCTTGTCATTCTCTGGAAATAATCTCCTTCCATATCCAAAATCAACAAATAAATATCGAGCAATCAAATAAAAAACAAAGCAAAGGAATAATGATAAATATTGACAATTTTCTCAGCTAACGTTTCGAGATTACTCACTCTCTCCGTTTTTCAAACCACTACCAACAACAATTATTTAAGTTCATTCAAATTTTCAGCTGATTCTTGAAAAATGCCTTCAAGGGCTGTCATAGGGATCAAACATGGTTTGATGTTGATGAAGTGTTATTGTAGAATCATCCCAGTACTTGTCACCTCTTTTCTTAAAGCCCTCTCCACATTCATGGCAAGAACCTCGACCAATTCCGCGAACGTGAGTGCGAATGACTTCTTGGTGTGCTTCGTGCTTCGCGGCATTCCTCGTTCCGTGTCGGTCTCTTGTCTCATGACAAAGGCTTCGCGGGAAGACACAAATGTACCATCCACACTCACAGGCTTTCGCGGTACATGAGCAGTATGTTCAGCTTGTTCAGTGACTTCAGTATCTTTTGAAATGAATGGTTCATGTAGCAATGAAATGGAATTGAACTGGATTTAGATAAGTGGAATCAAAATTTCTTGATAATTATCAGAATGAACCCCTTTTATGGTTGGCTAAACAAGCCAAAAGTGCGAATATTTATGTGAGTGTTGATGACTCATTTTACCGCTAAGTCTTGGCCAAGTTCACGACAAGAAGTGTCTAGGTATTACTCATATCAAAGGAACTGGTAGGGAATGCGTTAGTGCCATTAGTTTTGGTTATTAGTTTCTCTTGCAAGAATACCTGCTTTATTCTATTCTTGCCAGAGAAACTAATGACAAGAAAGTAATCGACATACTGACGAGATCACTGGTCAATCTAAATGTCACTGTTGGATACTATGTCTTGGATCATAGAAGGCTTACACGTGCACGTGGCTTCTCGCCTACTACCAGAGTGACCAACTGTGAAAATTTTATTGCAATAATTTGACCTAGAGAAAACTTACTTTCATCTGGAATAAGGTAATATATCTAATTTCATGAAGAAATTAAAATTCTCCATGAATTGAAGAAAATGCCATATGAGAAAACTCCCAGATGTGAAAAATTTTTGATATAGCAGAGCGCTGTATCTCCCAAAGAGTCAATCCTCGACAGAAGGTTAAGCAAAAGAATTGATCCCTTATATCTTTTGGAAATAGAAAAGCTATCCGAGCCGGATAGCAGAAGAATCGCCTTGGAGATGACATTTGTGGTGGTATCAATTTGGTTTGCTTGCTTCCCCAGAAAATAAGGCTATAAAGCACCAATGGTTGCTTTATCTAGTGGAAGCTTCAATATGTCGCTAACGAAATCAAAATGGCGTGTATTATGATTCACTTCTGATTCAGCATTTCAATTCAATATATTGAATGCATTCCAGAAGTACTTTCTCGCAAATGCCCCATCAAGACAATTGTTCTCAGCAAAACATCGTGCGTACCAGAAACAAACGCTTTTATCTGAAGGCAAGACGTTTCTCCGCCACTGAATAGCATTCAATCAAATTCCTTCATACTTTCACTCGTTGCGTAATTTCGCAGCCTCCTAGATGAGTCGGTGTATGAGCGAGGTCGTTAGGAAAAAAATATAGATTCGTTACTTTCACCGTTGGTCTCGTCCCGACTGTCAAAAGGCCAGCTACTCTCTGCTAGCAAGATCAAGGATATACCTGGTGCTTGGGGTCTGCGTGTTCTCAGTTGTTCCTCCTTCAATGTCACTTTCTAACGGATAAGTCATTTCCTCAGCTGCTCATCGAACTCGTGTTCAGCTCATAGAATGGGAGTTAGGAGCATCGCCTCATTTACAGGTACGTATTTCCTCTAAAAGGAGACTTGGTGCAGATTGTGCTGTGAGGAATATGAGAATCTGGTTCGTAAAATTTCAAAATCTTTCAGATCCTTCCACTTCCCCTCTTTTCTCCAATTCTCCTCCAATTTTTTCTGTCCCAGACAATAGGAAGGAGACATAAAAAATCGAGAAAATATTGACATTAGAGTCATCGTTGGATTATTCTATGTTCTCAAGAACTTGGTATTTCATGAATAGACGCAACCTATTTTTTTAAAGTTTATGCACATTTTTCAAGTCAAAATTGAATACAACTGTTTCACAAAACATTATTGAGTATTGGCTGGAAAGACAGCTGGGTCTGTTAATCTGCAGAAATAGAATAAATTGAGATGCAGTTCTTTTCTGCAATAATATTTTGAATGACATAGTTTATTCGGTTCCAGGAGTTATTTGGGTTGCAATCAAGAAATACAAACAGTTTACTCTTTTTTCTTTAACTCGAGCTTTCGGACTATTTCAGTCCTTCATCAGGAGCAGCTATAATTAAAAATTCATCAACAAAAAGTTAAAGAGTACACTGTTTGTATATCTTGACTGCAACACAAATAACTCCGAAATCCGAATAAACCAGAACAGTAGACTACATAGTTTAGATACTATAAAAAACCTCCAACGCTTTGAAATTGTATATCGAGAGTTGCGTCAATGAAATTACACCTGTTTTATCGCAAAAAGCCTGAAAAAAATTTGGGATTCGATCCTGCAAACTAAGCTGAGGTATGCATTTTTTGTTACTGAAAAAAAAAAGTTATTGTGGAGTTCGAATTTTATTCGATAACGTAAAACTACTTTTTTTGAAGACATAAAATATTTGGCACACCCTAACTAGTTTTTGACGAGCAATCGATCGTAATTACAAAATAGTATGATCTATGAGATCTCTTAGTGTTATTGAGGTTCACTTTGAAGCCCTGTTTCAGACACCCAGTATAATAATTCTTCATAATTTAAACAGGAAGGAGTAGGTATCAGCGTACTTTTTTCGTTTCATTGTTCCAAATTGAAATTCTCAAAATTACCAATTGAAAAACTGAGATCTCATAGTGTTATTGAAGCTCACTTCGAAGCCCTGTTTCAGACACCCGTTATAATATTTCCTCATAATTTAAACAAGAAATAGTATCAGCGTACTTTTTTAGTTTCACTGTTTCAAAATGAAATTCTCAAAATTAGGGATTATGGAAATATAAACACTAATTTGTGACACTCTTTCTGTCAACAAATTTGACAATCAGGCTATAACTCGATAATAGCTTGAAGTGTTTGTGTATCATACATCAAATCAGTGCACAACTAAACGAAAAATCAAAATATGTATACTTAATGAATCTACAGGTTGTAACATTTGAAATAACGAAGTTTACATTCGTTTTCGGTAGAACCGCAAAGAGATTCAGCTTGAAAATATTTTACAATTTAAGTTTATGTACTCTAAAACAAAAATACAGAACCTTGAATTTGTATCAAAATTCCTTCCTCGAATACGTCTAATGAAAGACTTAAAAAATCACCCTGTATACAACTCCTTTATTTCAAATGCTTTATAATTTAATTTTGAAAACATGATATCCTCACTGGTAACCTCTACATATTTTCAGTACGTCCCTGACGTTATGCTCTATCAATTGGTGCCTCATTTTCAACGAGGTGCTAAATATTTTATTATTTGCGTAGGCCAGTGATCAATTGGTTTCTTAGTAGCATTTGTTATTTGGAAGTTTTATAACCTGACAGCAATACTAGAAGTGTCGCCTCAAATGTGAACAATAATCGTGGGCTTATGATAGAGACATGGTTTTCGCCAGAAATTCACATGTATATTAGATAATTTAATTGTTACATATACTAGTAATATGTGATGAACTTTCTTGAGTTGAGAAATTAATGCTCTGGACAAGTTTAAATATTTCTGGAAAAGTATAAAAATATATAGATGTTCAAAATGGAATCAAGAATTTACTAGTAGTGAGCTCATTTTCCGCAAAGGAAATTATTTATGAACAGAGAATAGACTGCCTAACTAAATTCCAGAAAGTGTTCGAACAGAGTTCAGAACAATTTTGAATATTTTTAATAGTTGAATTGTTGATTCAATTATTGTCAGCACAAAGAGCTACCTACTCAATATTCTTGTACATCATAAAATTTTTGAGCGCTCGTTATACGTACCAGAAGGTTCTATTTTCGTCTATATGTGTGTATTTTTTGAATGTTCAGCTGATTATGATATGATCTAATATGATATGAAGGTAAGACTAACTGATGCCGAATCAGTGGACAAATTCAATTCTGGCCGTGTGCAGGGTATGTTCGTTCATCTGTCCGTTCAAAATTTCGTTATGCTGATAATTTCAAAACTGCGGATTTGATCCAGATGAAATTCCGCATTTAAATAGATAATGGTGTATTAAAAATTTCATTCAGATCACGTATCCAGCACCTTATAAAATTCCAGCTAATTGTCGAAAAAGGATTCCCAATTTCCCCAGATCATGGGCGGTTTCTTTGGCATATTGAATTCTTCAATGCGGATCTATACAAGGTGAACCCATTTGCAAGATGGTCGAGCGGTCCTTCAAAGGCTCCTCACTTCATGTTAATGCTTTTAGTATATTTGCGGTTGTGACTTGTGAAAGTCTGTAATAATTTGAACATTTTGAACGTCTGATTCTAGTTTATTCATATATGCTACGTTCGATGGCAGTTCAGATAGACCACCCTGTAAAAGTTCAATAAATAAAATAATATTATTGCTAGTTTCCTCAGGTTCGCCAATTATAAAATTGTTTTCGTCTCTAGTAACTGTGGATCTTGTATGTGATATTAAGGTGTATCTACTTATTGCAATCGCTTCTACCAAAACAGAAGTTTGTATTTCGTGTTGCATAAATATAGGCGCATCAAACAACGGCCGACATAGCGAGTATTCTGGTGCATGGACCAATAATTGTGTTGATCAGTTTGAATTGGAGAAATTAATTAAACGAATCTAAAAAAGGTCCAATTTTCGCATATCGCTCGATACTTCGAAAAAAATTTCATATTTTAATTTAACGGAGTAAATCTTTGACTTTTTAACCGTAGATTCCTCGCATCAAACGAAACACCTTTTTCCTATACCATTTTTTAAAATACTTTTCTGTTTATATCTTCGAAACCGTTCTTTCAAAGGAACTGAATTTTGGTGAAATGCTCACTGTGTTCATGGTGCATATTGTAATATTTTTTTCTGGCATCAAAGTTACATCCTAGCTGACTCGAAAATACTAGAAAACTACTTGAAAACTTCTATATTTTTGAAATTTTGGCGAATGAATGTATTCCGTGCCGTTTTGGAGTCCTTGTTTCATCGGCTAGGATTCGTCAAAAAAGTTCTTAATTAGCAGATGATTCTGAATGCAGCCCTTAAATTTGAATTGTCTGAAATATCATCGACAATCTTGCATCAATGATGTCAGTTCGATTATCGGATTATAATCGAGACATACCTACTGATTTTGATGCTTTGATGAATTCAAATAATAATTTCCTCATAACTATGATATATATGACATGAACTGAAATGACGAGCATTTCAACTTGGTACCCTTGTCGGTTCGAACTACGCCTAGAAATCCTAGAAAAATGATGAAATGATCTACTTCCACGTTAGAGCAGAAGTGGCTACAGACCCAATGGCGTCGAGGATTAAACTGAAGAATCGGCAAGGTAATCCAATTATATCAATCAAGGAGGGTACTGGGGGTAACTACCTCCCCTCCTGAGTATCGAAGACCTGAGAAAAAGGTGGTGCACATAAAATATTTCGTACATTGTGTACCTGATTTGATGGTTTTCAATAGTTATTACCCCTCCCATGAAAAACAGCTATATCCGCCCTTGATATAGATTGATCTCTACTGTATGGTGCTCTTTCGTGCTGTTGGACAATAGATCTTCAGGTCAAGGTGTTTGCGAGGCTAAGCTAAGTCTAAACGCCCCTCCTCAAATCTAATCTAATCTAATGATGCATCCTCAAACTCTCACTAAGGCATTGCATTGTTCTGAGCAATGAATTATTCAACAAAAAAAATAAAAAACGTTTGCTCATGAGATTATTTTGGGTTATAAAAAAAAATATGAAAAAAACAGCTTGAGGGAGGTTTTCTGGAGTCTATTTCCCTCGTCTTAATTTCGACCAATTAGATACGCGCAATTTTGAATTACAAATGGTTTCTAGATGGTAAAACTCTATGGCAGTAGCTGTCAGCAGTTTTTTCGTGTTTACCAGCGGCAAAACTTGACAGTTGTTGTGACCAAAAATTACAATACCTTTGAAAACAAAAGTAATTAGGATCTCCTAGTACACCAGAAAACGACGCTAAACAATTTTCCTTTTATTGTCAATTTTCGTAATATACTTTCAAAACAGTGCTAGTCTACTTATGTAGTGAAAACGAGTCGCTCTGGAAGTGATTCTTTAAATGATATTGATCTGGCGATTGAGAAAATTGTACCGTAAAATACCGTTTAAACCCGTACTAAACTGGTGGAAAAAATTAAGGGATCAAAAAAATATTCCAAATTTTTTGAATTTTTTTCAAGTGGCTGTATTACCCTTAAAAATGGTCGCACTGGCATGAAAAAAAGGATTTGCAAGCTCGAAGATCCTAGTTTAGAGATCTCAAGATTAATTTTTTTTTATGCAACTTGTTCCGCCCACTCCTAATGAATACCAAAAAAAAAATGGTTCCGAAATTCTTCTGGTTCTTTTTTTTGGTCTACGAAGTTGGAACAATTTTTTCCAACTCAACCACTATATGGATCAGATAACTTGTTCATTCAGCTTAAATTTGCTTTTTAAAAAAGTTTGATACTTGATACGACAACTTTTCGCTAACATATGGAACATTGAATGGAAAAGGATCTTTTTGTCTTCAACCATCAATATCTCAGCAACCGCTGATCGCACAAGAAAATTAAGGAAGGTTTTGAAATCTTGAATAAACCCCCAACAATAATCAGGTAGAGTTTTTTGAGAATTTTCGTTATTTTATTTTTTACGTCAATTTGAAAAATCAAGATAAAAAGGGCTTTTGGTGGCTTTTGGTATAATCAGGCGCCAAGTTGGAAATATCGAGAAAACCAGTAATGTTGACTGTGCCTTTTATAGTGTAATATGCCTACAAAATCCCCACAAATTTTCGATTCAATCCATCAAGCCGTTTTTTGTTTTATTCGATGGAATTTTTGAATAAAATTCAAAGGATCACGAATTTGACTTTAAATGATCATAATCTTCAACAAAATGCGAAAAAATGTTTTTTTAATTGTTTTATGCATTTTAATTGATGAAAATGTTTGAATTTATGCAAAAAAATGTTAAAAAAAAATTCAGTTTTTTTTTATTTTTTTTAGTCACACCAGATAATTTTAAAATAAAATATTAGTCAGTTATTGCATTTCATGATTTTCCCTATTTTGAAACTTTAGTTGAATTAAAATTTTAATTGAAATTAAAATAAAGTTGATATACCCAATCGAATTTCGAACTCGATCTAGGTACACGCTTTTCAGAAATTGCTTATCGTTAATTTTCAAGAACTCTTACAACGCTAAAAACAGTTTTTTTCAAAACTACTCTTTTTGGTACGCTTCGGATTATGCTGATGCTGGCGGTAGTTTTTGTTAACAAATTTTTGGAGTAATTATAAAGAATATTCAAAATTTTTCTAAACGATTTTTTTTTAATTTTTTCCATTAGTTTAAACTTTCTTATCAATAAAAATGAAAAAAAAACATTTTCTTGCGTTTTGTTGAAGATTATGATCCTTCGAAGTCAAATTCGTGATCCTTTAATTTTCTCTAAATTCGATCGAATGAAACAAAAAAACGGCTTGATGGATTGAATTGAAAACTTGTGGGGATTCTGTAGGCATATTACTCTGTAAAAGGCACAGTCAACATTACTGGTTTTCTCGATATTTACAACTTGCCGCCTGATTATAACAAAAGCCACCAAAAGCCTTTTTTATCTTGATTTTTCAAATTGACGTAAAAAATAAAATAACAGGAATTCAAAAAAAAATCCTAACTGATTATTGTTGGGGGTTCATTCAAGATTTCAAAACATTCCTCAATTTTCTTGTGTGCGATCAGCGGTTGCTGAGATATTGATGGTTGAAGACAAAAGGATCCTTTTCCATTCAATGTTCCATATCTTAGCGGGAAGTGGTCGTATCAAACTTGTTTGAAAAGCAAATTTAAGCTGAATGAACAAGTTATCTGATCCATATAAAGGTTGGGTTAGAAAAAATTGTTCCAACTCCGTAGACCCAAAAAAAGAACCAGAAGAATTTCGGAAACATTTTTTTTTTGGTATTCATTAGGACTGAGCGGAACAAGTTGCATAAAAAAAATCATCTTGAGATCTCCAAACTAGGATCTTCGAGCTTGAAAAACCTTTTTTTTTATTCCAGTGCGACCATTCTTAAGGGCAATACAGCCACTTGAAAAACCTCAAAAAATTTAAATTTTTTTTTTTGATCCCTTAATTTTTTCCACTAGTGCAGTTTAGATCAACTTAACCTAATACTGAAGGATTGGGCGTGGAATATGAAGAAGTAAAACGGTGAGAATTACAAAGAACTAGTTGTAAAAACAATGTGGAACACCGTCGCGAAAAAATTCAAGAAATGTATTTTGAGAAGTGGAAAATAATTTTTGACCCAAAGATATTATCTTTAAGTCTAGTAGGGAAGCTCGTAATGCGAAACGAAGGAATTTGCAGATGTGCGCAAATAGAAGGAAGTCGAGCTCCGCTTCATTAAAATTGGATGAGTGTTATGCAATATTATGTTTTATTATGGGACGAAGACATTCCAGCAGGACTCCAGCGAAAATTTTACCATATCGCTTGAGTGGAACTTGCCTGGAGAGGTGGATAAGCAGTCAATTGCAAAGTTCATTATTTTGAAGAGCAAGTCGATAATTCTGGGATAAAAACAGGTAGAATACATAGTTTTCAAAATAACTGATTTTAAAAAATCCTACTTTTTAGGAAGAGTTGAATAAAATCCTCTCTTTAAAAAATCCTACTTTTTAGGAAGAGTTGAATACAACCCTCTCTTCAATAAAACGAACCAGGGTGGAGAAAAAACATGGCCGATAGTGAATGGCTGGTCCCCGACACGAAGAACACAACCTTTGTCCAGTCCGTCTTTTTACAATAGACGAGTCCCTTCATGCTGGCCAACTGTTTAAAAATAGCTGAAAATCACTTCCCTTTTTTTCGCAATGATTCAGCTCTTACCTGAAAGCTTTAATCCTAATGATTGTATCCTGAAAATATTAGATATCACGAAGGTCTTCATCAAAAGCTATGAATTTTTGATTTTTTATGTTTTCATTAATGGAAATCTATGATTTTCCAACCTAGAAAACGAGTTGTTTTGTTGTTTATATTTTTTTATTTTTACTTGCTCCTAAGCTGTTTCCATTGACTTAGAAATTAGAATATATATTCTAAATCAATGGCTGTTTCAGGTATTCTTGAGGGATATGATACTCGTAATTCCAGGTACTGAGCTGAGACTTCATCTTTCTGTAAGATGGAAATTAGAAAAGGTGAAGTATCTGAACGAAAAGATTTTTATGTTTCAATCCTCATGATACATTTGAATTTTAGGCCAGTAGATGATTATTTAACAATGTAAGCAAAGTACTAGTACTGTTTTCAATTGCTCTTCAAGAAAAAGTAAAAACACGGCTATTCGTTCTGATAAATTTTCTGAGAAAGATGCCTCAACACCGAATATCACTAATGCCTTTGGCATATTGCATAAACTAGACTGGAGAAAAGCATGGATAGACAAACTATTGATGGGAACCTTGCTGCAAAGAATATGTGTTTGTTCCCTTCACGTGGACGATTATGTCAAGTTAATTTCAGATTTATATCCAGATTGAAAAATCCATAAATAGATCGCTTGAGAGAGATTAGTTTTAGTATTAATAAAACTGAACTGTTTGTGAAGTAGCCATTTTTTAGGGAGTTTCTCAATCCGCTGCGAACAATATTTTTAGTGAATAAATTTAGCTGATATTTTGAGATGTGGTATTCACTGGCCAAGTTCTGATATTGAATTGATGAATTTACCACTTTACATTAAGAATATACTATGATTTCAAAGTGATACTTGATTATAATGATTTTCCAGTACAATGATCCTAATTTCTCATGCGGCATCAGAACTTATTCACATCCAGATCATAGTCTATGGCAGTTGTAAATTCTTTTGTGTTGTTATTCTGTAGTAAGTTTCCATGCAAATAAAGAACATTAAAAACAACCATTCATTTCCCTAATTTCCTTTGATTTCCTCGTAGAATTTCTATTCAATTAGAAGGGAAAAGTCCATTATACACATATATTTAATAAACTCCACAATACAGGGTTATTAATACATTAATTCACTGAAAGTCTTCCTATGATCTTACGAATCCAAAGAAAACACTATAATAATCAGTTTCACATCTTGCAACAGGTCTTTTAACGAGTGCTCCTCAACGGTTAAACCATTATGGAACAAAAAACAATCAAGTGGATAGTACAAAAACACTCCAGTGGGAAAAGACGAACTTTCGGAATGGACTAAAGGAGCGGCAGAGAAGGCAGGAAGGAAATAAAAATAACAAACCACTCAATGCGGTCGACAGTAGTCAGTAACTCGGCTAAAGCAGGGGTAGGTGAACAACAATTAATCAAAATTGCTGGCCACAGTTCAGCCAACTCAATTAAGCCTTATCTGCAAATGGATAATGAGCACTATTCAAACATCTTAAACACCCTTAGAAGTGACGCCTCAGAAGCTCCAGCTAAAAAACAGAAAACAGAAGATCCTGCAGTCACTCCTCGAGCTTCTCACTCTACAGATGGACCCATGTCCCATCAACAACATTAATAATGTACCTACCTACACCCAACGTTATCAATGAGTTAACAAAGATTTCAAGCAATACTCCTACTGTGTACCAAAATTGCAATTAATATTTTGATCGAACCATAAATAATTAAGTTAGAAGTAATTTGTGATTAAATAAATTACCTGTTTTTCAGTTTCAAAATTAATACCTATACATAATGCATCCAGAATAATCTGTTACTCATGAAATAGTCTTGTCAAATACCATTCGGGCATCTAATTTTTCCTGTGAAAAAAAATAGAAAAAACACAATGCAAAGTAATATTTTTTAACAAAAAGCATTCATGCAGGTGTCTCGTCTTCGACTCGGATTTTTGTTGTCACCAGCACTCATGCTTTTTGCAAAACATCACATCAATATTTTTCGGAAAAATTAGATGCCCTTATGATATTACTTACGAAAGAAATATACAGATTTTTTTTAACTGTTTCATTAGACGTATTCGAGGAAGGAATTGCAATACAAATTCAAAATTTTGAATTTTTGTTTTAGAGTACATGAACTCAATTTGTAAAATATTTTCAAGCGGAATCTACTTCCGGTTCTACCGGAAACGAATGTGAACTTCGTTATTTCAAACGCAACACCCTGTATATTTATACATATTGGAATTCTACGATTGATTCTGCCACGATTTGAGGTATGATATGCGCCACCACATCAAGCGATTGTTGAGTTATAGTCTGATTCTCAAATTTTTTGACAGAACGATTGTCACAAATCAGAATTTATATCTCCAAAATCTCTCATTGTGAGAAATTTTTTCGCAGCAGTGGAACAAAAGGAAGTACGCTGATTCTGCTTCTTGTATTAATTATGAGGAAATGTTATACAGAGTGTCTGAAACAGGGGTTCTTCGTTACAATCTTTGTGTCAAAAAATTTGAAAATCAGGCTATAAATCAACAATCTCTTGATGTGGTTGCGCATATCATACATCAAATCATTGCAAAATTAATCGAAGAATTCAAATATATATAAATATACAGGGTGTTGCATTTGAAATAACGAAGTTTACATACGTTTCCGGTAGAACCGGAAGTAGATTCCGCTTGAAAATATTTTACAAATTGAGTTCATATTCTCTAAAACAAAAATACAAAATTTTGAATTTGTATCGCAATTTCTTCCTCGAATACGTTTAATGAAACACTTAAAAAAATTACACTGTATATGGCTTTCAAATTGAAGATATAATCGGGCAATACTTAGGTATAACTGTTACGGAATATCGTTTTTTCAGAGATTATGATTCAGTTAGGTTAGCATTAGAGCTTTTTTCAAATTCATAAAGTCAGTTTTAATGTATAATTCTATATTCAGAAGTAATCGCAGCTAGGGCAGTTCGGGATAGTACCTACCTGTTTTGTGAACAGTTTCTGAGTGAACATATAAATTGTTTCGTAGTGTATGAATTCTGGCAGCTGACTATCATCATGCACATCATCTCTTTATTGCTTGATTATTGGTGTAATGTTTTCAATAAATCCCACAGTTAAGGGGATTGTTTGAAATAATTATTAAGGCAGAAGGCACTTGTCGACATTAATATCTATAAATGCAATGTGGAAGCGAACAAAACGAACAAAATTTGTTGTATCAGTGCGTCTATGGGGAAACACCCGTACTTTATGAGGACTTTTGAAGGAGTTCTTTGTATATGTATAAAGGCTGTTTCAATAAGAGCGCAATATTTGACTTGCTTTGCATGTTTTATAGTCATAATGTCACATGATTATGATGTGACAGATCGAAAGTTGACAAAGGGAATTTGGTGACCAGAATTGGATTCTACGCTCTTGCGATTTAACGCCTTTAAACTTCTGGCTGTGGGGTTATTTGAAGACACAGATTTATTTCAATGAGCCTAGAACCATCGAAGCATTGAAAGCCAAAATTAGACGGTGTATCAATGAAATACCGATACGTGTATTCAATAACGTTATTGAAAATTTCGTCAAAAGAGTACGGAAATGCCATCAAAGCCGTGGCGGCCATTCACAAGAAAGTTTGGTTCATACATAATTCCCAAATGTATATTTTCTAAAACAATACTTTACTATAGAAAAACATGTTTTCTCTATTTCAGTATCGTATGAGTTCATTACAGTACTAAAATCAGTGCTGTAATGAATTCATTACAGCATCGTTTTCAGTTACATTTTTGGTTTTGTGGTTGTCAGCAATGACTTCCGATTCTTTTAAATTTCAGCAGACCTCAATTTGGAAATGTCAATTTTCGTATTTCCTAACATTCACACCAACTGCCAAGATACAATATCAGTAGGGCCTATAATTTGAATTTTTTCATTGAATTTCACAAAATTTGAATGAAATAGAGAAAAAATCGTCTAATACTCGTTGCAGAATGCAATTCCAATACTCATGCGTTCAAAAACTCGCTCCTTCGTCGCTCGTATTCGAATTTCGCATTCGTATTGGAATAGGAGCCCATCCTGCAACTAGTTTTAGAATATACTAATATTGAACACTGAAATCTTGCTCTCTAATTGAAACACCCTTTTGTTATATTTCCATCCACTCCTCTTCTTCAATTACAAGGAATAGTACACAAAATATTTGCCAATATAAAAGACAAGTCTTAATTGACCTGATATTCGTTTGATTTTCTCCTCTTCCATTCTTTTAATAAATTTTCACTCTAAAGAAATTAGTATTGGGGACTGGAAAGGTAATTCAATCAACAGTATTATTATGAAATTTTTTATTTACATGATTCACTTACAATGATGATATTTAAGAAAGATATGTATGTACAAATGAATTTTTTTATGAAACTACAACGGAACTACAAAACTACTACTAGATTCAAGTAATGTTTTGAACTTTCCGCCATGTCCACGGGACAGATGTAGCCTGAAATAACAAAAATAAGTTATTATAACAATAGATAAAGTTATAAAAATGTATAAATTTAATTTGTTCGAAATAAGTCGAAGAAATTGTAGAACTTACGTGAAATACTGTGACTAAAGGCAGGTACTTTGGTGAAATCTAAAAGTGGATAATTTACCACCAGCCTCCATGATGATGTTCGATGTGCTCGTAATGATGAGGTTCTTCAATGATGACTTTCTTGACTACAGGGATATGGATTTTCTTAACATGATGATGATGAATAGTATGTACTTTGTAAGGTACATGAATCACAACGTGCTCACTGAAAGAAGGAGTTTATAAGTTTGTATGTATAATTTACACGTTGTTTAAGGGTTTCTCAATATTGTGAAGAACGTCCACGATTATTTTTTCAATTTATCTGGAAAATGACTTGAAATGAAACTAGGTATAGAGATAACAAGAACTACAATAAATACATCTGAAACAAAATGAATGCTTCAATTAATTTGGCCCAACTATTAGGCATATGAAAGCTAATTTTAACAGGTTCAAAAAGAATTCTGATTTCCACGACTATAATACCAGGCACAGAAACAAACTTGCGATAGATGTTCATAGATTGAGAAGATTTGAACACTCGCCGAATTATATAGGCAAAAAAATCATTAATGCCATCCCCGATGAAGTCGGGTGCCTGCCCTACGAGAAGTTCAAGTTAAGATTCAGAAAATTTCCGCTGTCCAAGGCGTTTTATTCACTTGATGAATTTTTTGAGGACTCTATTAAACAAGAATAGTGATCTTTGTTGGTAGTCCGTTTATTTTGAATTTGTGAATGTATATGATAAACGGTGTAATATTTGTTTAGATTTAGTTTCTTTGACGTGTACATCTGTAAAAACAGCACAAGTACGAATAAAGATGATTATGATTATGATTATTATTAGGAATTCTCTATAAAAGTTTGATGTTTGAGTGAACCTGTCAATATTATGTTTTAATCCCTCACATTGCAATGGACCTGTGCAACACTTATATTTGAATAAATTTTATTTACATAAGTGATTTTGATGGCAATCGCAATACCAGTTTTATCGCGGTTTATTTCTAATTCTCACAATTCTTGACAAGTGCCAATGAAAACCCAATTGCTGGTACTTCGAAGTTTTAAGCTTATTCAATTGCATAACTGGGTTGCTAATCGTAAACTGCATTGAAAGAAATGAATTTCTCGCATGAGAAATCATATTACGACAGCTGATTAAGGCTGGATCTGTCGATTACCGGATAGGCGTGATTCTGCAAAGGGAAAGTTCGACAGGAAATGCAACCAACTATTATTAATCTCATTTGTGCCAAAAAATTGCAATATTGATGCATTATATAACATTACTGGACACACAACGCTAGTTTATTATCTGGTAGGTACCAATCGATATGAACCAAACATATTCAATCTCTTGAAGCATCCTCAAAATGGTGATATTAGGAGAAAATCATCAGAAATTTCCATATAAACACTAGAGATGAACAAAATTGGTTGTGAGTGAAAGCAACTTGACAACTTAATTGGTATCTGGGATACTTATTTCTTCTCAATCATAGTATTTATGATATATTGAATAAATGAATGCCTAATTGCAAGTAAAAAATTGGAACTCGCACCAAATAAAATCTTTAAGTTTCTTTGAAAGTTTTCATGATATTTTACAGAGTAAACAAAATTCACAGTATCTTCTCCTAGTTACAAAAAAAGATTTCATCATGAAAACATATGTGATAACAAGGTGCTAATATACGGAATTTACCCATTAAAACATACCACTGTATAACTTGTTTCCTTTCTATTCGTGATCAATTTGGTCAAAATTTACGTTTTTTTGGAAATAACAGAAACGCCGATTCACTGCTGAATGGGTATAGACGATGTTCGGTTTTATTTGTTTGAAAAGGCACATTTTGAGCGCCCATTTATCAACCTTGTAGGTAGATTTGCATTCAAGAAATCAACGGAAGTTTTTGTCCGCTGTCGAAAAAAATTCCACAGTAGCTGATATTGGAATTTTATTCAATAATTCGCTTTAATTTTGTGTCGTTTTGGTGATGTAATCAGGACAAAATTTCACATATTCGAATACGATATTTTTCATTCGAAATGCAGATTTCATCCCAATTGAAATTATCAGGAAAGCTAAAATTGGAACGGCCATGTTAACGAATTCAGCAGATAAACTTAACTACGAGATCCGAAACTAACCTGAAAACTTCCAGTTTCCAGCTCACCGAATCTGTTATCGAAGAAATATTGGGGATTTTTCTCATGCATAATTCACAAGCATTTTATATAGAGTATGCATTCCTAAATTGAAGGTACGGAAGAATGGGAGAGATTCCTTACATAATATTAAGAAAAAAATCCTAAAAACATGGAACCGACATGGTTTCGAGAAAAATTGATATTGATTTTACTGATAACTACAAGATCACCCTCTGAAACTACAAGCTTCTGAGCTTGTAGCTTGTGCGAGTTCGGAGAATCGGTTAAGTTAAGTTTCGACCCAACAATGAAAAGATGGCCCACTACCGTTGACTAGAAGATCTTTCCTAGCCTCGGCATTGAACTCGGACTTTCCGCGTCGGCACGTCATAGTCAATCGCTCTAACCACTGGGCACATCATAGTTTGTTCCGTTTTGAACCGTTTTTTTTCATATTATATTCAACTGACAGTTATTCACCGCAGCTCACTATCTGGAAGTTCAGGACAATTTGCATTCTTCTGAAGACTTTGAGATAATCGTTTGAAATTTTTTGCTCGAAATCGGTAGCAGATACGACAACACTATACAGAAGACCATAAAGTTAAGTATAACAACAAAGCTTTCTTTCATACTTTTCAAACTAACAGAGTCTCACCGACAAGAAGTCTGGAGCAGTGTTCCAGAAAAAATATCACTTTATTGTATAATATCAATGCTAAATTTCAGTTGAATAACTTGAGAAATGCAGATGTTATGAGGAAAAACTGAAAACAAATTTCAAATTCAACACCCTGTATCTCGAATTCAAAATGTTCGCTTTCCCATCTTCAAGGGATTTTTTTTTAATTATTCAAGGAATCCCCTCTTTTCGTTTGTATCTCCAATTAAGGAGCACCCTGTATATAAATGGTTCTGTTAACGCGATCAGAAATAGCTTATCTTGAATTCGCTCTTCTCCATCTAAATGCAAAATTTCATCTCAATTGAATCTTTGGTTTTGAAATTATCAGGAAAACAAAAGGTCGAATGGCCAAATTTACGAGTTACTGATCGAAGTTGCACATTAATAATCTTTACTAAATTTCCATACTCGTTTCAGTGATTTTCAAAAAACATCAAATATGACAAAATTAATTCAAAAATTAATACTAAATCCAATATTTTCAGAAATAATCCCGATAGCTTATTAATTATCAATGAAATCTAAAGACGAATAGAAAATAAGTAAATAGTTTCAAATCCTGCTGACCACTAATTTTAATACTTACTGTTTGTGTCCCCATCCCCCTGGAGCAGCACTGGCAACAGCCAAGACAACAGCCAAGAAAGCGAACTGAAAAGAAAATTTAGGTTAAATGGATTATGGCCAAGTTTGATCGAAAATTAATTTCAATTCATTGAGTTAAATTTTGAGAGACAGTATGGTTGGGTAATGATGTGAGTATTTTCTTCAACCCCATCTTCAAACACTATTCTGTTTTACATATATCTATTTACTTACGATGATTTTCATGGAGGTCATTTTGAATGGTAAATAATTGGATCCACTTAGTCACAGAACACTCGATTAAATGAAGTGATATACTTTCGACCACGAAGTTCTACTTTATATATGTGGAATATGGCAATAGACCCCACCGCGTACTGGACACCAAGTCTTTCTTCACCAACTTCGTCGGTATTACATAAAAAGGAAATATCGTATGCATCCCTATGGTGTTATATGAAGAAGGTGTATTGAATTCGAAGGAGAGAGAGCCTGTGGAATAAATTTGGTAACATTATATTCGTATGTGCAAGGTACCTGAAGATTTAAAGCGATGGTACTGAGAAAAATGGTAGTTGCGAAATTTGTAATGTCATCTTTTGCCACATCAATATTCGGGACCATTGGTCGATATTGTGAGTTAATATTATTCGTGGAATATTTATTGATTACTTCGAAAGGAAGATCATTAAATTCGCCTGCATTTTGATTTATGGAGAAGTTTCTCGATGTTTTAATTGCTTGACACCATAACCTTGACGAATTCATCATAAGCATCATGAATCTCGTTGATTTTGGCCTATGCATTTTATGATTATTGTTGACAATATCTGCCGTATGATGAAATGTGTGATTGGTGATGCGAAAAAACTTTCATAAAAAATATGTTTCGAACATACTTTCTCGTATGTCACGAAATAGAATGTATTTTTCACAGATTATAGGGTATCGATCACAATGGTTGAAAATACCTATTGTGTCAATCGAAACCTTCCAAACATTCGCATGCATTGGACAGAATCTATATTTCTATCCAAAGTACAAACACACGCTGAGAACTTTCATCAGTTTGCAAATCATTTTTCATTCATAAAATGTTGTCAGTGAATTTTATGGGGATTGTAGTTATTTATTGCTATTCACAATACAGGGTGATTTTTTTAAGTGTTTCATTAGACGTATTCGAGGAAGGAGTTGCGATACGAATTCAAAATATCGTTTTTTTTCGTTTAAAAGTACATGAACACAATTTGTGAAATGTTTTCAAGCCTAATCTACCTCCGGTTCTACCGGAAACGAATGTGAACTCCGTTATTTCAAATGCAACATCCTGTTTATTTATACATATTCGAATTCTTCGTTTAATTCTGCAATGATTTGATGTATGATATGCGCAACCACATCAAGCGATTGGTGCGATAGCCGGATTCTCAAATTTTTTGACAGAAAGATGGTCACAAATTCGTGTTTATATCTCCTAAATATATCATTGTAAGTAATTTTTTTGCGACTGTGGAACAAAAGAAAGTACGCTGGGGCCCGATTCTCAAATGTCTATCAGAAATGGAGAACGCGACAATATGTCGAGTGCAAATGGCTACTGACTTTCGAAATAGGTATTCTCGGGAACTGCTCGACATTGGGAAGTCACTCGACATTTTATGTCGAGTAAGGATATCTGGCAACTCTGCATCGAGAATCAAAGAAGAGTATAAAGTTCGTTGAAGCATTCAAATATATTAACTCAATGGTTGAAGTTTAAATAATTTAAAGACAATTTCACTGCAATCGAGGTTCGAGATAGAAACTGCTAAGAAAACATATTGCTCGGCAAAACGAAAATCAAAATTAATTCAGATACTGTGAAATGAAAAAGATACGTGTTTCGATGTTACCATTTCTTCTAGATATAGTGCATACTCATTAGTTCTAGGTTCCTCATAGGGAGACAGGGTATCTATTAAATTTCTTACTGAATCTTTAAATAATCGAAATCTCTTAACAAACATGTTATCATTTATTGTCCTGAAATAGTCATAATAACAATGGGTATCCCTAACAAATTCTGCAGCTTCTTCATTATCCTCCAGGTTTTGAATATCTTGTAGAATTTCTACTTCTTCGTCCATCATTTTCAAAAGGATTCGCAAACGTACAAAGTTTATTTCATTCGCAGAAAATGACAATTTCGAAAGTGAAAAAGTAAACAAACACACTGGTCCGATCTTCTAAGTGATGATTCTTCTGTTCTTCAGGTGTTCGAGGAACGCTACAGGCCCCTTATGTTGGGAGATCATCTCCCATAGATTAGAGTGGTTGTTTTTAGCGAAAAATCAGCAAAAAAGCAAGAGCAAATTGAAAAAACTTCTGACACTTCATTTTCATTTTTGACAATAAAGGTTGATAAAAGCAATGTCGAGTGGCTCCTACCCACTCGTCTTCTTGTCTATCGAAATTTGTCTAATGCGACATTTGAGAATACCAATTTTTGATTTCATTCGACAATCTGGTGATGTCGCATGCGACATTGACCCAATAGACATTTGAGAATTGGGCCCCTGATACAGCTTTTTGTATAAATTATAAGGAAATATTATACAGGGTGTCTGAAAAAGGGCTTCGAAGTGAGCCTCAACAAAACTATGAATTTTTTTTTTCAAATGGTAATCACGTAATTTTGTGATTCCGATCGATTGCTCGTCAAAAACCATTTGGAGTGTGCCAAATATTTCATGTCTTTAAAATCAGTAGTTTTGTCGTTATCGAAGAATAAAATTCGAATTTCACGACTAAAGCCAGCTTTGGCTTAGTCAAATTCAGTGTTATGCTCGTCTATCTCAAAGTAGGCTGTGTAAGGAATTGTCATTCTTACTTATTTTTATCGATCAAGCACTATGCAAAACAAGCAATAATAATAAGGTTTACTAGAATGTTATATTATAAGTCTGTTCATTTTTTGCGGCGAATGTGACAAATAAACAAAGCAGATAATGAATGATGACTAAATAAAAATATTTTTGTTCAAAACTGACATATTCCCACTATTGAAATAGCCTACTTGAAAATTATCTTAATAAACCTGATGATTAGACAAG
Organism: Adalia decempunctata; assembly: GCA_951802165.1. Taxonomy (NCBI): domain Eukaryota; kingdom Metazoa; phylum Arthropoda; class Insecta; order Coleoptera; family Coccinellidae; genus Adalia; species Adalia decempunctata. The sequence goes on along the minus strand of OX637695.1, from coordinate 36,314,663 downwards.
GAAACCTGGCTTTAGTAGAGAAGTTCGAATTTTATTCAATCACGGCAGAAGTACTGATTTTAAAGACAAGAAATGTTCGGCACACTCTAACTAGTTTGATGATACATAAAAAATGTTGTGTAATTTCCTTGGAGAACCAATTGAAGAGTAATCCACACAATTTTGGGAATTATTTTAGAGTGAAAAATGACAAAAGATGTACTTTTGTTCATTCTTATCTCAGTTGCGAGTTCAATGCGACATAGGAGGTTCCTGTGCAATAAACACTCTCCCAATAGTGTTTGTATGAGATTTCCGGAATTACATAAAGATTCATTTCAGGATCAGGTTTCTCGAAAGCATGTGTAATATGGAACTTTTACCTTCATCTCGTAGCTGCGAGCGACTGTAATCCCGTTCGTGAGAAAAATGCATCGAAAATATTTGGATACAATCGAGCAACAAATACGGTATGCTGTCTGTTGTTGAATACTTGAGGAGTAACGATATGGTAGTCGATAGACTTCCTGCTTGTCTAGTTCCTGTAACTTCGCATGAATTCACAGTATCTCAAGTATAATCAATGTAGATATATTGGTTAAGGGGCAGTATCACCTTTTGAATCGTGGTAAATCTCCATTCAAAAAGTGGTCTCTTTATTCCACGGGTAAGTACTCTTATTTACGACGTAGAGACTTCATTTTTTTTTATTGAAGTTGAAGAACGTCCGGAGGGCAAATCGTTTTTTTTTTCGATTTAATTAGTTTTTCAATTAAAAAAAAACAGGTTAATCGTTAGATCTGGGGTTATTGAATATGTTTTCGGTATTTCTATGAGTACAAGCTATTTTTTCGAAATAATCATCATGAAAATTTTTGTAGTTTATAGGAGATTAAATTGCCGAGGGCAAATAGTTGCGATTTTTTCGATTTAATTAGTTTTTCAATTGAAAAAAAACAGGTTGAACTTCCGCGTTTTGGAAACTACACTTAATGATTTTCTTCCGACGGTTATTCATCATTTTTTGGGAAAAATCGCAACTATTCGCCCTCGGCAATTTGATTTGATATCCTATAAAATACAAAAATTTTCATGATGATTATTTCAAAAATATAGCTTGTACTCATGAAAAACGAAATAACATATTCAATAACCCAAGATCTAACGATTAGCCTGTTTTTTTAATTGAAAAACTAATTAAATCGAAAAAAAGAAAACTATTTGCCCTCGGGACGTTCTTCAACTTCAATTTAAAAAAATCAAGTCTCTACGTCGTGTAAGATGTTCGCCTTGTAATATTTTATATATTACAATTTTATATGTAATAAAACTCAGGAGCGTTTTCACTATTCTTTATTAATCTCTTTATTACACTATATGAAAATGTGTAGTTCTTACTGACATACATACTGATCATGCGTCATACCATTACGCATGACCTGACAATACTACATCTATATATATAAAAGAAAGATGTTGGTTACACCATTTATAACTCGAGATCGGAAGGACTGTAGGTTATGAAACTTCATATATGGATTCGTCTACGGTCTGGTTATTATAAAATACAATAAAACTTTGAAAAGATCGATGAAAATTTTACTCATACAGGAAATGCTTTTCCTTCTTTTGAGTAAGGTCACTAGGTGTCGCTACAGTTACAGTTACGCTACAGCTTAGATTGCGTTAGATTGCGATGTAAACATATAGTGTGTAATTTGGGTTGCCTCCGACTCTGCGCTGTAGACCAAAACGTCTTAGCGTAGGAGTAGGTACAGATCTCTAGAATGATTAGATTTCGTTGAGATATGAGGGAGAATTGACCATATTCACCGTCGCCATATTGTTGTGCGACAATACCAACTACCCAGTGTTTCCAACGGAGAAATATTGAGTTTATCAAAAATACTATCAGATTTTAGTATCGTATGTGGTATGAGAGGTTATATAAAATTGGTGGTAAACTTTGGTTAAGTATTTTGTGATAAAATCCAGGAAATATGGGTAGATATCAGTATAGGGGAGGCCATGGTTGTTGTGTCAGTAATTAATCGGCAATAAGACATCTTATTCGGCAAGAAATAGATCTAAAAATAAAAAACTGACATCAAAATATTTCCATTTAAACTTTCGCGGTCCTGAGAAATTAGTGACTTTCATTATTCGATGTTAGAACCCTGGGTAGTTGGTATTGTCGCACAACAGTATGGCGACGGTAAATATGGTCAATTCGTTCTTACCACTTCAAGTGGCGCTATTCACACATTATGACTGATTGTTCTTTACTATACTAAACTGGTTATTAGTTATTTTTACAGTTTTAGATATTCAAAACAGAATAAGGTACATTATTTGATATTATCACCATTAGATGGCGATGTATAGAACTTATAGTACCATGAAACCATGAAAGGCTATTACCAGATCAAGAAGCGAATTAATATCATAGTGAATTTTAATCGAAATGTCAAGTAAATCGGATTTTGGCGATCGGGTTCAATCGTGAATTGTCCATTCTCATCTTCTCTCATAATTTTTGAAATGTTTTCGAATTTCTGTTTGGGAATGAATATGTTTGCCATAATTAGAAATTGACATATATTTTTGGTTCTGTTCTGTGTGACAGCCCATATCCACGGAAACATGGAAATCTTGCTGCTCCACCAACTGAGATGTTTACCAATTATTTCAAGCTGAGCACCAAAAGGCTAAGATGTTTAAAATAATGGTGTGAGCACTAATTAGATTTTGATTAGTCAACATTGAGAATATTAGAAAAGTTTCGATTTTTCCAATTCAGAAAGCGCTATTCACAAAATAAGTTCTAATTTTATTAGTTGGTTCAAATATTTGAATTTCTGGTGAACGTCAAGAAGGAAAATAAGAAAACGTCTAAGCGTATTTGTATTCTCTGAAGTGAAGAATTAAACATAGACAAAGTACTTCAATTCAAATTTTCAGCGTTGTATTGGCAGAAATAAAGAGGTTTATACAGTGATCGAGTGATCAGAGGTAATTCATCATTGGAACTATTTCTCATCCATACAATTATATCGGGATTTATATTTGCATTCGTGTTGTCATTCATTACAAAATAGGTACTGCAATGACAAAACTGTAAAGCATTTAAAGCAAAATGTTATATGTTCAACAATTAGATACCACTTAAATGAGGAGAATTTTTTTCGTGCGAATAACAATGGTACTAAAATTTTGTATATTTTGCCTATTTTATCGCCTGCTTGAAAAAAATAGCAATGATTAGTTTATACAACTTCAACGGTAGGTTTCACAAAGCGTTATCACCGGTGATCGGAGCTTGATCTAGCACCAACTAGATTTGACAATTTGACAGTTCAAAAATCAGAGAACCAAGGCGTTGATATCCGATCACCGGTGATTACGATTTGTGAAATTCACATCATTTAGGCGAAACAAAGTTCGCCGGGACAGCTTGTAGAACATAAACAGAACATTCTTGTTCTTCTCCACTTAATAATTAAAACCCCAATATGTTACAGTCGTAAATTAGGGTACTTACCCCTGAAATAAAGAGACCACTTTTGAATGGAGAATTACCACGATTCAAAAGGTGATACTGCCCCTTAATTCAAATTGTACGTATACAGTTCCAAGAATTCTTGACATTTCGGGGCCTTTGGAAATTGAAAATTATGTTGGTAATAGCCCATTCAGTATTATTTTGAGTTGCAGAATTCAGGTTGGTGTTGGAAATAACACTGACGCTTTGTTCTGTCATTAATATCCGAACAAAGTTGGCAAAGAATTGCGCAAGTGAAAAATCTTTGGCATGAGGCTCTTGAAGAATGTACAGCTTATAAATGAAAAGCCTGCACAGAGCACGTAGAAAAATTAATAAGAGAAGATCAGTCAAAATACATGGAATGTTATGAAATTGCTGATATAAAGCCTTTAATTATGAACATGACGAGTTCTGCCCAGATGAGGAACTAATCACAGTGGTGAAACGGAAATATACTTAATAGGAATATTTACCTTTTTAATATCACATATTTTACTACTTCATTCTCCACAAATATTGAAAGTTACAATGTAATGCCAAATTTTTCATATTCAGGGTGATTTTCCGGTTCTTCCAGAAACGGATGTGAACTTGGTTATTTCAAAGGTAATACCCTGTATATTTATACATATTTGAATTCTTCGTTTAATTCTGCAATGATTTGATGTATGATATGCGCAACCACATCAAGCGATTGTTGAGTTATTGACTGATTCTCAAATTATTTGACAGAAAGATTATCACAAATAAGTGTTTATATCTTCAAAATCCCTCATTGTTAGAAATTTTTTTTGGAACAGTGAAACAAAAGGAAGTACGCTGATACTGCTTCTTGTATAAATTATGAGGAAATATTTAAAAAAAAATGAGATTTCATAGTTTTATTGAGGCTCACTTTGAAGTCCCGTTTAAGGCAACCTGTATAATATTTCCTCATAATACAGGGTCTTTCACGAGGAACCTCACCCATATTTATACGGGAAACTACTGAACGTATTTTCATGAAATTCAGCATTTATAAGTATTTCACGATGCTGATGAAATCTAAAATATTTTCAAGGCATGAGCACCTCCGGTTTTTCCGGAAATGACGTCAACTTCCGTTTTTCAAATTGAAACACCTTTTTTTTATTGCAGAAATAGATTCCTTAGAAAATTTCAAGTTATTTTGATGTAACATTTTTCAGTTTTGGTTGGAAAATTCTCTCTGAGCGGGAAAATTCGAAAAAAAAATCGAAAATAGAGCTCCGCTGAAACAAGAATAACTTCGAGGTTTTTGGATGGAAATTTTTCATTTTTGGGATTTTTCAAGATGTAAGATTGATGTATCCACTTTGAAAATCGAAATCGCGATTCATGATACAGGGGGTGAAAAAATCGCTTTCAAAGTTAGGGATGACAAAATCGTGAAAAATCAATTTTTTCAAATTAGAACCCCATTTTTTTATGGCAGATATTGAATCTACGTTAAAAAATAATGTGAGTGTATGCATCACACCCTTACCCTAAAGTGGATATTTTCTGAGTTATTCACAAAAAACTGTTTTTCGTCTTGAATTTTCAGCTATTTCTTTTCCCTTCACGCCAAAAAGATGAAATTTTCAGGAACTGTTACTTAAACCATGTTTTAGATTTTACTACCCTAATATGCAAGAGAAAAAAGTTACAGGTTGTTCCTAAATAGATGGCGAATTTGGATTCGAATTTGTATCGGAAACCTCTTTATTTCAACTAATCGGCCATCGGTTTTCTCTCCAGTGATAAATAAATAACTCCTCATGAACCATATGCAAAAACTTACCATGTTTTACATTCTTTTTTTTTAATGATAGATATCATTAATTACATCTGCCAAATTCCTCTTTATTCAGTAGCATTTTTTGTTTACTATTAATTTGGTGATAATTCGTATTAAGTTATAAAATCGATCATTATGCCTAATTTTACCAATGAAGATTATTTAAATCTCATTCTACTTCATGGAGAATGTATTAAAGTTGTAGATAGAACGATTCGACTGTTCATTGAGAGGTTTCCTGACCGACCCAGACCAACGAGAGATACCATTAACAGAACCATGACAAACTTGAGAAATGTCGGATCTTTCGTTAAGAAAACTATACACAGAGAAAAAAGTGTAGTAGAAGATAAGAACAACGAAATTACATTTCTTGCATATTTTCGTGTGAATCCTCAAAATTCTCTCAAACATGCCGAGATTGATCTGGGATCATCTCAATCGAGTTTTTGGAGAATATTGAAAAAACTTAAAATGCACCCATATAAATTCAATAGGGTACAGCATTTGAAGGAAACTGATTTCGTCAGGAGAACAGAGTTTTGCGAAGCTATGATGATTCGATTTCAAGAGAATGAAAACTTTTTGGACTGTATAATTTGGACAGATGAATCTAAATTCACAAAGAATGGTTCATTCAATAGGCATAACAGTCATTATTGGGATGAAGAGAACAACCACCACTTCAGACAATGGAACTTTCAAGAGACCTGGAGTTTCAATGTTTTTTGCGCCATCAAAAATAATGCAATTCTCGATGTTCACATTTATGATGGGACTTTAACTGGTAAGATAGAACACTACACATGTTTGCATTATTTAAAAAACGTTCTCCCTTAGGAGAAAGATATTCTGACATATTGACTCAAATAATTGAGCCGCTAGTACAGAACCATGATGACTTATGGTATCAACAAGATGGCGCGCCTCCACACAATTCACTCAATGGGTCAAATATTCTCTACAGGCTATTTGAAGATCGATGGTTGGCGAACAATGGTCCACATCTTTGGCCACCACGTTCTCCGGATTTAACTCCTTTAGACTATTATGTTTGGGGTAGGATAAAAAATATTGTCTAGTCAACTCCCCTGACTGATAAAGAGGACTGCATAGAACGAGTCAGAAATGCGTTCAGGTTTGTTTAGATTTTTAGATTCATAGTTCTGAAACTCAATTTGGTTTTTAAACACTTTTGCAGATCTCTTCCTCCCGATGAAATAAGAAGAGCAACGCACGAAGCATTCCTGAGACGTATAAATAAATGTCTAGAAATTGACGGTCAAAACTTTGAGCATCTTCTCTAGTTATAACTGCGAGAGTTTGCCATGGTTCTCCTAATAGTAACTTGAAGTCGGTTTCAAGACGGGGTGAAAAATCTACAGCTTGGTTCAGATAACAGTTCCTGAAAATTTCATCTTTTTGGCGTGAAGGGAAAAGAAATAGCTGAAAATTCAAGACGAAAAACAGTTTTTTGTGAATAACTCAGAAAATATCCATTTTAGGGCAAGGGTGTGATGCATACACTCACATTATTTTTTAACGTAGATTCAATATCTGCCATAAAAAAATGGGGTTCTAATTTGAAAAAATAGATTTTTCACGATTTTGTCATCCCTAACTTTGAAAGAGATTTTTTCACCCCCTGTATCATGAATCGCGATTTCGATTTTTAAAGTGGATACATCAATCTTACATCTTGAAAAATCCCAAAAATGAAAATTTTCCATCCAAAAACCTCGAAGTTATTCTTGTTTCAGCGGAGCTCTATTTTCGATTTTTTTTTTCGAATTTTCCAACCAAAACTGAAAAATGTTACATCAAAATAAGTTGAAATTTTCTAAGGAATCTATTTCTGCAATAAAAAAATGGTGTTCTGATTTGAAAAACGGAAGTTGACGTCATTTCCGGAAAAACCGGAGGTGCTCATGCCTTGAAAATATTTTAGATTTCATCAGCATCGTGAAATACTGCTGAATTTCATGAAAATGCGTTCAGTAGTTTCCCGTATAAATATGGGTGAGGTTCCTCGTGAAAGACCCTGTATATACAAGAAGCAGTATCAGTGTACTTCCTTTTTTTTCTCTGTTGCAAAAAAAATTCTTACAATGAGGGATTTTGAAGATATAAACACTTATTTGTGACAATCTTTCTGTCAAAAAATTTGGGAATCAGGCTATTATAACTCAACAACCGCTTGATGTGGTTGCGCATATCATACATCAAATCATTGTAGAATTAAACGAAGAATTCAAATATGTATGAATATACAGGGTGTTTGAAATAACGAAGTTCACATCCGTTTCCGGTAGAACCGGAAGTAAATTCCACTTGAAAATATTTTGCAAATTGAGTTCATGTACTCTAAAACAAAAATATGAAATTTTGAATCTAATTCGCAATTCCTTCCTCGAAAACTTCCAATGAAACAAAAAAAAATCACCCTGTATTAAGTAGATCGTCTCGTGAAGTTTTATTTCTGTCTTGATATCTATTTTAATTTTCCAATCCATTCACTCTGCAGCAACACGCTCCAAATTATCGATTAGATTTTTCTGGTTTAGCGAATATTCATATTGAACTTTGTAAAGGCACATGCTTTTTAATCATCCACCATATTTTCTGTTATCGGACCAGAATTTTCATACTGTATGCATGCTCCTATAATTGATCGTTCGAAAATGTATCAATACAAGATGAAAATAATATACTGCTGGTATACAGATTCAATCGATGGTAATCGTATGTGATAATTGAGGACATTTTCATGTTCAAATAACTGCCTTACTTTGAAAAAATACCATTTCACATTGGGGTTATATTTATAATTTATTGCTATGATGAAAGCACAGAAAATTTCTAGTCCCTTTTTGCGACTGAACTTTCAAGGCCTGCTTGGATGTCAATAATTCTTGGATGGACTATAAGTTTTGTCATTTATTATGGTGGGATTACAGATAGGTAGACACCCCAGAACGGAAAAACCCAGAGACTTGAAATTTTGAAGGTAGATTCCGACCTCGAATTTTGCTGACAATTTTTTTTTTCAAATAAATCTACCCCGTATGTTCTCGTCTTTTTCGTTTTCGAAAGCCTCGTCCGAAAAAAGTACGTCGCCATTGCGATAAAAGCCAGTCTTGGGGGTGTTCTGCCCATTTCGGACGGGTAGCTCTATGTCCAGTCTATGTGATAGCCGTTCTCATGAAGGTCTTCTTGCGTTGAGGAATGAAACCGTCTTCTTATGGTACTGGTTGGGTTGGGAATACTCGTCTATTGGTCTACAAGCATTATTTCGAAGGGTTGTTACATATTTCGTTCAATCCCTTCGCGTAAAATTTGCGATATAATGTTCTTGCATTGCAGATGTTACTCTTGGTCGGCCAGGCATCGGTCTCCGGGCAACATTGCTATCTGGTGGTTTGACAAAGCTTCTTGGTGTAGAGCTACTATTCTTGCCTGGTCAAACCGAGAAATTGGATACACCTGTATTCTGCAAAAAAAAACACTTTTTGCTGGTTTATTGTTATCATTCAAGATGGTAAATATTCCCCACACAAAAAATTTTCATGTCACATTCGACAAACTGAGAGTTGATAGGGGGGTTGGGGGGCAAAACTTTCGGCGATATGTGCATAATGGCCGGACAGAGTTTAATGATATACTCAATAATAATCGATCAGAGATAAAATCTAGATCTGGAGTAGAGAAAATCGAGATCTGTGATAGACAAAAGGAAAAATAAACCGATCGATATAGAATTAATATTGCGTTTTAACTGCAATGATAAAAAGGAAAATCAAATGTCGACGATACATTCCAAGATTCAACATGCATACCTATAATAGTCGATATCCCGACATATTCGAAGATGTTAATGAATATTATCAATTCAAATGGAACAATGACTTAAAACAATTCCGCTCAAGATAACAATTCATTCATCAGATGATAATTATATGATAATGATATCCAATTAAAAGGGCTTTGATTTTACTGAGCTGGTGAGAATGATTCATTGTCTGCCGTTGAATTTGCCACCTGATTAAGTACTCATACGTGGATCAATTGATTAGCAAGAACTTCCTATCAAAGAACGGGGTCAAGTGTAAGCCGGCTAAGTACGTACAATATATTTATTCATACGAGTGTCACCGTGAAAGGACATGTCATAGGAATCTAAATTAAACTCCAAATTGGAAAGTGTATCATTTGGCAATCAAATTTAATTATTGAAAAACAGAGACCTGGTGTGAATTTTTATATTTCCGACATTCCGATATGGTGAAAGGTGCTATATCTATCGGTTGCAGATTAAAAAGAACCACCGATCTAGATTAATATGTGGTGCAGCCACGCGCTTTACTATTTTTAGAAATTTGATATGTGACTGATTGGGAAGTTGTATTAATTTTGTGTAATTCGATTGAAATGTTGGGGAGATTGATTATTTTCTTGTCAACCACTGTGGTTACCCAATTACTGTACAATGTACATACGAACAATTAGGTAAAGCGTGATTTGTTTTTATTCTTAAAAGATGAGACTTTAAGTTTCATCATGTGCATCATCAAAATTTTCCGTACGACAATTTCAAGAACATGATGATGGTTATTAAGCTCTCATGCAATATTCTACAGGGTGAGTCAATTATGAAATGACTGATGCTCTATGAGGAAGGTTCTCTATTCTGAACTTTTACGTGTTCATTCCAATATTTCGCCTATATTGTTGTCCACTTTGATATTGAATGTATCTTTGAGCATTGATTTTATGGTGGGCGTTCAATGTATTGTGTTTTTATTTCAAGTTGCATTTGAAAATGGTTTCACTTTGAGAACAAAAATTTTGTGGGTAAACTCAAAAAGGATTGGAGTTCTAAATGAAATAATTTAGATCAATTTCATTTCGAAAGTTCTTTTTTTATCTTTCAAAAATAGAAGAAAATGAGAAAACTCATGCTTCTGTTTCATTTCCAACGAAAGACCCATGAAAATAGTTCAACTTCCGATTAAAAGTGAATCTACAGTTAATTCCGTTCAGGAAAACAACTTGAAATACGGAATTGGCAGAGAATGGCCAAATTCAAATATATGGCAGGAAAAAGTTCCTGCTTCACCCACAAATTCACTAATTTCATGTTCAACGATTTTCGGATAGAGAGCGCCATTGTACATTTCATTCATGAGGATAGAGATATTCATAGAACTCGATGGTGATAATGTATGTTCTATAGAGATATTCAATAAAATGGATGGGGGCGCCTCTATTAGTGAGTTTTCCTACGCGCTCTGAACGGCGACCTTAAATATACATAGAGGAGCATAGCCCTTGATCGATTTGAAGCTGATTTTAGTGTAATTCCTTCACCGGTTCATAGATGGATAGGTGTGTTTCAGAGAATCGAAAATTTTCAACCCCGGATCTTGCGGTGAGTAGCTGAACTATGAAGCACTTTTTCCTAAGCCGAATGCGATGACGACCAGGACCGGCGTACGGATATGTGGGATGTTCAGTATTTCATCACACCGGATTTTTTTGGATGCGATAAAACGACAATTAATTTTGCCTATGATTCATAGAACTAGAAGATAATGAATATCCTACAGATTTCTGTAAATGAATAGCAAGCCGATTATAGTTCCCTCAATAGTTCCTTCAGTAGCTACTATGTAACGCAACTAAAGTCGGCAGTAAACTGCCAACATTTTTTGCATCAAATCGTTCAAGGGCGATGTACCTCTATGTACGAATTCGTATATTCAAACTCAATGCTTCAAGGTGGGCGTTCATAGTAGTGTGTTTTTATTTCGAGTTGCATTTGAAATGGTTTCGCTTTGAGAACTGAAATTTTGTGGGTTGACTGAGAAAGGTTCGGAGTTCTCAATGAAAAAAAAAATATGTACGATTTTTCTGAGAATTTTGTGGAATTTCAATGTTCAATTGGATCTTTCCCTGAAGCTCTCTTTGAGCAAAATGACGTGCGGGACAATGGAATCTACTGAACCCCTTTGAAAATTTTCTGGTCTTTTCAAATATCGCAATCAAATCCCAAAATTTCAATATACAGCCATGCAGGGTGTTGAATCTCAGCTTGTAAGGAGTCCCATATTTTTCAAATACGGACCTGGAATTTTTTGGAAATTCAAAAGTAAATCGATCGACCTGTAGAACATTCCATATATCAACCTGTAGAACGTTCCACATATCAACCGACTATACTGGTTGGTTCAAAAGTGATGAGGAATTGAAATTCTTGGTGAATACATAAACCACTCTGTATCTCGGTTATGGAATAGATTAGACCTATCTATGTATATCGGTTTTTTGGACTCGCCTAGGGTAGCTCTAGCTCAGGTCACCGTATGCTTATTTACCAATGAAACACCCTGTATATAAATCTAGAAAGTGCGATATTGCTATTCAAACATGGGAGTGCCAGAACAAACTCAATGAGGTAGGCAAGAAGAGTAAGGTCTTTATAATCTGGGTTCCTGGTCATTCGGGAATCGTAGGAAACGAAAAGGCCAATACACTTTCCAGAAAGAGCGCACAATCATCACTCTCTGGCCCACAATAACCCTTTTGTGGTATAGGAAAATGCACCCATAAGGAGGAGTACATGGTGAAGGAGACAACCGAAAGGGAAAAACTCTGTCGACATCTCCCAGGGATGGATCACTCCAAAAAGTTCCTCCGGAACTTTGAAACTACTAGACCCAAAAAACATCTTGATCCCAGTAAGAAACAACAACACCTACTCACTGGCTTTTTCACAGGACATTGTCGCCAAAAGGAGCATCTTTTGAGAATGGTTTTATCGGACACTGCCGAGTGTAGATTCTGTGAGGAGGAGGAAGAAACTCCTATTCACCTGGTTACGGAATGCTATGCCATTGCAAGCCAAAGGAAAGTGTGCTTTGGATTTGAAGCCTGTAGGAGTGGGGAATTATTCTCGTTGAAGGCGTCCAAGATACTGGATTGCATCAAATCTCTGGAACTGAAAGGCGAGCTGTAGGAGACGCAATGATAACAGCTCAGGACTCTTGAAAACAAACGTGAGGTTGAGGATGTTTTGAATATTCGTAAACGTGACAAGTTGAAGATATTGACAAAACAGGCTGGTCAAAAGGTCGCCAAACAAGTTGCACCCTTCACAGCTGTTATCAATCAATCTGGATACAACTGAGGTTTTTTTTTAAGAGCTCTGTTAGAGGGCACAATAGACCTTAAGGTCGCAGTGTACTGTCGATAAATTAAAATTTTTTTCTCTTTTTTCCTATTTTGCCTATCCTGCATAAGGCATAGATTGTATATTTTTTGGAAAACCTAGGGAGGCCAAGATTTCTGACGATGTTTGTATACTGTTTATTGATTCAACCTCACATACCTTCCATGTACCAAACAGAGAAAAATTCCATAACAGGATAACTTCGAACTAGAAAAATTTCTTCATCGCAATGGCAAATGCGAATCTACCTAAAAGGCAAATCTGCCTGATGCAAGGTGAATGAACGAGAGCTCAGGAGTTCCTGCCTTCGCATCAGTACTTTAAGTGACCCATTTTTCCAACGTTTATGATGCTCTACTTACAATTAATTGAATATTTGACGGAAACTTATCTCCTAAGTTGTCCTGAATTTGAGAATGTTCTAAATTTCATCGAAAAAACGCAGCACAGGAAATTGCCATTGAGGAATGATTCTTATGGTATAATTTCATGTTCTATTCAACCGATGTTGTCATTCCGAATATGAGTCTACAAATGAAAAATCTAATGAAAATTGAACCCGTATTCTGAATGTTACAAAATGCGATGTGATTTGATATTGTTGCAGCTGTAGCTACAGGTGAATGTAATTTGGCATGTAGTGAAGACAAAAAAGTCCTGTAAATAATTATAAGATAAACTAAATTAAGGAGATGAAATTAAAAAAATAACAATTCAGTAACTTTAATTATATCAATAAAACAAAAAACGGGTAACTGCAGTTGCAAAAATATTAGGTGCTTTGGTGCAACATATTGATTACCATATAGGTATATAGCCACTTCATTATACATAATCTACAAGAAACAGATATAGAATGTTTTGAACAGTTATTCAATTTTTGACATCAAGATGAAAAGAACAAATTTGAAACGAAAAATATGGATAATGAAGTAGTTGGCTTTTTTCCATTCAAGGAATACTATTTCTTTTTCAGTCAATATAAAAGAGAAAACAGAAGTGGCGAGGCTCAGTTTTCCATCGAATTTTCATTGCTTTGTAGTTATATTCACTGTTTTCCTGTTATTTTTCTGTACTCGTCTCTAACTAAAACTTTTCTGTACATCTCCACTCTTCGTGCTATATTAGATTTGAAACTAATTTCCAAGATTTATGGCAGCTGAAATCTCCATTTTAGAACAAATTTGTTATTCAATTAGGTGGTAGCTTGATGAATTTATGCTTCACTCTGTAAGGTCTCGGTTTCTTCCTGATGTGATGGACTTTCGCAGGTTTCTTCATCCTGGGCAGATAATCAGAAGCGATTTTATAGGACTCGAAGTCGAAATCGTCTTCATCCAGAGGCTGGTAGTTGTCAGCTGCCTGCTGGTATTCGAGTGTAGATTCTCCAACGTCCACGTCTGCGAAGCTAGATTTATGGTGTGGTGATGAGTGATGATGGTGTGAAACTACTGGAACTATCTTCTCTTTTTCGTGAATGTAGTGATGGTGCTCTGGTACTTTTACTATTTTTGTGTGATATATTGTTTTGATTCTGGTCGGCACGTGGATTCGATGGTATTCTCTGAGGATGAAAATATAATATAAGTGAACGAGAAAAAAAAAGAATATGACAATTATACATTGTGGAAAAGCCAAATGGAATAAATTCACTATCTTTATTACAGTACATATTCACGGAAAATCCCGACTCACATGACCAAACTTGCGAAACTGCTTCTCTATTTCACTTATTGTTCTCGAGATATATGCAGCAGATCCGGAAATTTTTCATGAAACAAGCGACTTATATTTTTGTGTTCGGGTGTTATATCCGTAACCAATTATTTGCGAAATTATTATTTTGTGCATTTTTGTCAATCAAAACATTGTTCAGAAATGAAATTTAACACGAATTGTACATTACAATCTAAAGAATTCCGGGTTTTCTAGCCGTGGTCCAATAGGAATTTCACCTAACGTTTCGCCTACAACTGATGGGGTAGGCATCTTCAGAGATTTTTTGGTATGGGGGTGTATTCAGACGAATGACCGCTCAGATTTAACGCCCGCCTTTGCCATAAGATTTCATTTTATTGAGAGTTAACAGTGTTAACACTCTACCTCACTGAATAATCTGTCCTTACTACACCAGCATCAAGATTTTCACAAACGAACAATGAAAACAAATTGAAATTTAAAAAATTGAAACAATGAAAATCTCTTCGAAGAAATTAAAGAATTCCCTACACCCAATATGTTCAAACTGATTCGTCCTCTCACTCTGTGAATTTCATTTATCGCCAACCGCTGTATACAAGTTCATTCATCTGAACGCGACCAACACACGATGGATGACTTGAGTGAAAACTGCCAATGATAACTCACATCACAGATGCATAGAATACTTGGTGTTGGCTTACTAATGGACAAAATTTTGATTTTTGTCTGAGCTTCCAAATATACTTTATTAACTTTAATAAAGTATCCCGGTTGGCCATGATTCAGGTTTATCAAGTTTTTTTTTACTTAAAACTGACGCAAGTTGGCACTCATGAAAGTCAAATAATTCTGAGAAACGTTGTCGAGGCTACTTTCTATTCACTCTTTTTTAACTTTGTAAGAGGAGTTAGCTCTTTTGAGGTGACACAGAGGTTTCGTAGTACTACTTCATTTTCATACTGGAGTATTTCAAGTTGCGCAAAAAGATATTCAAATGTCTCGTGTATGCTTATTTCTTGAGAATTATGAAAAGTGGGGAATTTCATAGGTCCGTATGTTCGTTTGAAAGTTTTTCTGTCGGGTTATTCGAGTACCTACTTTTATTCTTTCTCGGTTCTTTATTTCAGTACAAGAAAATAGCATAACTGAATCTTCCAACCATGTTTTTAATAGGTAAGTACGTGAAATATTTCCATCAGTATTAACAAAAAAAGTTTCTTCAACATTCGCCAGGTCTTTGGAATTATTGAATTCACATACCTAATATTTTCTCAAATTCATTAGTTTCCCAACGTAATTAAACATTTTGATAAAGACGTAATTACTACTTCTATGTAGAAAGTACAACGTTGCGTATATGACTCTAACCTAACATTTTCAGAATATATGCGATGAAATGTGTCAGAATTTCATGGCTAACCGGGATACTTTGTAAAAGTGAATGTCGAGTACAACTGTCTTTTTATACGAGATCATAGATCATATTTTGCGCGTTATCACCAACTTTTAATTTTTTGATCTGTCTGTTTCAGCAATAGTTTTCATTATTTGATTTTTAAATTCCTAATCATCACCACGCCATTTTCGGAAAGATGATTTTTGTATTATATTCTGAAAAGTCCTAGGATCATTTATAGATATAATGGTATATTATTCAATAACGAGCGGTAATGTAGGTCATAACACACGCAGATGAATTTTGCAGCACGAGCCGTCAGGCGAGATATTCTGGATATTATTAGCAAAATACGTTGAAAAAATGGTTAGTATGTGTCTTGCTTGTGGTAAATTGTACTACACTGCGCAAAAAAATTAACGCACATTATGGAAATCTCAAATTTATTCTACAACTGAAGGTGTTCTCAAGATAATTATTTTTATCAGAATTATGCATGCATAAGTTATCCACTTTCAACGTCTTTCTTCAATACAGATGTTTTCTCCCAGCAGGAATAAAAAAAAGATCATATTATCAGATTTTGAATGTATTGGCTCCATTCTAAAATCAGTTGTTCCCGATCAATTCTAGTGATGCAACGCGAAACACGCAATTCCACCCAAGAGGAATGTGCCCAAGCGGTAGTTTTGCGAGAAGAAGGGTGGACATACACAAGAATTGCAGAAAGGTGTGGAGTTTCCCATACAAGTGTGTCCAGAATGTTGCAGCGATTCAGGGAGACAGGTATGAATGTCCGAAGACCAGGACAGGGTATACTACTGGTAACAACTGCCATTCAAGAACGTTACTTGAGAGTTTCTTCGTTGAGACAACGGTTTGCAACCGCTCGCCTCCTTCAAAATCAGCTTGAGGAAACTCATGAGGTGCAAATTAGCACTCAGACAATAAGAAATCCCCTCAGAGAATATGATTTAAGGCCTCGTGTCGCGGCAAGAGGCCCAGCTCTTACCCCAGCCCATCGAAGGGCGCGTTTGGATTTTGCGAGAGGGCATATCCATTGGGAATAGGCCGATTGGGAAAGAGTTCTCTTCACAGATGAGTCTAGATTCTGCCTCTACCATTGTGATCGAGGTTCCCTTGTATACAGACGTCCACATGAAAGATATGCTCAATGCAATTTCCTGAATACTACTGGTTTCGGGGGAGGATCGATTATGGTATGGGGTGGAATATCTTTGACTGCTCGGACAGACCTAGTGGTCGTTGATAATGGAGCTATGAATGCTGATAAGTATATATATATATATATATATTCTTATGAAATGGAGCTGTACAGATTTGATTCCAAATATGACATGTGTCTCGAAAAGGCAACAAGGAACAGATCATTCAAACAAACATATTGATCCATTCCCCGCTCCTAATCTCAGTATTAGCAGAGGAATGTCAAACGGGGCACCATACAGTTCTGCGTATGATGCAAGAGCACAGATAAAAACCTCAGCAAAAACTCTGTCTCCCCGTATAAGTGTAGGGATATTGGATTTGTGTACAAATATTCATATTGGAGGGCATCTTCTTCGAATGTAAATCCTTCTTCATTTCTTCAAAGGGGTTGACAAAGCATTTTTAAATAATCTGAAACAAAAACCAAAGGGAGAAAAAAGGAAAAGCAAAATCCACTAATATATTCAAATTGTTTTGAAGGTACCAACCCATCTCAAAAATGAATCAGATACTGAATGAATAGATTTGAAACCATCTGAAAATTTATATATTGGACAATTATTGACCAAATGGTCAATAGTTTGCTCTTCATGCCCACACTCACATCTCGGGCTATCAATGGCATTCCATTTGAAGAGCATACTATTACAACGTCCATGACCTGTTCTAAGACGATTCAGAAGACACCAATTTTTCCTAGACAGATGATAAGTATATAAGGAACATTCTTGAAGAGCATGTAGTGCCATTTGCCCCATTCATTGGTGAAAATTTCATTTTTATGTACGATAATGCCAGACCCCATCGTGCGCGCATCGTTCAGGAGTACCTTGAAGAGGTTGAAGTCTCTCGAATGGAATGGCCAGCAAGAAGTCCAGATCTCAATCCGATTGAGCAGGTTTGGGACAACCTCAATAGAAGGCTGCGAATTTCAGAAAATCATCCAGCTACTCTTAATGACGTAGGAATCCAACTCGGAGAAATCTGGGAAGGATTAGATCAGAACATTTTAAGATCACTCATTTTGAGTATGAACCGTCGTTGCCGAGCTGTAATTAACGCAAGGGGTGGAAATAGCAAGTATTAAATCACTTATCAGCATTTCAGTATTTTGAAAATTGTTCATTTCTCTTCTTTCACATAAGATTTGGTGAAATCCTGAATTTTTCTTCCATTTACTGTCTCTTGTTTCGTTCAAAACCGGAGAGAACATAAAAACTAAGTTTTAAAGTCAATGTAGAGTTAACTTTCATTAAAATTGATATTTTCAGAATGTGCGTTAATTTTTTCGCGCAGTGTATTTGAATCCGGATTTGAGTTTACACAGGTTGTTCTTATCAGTCTTATCATTCTAAGTAACAGTAGCGTAGATTTTTTGATTTTTAGAATTTCAGTTTTCCGATTTCCTTCTGAAATGGAGAAGAGGAACATTTTGTTATCAATTCCGAATTGAGCTGACTGTTCTTCTTTGAATGTTCGGAACATTATATGAACTCGTCAAAAAGATTTAATTCACTTGTGATTTTATTTCCATCCTTCGATACGGATAACACCACGCCACGCCACTGGACCTTTCAGAGGTAAATAGATTCTGCAATGTTGCCAGGGCAGTATCTATGATAAAGCTATCTTTTATGCTTCCTTTGTAAACTAATTGAATTTTGGCTTCACCAATCATCGAATTAATGAAGGAGATGCAGATATGCTACTTAATCGCACCAACGTAACTCGAGTTAAGATAATGTCAAGATTTCGGAAGTTATTAGAATCAGCGAAAGAGAGCTATGAATTAATATTTTTCTCCGATATTCTGCGAATATTTGAAATAAAAAACTTGTTATTTGTCACTGAAAATAAAAACTTCTTGAGTGTGTCAGTGTGTGAAATGTACAATACTTTGTCAGAAAATGAACTCGAATCCGTTTTTTTTTTTTTAACCTGATGGGAACATTTTTTCATGATCATGCATATCGAGTTCTCCTTTTCAAGACTTGGATCATAACTAACAAATCATCAATGTAGAGGTCGTGATCAACGTAATAATGTGATATCGTTTGACTTGTCTTCGTGACCACACCCAAAACCAGTTTCAATTTAAGAATGTAGGCCAAAATTTGTTTTATATCCCATTGTTAAACCTAAGTTATCAACAGGGGGCGTAGCTCAGATGGTAGAGCGCTCGCTTAGCATGCGAGAGGTACCGGGATCGATGCCCGGCGCCTCCAAGAGTTTTTGGATTTGCTATCTTATTGTCAGTATTTAGGGACGGCCGGAAGGACTGAATTGAATTTGACCACAAACTCAATCGATGTTGAACATTCTCTACTCAAAAAATACATAAATCGTTATGAAATGCGCTCAAAAAATATTTTTTTCCTCTCCGATGTAACAACCCGTATGTGCTTTGTCGAATAATAGTGAGTAACCAGAACCACCCTGTAATATATATTATATTGTATCGATTATGTATTCACTATACGATTTGGATTTTTTCAATATAGAGCGTGATCCCAAAATGTAGGTCGATTTCATGAAAAAATTGTGTTTTGTTCATTTACGTGGGATGTTGGATAGGACCGTATTATTAATTTTCAATACAGGTTGGTTTTGGGAGCGTGAGGTTATCATCAAATGTGTTTTTTTGAAAGTGCAGATGATCATAGCAAATCTCAAACGAAAGGATGTTCCCTAATTAATGCACCAAATTTGGTCAAAGATTCTCGAACCAAAATTATGAGACTCCTATTTTTGATTTTTGCCTGGGGGTACCTTGAATTTCGCCCCTTAAAATAGTCTTCTCATTTTATTTCTGAATCAGGTTACACAAAAATCACTGTTCCCCATTTTGACGATTAAGACACACTTTGTAGGTACTGGACCGCATTGTCTTTTGAACCACTAAACATCAACCGCGTAAGTGAATTCCTTGAAAATGAAAATAGATTCGCATTACCATAAATTTGGGAATAGGTAATGGCTTGGAAATGAGAAAACACATCATATTCATGAAAGTAGACGTCATCATCTTTATAAAGAAAACAGGCAGCTATTTTGTGAATAATTATTCACTTTCTGTTTGTTCAATGAAAGTAAATATATTTACAGTTCCAAATCTTTCATTTCGAAGAGAAAACTAATGTCAGTAATCATTATTTGAAGATGTGGTCTTACCTGTGAGCTTCTACACATATGGAGGACAAAAACATTATAAATAGAATCTGAAAAATAAAAATAAACTATTAGTGAATTAGAATGTTTGGAAACAGTCATTTATATTGAATTGCGAATTTTTCAAATGGTTATAGTTGATGAATTGATGATCGAAGAATGCTACTGAATATACAGGGTGGCCATTTGAAAACGAAACAGACGAGATTACAGACGAAATAAATTTTTTCGATAGAAATGCTCGGACAGGTCGATTTCTGTTTCGAGGGGGACAACTTAAGATGTAGGTTACGGACGCATAGCGCTTCAACCCTTGCTACTACAACCCTCACCCCCAATTTTTGAATAGGGAAGATGGGGTGAGTGATACCTCATTTGAAAGGTATTTTTATACTGATTTCAGCACAGTAATTGTTTTTTCATTTCATGCATTAGTTCTCGAAATATTCTCAACTAAGTATTTGAAAATGAAGTGGCCGTGTTTTCATGGCACTTGTAGTGTTTTTTGTGAAGAATCGACATCTTGATTAAAGATTTCTATGTCAGTGGATTGGAGGAAGGAAGCCACAGTCATGGTTGTTTTGAAGCTCAAAATGTCGATTTTTCACAAAAAAACACTACAAGTGCCATGAAAACACCACTTCATTTTCAAATACTTAGTTAAGAATATTTCGAGAACTAATGCATGAAATGAAAAAACAATTACTGTGCTGAAATCAGTATAAAAATACCTTTCAAATGAGGTATCACTCACCCCATCTTCCCTATTCAAAAATTGGGGGTGAGGGTTGTAGTAGCAAGGGTTGAAGCGCTATGCGTACGTAACCTACATCTTAAGTTGTCCCCCTCGAAACAGAAATCGACCTGTCCGAGCATTTCTATCGAAAAAATTTATTTCGTCTGTAATCTCGTCTGTTTCGTATTCAAATGGCCACCCTGTATGTATTATATCGTGTACCGTGTACTAAATCAAAAACCCAATTCAATAGAAATATTTGATCTGGGTGTTCCCGATTATATTGAATAACATCTATCTAAAACCTTTTGGTTTTCACAATAATAATAAAGGTGAAACACCCTGCATACTAGGTAAGTATTTTCCAGTTAATTTATTATAGCCATAGAAAATGAAGACGTGGAGTCGAAGCGACTAGAACATGCGTGGATCATTTTTTCCGTAGGAATTTTAATATTTTGAGTTTTCGCATTAGTTTTTTTTCAAAATCTAAATTGAGAATCCTTGAAAATCTTTTTGAGTACTGTTTTGGTGTCTAATTTCATGCTGGTTACAAAAATCTGAAGAAAATTCATTAGTTTTCCTGACGGCATGAGTTTCATTTTATTGATACTAAATATTTATTTTATTTCGATATGTCTCGACAAAATTTCCATCGAAATTTGAAATTTTATATGTATATGTATGCACCCGTTAGGAGTTTAGTGAGATCAAGATGTTTCTAATCAGTCATTTCTTAGAAATAGGAAGAAATAAGATTGATGGTATAAGGATTTCGAAAATTCATCTCAGATTGCAAGCAAGCCTAAAAAAAGATTCAGATGATGAGGGATTGCCAATATGGACCTTAATTGTTATCACAAATGGAATGATAATACATACGATACAGAATAATAGAATTATTATTATCAATTAGAAATATTGAAATCTATCGATAGATAGTCCAAATACGGAATACAAATAAGCCATCGAATTTGGAAAATTTCAAGGTCATAAATTGAATTAAGTTTTATTGAAACCATTTTCCCATATATCCGTTCGATCATGATCAATTCAACACAAAATCGAATATTATTTAAAATTGGATGTAAAATATTTGTCACAATATCACATTTATGGACTATGAAAAATAAAATAAAATGTCTACAAATACATACGTAGAATAAATTAAAAGAAATTGGTGATTTCCTTATACATAAATATATCCTTGATAGGTAATTCTCAAAACACGTCATTCTAACTTGAAAGATTGAAGTACTATCACTAAAATAGTAATAACCCAGCTTGAAAAAATCAAGTAATTTCTTCAATAACAATGCCGATGCAAGTTTGGGAAACTATACCGAAGAATGAACGATGAATAAGAAGCTGCAGGTACTCACTCTCAATGACACCATTCTGATAGCACTGAAGAACAACCACAACAAATGTCTCCACCGACCAACTCTTCGGAGGCAATTCAAGTGTCCCAATACTATATATAAATTTCGTATGGAACTAGTGGGGCTATAATGAGATGAAACAAATGAAGTCGACAGCTCAACTTGAGTTACACATGGATGGACAAAAAAACAATAATTCAGGAGGAAATTGAAGAAATGCCTCTCATTAGTCGATTACCATAGCATTATGACATAGAAAGTTATCCGATTGTTCTATGCGTAATTTTGGTGTCTTTCACTGTCAGCGTATTATATTGGCAATGTCAGTGTTAAGGTTTTGATATTGTTGCTTGGAAGTACGGAGAGCTGGAGAGGATAAATGGTTATATTCAGATTGTTCCAGTTGAGAAGAGCATTTATGCATCGTAAACATGGTTTCCACTACACCTTGAAACGTTTCGTGTTCGAGATACAGGGTGTACTAGGGAGTATTTGAACAAAAATTCTGAAAGCATGTGGATTGGACGGGGTGGACATCTGTCAGGGCCCTCCAAATCGCTAGACTTGAATACTCTAGATTTATTTTTATACATACTGGATTTTTATGGCAATTTTGATTTTGATCAGAATTTCGAGAGAATCGTTTCTTTCGTGGAAACAGTAGCTGAAACGACCAAACTATGAAAGACCATGAAGTTACTTATAACAAAAAAGCACTTCTTTGCAATTTGTCAACAGTGGCTGACCAAAAAAGTACCTACAACAGTGGACAGTGTTCCACCCTGTGGATTTGCAATCGAAATTGGCATGTCACATAGTGTAAACTTTAAATTGTAACATCGATGATAGGAAGATCTTCCGAAGTGCAGAAACTATTAAAAAATAATTAAATCATTTTTTTGAATTATGCAAGGAATCTAACCTGATGTCTCAGTAACCATATTTCAGCATATTACTCGTATAAATGAAACCATTACCCCCTCAAGAGAAAAAAATTATCGACATCCCTGATAGCGAGTCTTTTTGGCAAATGTGCATTTCCGAAAAATTATTTTTGGGTGAAAGTATCCCATAGAAAATTCTCCCGAATTGTTTTCACAGAAATGGAAAATTTTCGCCAGTAAAAAAGTTACTTTTTTCCGAAAACACATAAATTGTTTGGGATATTCTTTATTCAAAGTAAAACGGATTACACCAAAGTGGTATCAATCAGTATGAAACATGTAATAGAAAAAGTACATGAAGTGGCGACCCTAAACAGTGGCTCAAAACCAGTGAGTGCAATTATATTTTCTCAAATTCATAATGAATGATAATATCAGGAGCAGAATTGATTTTATAACCACGCCCATATCTTGTGCTCTTTGTTACATGGCGTAGATAATTGGCTGCATTTATTTCGAATACATCGGATACATCTTTTTAGAAATAACAAAAAAAAACTATTGCGAAAATCCTATAACTCTGAAGCGATGTTATCGATATGTGGCTCACTTTTTTCTGTTTATGAATGGTACTCACTACTCCAGCCTTAAGGAAGGGAAGATGATGTTCTCGAAACGTGTTGGCATTGTGGTGCATGAAATAAAAGTTGAATTGAATAACATCCTTTTCCTGATAATTGCTTGCTGTGAATAGAAATAATAATTAGCGATATAATAGTCGCATCAACGATACTGGTCTGACCATGCGATACTAACTGAGACCGTTTGTATGGTCTTATTCGATAATGAGCAGGCGAATAATGCAAACCAGGAAAAATACTCTATTCACTTTTATAAAGTATCGTGGTTTGCCATGAGATTCTGACACATTTCACTGCGTATATTTTGAAAATGTTAGGTTATGGTCATTCCGCTGTCAGATACGCCCGCAACGTTGTCGTTTCTGCATTTAAATCGTATAGTAATTACGTATTTATCCAAATGTTGATTTACTTTGAGGAAATAATGAATTTGAGAAAATATTATGTGAATTCAATAATTTCAAAGACCTGCGAATGCTGAAGAAACTTTTTCTCTGTTAATTCTGGAAATGTTTCACGTATATGAACATGGAAGAAAGATTCAGTTATGCTATTTTTTTGGACGGAAATCAAGCATCGAGAAATTACACTGAAAAATAATGGACAGCATAGTCCGTTACTTTGTGATAGTTCATTCGGAAAAAGAATAAAAGTACTCGACTAACCCAGCAAAACGAATGGAACAAACGAACCTATGGAATTCCCCACTTCTAAAAATTCTCAAGAAATGCCTACAGAAGACATTTAAATACCTTTTTGCACAACTTGAAATACTCCAGTATGAAAATGTGGTAGTTCTACGAAACCTGCATCACAGATAAACCTTAAAAAATCTAACTCCATTTACAAAGTTAAAAAAGAGTAAATAGAAAGTAGACTTGGCAATGTCGCTTGATTTTCACGAGTGCCAACCTGCGTCAGTTTAAAGTGAAAGAACTTGATAAACCTAAATCAAGGCTAACCGCGATACTTTATAAAAGTAAATGGAGTATTATAGAGCCTTGAAAAATCGGTTGACCCGTTATAAAATAATGAATTATCTCCTCATGAGAAAAACACTGTATGTTTATGAGTTTCACGTAAATTTGACAAAATAACGTATTAACATTATAAAAACAGAATCAGATATTGGTTTTGATGTATTAAAGTTAATGATGACGTTGTAAACATATAAAAGAAGAACATCATAATAACAGGTATATGTAACTACCTCTACATAGAATATTTTTCTCTAAGACCTTTTCGAAAAAGATCATCATTAGAAAAACTAAAAATGACCTACTTTTAAACAAAGATAACCCATCACCCAATACCTACGAGTTTTTTCAATTCCAGTCCCTTCAGTGTTCAATTTAGTAGATCTAAAGATAAATGGCCCGAATCAGTGAATAAATAGTTCCTTGTATATTCACCTATTAGTGTATCTCTACTTAAATCGCCGATATGTAAATTCAACAAATACGAGGTAGATTCGATTATTGTCATCAATCGAATCTTCATCATCATAAACATATCATAAATAATTCTTGTTGGTTGGACATCGAATCAGATAACAGCAGGTAATTACTAATTACACTGAAAGCGAGAATCTCAATTCCTTCGCATTTACCCAGGGCTTTTTTCCATTAATCTAGTGAATCGCATGAATAGTTTCGCATTATAGACGTTCAGAAATCGCTTTCTTACCGGAGGTTATATATTATCTTCTCGATGGCTATTATCACATATCTTTCAGGATTAACTGAAGATCAATGCAAATCACGATATGCGTATCTACCATCTGTTGTTCAAGAAAAGACATCGAAGTTTTCGTTCGAAAGTGTTCTCCTTTCGACAATAAAAATTTAATTATCCTTTCAATCATGGTCCTACAAGTTCCTCTGGAGTCGTAAACGTTTTCATTATTTCGAAGGTCTGCGGAGCTGTTTGTGAAATTATCAGAAGAATTGTCTTGAGTAGTTATTCGGATATCTCTGTAGGAATCAACGTTAGACAATACCTAAGCCTAATTCCATAATTCTGCATTTTTCCACTTTTTCGGTGTACCTAACATTATTACACAATGAGTGAACAGTCGACAATTACTTGCTATGAAAACGAATGAAGCTTTGAGTCAACATAACATGCGATGCTCAAATTATAAACTTTCCCATTTTATAATAGTGGCCTATATGGCAGTAGTCCATTTATTTCCCAGGGATAGGACCTTTTCCAAAAATTTATCCTGTGATGCTAACCCATGACCGGATGTAGCTCTTTTTCATGGGAGGGGTAATTACGATTATATGGGAGTGGTATTGATTGCATATTCTTTATCTACGCCCTCGAATTAAAAAATACAGCAGCTTTGGTGGTGGTCCAGGGAATTTTATTTTTCGAAATACGCGAAATTTTCCAACGTATGGAAAATTTGCCGCATTATCATTTTCTTAAATAGCCACCAAAATTACTGTATTCTCTAACACGAGGTCGTAGATTACGAATCTGTAATTAGTTCCTTTCTTGGTTCGATACTTCAGGAAATTTCCAACTTTTTGTGGAAAATTTCCGAGAATTTAGTCATTCTTTGATGGTCATTACTCGAAAACTGTATTTTATAAAAATATCTGATTGCATATTCTAAATCTACGCCCTCGAATTAGTAAATCCAGCAACTTTGGTGGTGATCCGAGAAATGTTTTTTTTAATACGCGAAATTTTCCAACATAATAGAAATTATGCCGAAATATCCTTTCCGCAGATGGCCACCAAAGTTACTGTATTCACTAATTCGAGGTACTAGATTACGGATCTGTAATCAGCTCCTTCCTAGGTTTGATACTTCAGGAAATTTTCAATTTTTTGTGGAAAATTTCCGAAAATTTAGTCATCTTAGAAGGTCATTACTCGAAAACTATATTTTATGAAAAATATCTGATCGCATCGCGCATATTCTTAATCTATGCCTTCGAATTAGTGATTCCAGCAACTTTGCCGGCGATGAGTTCCTTCCTAGGTTTGATACTTCAGGAAATATTCAGTTTTTTGTGAAAATTTTCCGAAAATTTAGTCATTTTGTGATGGTCATGACTTGAAAACTATTTTTATAAAAAATATCTGATTGCATATTCTTAATCTATACTTTCGAATTAGTAATTCCAGCAACTTTGGTGGTGATCCGAGACAATTTTTTTTCAAATTTCCATATTTTGGAAAATTTCATTTTCTGAGATAGTCACCAAAGTTAGTTTATTCACTAACTAGCTGTCCCGGCGAACTTTGTTCCGCCTAAATGATACTTACGGTGAATTTCACAAATCGTAATCACCGGTGATCGGAGATCAAGGCCTTCGTTCTCTGATTTTTGAACTGTCAAATCTATTTAGTGCTAGATCAAGCTCCGATCACCGGTGATTACGCTTTGTGAAACCTACCTTTGTATAAACTTATCATTGCTATTTTTCAAGCAGACGATGAATTAGGCAAAATATACAAAATTTTAGTACTATTGTTATTCGCACGAAAAAAATTCTCCTCATTTAAGTGGTATCCAATTGTTGAACATATAACATTTTGTTTTAAATGCTTCACAGTTCTGCCATTGCAGTACCTATCTTGTAATGAATGACAACACGAATGCAAATATAAATCCCGATCGAATTGTATGGATGAGAAATAGTTCCAATGATGAATTACCTCTGATCACTCGATCACTGTATAAACCACTTTAGTTCTGCCAATACGACGCTGAAAATTTGAATTGGAGTACTTTGTCTATAGTACTATAACTTCACTTCATAAATACGCTAAGACATTCTCTTATTTTCCTTCCTGACTTCTTGACGTTCACCAGAATTAATTCAAATATTTGTACCAACTAATAAAATTAGAACTTATTTTGTGAATAGCGCTTTCTGAAGTGGAAAAAACGGAACTTTTCTCATATTCTCAATGTTGGCTAATCAAAATCTAATAAGTGCCCACACCACTATTTTAAACATCTTAGCCTTTTGGTGCTCAGCTTAAAATAATTGGTAAACATCTCAGTTGGTGGAGCAGCGAGATTTCCATGTTCCCATGGATATGGGTTGTCACACAGTACAGAAACCAAAATGTAATTACTAATTATGGCAAACATATTAATTCCCAAACGGAAATTCGAAAACATTTCAAAAATTATGAGAGTAGATGAGAATGGACAATTCACGATTGAAACCGATCGCCAAAATCCGATTTATTTGACACTTCGATTAAAATTCACTGTGACATTCATTCGCTTCTTGATCTGGTAATAGCCTTTCATGGTACTATAAGTTCTGTACATGGCCATCTAATGGTGATAATATCAAATATAGTACCTTCGCGATTACCTTATTTTGTTTTGAATAAATGAAACTGTAAAAATAACTAATAACCAGTTAAGTATAGTATAGAACAATCAGTCATAATGTGTGAATAGCGCCACTTGAAGTGGTAAGAACGAATTTTCCCCCATATCTCAACGAAATCTAATCATTTTAGAGATCTGCACTCCTACGCTAAGACATTTTGGTTTAGGTCAACAGCGCAGAGTTGAAGGCAACCCAAATTACACAATATATGTTTACATCGTAATCTAACGCAATCTAAGCTGTAGCGTAACTGTAACTGTAGCGACACCTAGTGACCTTACTCAAAAGAAGGAAAAGCATTTCCTGTATGAGTGAAATTTTAATCGATCTTTTCAAAGTTTTATTGTATTTTATAATAACCATACCGTAGACGAATCCATATATGAAGTCTCATAACAAACAGTCCATCCGATCTCGAGTTATAAATGGTGTAACCAACATCTTTCTTTTATATATATAGATTTGAGGTCGTAGATTACGAATCTATAATTAGTTTCTTCCGAGGTGTGAGACTTCAGGAAATATATTCAACATTTTGTGGAAAATTTTCGAAATTTAGTAATTTTTTGATGGTTATTTCTCGGAGACTATATTGTATAAATAATATCTCATTGCATATTCTTAATCTTCGCCCTCAAATAAGTAAATCCAGCAACTTATGTGGTGATCCGAGATTTTTTTTTTCAAAATACGCGAAATTTTCCAACATATGGAAATTTTGCCGAAATATCATTTCCTCAGATAGCCACCAAAGTTACTGTTTTCACTAATTCGAGGTCGTAGATTACGGATCTGTAATTAGTTCCTTGTAGATTACGAATCTGTAATCAGTTTAATCAGTTAACAGTAAAGTTTTTCATAGAACTCGGCAATTTAGAATAAAAAGGGATTTAAGGGTTTGGAGTTCAAAAGTATCTCTCAGTGTTACTCTTTATTGATAATTTCAAGCTTTCGGCTATTGATTTGAGCCTTCTTCAGGGAAACTAAAAAGGAAACATGGTATTACAAACATTTATATGAAAAAAACAATAGCCGAAAGCTTGGAATGATCAATAAAGATTAACACTGAGAGATACTCTTGGACTCCAAACCCGAAAATCCCTTTTTATTGTAATCAGTTACTTCCTACGTGTGATACTTCAGGAAATGTTCAACTTTTTGTGGAGAATTTTGTAATTTTTTGATGGTTATTTCTCGGAAACTATATTCTATAAAGAATATCCACTGCATATTCTTGATCTTCGCCCTCGAATTAGTAAATCCAGCAACTTATGTGGTGACCCGAGAATTTTTTTTTCAAAATACGCGAAATTTTTCAACATATGGAAATAATGCCGAAATATCATTTCCTCAGATAGCCACCAAAGTTACTGTTCTCACTGATTCGAGGTCGTAGATTACTGATCTGTAATTAGTTCCTTCCTATGTATCAAACATCAGGAAATTTTCAACTTTTTGTGGAAAATTTCCGGAAATTTAGTAATTTTCTAGTGGTCATTACTGAAAATCTATATTCTATAAAAAATATCTGATTGCATATTCTTAATCTACGCCCTCGAATTAGTAAATTCAGCAACTTTGGTTGTGATCGGAGAAATTTTTTGTTCTCAAAATACGCGAAATTTTCCAAAATATGGAAATTTTGCCGAAATATCATTTTCTCAGATAGCCGCCAAAGTTACTGTATTCACGAATTCGAGGATGTAGATTACGAATCTGTAATTAGTTCCTCCCTAGGCTTGATAGTCTTGATAGTTCAGGAAATTGCTAACCTAGTTGTTACTCCTGTCCATGTTTCACAAAGCGCAATCAGTGCTGATCAGAGAATCAACTCGGATTGACAGTTCAAAAATTAGATTTTGATTGGAGATCAACTGAAATCAGAATAGCCGAACATATGTAAAACCCACCGTTATTATCATATTATTAATTTGATTGAGAATAAACAGAACTGAATCGAATAATTTTTTAATTCTTTCATAGTTGGCTCAAGTTAGAATATTATTTCCAGTTCCATATTCTCCTCATGTTTTCTCCTTCATATTTAATGTGAACATGTTTGAATCTTTTTTAATTAAAAAAAAATCCAAAAAAAACAATCTGTTTTTTCGAAACTATACGTTTTCTTAATTGTGTTTGATGAGTGATTAGATTATCCCCAGAAATCTACTTATGAAGAAAAAAATTATAGTTACCCAATTATACAGATGAAAAATTAGAAAAATCAAGGGTCAAGGGATTTTCGACTCCCGTCTCCCCTTAATACACAGATATTTTCTAAAATACAGCCAGCTAAGCGAGATGAAATTTAGATGAAACGAGATCTCAACAATACCGGGTGTTCTTGAATTTAAAGTACAAAACAAATGCTACGAGTCTCTCAGAAGAACGCATAATCCAAATTCTTAGTGTTTCAATGTCATACACAAACTTCATGCACCTATCTTTGGAAACGTCCTCATTGAATACTTCGCAATTCTGCATGAAGTCAAATAATGAACATTTACCAGAAAAACAATGGATCAATGGATCATTAATTTGTGTAATCATAATTAAATTTTGGATTTTCCTAATGAAAGGAGATAATCAAAATATAATTGATTTCGTATACCCTGAATGAAAGAATACCTAACATGATGCATAATGACATTAGGTGAAGTACTCTTCAAGAGAAGAAATACCGAATATTCGTCAGCATGAATCCGAACTTCTTTCCAGGGGAAATAAAACCCAAAAAGACCTTATCCAAAATGAAACCGAAATCTGGAGAAATCTGCTTAGTTTGCATCAATGCAGGAATGCTATCTTTCGTGTTTCTATTAGTGGGAGTGGGAAGTCGATGCCGTCATAAGACCAAAAATTATTTTGGCACGAGCGAGTTTTACCTATGCACTCTCGTCAACAACATATCGGGTTTAGCAATCTTGATTCTCCTCGTAGTGGAAGTGATCATTTGGTTGAATATACTTATAAATTCAGAGCATAACCAAGCCATTTTCGTTCTGGAAATACAGGATTTCATTGTTACCATTGGAATCGAAATATCACTAGTTGCTGCATTATTCAGTTTTTCCTGGAAAGTGAAAACTAATAATTTGTTGACTGGACTTCTGACAAACGCTAAGTTTTTCGAAATAACAATTCCTCAAAAAGGTATAAGGGAGATATATGTGGCCCGAAATTTTTGTACATATGGTTCATTCCTACTGTTGGCAAGTACTTTATTCCTACAATCGACTTGTACACCGTTCCAAACATACCTGGAATTGTACAGTACCCCAGTCGGACACACCTTTCAATATTTTCTAGTCATGTATGCTAACATGGAAATCACTATTATGAACAAAATTTCCGAGAGTTTGGGACTATCTTTGTCGAAGCAACTGAGGAGGAGGATATTAGAGCAAAATCCATTTTATCTAGGAAAAACCAGGAAGTATCCTTTGACTTTAGAAGAGAAACTGAATAGGACAGTTCACGCATATATGGAATTGAAAAAATCTACAGACAGCTTTTCCGAACTTCTCAATCCAGCGGGTTTGCTGTTGGTTCTTGGGACCATTTTTCAATTGATTTCTGAAATATATGTCACGATTACCTTCAAATTGTATGAATTCAAGAACGATCAGATGCTTTCCTTCACGCTGATAGTGACTACCTTGGCCGAGTTCTTTTTCCTTGGGATTTTCGTGGAAAATATCGAGAATTTGACGAATGAAGTGAGTATACTCGAAAACTGGGCGAGGTAACGATTGAATACAGGGTGACTGATTATCTTTTTTTTATTTTCGAAATGTTGCAATAACTCGTTGAAATCAAACTAATAAGAATCGCACTAATTATGGCCATTCGTGCGTATATCGAAGATTTGATCCAACTGACTCAAGTTCTGCTGGTAGACCATGAACAGCGAAGAGAATTCACCAAATGGATTCTTGAGTAACCTGTAAATTTTGCAAACAAAATCGTTTTCAGGCCCATTTTCACCTCGATGGCTTTGTTAATAGGCAAACCTGCCGCTTTTAGGGCTTAGAAAATCCACGAATGATTCGTCAGGAGGCATGAATCCACAACAGATCACTGTGTGGTGTGCGTTATGGTCTGGAGGGATAATTGGACCGTTTTTCTTCGAGAACGAAGAAGGTAATGCAGTAACGGTGAATGGCGAACGTTATGCTATGATAACTCAGGTTCTTGTGCCCAGTTTGGAAGCTATCGATATTGACGATATGTGGTTTCAACAGAACGGTGCCACATTTCTGTGAAACTTAGACGATCTTGCACGAGTTTGCTCCTGGTCGTGTCATTTCCTGATTTGATGACCAGAATTGGCCTCTAATCTCTTGCGATTTAACGCCTTCAGGTTTCTGGCTATGGTGCTATCCGAAGTCATAGGATTATTCCAATAAGCCTGCAAACGTTGAAGCATTGAAAGCCGAAACTAAACTCCATATCCATGAACTACCCCCGCAGTAATCAATAACGTTATTGAAAATTTCGTCAAAAGAGTACGCAAATTGCTTCAGAAATCCATGTTTTATTGAAATTTGCGCTTATTGAAATACACTTTAGACCAGTTTCTGGGTGTAATTTGAAGCTTCTCATTAAATGGTTAGGAATAACAATTTCGTCAGTTTGCAAAGCTATTTATGCTTTTCACTCCATAAAATCAGGATCATTTTCTTGCTGTAGAGCCCGATCAGCAAACACATTGTATGTGACGCATAAGTGGCTAGTGTGATAGTTCTGAGTCTTATTTGTGATAGATCTTTTAATATGAAATTCGAGATTACTCTCAAATTCATTTTTCGCAAGGTTTATTCATTATCGAATGATAAATGAAAAAAAAAACATCAGTTTTCTGCCATCAGGTTTTGGTTAGGGCCAATTTAGTTAATATCGATATACAGCGTGTCCCAGATTGAATATGTGATCCGGTCACACTGTATAGAAGATCTATTTTGGGTCCTCTGACAGAAGTACAAAACAAAATCTATTCTGGTTAGAAATATCATTCTTTGCAAAATATTGACGGAAACTCAACGTGGTGTGTTGAGTTTCCATATATCACGCACATAAATCAATAAAATCCATCAGATTCTTGATTAAAAAACCAATAAAAATGCCAAATTCCGTATGAATGAATTGTATTTGAAAAAAATTACAACTTCAAATTTCATCATGAAATGTGAAGAATATTTGATAAGGTGAAAGTTTGATCGTTCAGAGAATTATTGATATTTTCACGGGTATTTGCTTTAAACGTTTTGGAATGCCTTGTTTCATAAGAATAAAACTGAAATAATGGTTTAAAATAATGTTAATTCTATTGAAATATCAATCTTCCAGAAAGAAAGACTACTTTCCTTCCTATTCAAGTTTCCTCTGAGCAAGTTGACTGCCGGCGAAGGTCAGAAGGTAGGAATAACACTGTTTATTTAGACTAATTTAGAGAAATGATCTCAAATCCAAAATGAGGTAAGGTCATCAATGCATAAGAGTTTGATCCACAACCATCGTTAATGATGAGGAAACAGCAGAATAATATCGTCAGATTCAGAAATGTCAACTAAATTTTGTTATTGGCATGTAGATTTTTGGAATTGAGGGGATTCAATTGGCAACCAAATGATGTCAGATCATATTATATTCTTGTTTTTCCAGGTTGAAATGTTGATTTGTACATTGTCAACAACAAATCTCACGGTGACGATGAGCGATATGTTTGTTTTTCGCATGGGGCTTCTATCTGCGGTAATTCTGCGTTATTTGATACATATAATCCATGATAACTAATTGTTATTCAGGTTTCTGGATCGATTGTCACCTATGTTTTGGTCGCAATTCAATTCCAACTAGGTGGACGTGGCGGACAAGAGCATGGACAGAATGGATCTATAATATTAGGCCCTTAATTATTTTTCAAGATATTGTCTCTTATTTGTCAATAAATGAAACATTATTCTAAAAAAAAATACGATGAAGTTGCGAGTGTAGTATTATCCATAAAAATATAAAAGTGAAAATTTTGTTTTCAATAGATTTTGCCAGTCACTACATATAGGCAGTCATAACTTTTTATTATATTGTGGTTCTCACGAAAAGGAATACCCTGTAATGTTCAGAGAACATCGCGAGAACCAAGGGCAAGCAGGTGGGAATTGGTGTTCTTCTTGAATTTCTGGAGGTTATATGCCTCGAGGAACGCCTTCCTAGGCAATGTGTTCCAAAGCCTCGCTGTTCGTTGGATGAACGAGTCTTTGAAGAGATGTTCTGCAAGTCTCTGAAGTGACCACGTAGGGATGTGAAGACTTAACTTGACGGGTTAGTCTCGAAGAGACTGCCAGAGGGGAAACGAATGCTGATAATTCAGAAGAGCATCGCCCATGGAAATATCTATAAAATAGAGACAGATCTCCTACGCTTCTACGGTGTTCTAGAGAGGTGAGCGAGTTTGTAAGTGTAACATCTGTATATATATTTGTAAGGTAGCTAAATCTTGTAGTCACCTTGTATTATTTTATGATAATCAATTGTCAATTAGTTGTCAAATAAAATAAAGTTAATTTCCAACTTAAGAACCAAGTTTCTCTTAGAAGCTAATATATTACAGTAAGCGAGGCATCACCGACGAGACGAATTGCCCTTTTTTGTACAGAATCCAAGAGCTTCAGGGTATGTTCAGGTGCAGCACTCCAAATATGGGAACAGTATTCCAGGACAGGTTGAATTTGTGCCTTATAGATCATAAGCAGCTGACCTGAGATGAAATAGCTCCTGCACGAAACAGAAAACCAAGCTTTTGGTATGCACTTTAAGCAATGGATCTCACGTGATTCTTCCAAGAGAGGTTACTGCCGACAGTAATACCAAGCATCGAAATGGATGACTTCAATGGTATGGTCACCCCCGACGATTCTATGCTGGGCACAGTAAGATCGGCTCTTCTAGAGAAAAGACATGCTTGTGTTTTGCTTGCGTTGAATTCCACCAAGTTATTAGATCCACATTCAAGAATTGTTGCCAAGTCCATATTTATGTTGTTTACATTTCTTCCTCGTTCGTTTCTGATTTGACTGGCTGGTATTGGAGCCCTAGAAGAAAAGGCGGTATGAAGGGTACTTTCATCCGCGAAGCTGTGCACTGGAAACGAAGATGCTTTCAGCAAATCGTTGATGTGAAGTAGAAATAGTGTTGGAGCCCTGCGGAACATCAGCATTTATGGGTAGAGAGTCAGATGAAACTCCATCGATCACTAGGTACATGGAGAGATCTGTTTGAGAGGAAACTAGCCAGCAGAGAACACAGCTTTGGGGGCACGTCATAAGATGGAATCTTGGCGAGGAGTCCCTGATGCCAGACTCGATCGAATGCCTTGGAGATATCCAGTGCTACGGCTAGGGTTTCACCATATTTCTCAATAGATAGCTGCCATATATGTGAGACGTAAGCGAGCAAGTCACCAGTGGATCTCTGATGACGAATTGTCTATCGTGGATGATTCCTGAGTGTTCCAGATGTTTCATGAGCTCGAAGTTGATGGCTTTTTCCATGACCTTTGAAATAATAGATAACAGAGCGATAGGTCTGTAGTTGCAAGGTAAGGTCTTTTTGCCTTTTTTAGGGACTGGTTGTACTTGCGATTTTCCAGTTGGATGGGAAAACACCCAATTTGTAAGAGTGGTTGAACAACTTGCAGAGGACAGGTGTTAGTTCCGGGGCACATTTCTTGAGAACAATCGGTGGGATTCCGTCGGATCCACTGGCTCTGTTGGTGTTGAGACCCAACAAAATCTTTCTGACAGTACGTATGCGAAAGGTTATCTCGGACATACGACTGTCAATAGGTGTAATATTCGGGGGTTGTTTTCCCGATGAATCCAGTGTGGAATTTTCAGCAAACAAATGCCCGAAGATGTTGGCTTTCTCCAGGGCGGTTGTTGATAGTGTTCCATCGTCCTTGGTTAGAGGAGGAAACGAGCTGGAAGTGAAGTTTCTTCCTAGAGCTTTGGCGAAAGACCAAAATGAGCGGGATCCGTTAGGACATTCAACAAGTCTAGATCTTATTTTGGCATTGTGAGCATCTTTTGAAGATTTGATGATCTAGTCTCAGGGTCTGGATTCTTTGGCCATCGATGGAAGGCTGCCGGTTTGTAAGCGACAGCTTTAGAGCAGTTTTTGTTAAACCAGGTCTGATCGGATAATGATCTTCTTGCGGTGTTCGGTATGTAAGTTTGCATCCTCAACATAATGATTTCAGAAATTGTTTATGTTCATTCGAATGATGAATTTGTTGATATGCTTTTAAATTATGGTGAATCAGAACAAAATGCCAGTTCAGCGTATAAGTTGTACGGAACAAGATTTCCGCTAATGTTCATGAACCTGGAACAGAAAGATGCAGGCCAGAGTAGTATTAAGGTATTGATGCCCAAAATTTTTTATAAATTTTTCAAATTGACCAATTCTCATAAAAAAAATTCTGTAAAATGACTTATTTTGATGAGTTCTATCACCTG
Source organism: Adalia decempunctata (assembly GCA_951802165.1). Taxonomy (NCBI): domain Eukaryota; kingdom Metazoa; phylum Arthropoda; class Insecta; order Coleoptera; family Coccinellidae; genus Adalia; species Adalia decempunctata. The sequence continues at coordinate 36,278,087 of OX637695.1, read as the reverse complement.
TCAAAAGATAAGCCTCGCCTCAAAATACACCCTGTATATTCATCTGATTATCAGAAGTATTATCCCTAGGGCATTGATTATAGACGAAATAAATTTATGACAAATTTCTCAAGGGATAATCGGCGGAAAATTTTTTGACAAGAATATAATATAACTCAACACAATGAAATTGAATTATTAGAAGTAGTGAAAGTAAAAGTACAATTATTAAAATTCAACTTGACATTTTATATTCGTTGTTTCTCTTCACTATAGAACGCATAATATTGATAATCTTGTTCTTTTCTTGGTCGAGATTAAACTATTGTTTCATGAAATGTTCATTACTATAACCAGTAATTTTCAGCCATTGGTTTTTTTTTCTTATTCAGCCAATTACCTCAGCAGCAGATTAAGTCCATGTCAAATACTGAAAATGCCAGATTGGTCAAAACTGGCCAAATTGCAAGTTTTTCATGTTTGCAAAAAAGGATTAGTGAAAATGTACTTGAACATTGTGGAATAACCAAAATATTCAAGGTGACTCATTTGAGCTAAAAAATTGTGACCAGAAGTTGTAGATCGAATCGACAGTCGGCACTCTAGATTGTATCAATATATAAAAATAGTCTTAAACAATATCTTATCAGTGCCGCCAACAGCAGGATTTCTATGCATCTATGAACTGTCAAAAAAAAATTCACTGTGAAAATTCAATTTGTTAGTGCTGTTCACTATGGTGATACTAAAATGTTTTCGATGATGAAATCTCTACCTCTCAAAATGCGAAGAAGTGTTATAAGGCAAGGCTCAATGATTCGAAGAATAGCCGTCATGATGAAGATTGAAGAATGATCTTTCCTTGGAATGAAATAGAAAGTACATAATCTTATTTCAACTTTGGATGATTTCAGGTGTCTGTTGGAAATTGATACAGTTTGAATTAACATCTTTCTTCTTTGCAGTTTTCTCATAATTTATTTCATTGTTGTTAATGATTTCTGTAACAGGAGGTATGTTCCATCACCGGTAGATGTCATTCAAACCATTAAAATGATTATAAACACGTACATTTTTTGTCTTTAGTTTCTTGATCTAGCTTATCTCTGGATTCGAGTTTTCTGAAAATAAATTTCGAATTTCGTTCTTTTTCATCGTAGCCATTGCAGCGTTAAGAATAAAAATTTGACGAGCAGTAGAGTTCAAAACCAGCATTTTTCGATTTGATTATTATTTGGTAGCTGAATTAATTTTGCTGTGTAGGCACTTATCAATTAAATTTGCATAGGCTAGTCGGATTTATTCTATTTTATTTTGAAGCTGCAATTAAGTGAAAATCCTCGACCACGAGGGTTAGTTACGTAGTGACCGATTTAAACTCAATTTTAATGAGTACAATATTTTTTTCTCATTTCATTCTCAGATATTTTCTTATGGTAATTTTTCACATGGAATTTTGGTTGAATGGTGCATACCTCCTGGAACTGATTGATTCCATGGTTAGAGCTGAATCTAGGAAAGGTTCACATCATACCATTCCATATGTGGTATGTTTTTTTGTGCAGTTCGCTTGTGAGAGGAGTTCATCCTGACTTTCAAGATAAGTCGCCAGTCATATCTGGTTTCCTCATATGAATTCATTATTTGTATTGAATTGGAAACTATTTGCGATATTTCTTGTATACAGGGTCTTTCACGAGGAACCTCACCCATATTTATACGGGAAACTACTTAACGTATTTTCATGAAATTCAGCACTTATAAGTATTTCACGATGCTGATGAAATCTAAAATATTTTCAAGGCATGAGCACCTCCGGTTTTTCCGGAAATGACGTCAACTTCCGTTTTTCAAATTAGAACACCATTTTTTTATTGCAGAAATAGATTCCTTAGAAAATTTCAAGTTATTTTGATGTAACATTTTTCAGTTTTAGTTGGAAAATTCTCTCTGAGCGGGAAAATTCGAAAAAAATCGAAAATAGAGCTCCGCTGAAACAAGAATAACTTCGAGGTTTTTAGATGGAAAATTTTCATTTTTGGGATTTTTCAAGATGTAAGATTGATGTATCCACTTTAAAAATCGAAATCGCGATTCCTGATACAGGGGGTGAAAAAATCGCTTTCAAAGTTAGGGATGACAAAATCGTGAAAAATCAATTTTTTCAAATTAGAACCCCATTTTTTTATGGCAGATATTGAATCTACGTTAAAAAATAATGTGAGTGTATGCATCACACCCTTGCCCTAAAATGGATATTTTCTGAGTTATTCACAAAAAATTGTTTTCCGTCTTGAATTTTCAGCTATTTCTTTTCCCTTCACGCCAAAAAGATGAAATTTTCAGGAACTGTTATTTGAACCATGCTGTAGATTTTTCACCCCTTCTTGAAACCGACTTCAAGTTACTATTAGGAGAACCATGGCAAACTCTCGCAGTTATAACTAGAGAAGATGCTCAATGTGTCAAATATCCTCTACAGGCTATTTGAAGATCGATGGTTGGCGAACAATGGTCCACATCTTTGGCCACCACGTTCTCCCGATTTAACTCCTTTAGACTATTATGTTTGGGGTAGGATAAAAAATATTGTCTACTCAACTCCCCTGACTGATAAAGAGGACTGCATAGAACGAGTCAGAAATGCGTTCAGGTTTGTTTTGATTTTTAGATTCATAGTTTTGAAACTCAATTTGAATGATGAAATAAGAAGAGCAACGCACGAAGCATTCCTGAGATGTATAAATAAATGTCTAGAAATTAACGGTCAAAACTTTGAGCATCTTCTCTAGTTATAACTGCGAGAGTTTGCCATGGTTCTCCTAATAGTAACTTGAAGTCGGTTTCAAGAAGGGGTGAAAAATCTACAGCATGGTTCAAATAACAGTTCCTGAAAATTTCATCTTTTTGGCGTGAAGGGAAATGAAATAGCTGAAAATTCAAGACGAAAAACAGTTTTTTGTGAATAACTCAGAAAATATCCATTTTAGGGCAAGGGAGTGATGCATACACTCGCATTATTTTTTAACGTAGATTCAATATCTGCCATAAAAAAATGGGGTTTTAATTTGAATGATTTCGATTTTTAAAGTGGATACATCAATCTTACATCTTGAAAAATCCCAAAAATGAAAATTTTCCATCTAAAAACCTCGAAGTTATTCTTGTTTCAGCGGAGCTCTATTTTCGATTTTTTTTTCGAATTTTCCCGCTCAGAGAGAATTTTCCAACCAAAACTGAAAAATGTTACATCAAAATAACTTGAAATTTTCTAAGGAATCTATTTCTGCAATAAAAAAATGGTGTTCTAATTTGAAAAACGGAAGTTGACGTCATTTCCGGAAAAACCGGAGGTGTTCATGCCTTGAAAATATTTTAGATTTCATCAGCATCGTGAAATACTTATAAGTGCTGAATTTCATGAAAATACGTTCAGTAGTTTCCCGTATAAATATGGGTGAGGTTCATCGTGAAAGACCCTGTATTTGTATTGGGCTAATCAACCGTTCTAAATTTTTACATTTTGCTCATTGTCAATATTCATAATCTCCCTCACTTGAATTTTGCATATCAATTGTAATAGTTAATTCAACAAAGTTTCATGTTAAATTTCAATCCATTCATTTTTCCTAATTCATCATTGTATATTTCGGATTTTCACATATCATATCGTTAACGTTCAGAATTGCTTCAAAATTCATTTCATACTGTTTCACTTCACTTTCAATCATTGTCTGTACCTAACACTGTAACTATCAAATATCCAAGTTGACTGGTTTGTATTTTACTTCATTCCTAATAAATAGATAGTGACCATTGTCCTAAGTGCACGGTATTTTAATTGCATTGATTTTTCTCAAATCGTTCATTCCCTGTATTTTCAGAATTCGGATAAAATTGTACGTTCAATCTGTACCATTAGAACTTGTTTTGTATGGAATTTTGTGGATAATAGATTGGTTAGATTGAGTGTAATTTTTGATCCACATTAAGGCATATATAACCCATTCCTGATAGTCTCAATGCTCATTGATAAAATTCAGTCTTGTGAAAACAAAGATTATTGATTGTATTTTTATGACAACAAGATTGAACTATAAAGAAAGAATAACCGTAGCAAAATATGTATTTACACTTATTCCAAGATAATAATATGGTGATCCTTGAGGTCATCGCTGAAATGATTATTTGAGTTCGCCATCTAAAATTAATTATATAAAGCTGGTTTCACTTTTAAATGATTCACAGTTCTACAAAATATTGAAATCTACAAAATAAATTTTGTGCGTTACTCTCTGTATAGTGTATATAACAAAATGTCTACCAAAGCTCATCTAAGATTAGATGTCGTATAGTCACTGTGACATTTACCCAGAGCGAAGAATCATGTTATCTGAAAAAAAAAAACATTGGCAAGATTAACCTCCTATATATTTGACGGTACTGGATAATTGTTCCGAATGCAATTTTCTCAATGCATAATAAAATATATTCCTTTCTCCCCATTAGGACATTGGATATTAGTGTGATCCAATCAAACGATAGTTGAAGAACATTAAAATAACGTTCAAGCTTATTTATTATCATGACTGCGACTGAATCACTTAATGTATGTATATTTTTTTTATTTATCGTTGAACCTCTCAAAGCTTATTTCTTCTGAATATCGAATTGAAAGAGCTTTGCTGAGTGTTAATCAACTGCAGATAGAAATTATATCGGATTCATTTACTTCCACATTAGAAAAAAGTCATAATAACCAAATATTTGCCGGCATATGACAAAGAAGTGCATATTTTTATCTTATAATGAAGAATCCATTGAATATTAAAAATCTCGAATTTTCGTCTAACTGCATGGTGTGTTACTTGGATTTCCCAAATAGAGTCACCTTCTTTATACACCCTCTCCTAGGCTATTGCAGACACAAAAACAAAAACTACTACGGCAAGCCCTATTTCGAAAAGTGGAAATATACCCCATATCTTATTGTGATCTCTAATTTGCTCTTTTTGATATCCTCCGTCACAATCACAGGCACTAGCTGGCTTCAGTGCGAAGAAATCAACACGAGATGCGTTGTTTCTTTGAACTGGGTGTGCATAGTCATCGTTGCTGACATCTTGGTCAAATGCTGTTCCATAAATTTCAATAGTCGGTTGGATGAGTTGAATGGATTGGCTGATATTTTCGAGCACAGAAAATATTATGGAATAAAGAATTTGATATGCCATTCTTGTGGACACAGACTGTTGAATGCTCAGAAAAGATTCTTCTACATAATGGTGGTTATTGGTGTAATGGCTGCTATATTGACTGATACATTCAATAATGGTGATTGGAAAAGATATCAAATTTTCTTCATATTTGTTAGTATAGAAGCTCAATTTTACGTTCTATTTTCAATCCAATACAAGATCCTCATCAAGATGAAGCTTTATGGATCCATTTCCAATCGTTTGATGAAAAACATGAATCGTTTACTGGATGATGGGGATATTTATCTTCATCGCATTGAGATGAACAGAATTTTGCATTTGTACCTTGAACTTTTGAAGTTTCATCAACGTTTGAACGACTTTCTGAATCCCTCACTTTTGGTATGGCTTGCAGCGTCGTCTTTCATGACGGTTGTGAATATTTACATCTTGATTACAATGATCAGGACTAAGATAACCTTCGATTTTTTTTATGCAGTTCTTGGCAGTTCAGTGAGTTGTTTCATTATGGATTACATTATGACTTCCAACGAAAGATTCGTCCTACAGGTAAGAATGAGACGAAATGAGCAGAATATTTGGATGGCTACACAAACAAAACATGTTGGAATGAAGTAGTTGAGTTAGAAATTTCACAGAAAATCTTGGAAAATTTAGTTCATTGGAATGCTTTGCAATTTGGCAATCGGAAATACAATTTTTTTTTTATTTTGTTTTTCGAAAACGGTTCATCTTATCGACAATAAACAGGAGGTTTTTTTAGCCTAATGTTCAAGCTATCCAAATTTGTACTTTTTACTCCTTATCGTACAGGGTGTTGAAAATGTAAGCATTAAAATGTACAACCTTGTCCGCCCCTGGTAAACTTTAAGAGCTAATTTAAATTTAAGGGCAATATTTTGAGAGGTCCTTACTACTGTTCATCATATCAAATTTTCTTCAAATTATTTGAATTAGTTTGAAATTTATTCCAGTAAAATGGATTTCCAGTGACGTCATTTAGGAGGCCGTATCTCCGTAGGGAGGGCCGCTAGGAAAAAAAATGATGGGAACTTGTCATCTTATTTTTTATGTTTTATCTGAATCCGAGAGATTTTCCACGTTCTCTGGACACTTTGTATATATTCCGGGTCATGGTTTGAAGATGATTAAGAATGTATTTCTTATAGTAGTCAGAGAATGCTCTCATCAACAATGATGGCAATCACATAATTCACTTTCCAGATAACATGCATTTGGTTTAGTGCCCTCTAGTGGCCTGTAGCTCAACCAAACAGTCCGAGAAGTTTTGTTATATTGTAGCGCTCTACTTGCCTGCGAATGCTCTTCGTGATGTTACGATCAAAAACGCCCTGAGTAACAAAAACGGAAGGTTTTGAAATGATTTACTCTGATGTGTTTCACCTTGTATTCATAATAAAAACATTTTCAGACTGGTCGGATTTTGCGATTCTTGTTCAGATTTAGAATAAGTAAACTGAAATATGATGAGGCAATCAAGGTGAGTATTGACATTTAAGTTCGTTTCACAGATTTACATGATTTTCGATATTTCTATTGTCATTTTCGAGCGTGAACGTCAAACGTTTTAGCAAAATAGTAATTTACGTAACAAGTCCGGAAAACAGGTTTTTTTTTGGACGAACGGACAAAATTCTAGAAGTCTGTGAGCCCAAAAAAACTATTTTCGGGTGTGTTGCATACAATATTTTTTCGGCAACCGTGAAGAATTACAAATCAATGAGACGACACATCTCATTATTATACATAATGATTCTTATTTGAATTAAACAGAACAGAACTGTCATCCGTTATTTCGTTGCTATTATGATAATCATAACAATGACAACAACGACGTGATTTTTTCGGACCTAGTCCGGAAAGTACGTACTTTCCGGACTAGGCCGGGAAATATACTTTCTCAAAGAAAAAGCGTCCGGGAAGTGGGTATATCCCGGACGGTTGCCGAAAAACGAAATTTTTGTGACAAAATCTCAACTTCTATGATATTTTCCAGTAGAAATTAGCGCAAAATAAAAAAGGAGTTGATAGCAATTTTTTCACGCATCCTAACGTTTATACGCCAATTTTCGACGAAAAATTATATTCTAGGAGATGATGAAGAAATTGCATATTCTAGGAGATGATGAAGAAATTCTCTGTCCATATTATGATAGTAGTTACATGTAGCATGACTAGCATGCGAAGCAGATTTGTTAGTCTATTCCTATAAATGCCATAGCCAGTATTGAGCATAGCTAATGAAATGTTAGACGATGGCAAACTACATGCCTATATTGAATGGACTTAGAAATTCTGGTGTTGTTTTTTAAGGTGGAGATGCTGATTAAAAATTTGATCCCTAAGACGGAAGCCTCTTACATGTTCATAATTGGAACGAAACTACTTCCATCTGTGAGTACCTACAGTTACAATCAACATAATAATGAATCATTTTGATAGCGAAATTATGCAATGTCAGAGAGTACCTAACAAGAGTCCCAAGATAATCGGTCTTCTCGTCGATGTTTTGGAAGTGTGATGGTAGTTTTTGGTCTCCTCGACAAGATTCTTGTCAACATATCATAAATCTCAATTTTATAACTCTTGTAGTTTTGTTTTGACTGTTGATTTTTGGGTTGTTCTAAGAAATTTACATCTATCTTGCACCCAGTGGTGATTTGTTTCCGTCTGTTCCAGAAGAAGAATTTTTTCTTGTCCGTTAATATTCATCAGAAAAGGACGGGATATTATGAAGCAATTTTGTAGCGACAAGAAAGTGATTCTCTTATGAGTGCCAGGCGACGAATGGAGGGAAATGAAAAGGCTGATGAACTTGCAAAGAGGGCATCAAAGGTTGAACTTGATGGACCTGAACCCTCCACTTTTAGGTAGCGTTACAGCAATGATGGTTACAAGACATGACACTACCCTGAGGAAGAAGAAACTCCAGGTCGTGCACGAGCTGAAATATTTGTGGAGTTCCAGCTACCGCGGACAGAGCTTTGGAGGTTTGGGGGACTGCTGATAGACACTATCGTTACAAATACCTTTTGTATAGAATAGGCGAGTCACAAAATGAAATGCAGACTTTGTGAATCGAAAAAGGAAACTGTAATTCTTATATAACGATAATACCACATGTATCTCTGAAAAAAATGGGAGAAGACATACACCATGTGTCGATGATCTGATCACCGATGGAAACAGTATGTCTTATTTTCAGTTTGAATCTGATTTACCCATAATACATATTGCTAGTGGTTTCAGTGTTACGTTGGGCGAAGACTTTTCTGGGGATCTGAGCGCCGTGACTCAGTCAGCCCAGGTGGTGGGAACCACGAAAGTGGTATATAAATCATCTTAGAGTGCTATCTTTTGTTATTTTCTGCAGAATCCAAAGCAATCATAAAAAAATAATATCCTAATTCGAAAAACAGAAGTTATGGCCGAGGTTCGATCACAGTTTTCCACACAAAATTCAAAACAACCTGTGATGATATTCATGAAATTCAAAAGATGCATGACCTTTCCACATCCGTCTACTTTGACGTTATGAGAACAGTTTAAGCTCAGGAATCAGGATGTTGCGATCAAGGAAAATGAACATAATACTGACTATGAATATGTATTTCTTCCATATTTTGAAAGCTTTTTGAATGAATACAATGGTTTTAACAGAAATGTATTCAACATTGAACACTCAATCATAGCAGAAACTGATTTTTTTTCACTCCTTGTGTAATCGAGTGCTCCGGCTCCAAAATTATTTCAGCTCAATACAGAATTTCCAACAATTTCCTAATCCCAATTTTCAGATTTCAAATATGTCCAGTTCTCCAGAAACGTCTAATAGGCACTCGAAATTGGAACCCCCTGTAGATTATATACCCTTTTCTTCCAATCTAGAGTCATCTAGTTTTTCTTTCCAATTAATTCTCATCCTACATTCAAAGTTTTTACGAATTTGAGTTACCATGAACATTCCAAAGAATCCTAGTTTATGAACAATTACAACACATGCCAAAAATACACGTTTAGACCCTCTTTTAGTGGAAATGACCGTGGGTATAGGTTTCCCATATATCTAATAACATCAATATGGCTTATACCTATGCTTTTCACAGTCACAAACCGAAGCCTCATCTTTGGTAAGGATTGAGTTGTACGCTTGCGTCAACGGAAAATTTGGAAATTTCGAGAAAAGTAGAGGTTATGTACCTACATTCCGAAAGACAACACGAAAATAGATAGCTAGGATGAAAATATGTCAGTTAAATATTTTGCGTTCAATTATGAAATATGAATAGAAGTTAACAATGATATCCAGAACTTGAAGAAAATGGAATCAAGCGATTGAAACATTTCACATGAAATTGTGAGGTCGTGATCAAAAGTATTCACATGAAGTTATGAATGACATACGGTTCACGACATAATACGATGTGTCAGAGAGAGACATAATTAGTACATTATTTTTATTTTCAATATTGCGCAGATCTGGCCTCTAACCAAAGCCCAGCTTCAATTTTCATTGGCTCATTGCCCATACACGAATTATTATTATGTTTTATATAAGAGATGTACAGATGCAGCATATTTTCATGAAATTCTTCTTTGTAGATTCTCGGATTTGTGATCACATACGTCCTCGTTGCAATTCAATTCAAAGCAGTTTGGACCCAATACGGATAAAAGGACTCAAGAAAATGTATGAAAACATGAAACCAGAACAAGGTCTTAGAGATAAATTGATTTAGATTGACATGACATAAGATGATTAATACTCAATGTATACTTTGTTTCATGAAATTAAGCATCAATAAATAGTTTGACACGTGGATACAAATTTTTCACTACGTGAAATGATTTTTTATTCTAGGTTCGCGACGAGGATGTTCCTCCCTGTGGGGTAAGATTTTAGAGTAATTGAAAGTTGCTAACATTCTCAAAATCTTCTGCTCAGTAATTAGTTATTTCCTTTTTGGATATAATGAAACGTTAAGTTCTAAATAGTAAGTTCATTATTTTTGCGTTTTGGGTAGTTCTATTCGTGATGGTGGGAGAAAGGTGTTTGTTGACAGAATAATGGTTTGGGAGGAATATCCTGTTATTTTCGTGCTATACATACTAGGGAGTCTGCAATGTTTTTCTGTGCAACAGTAAAAAAAAACGGTCTATTGTCGGCATTTTTTCGAATACCTACTATGTAAACCACTGGAATTTGTAGCTCTACAACTGTCTACATATTATGAGTCATCATATGACAAAGTAGATTAACACTAATTCAAAAATACTCCTTCTCATCACAAACAAAGAACTAACAACATTGAAATACTGGGATAGCGTATACTTTGGAAGCTTCACGGAAAGAGTACTTGACAGTAATTCAAAGGCAGGCCCGGATCTACGATTTTTTCTGACCGGGGCAAAAGTTCATGATGGCGCCCCCCCCCCATTTGTGAAATATATGAATTCATTAAAAATAACAAAAATGAATGATACAAATAAATAATAAAAACAAATACTAATAATAAGGAAAATATCACAAGGAGAGAAATTGGATTTTTTTCTTCACATCTTCACGCGGCATGATTTCCTTTCCGCGAACTCATCTTTAAACTCCTCAAAATCTATTTCGGAGGCAATTTTGTTTTTTATAGCTAAGATCGAGAGACCATAGAGACGTTTCTGACTCATTGAGGAACGCAAATAATTTTTTATTATTTTCAATTTGCTGAAACTGCATTCCCATCTTGAAGACGTGGTAGGTAATGTCCAGTATATTCTTAAAGCTATACTGACATTAGGGAAAGCTTCTTGCAGATCTTGCCTGTGAAGAATTTGTAGCAGGTCTAATGAAGTCGGTATTCCACTAATTTCAGGAACCAGCTCTTTGAATACCCAATTCCTAACAGAAATCAATTGCATTCAAGTCTCTTCAATATTTTTGCGCTAAGAGGGTCCCATTTTTCTGCAGATAATTTCCTTCGAGAATAAACCAACTAGATCTAGCGTTCTTGACTCATCCTCGCACATTTCGTCGACCTGCTTTTTCTTCTTGGAAACAAGATTATTTCTAAGAATTGGATCTGCATCTAATTTTTCTGAAAGAAGTGTTGCTTCCGAGATCCAGTTTTCAATAGGTTTTTTCTCATTCCTTGCAAGATCATCACAAGACCTTGCATCAACGATAATGAATGTGAAATAATTATATCCCCTTTCTGAATTTCCACGTTGACCCTATTGATCTCTCGCAGAATGTTATACCAAATTGTTAGGTTCAGGATGAATCTATAATACATTACATTAATTCACAGCATGAAGCAAATGACAAGCTCCATACTTGGATTCTGCGACTAGTGAGTATTCTTTGATTTCTTCAACAGCCTTCACAACCCCCGGTAAATTATTGAGCAAGGCATTAACAGCTTGATGTTTATTTAGCCCATCTTGTTTGGCTACTTCCTTTCAAATTTGTTTTCATGCACTTTTTCATAATTGTCCTACGTGTGGTTGAACTAACAAAAGAAGAATACAGTTTTTGTACAACACCAAATAAATACTCTGCTTCTGAACATGATTAAGCCGAACGGACACCCATAAGATTCAAAGATTGTACTAGAGGTATGGAACTAATAATACTGCCAGCTCGTTCATCTGTAGAATTCTGGATTGTCCTTTATAATTTATGCGAGCCATATTAGATCTGTCGTAGGATTGCCCACGACATTTTTTGACATCGATCTAAATCATAAGTTTGCAGTTTATCAAGAATTCGCTATTATTATTCTCCAGTTTATCCGTCAACTTCTAAGAAGTCAATAAAACTTTTCTTTATCTCATATCCAGACTCCGTTCTCTTTAAATATCGTATAACCTGGTTCATTCGTTCTGTGTGAGATACACCTGGGGTGCAGTCGAACATAATAGTGAAATAGTTGGCCTCCTTGATCTCATCAATAATGTTATTCCGAAATTTGGTGGCCATTAAATCGATAATTTCTTTTTGTATAGTTTTGGACCGATAGGATCTTTGTCCTTTTTTTGAGTGGTGAAGATGGCACTTCAGAGTCGGGTCATACTTAATAATAATACATTTTTCCGAGAAAATCAAAAGTAAAAAAAAATTAACCTCTGGTTGTTTTGGGCGCCCCCTTAAGCTGGCGCCCAGGGCAAGCGCCCCGCTTGCCCCACCCCTATATCCGGGCCTGTTCAAAGGAAACAGGTTCGTTTCCTGTTCGGGGTCTAACTTTTGCTGCAATTCAAATATGGGTCTGAACATCGGTTATCTCTCACGTAAATTAAATTTTATCAATCAATGTTTTTGACGTATATTTTACAAAAATGAACATTCATCTCGAAGAGTGGATAAAAATAATAAAACAGATGGATACTCCCCTTCTGAACTAGGATTAGCGGCGGATTCAATTACAAAGATGAAATAAATAAGACAACCTCAGGATATATTGCAGTTTCCATTTGAAACTGGTAAAAAGAAAAGTCCGAAAAGGTATACAAAATGCTTTTTAGAAAGTTTTAAATTTTGCATTTCTGCAGTCCTGTGCATTCATATAGACATGAACTAGGAGAACCTTCAAGATAATTATATTCAACATAATATGTTTCGCGTTAATGGTAGATATGAATAAATTGTGATAGTATTCCTTTCACATTACTAGACCAGTAGGTATCAGATAATGAAAAGATTGATCTGATAAATTGGTGGCGATATAATAATCCCTATTTCTATTAACTAAATAGCGGTCATTGAATAGAGAATTTTGCATTAGTTAATCAAGTCAGTTATTCTTATTATACACCACCCATTTCATTATTGTATCTTTCTCATAGTAATTCGTTCAGAACATTAGACATCCATAATGTCATCCAACAAATTCAAAAAAGTTACCGAATTTTCATCAAATTGTTTGGCCTGTCATCTCCAATTTTCCAGAAAATTTTTATTTTGGGCCGTACCAATAGGGGGCGATTGCGAGCATTCCAAACAGAAAGCATTTTTTTATATATCTTCTTTCACACCGTTTTGTGTTATACTAGTTGATATCACGATTATATTTGCAACTTATTATCCATTCAAAAGGACCCTCAACACCTGTGACAGAATAACAAGCGAATGCGTATTTTCTGTGAATTGGTTAGCCATCATTTCATGTACAGCAATTGTGGTTAACATCTTTTTTTTCAACATGAGCAAGAGAATTGAAGAACTGAATGCACTAGCAAGGATATTTGAAAGTAGAAAATTTTATGGAATAAATAATTTGATTTGTGCTTCTTGTGGTAGACTCCTTGTCCGTAATCAAAAACGAATAATGCTTTCCATCGTTACAGTAACAGTATTCTCAGGAATACCCCTATTGTATCTGATAGACATGCCTCTGCATCATTTTTTATTGATGGAGTTATTCATGATTTTCCAGATTCAAGAGATTGTAGTTGTTCGATGTAAATTGGTTCTCCTAAGAACAATTCATAATTCGATTTCGAATTGCTTGAGACTTATTATGGAATGCGCAAGAACAGAACGCGTATATGGTATCCAAATCAAGATACGAAGAATTTGTCATCTTTACATAGAGCTTTGGAGAACCCATAAGGACCTCAATGACTTTTTAAATCCTGCACTTCTCGTTTGGCTTGGACTTATAACATTCGTTTTGACATTCAATGTGTACGTTACATTGCTTTTGGCGAACACTGATTTTAATGATCAATTAATCTATTGTGTTTTCGCAACCGTTGGCGGTTGTTTGATTCTCGCCATTATCAGCGAGGTTTTTGGTGGATTCCAGAAACTGGTAAGTCTTTTCATCTCATAGTGATCAAGTATTAGTATCCTTCATCTTTGAGTCATCGAGAATTCGCGGCATGAATGTTATGACCTGCAGATTATGCTCTATAGAAGTATTTACACAGTTGCATCTGCAGAAAGTAGATGACTTGTACATTGTGTCAACGGTAGAATCTTTGAGGTCAAAATGAAGACGAAAAAATTCAATAATAGACGAAGGTTCCAGTCAATGTAGTATTCAAAGTACTGAAAAATATGTTTCTTGTTCTCTGCATGGACAGTTTCATGTACCAAGATTGTTATTGAAAGTTTTAGTATTCATTAATAACATATATTTCAGAATGACGATGTTCTGTACTATTTGTACAAATTTCCAGTATCCAAACTGGAATACAAGGAAGGCTTACAAGTGAGTTCAAATCATTAGTTACGAAACTGTTTCCTATATCTGAAGTAAAATTGTATAGGTTGAAATGCTGATTCAAACAATATCCAATCTAAAATCAGAATTCAAAGCGTCAGACTTATTCACAGTGGACACAGGTCTACTATCTTCGGTAAGTTTTTGTTTGGATTGATCCATTCGGCGATGAAATCACAGATAATGTTCATCCTCAGTTGTATGGCTTCATCATCACCTATGTACTTGTGGGTATTCAGTTTCAAGGAATGTGGAAAAGTGAAGTTCAGTAAATTAGAATTACAGAATTCTATTGTACATCCAATGAAGAAAGGCGTGAATAAAGTTGAAACAGAGGAGTTTGTATTTTCAGTAAATAAAAAATTCACCATTCAAGTAGAAGGAAACTAAAAATTTATGATTTCTGCTCATTTTGGTCTCAAATTGATAATAACCATTACATGGACAGCAATTGATCCAATCATGGCCCTACTTTTCAAGAAATATCGATAATTTAATATACCAATATTGCTCGGACGCCTTCTATTCAGAATCATAAACTGAAATCAAATCTTCGGTAAGAATTGGAGTTGTACGCATGGGTCAACTGGAAATTGAGGGAAGAGAAGAGGTAATGAATATTCCGAGAGACGACGAGAAAGTAGATATCGACGATGAAAATATGTCACTGAAATATTTTCACTTCCAAAAAATCATTAGGAGAGAACTTTGAAAAAATTCACATGAAATTGTAAGGTTATGATCAAAAATGTTCACGTGAATTAGGGACAGACTTTGATTTCACGAAATAATATAATGTGTCAGAGTGAGATAGATCGAATAGGTTGTGTTTATTCTTAATATTACTGCACATGCGCTGATCTGGATTATTGCCGAAGCCCATCTTTCATTGGCTGAATAGTCCGTTACTTTGTGAAAATATATAAAAATGTAGTAGTATCACGAATCCTGTGTCACAGTTGAACCAAGAACTAACTCCATTCAGAAATTTAAAAAATAGTATATAGAATGGGCGTTTCCAGTACATCGAGAAATCCATTTTTTACATAAATATATTAAGAGTAGTTCAAAACATAATCCTAACCAATTTTTCACTTTCATTTTTGAGCATTTTTTCTACTATTATCATACGTAATACCACTAGAGATGGAATTTTGCCGGCAAAATTTCTCGATTGATATGAAAGTTTGTTGCTCGGAAATTTCGCGAATGACATTTGTATCAAAATCACGAGCCGTCAGGCAAGTGATTTTGGAAAAAATGTCATGAGCGAAATTTCCGAAAAGCAACAAACTTGAATATTACAAGAGAGAAATTTTACCTGCTTAAATTTCATCTCGAGTGGAATTCGGCTTGAGTATTCCACAAGAAAATAGGGTTATATGTTCACAATTGACGTGTATTGCGCTATTTGGCAAATTAGAATTCATCATAGATTAACTAAACCACTAAACGTTGTTTGTTCTCTCTATGATATTCATTTCCGAAGCTATCTATGAATTCGAGAATTATCAAAAATTTTGTCGCTGAAAAACCAACATGTTGGTTTTGCCGACTTGAAATTTTTTTTCGGGATGAAACGATCGTTGCTACGGAAACTTCCTCACTAAAAATGGAAAGAGTGGAATAATCATTGAAAAACTATTGAAATTCGAATTAGCGTCATGATGACGTAGCTATCCTTGGAACCTCATTGGACACTGCCGTGATGACGTAACATCCATGACCAATCTAATTTCTGATGAAAGCTATCAAGAAGGCGTAGTTGCCGCTAACTCTATTTTGTCGTCTGGAATAGGAGAAATAAAACCACAGAAACTTATGAAGCATACATGGCTTCTTGCTAAATTCGATGGGTATCACCATAACCTCTTCAATCCAACAGCCATCGTTGTGATCACAGAATTAGAACCATGATAAGAACGAATCTTCTGTGATAGAGATAAACGGATAGTTAGGAGGATGGCGACCTGGCAACGCTGTACTGTTTCAACCAATCAAATTATGATTGCCGCCATTTATACTCGTTTGAATTTGACGTTCGTTTTGGTATTTTCAATAATTTTTTTCTCGAAAAATAGACAACAGAAAAAAAAAAAGAAAAATTGCTACGAGATTCTGAGGGTCAAATATTGTCGAAATGATTTTTTCTGAAAATCACTGGAAACGCCCATTCCTCATTGGCAACATCTCTTAGATTTATTGAACTTTCACGAGTACCAACCTGCGTCAGTTTTAAGTAAAAGAACTTGATATATCTAAACCACCCGGGATACTTTATAAAAGTGAATTCGAGGAATTTTGTGAAATACGAAGATACGGTTTTTTTAATCTGCGTATGCTACATACGGATTTTTTCCAATAGGTAACTTATTGTTTAGTGCTGGCATGAAATATACAGGGTTTTTCTAAATTCATGCGAAAAAATCCAGGAATTGATTACTCTTATGAAATAAAGATGGGTCTTTCCTATAACATAATTTCCTCAGCGTACTCCTTTCCTAGATATCACCCTCAAAATGGGGTGACTAAATTCGTTTCTTTTTCTAAAATTTCAGAAAAGCTAGAATCTTGAAATTCTCTAATAATCGTGCACTAATCACGGGTATTTTTCCAATATTCCTGCTACATTATTCAGGGTAGAAATTAGCAATCTTTTTTTCGAGATGAACTTTCATGAAATAAAAGTAAAACTTGAAATCCTTGTATTATATGAAACGATTTTTATTCCTAATTTTTTTCCCAAAACCAATATCTAAAGGGAAGAAGAATAAAAAATCAATTTCTGAATTTCATACGAGCTGAATTTTTCCGCATGGATTTAGAAACACCCTGTTTTTCCAAGCAAGAGAAAATTTTTCTATATCTGAAAGAATAGAAAAAGAAATATATACCTTCAACAGGATGGTGCACCAACACATGAAATCCCTACTTTAAAACTAAACCTCTCTTCCAGACATAAGGTGGGAAAGCAGAATGGATGCACTAAGACTATACTCCATTCACATTTATAAAGTACCTCGGTTGGTCTAGGAATTCTGACACGTTTCACCGCGTATATTTTGAAAATGTTAGGTTATGGTCATTCCCCTGTCAGATACGCCCGCAACGTTGTCGTTTCTACATATAAATCGTAGTAATTACGTATTTATCAAAATGTTCATTTCCTTTGAGAGAACAATGAATTTGAGGAAATATTATGTGAATTAAATGATTTCGAAGACCTGACGAATATTGAAGAAACTTTTTTCTTTACTGATACTGGAAATATTTCACGTATATAAAAATGGTTGGAAGATTCAGTTATGCTATTTCCTTTTACCTAAATCAAGAAATTGAAATTTTACTGAAAAATAATGGAAAGAATAGTCCGTTACTTTATGTTAGTTCATTCGGAAAAAGAATAAAAGTACTCGAATTTCCCAGAAAAATTAACAGAACAAACCCACTTTTCAAAATTGTCAAGAAATAAGCTTACAGAATTCATTTAAATACTTACCTTTTTGTACAACTCCAGTATGAAAATGTAGTAGTACTACGAAACCTATGTCATAGTAAAACCTTATATTAGAAGAACTAACTCCATTTAGTTGAAAAAGAGTAAATAGAAAGTAGCCTTGGCAACGTCGCTTGATTTTCAAGAGTGCCAACCTGCGTCAGTTTTCAGTGAAAGAACTTGATAAACCTAAACCATGGCTAACCGAGATACTTTATGAAAGTGAATGGAGTATACTTCGATACGTTTTAACGAAAATACACCATATATGTATACCCCATTCTGATGATACTTCCCCTGAAACTGTAAATATGACAAATTCCTTTTTTTTGAAAACTCTATTGACCAGAAGTCGTTGTTATTACGCTATAAAGAAAGTAAATGCTGCAATATCAAGTTTATTTTTCTTCTTGGAGCAAACAGAATATTTTTTATAGAATAATAGTCAGTTGAATGCTTCAACGATGTGATGAATAAGAAGAATGTGAAAATGAGCTCCAAAAATCCAGAAGAACCATTCAAATAAATTTCTACAATGGACTCTGCTTCATCGAAAATGTGTAGGTTTTTGGGTTTTTCAACGAGTTCAATACTTTCCTCGAATCTGATAAATCGAATCTGTCATGAAAAAGTGAATAGCTCACTGTATTCCAACTAGAAATAATTGTTCTAGTGTTTCTGTTTCAAAACATGTGATCTATTTCACGACTTCGCCATGAAGCTCAAAAAAGATCAGTCACTCTGTAGTTGGGGTTTATTTCATTTGAGTTGAAAATTTGGATAAGATTTGAGTAGGTAATGATGAGAGGTGGAATATGGGAACCTAACTCGTGTAATAAATATGCTATCGAATAATATTCTATATTGGTTTTTGATATGTCTCCCAAATTGCCAAGGCATTAACAGGGAGCACCGAATATTTGTCTGGTGATCAATGAAGTGTCATTCTGTATATCACTCGAAACCATACTTATAACACCACAGCCATGTTAAGAATCGAAAAAATGTTGAATCATATAAATTTTTTCTCCATCGACAAATTCGGTAACGAAATATGGGACAACAACTGCATGAATTGTTTGTATTTTTACTCCCTGAAGATGACTTCTTTACTTTCACCGATGAGAGGGAAATGTCGCCATATGACGAAAAACTATAACGGTGAAACGAAATTCTGGTATTCCAAAAGAGGTTTGATCGCCCCTATTATATTTCTCAACATAAACCTTGCTGGTACTGTACTCTTTCTCTATAGCATGTTGACTTCTTGCAGCGAAGACCGATTGCGATGTTTGTTAGAACTGCACGATCATTTACTCATCATCAATACAATTATTTTCATCATCATATTTCAGCTCAAAATGATGGTGAGAGCTGATGAATTGAACGACATTACTCACTTAATACAAAACAGAAATTATTTCGGTATGATGAATTTTATTTGCAGCAAATGTGGTAAAGGAATATACATGATTAACCACATGAATATTACGGTTTCTGGAACTCTGATTGTCTTTTTTGGTTTTGCGACATTCGTGAATAAAGGAATGGAAATATTCAATTACCACGATTTTTGTTTGTTCAGTTGTCAAGGCATCCAGTTTTCGATTGCTTGCCAAGTGAGCCAAAAATTGGTTGTTATGAGAGTATTTTACCGAGCAGTACATCGATCTTTGAAAAAAATATTGAGGGATTATATCCGAGAAGATCTCAAACCAAATGATTCTCTGGAAGAACATATGAGAAAGTTCATTCATCTCTATTTGGAACTCAAGGTGGTGATGGAAAAAATATGTGACTTCATGAATCCTATACTGATTGTTTGGTTGTTATCTCATATAACTCTTTGTGTTTTCAACTGCTATGCTCTCATTCAAGTTATCAATATTCAACCTGCACACATTATCATTTTTGCCCAGGCGAAGACAACTGTAACGATGTTAGTGATTATAAGTATCTTTTCAGATTGTCAGAGATTGCTTGATGAGGTGAGTAATTCGAATAAGTTGTCTAAAAAAGATTTCTTCAACTGAAAGGGTCCTTCTTTTCTGGTTTCCTTTCCAGAAAAAGGAGACACTTAGTTTACTCTTCTCATGTCCGCTGAGTAAACTCACACACATGGAGGGACTTCTCGTGAGTAAATTCTGGAATTCATCACCAGTTCGATGTAACCGTTTATCTGTCATTTTATAGGTGGAAACTCTCATTGAAACACTCAGTACACAATCCCCGAAGATACATGGTTCGAAAATAGTCACTGTTAGCACAGAGTTGATTGCATCGGTAATTATAACTTACTGTCAATGGCCAACTATCAAGTAGTTTGATTGTCTGCATTTTCTAGGTATCGGGAGCTATAATCACTTATTTATTAGTTGTACTACAGTTCAAACCCCTCGACTGATTTGTTAATATTCTTGTATCTCAAAGATAAATTCAGCATGTATTCTGCAGTTTTAGGTCTTATATAATAATGAAGGTCCCAAACATCCTAAGCAAAAATGTTTCATATATTTTTTTCGGTTTCAGATCTCTGATTCATTTTGTGTTTTCTCGAGCATTATACTTACAAAAAAATTCACTTTATTAATTAAGTTGTGAATCATTTGTTCAAAATAAAATCACCATTTTCTGCTTTCACATGAAAAAAATTATTTCACAATCTCCTGAATAAAATAATTCCCATCGAATTCGTCCTCATATGAAAATCACTCAGTATGTCGACAGAAGAGCAAAAGTGTAGACAATGAAGCTATGAATTCTTGGCATTTGAATCGTTGCAATAAAGTGAATAATGAGGAAAATTACGAAGAATTAGAAAAAATGATAACATAACTACAATATGAAAGCAATAGCGAATATGAGGAGATATGAAGCTTGCATGATCGAGCTTACAGCTCAGGAAACATGAGAATCTTTAATCATATAATCGACAACTCAGTCTGATATGGAGTATTTTCCGATGAAATGAAGGTTTCAATCGTTTATCACGAAACAAAATAAATATCGTGGTCTATGGAATCTATAGACCTATAAGCATATCACCAAACTTTCAAACGAAATATGAACTTTCATAATGCGTGCATGTAAAGGAATTTTTGAATACAAATTTAGAGTCAATTAACATGCTTTTTCAAAGGAAAGTCTGCAATAGCAAACAATTATCAATACATCAATTAAAAAAATGGGACCCTAAGCACCGATGTGAAGAGTGAGTAGCGCTCGTTCACGCCTTGTGTGTATATACAGGGTGTTTGGAGGGTGAGTAGCCATAGGTAAATGGTGGATAGGTGATGCTCTTGGCTACTTGTTGCGCCTAATAAAATAACATTTTGCCCAAAGTTCAAAGTGTTATATTTCATTTTTCTAGGAGTTTCCTATTTTTATCATTAAAATCTTGGTTTTTTTTTTAATTTAATGCCCGAGGTGCCTATAAAATGATTTATTTTTTTAGTCTAGTAGTGTCTTATTCAGATTGTATCATAATTTCATACAAACGTCTTCAAGAAACCTGACAGCGTCGTATCAAACATCAAAACGAAAAAAAATAATGTTGTGTCCACTTTACAAAGTGAAATAAAAAAAAAATACATAGTGTTGGGTTTTAAAATGGTTTTAAAAACTTCTCTAGTTAATACTCTCTGCAATGGTATGTAACATGTACCATTAATAATCAGATAACCCAACAAAAAGCTATGTTAGATTAATTTTACCAGCTCAATGGAATAGTTTTGTCGTCGCCCTTTCAAGGCATCCTTGAAGACAAAACGGTTTTTTGTTGAGTTATCTGATTATTAATGTTACATACCACTGCAAAGAGTTTGCGCTATTCACAAATAATTCACATTCATTAGTTATTTGAAATATTAGAATTTATTCTGGTGAACGTGTTGTGTTAATGGTGGATAGTTCTTTCAAGCAATGATTTGTGTTCATATTCTTGACATTTCGATTCAGTTCAGAGTAAAAGACTTTCATTACATAAAAATTTCATTCTGTGGTCATTTCACATGATACACTGAAATGACATTGCGGGGCCGCCACGAAACATTTCTAATATTTTCGATTTGGTCGAATGTCATTGCATTAAAAAATTGACGAGTGCATACATTATGTGTTTGGACATCTTATATGGATTGTCACTTATGAGACGTTTGATCAACCAGGTCAGAATTTTACTATGAACATAGATGCATAGAACACCTGGTGTTACGACTCCCTACTAAAAATCGTGACCAAAATTTGTAGATCAAAACGGCATCCTAGATTTCAGATTTTGGACTAGTTCCGGAATAAATCCGCAATATTTATCGGTCGTGGCGCTACTGCGGCAACGACAAAAAACGCGACCCCTTTCGGGAGAAATGAAAAGCTGCACAAAATATCACGTTTTCGATCGACAAGAAAGTCTTAAACAAAATCTAATCAGTGCCAACACCAGGTATTTCTATGCATCTATCTATGAACTATAATTACGCTACTAGGTAAACGAAATGAATGAAAATAACAGGGTTGGCTTACAATGAAATTAGAAAAATGAAAATTAATTATAAGAATGCAAAATTTTAAATACAACATGAAATTATTAGTTAAAATATTTAATCGAAATTTATACCGTAACACTTGTCAAGAGAATTTTATTCTTAATTTTGTTACTAAATGGCGGAAGAGCAGGTTCCTATAAAGTTTAAACGAATATCGGAATAGGTATATCAGGACAAGTGGAAATCGCTGGGGATGTCCGATGTATAAGCTCAGGGATGTCCAGGGTATGTCCCGGGGATGCCCCAGAGATGTCGGGGGGATGTCCAGGTCCAGGGATGTCCGGGGATGTCTCTGGATGTTCGGTGTACAGATTATGGTCAGAGCTTTACCCCTCGTATCAGGATAATTTTTATTTCTATGCTATTGGGACAAAGTGATGATTAAATTGAGTGCCCTTGGCTCAGTGGTTAGAGCATTGGATTAGGACCCGGCAAGTCCCGAGTTCAATCCTGAGCTAGGAAAGAAATTTTCTAGTCTCAGAAGGGGCCACCATTTCACAAATTAACAGTGTTGTGTGCCTAAGGTGGCGTAAGGACACAGTAACACAATTATATCAATATCAATTGTATTGCCATCGGTTCTTGTTACCTGTGCAAACTTTGAGGATAATATGACTTATGATCTGATATTTTTGCTGTTCCTATTTCTCTGACGGAAAAACTGTATAAATTCAAAATTCTTTTTTCATTGAGGAAATTCCGGGTGCCAACATCACTCTTTCGTTAGATTTTGTGAGAGAAGAATAGTTATTGAATACATATCGTGGTATTTTATTGATACAGCGTCTGATTTCGGCTTTCAATGCTCCGATGATTGCAGGGTTATTGGCATAAGCCTGTGACTTCAGATAACCCCACAGCCAGAAGTCTAAAGGCGTTACATCGCTAAAGCGCGGATGCCAATTCTGGTAACCAAATCGGGAAAGGACACGACCAGGAGCAAACTCGTGCCAGATCGTTAATGTTTCACGGCCGGTATGACATGAGGCCGGCCCAGGGCATAGGCCTGCTGAAACCACATGTCGTCAAGATTAAGAGCTTGTTTTCAAATGAGGCACAAGGGACTGTGAAATCGAAATCATAGCTTGATAACGTTCGCCATTCACCGTTACTGCATTTTTGACGAACTGGACGCGTTGTTCGAACGTATAATGCTCCAGGTTTACCATTCTGTCAAGTTTCGATCTGTCATTTCATAATCATGTGACATTTGACATTAAGGTATTACTGTCAAGCATGTCGCGCAATTAAAATATTTCGCCCTTATTGAAACACCAGATTTTCTGCCATTTTATTCACCGTGATCCTTAGAAAGAGAATTCAATTAAATTTTAAAGGCGCCTCCACATTATGCTGATTCTGCTTTCTCCTCAGGTTTCCGGTCTAAAGGGTATCGACATTTTCGTTCAGAGTAGTTGGAACCAAATTACGTCCATTTTAGTTTAAAGCCCGCAACGGACGGCGAGCGATAATATATGTTATAGCTTTGCATAGACATATGTCATTTTAGTATGGAAAAATATCGTAATATATCGCTTGGATGAAAATATATTTATATTTTTCTATACTAAAATGATATATGTCAATGCAAAGCTATAATATATATTATTTTATCGCTCGCCGTCCGTTGCGGGCTTTAGAGTATTGTCGATAGTTGCTATTTGCACTCGTTATGCTTTTTGTAATAACAGCAAATAAACGGATAAAAATTCCAAATTGGCAATGATACACTTCAAATAAAGACTTGAATTTCATTTATTGGTGGATGGTCTTTGATTCCATGGAATTATTAGGAGGTCGTCATGAACTGACATTCTATTTGGAGGTATGCACTATACTCCATTCACAATTATAAAATCACAACTCTGGCCTTGGAAATTTGACACATTCCACTCTGTATCGAAGTTATGACGTTTTTCAAAATATTTTTATGTTCCAAGTCAACACTATGTTGCCCTTTCTACATTCTTAGCGTATTTCTCAGAATGTGAATTCATTCGGAAAATGAATGAATTGGAAAAGATGTGATGGACGAAAATAATTAACGTTTATATGAATTGATAGAAAGGATTCCTTTTCTAGTTATTTGCATGAAAAGTACAAGAGATCACTGTTGAAATATATTATTTTTGCCAAGGAAGAGAATTGTATTGCTTTCACATAATTTTCATATGCATGCTTGTGAAGATTTAATGTTTATTATTCTCTTGAACTGAAAGTTCAAGGCTTGACGACATCAATTGTTGATTCTAATCAAGAATTCATTTAAAAAAATCAACCCAAGGATATAAGATGAATTGATGGGTAATTACAAGAATCAAGAATAATGTCAATTTTATTTTGTTGATAACTTTTTTAAAATCAATGTTGGGATATAAAACTCGGCTGTGTTTGTTCAAAAAACATCTAAGGAATACATTTTTCACCATCTCGACCTTTGAAAGGCATTTCTTATAGGAGAATTAGGTCTCAGTTCCACCTCATTAGTGAGATACCTAACTTTTGCAGATCTGCTCAGATATCGCCAAATTTCTTGGAAAACCTGAAGAATATCATCCTAATCGACCTCTCGAGGCTCCATCCGATCCATCTACTGCGATATCTGTTCAAATAACAGCTTTTTCAACGAAATTGCCGTGTACCCCTTCAACCTCGAAATGTAAACAGTCGTCCTGGTCTTGAAAATCGTCCTTACGCTCCAAACTGGTGCTAAAAACAATGAACATACGTTAATCTTGGATATTCGACGAAAAACTCATCTGCAAATATCGATTAAATACCAAAAATCTGCGAACAATTTGTAAACCTAACAAAATGTGAAATATCTTTGATACTTTTACTTTGATGTAAACAAAGAAACTGGCAACGCCGTTTTGTCATTAACGATATTTTCTGTGCGCGCACTGACTTTTCATCATATGTTCTGTGCTTTTCATCAGGGGCACCAACTCCTGAAAACGAAACCATGACCTGCTATGTGATTAAATAAAAGTGAATGGAGTATATGCATATTGTAAACTAGCATGTTCAATAAAACTATCGCGGCCCCTGAGAGGCCGGTTTCGAATTTCCCCAAGCATTGAATCCAAAAAATTACTGAAATAGTTCCAATTCGAAACAACTTTTTCATTTTTGCTGAAATAAGTAATACAAAATTGATAATGAAAGATAAACACAACAATTAATCAACTCGCAGTGAGTGTTTTCCAGGCCTACCATATTTCTACGAAAGAATCAGTTTAATTTTGTTAGAAAAGACAAATTGGTCATCAGAAATTTTTGTGCATATAAGTAAAAAAATTATTTTGGATAGGGCCGTACCAGTTGTTATGGAAGATAAACCTCACATCGCCGGCTCTGGCCATTCTAGGGCCGCAATATTATCCGTGAATATTCCACCATACAATTGGATGCTTCAAACTAAAGTTGG
Organism: Adalia decempunctata; assembly: GCA_951802165.1. Lineage (NCBI taxonomy): Eukaryota > Metazoa > Arthropoda > Insecta > Coleoptera > Coccinellidae > Adalia > Adalia decempunctata. Next base: position 36,252,183 of record OX637695.1, on the reverse strand, counting down.
TTCGAAAATCTTCAGACAACGAGGACAACTGGACAAACGATTTTCTCTTGAAAATTCCAACGCCTCTGGTATCTTGAGAACAATAGATCACAATATAGATTCCAAGGTCGCAGTGCACTGTGATCCCTTGATATGATATTTTTTTCTTAAACTGAGCTTTTCTATAGCCTGCAAAAGTTATGATAGAACAGAGTATCACCCTTTTTGAATGATATACTTTTTTGGACACGAAACCAGATGGTACTTTTTCTTGTTATGGAAGAGGTGAATCTTACCTCAGACACCCAGTCTTTCTGGGTAGTGTCGGATTCTCACCGACTAAACACCTCTCCTATCTGTTGTTTTCTCTTACGCATTCTTTATGCTGAGTGTTTGTGTTCATCCTTCAATTGGATATCTCTCTCTAAGTGTAGAGTTCTATATCTTCATTTCCGCAATTGGTCTCTAGCCTTTTGCGGTAAATTTCTGCTGTTTTTTCATCTTCAGCGAGGTCATAGTCAACTAACCTTATAAGGTCGTCATTTGGATGTTCACTAGCTCTTTCATAGGCTTTTGCAGCTATTCGTTCGATGAATGTAGTTATGGACTCCCATTTTATGTCTTTTCGGATTTGTTGATTCCTAACAAACCAGGGGGCGTCTAATGCGCAGCTCAGAAATTTGTTTTCTGTACTTTGTATCCTCTTTATCCGGGTTCTCGTTGCATAGGCCCATGCTGTTGATCCATATGTTAGCTGCGGCCAGGCGACTGTTTTAATGATCCTCAATTTCGTGTTTCTATTCATTTGGCTTCTTCTGCCAATAATCGGGTACAGTCATATATCTAATAATTCCTATATGGGGAATGAGGCAATCAAAACTGAAGCTGGGCATTGGTAATAATCCAGATCTGAGCTTGTGTGGCAATATTGAGAATAGAAATAATTTTTTAATTCTGTCTCTCTCCGACACATAGTATATTATGTCGTGAAACGTATGTCATTCGTAACTCCATGTGAATACTTTCCATAATTACCTCACAATTTTATGTTAAATGTTTCAATCGCTTTATTCCGTTTTCTTCAAGTCCTGAATATCATTGTTAACTCCTATTCATATTTTAAATTTGAACTGAAAGTATTTAAGTGACATATTTTCATTCTCGATATCTATTTTCTTGTTGTCCTTCAGAATAAACATAACCTATACTTTTCTCGCAATTTTTGAATTTCCAGTTGACGCAAGCGTACAGCTCATTCCTTACCAAAGATTTGACTTCACTTTGTGACTGTGAAATGAAGGGGTACCTATAACCCATATTGATGTTATTAGATACATATAGGTATAGTCTTTTCATTGCTACATTCATTTTATCCAGTGATGCATACTTAATGTGCTGTTTCCACGTTAGTCCTTTGTCTCATATAACTCCTAGGTATTTAGCTACATTCTGTCCTATTTCATTATCGTCTATGGATATTTTCAATTCCATTTTCAGTCTTATCTCCTGAAGGAGAATGCTTGACTCTTTTCTCCATTGATTTTGATTTTCCATCTGTTATACCAACGACTGATATCGCCTGCAGCTTTTTGAAGTCTTTTGTGAAATATTTTTGTATTTCTGTGCCTAATTGCTATGCCCGTATCGTCTGCGTATAGAACAAGCAGGCATATTGCATTTCTTGGTATATCATGTATGTATACGTTTTAGAGTAGCGGTCCTAGTATAGATCCTCGAGGAACTCCTGCTTATAAATATCTGAGTGTGGAATGAACATCATATATTGTCGCACAAAAGTTCCTATCCCTCAAATAATTCCTTATTATTCTGCATAACTTGGGTGAAAAACCTGCGGTTATCATTTCATATGCTAGTCAAAAGCTCTGGTTACATCTAGTAGTAGTAGAGTCCAGTGGCTTCTTTATTCTGAATTCCTTCTGTGATATACTCGGTAATTCTTAGGAGCTGCTGTTCAGTTGAATGCTGTTTTGTGAATCTAAACTGTTCTGTTTCTTCATTAAGTCGTCTGGCTAAGAATCTCTCCACAATTTTCCCTAGGGCTGGGAGTAGGCTTATTGGTCTACAGTTCTGAGGGAATAAACCAGTTCTGGTTTATTGAAAACAATCGCTTCGGCAGTTTTACATCTTTTCGGAAAGTGCTCTGTTCTCATCCCCCCGTTTGCTATATAGTTATGGTTTTCGATCTACTTGAACTGTTTTTGAAAAGAATTTTATTCTTTCAATTATAAATCACAATCGTTTACGAATGAATGATTATACAATTAAACAGAGTAGAACGGAGTTACATCAAGCTTAAAGTCTAAAATAGAACTAACTCTAAGAAGTGTCTATTTTCACTGTAATCCTGGATTCTGAAAGAATCCGTATCAGCACTGTCGCTACTTGGTACGACGAGGATATCGTAACAATATTAGTGAGAGCTGCTGTTCCTTTCTTTGACATTTTCTTCAGCATGAGATATTATCTTTCCCCGGAGTCTTTCTTGTTTTCAAATTGTTGATTATCTCTCTGATTTCAGCCGGAGTAAGGTACTATAGATGGGGGTTCATTCTTTATTCCATCAATATTTCGACAATGAGCAAATTTCAGTATCTTTCCTAATAAGACCTTTCATGGCTAAAAAGTAGATGTGTCATCAGATTTTGGAAGCATTTAGGGCGGCATGGTGGTCAACATCAATCCTTCAAAGCCCATTCCTGTCCTAGAAAACTGAAAGGTATTAAAGGAATAATTATACTTTTTTATTCTTCATATATTTGAAGGACGAATATACTAATCAACATTTAATAAGTAATCGGTGAAGATGCTATTTATTCAAACTAGTTCAGAATAATTCCATTTCTTTTTGATGGAGATTCTACTGAATTTTAAATGATTCATAAGCAATGTGTATTTTGAGGGAACGGGGGGTCTTATTCCAGTATATTTTGGACCCAATCAATATTTATTATTTCGACATGTTTCGGCCCATGGCCATCATCAGAACACAATAGTGAGTCCTAATTCATATTATAGGACTCACTATTGTGTTCTGATGATGGCCATGGGCCGAAACATGTCGAAATAATAAATATTGATTGGGTCCAAAATATACTGGAATAAGACCCCCCGTTCCCTTTTAGTTGAATGCAGTAGGATGAATTTCAGAGAATTCTTAATGTGTATTTTGTCTTCCCAATACTCAATTCAAGTTAAAATTAGGGACCAAATTGCAATGCGATTTGAATTTATTGAATCTTTGTAATCTGCGATTAGATCTTCTTTATTTGATTTTGATGTGTTTTCCGAATCGTCCAGCAATAAACTTCGAACACCGAATATTCTTCCGTTTGTCTGGTGGACATCATTCTATCATTGCCTCGATATCGCCACGAACTTGCTAACATGTTAAAATCATCCTTGATGGAAAAAATGAAATATATGCTGCAGCGAATAAATTTTTTCTCCCTGGATAAATATGGTAACGAAGTTTGGGACAATAGCTGCATGAATTGTTTATTGTATTACTCCCTGAAGATGACTTCTTTACTTTCACCGATGAGAGGAAAATGTCGCCATATGACAAGAAACTATAACGGTGAAACTAAATTCTGGTATTCCAAAAGGGGTTTGATCGCGCCTATTATTTTTCTCAACATAAACCTGGCTGGTACTGTACTCTTTCTCTATAGCATGTTGACTTCGTGCAGCGAAGACCGATTGCGATGTTTGTTAGAACTGCACGACCATTTACTCATCATCAATACAATTATTTTCATTATCATCTTCCAGTGTAAAATGATGGTGCGAGCTGATGAATTAAACGACATTACTCACATAATAAAAAACAGAATTTATTTCGGTATGATGAATTTTATTTGCAGCAAATGTGGTAAAGAGATATACATGATTAACCACATGAATATAACGGTTTCTGGAACTCTCATTGTCTTTTTTGGTTTTGCGACATTCGTGAATAAAGGAATGGAAATATTCAATTACCACGATTTTTGTATGTTCATTTGTCAAGGCATCCAATTTTCGATTGCTTGCCAAGTGAGTCAAAAATTGGTTGTTATGAGAGTATTTTACCGAGCAGTACATCGATCATTGAAAGGAAGATTAAGGGATTACATACGAAAAGGACGAAAACCTAATGATTCTCTGGAAGACCACCTGAGGAAGTTCATTCATCTCTATTTGGAACTCAAGGTGGTGATGGAAAAAATATGCGACTTCATGAATCCTATACTGATTGTTTGGTTGTTATCTCATATTACTCTTTGTGTTTTCAACTGCTATGCTCTCATTCAAGTGATCAATATTCAACCTGCACACATTATCATTTTTGCCCAGGCGAAGACAACTGTAACCATGTTAGTGATTATAAGTATCTTTTCAGATTGTCAGAGATTGCTTGATGAGGTGAGTAATTCGGATAAATCGTCTACGAATGATTTCTCCATTTGGAAGAATTCATATTTAACTGTTTCCTTTCCAGAAAAAGAAGACACTCAATTTACTCTTTTCAAGTCCACTGAGTAAACTCACACACATGGAGGGACTTCTCGTGAGTAAAATCTCGAAATTATCCCTAGATCGATGTAACCGTTTATCTGTCATTTCATAGGTAGAAACCCTCATTGAAACACTCAGTACACAATCCCCGAATATACATGGTTCCAAAATGTTCAATGTTGGGACAGAGTTGATTGCATCGGTAATTATATATCTTATTGTCAACTGTCTAGTTTTTTGATTATGTGCATTTTCTAGGTTTCAGGTGCTATAATCACATATTTATTAGTTGTACTACAATTTAAACCCCTCGATTGATTTTTTAATATTGCTATGGGATTACGTAAAATGAAGTTCTACCACCTGCCAGGGAAACAATCTATGCATATTCAAAAAGAAATCCAGCATCTATATTGTAATGTATCTCCAAGAAGAGCAGTTTGAGTGATTTCTGACGGTTCTATATATTTCAAATCAGAACAATTTCTATGTTTTATTTTTTTATATTTTATTATTATATTATATTATTCATTATATTTTTGAATGTCGACTACTATTGTAATTAATAATTATGCTTTCTATGACTGTCACAAAATATTTCATCACAGAATATTCGAACTTCTACAATATTATCCGCTGTTTCAGAATTAGACATGGCTTTCAAGGTGGGCGTTCAATCTGGTGTGTTTTCATTTCAAGTTGCATTTGAAAATGTTTCCACTTTGAGAACTAAAATTTTGTGGGTAAATTCAGATTCTTCTTAATGAAATAATTGAAATAGATTTCATTTCGAAATTTCATTTTTTTTTCAAAAATACGGTAGAGCGGTGTGGCTTTGCCAAAGAAGGTGACTTTGTCAAACTACCTAATGTTTTATGTTTCATTTTATTTTGGTAAAGTCGGTAACTTCTCAACGACAGCACGAATCGGAACCGAGAGGCACTATATCCCCACATTGTTTCCACAGTCGCAGTCCTTTGGCTTGAATTGAAGGGTGTGCTATGCTGTGTTGTGTGGGCAGGTAAGTTTTAACGTGTTTATAAATGCGAAATACTAAGGGTTGTGTAGAAAACATGAAAAATGGTACATCAATATACATTGAGCAGCTTATTTCACACGTATTTAGACTCGCGTAAAAAAAAACTGAGAGCATTTGGTTGGGCGGGTCTTGAAATTTCAGGAAATTATTCTATTGTTTACAGATTTATGCAGACAAACCATCTACGTTTGGAAGAAGAAAATGGAAGCGATTTTTTGTAGGAGGATAAAATATTGAATGAAAGTAACAGTTCTGCGGTTTTGGAAAATGAATTATTATTATTATATATTGTTCATTTACAACGAGACTGATTTTATGTATTTTATGAAGAATAATAGATTTTATTTTCTTATAATTTGGTGGTTTATTCGCGACTAGTACCTAGCTAACTGACCTTCAAAAAAGTTAGAGAGAAACGTTCTCGTGGCAAAAATACCACATGCACTTGATTAAATTGCCAACAAACGCATTTTGATGCAAGTGGCAAATTTGCACCGATGTGCGGGTGACAAATTTTTAAAATAGAAAAAATTCTGTTGCGCACTTTTTCTTCCGTTTCTAATAACAGCAATCCATAGCTAGATTGTTGAAATTGAACATAATTCAAACGCAACTCATTTTACAAAAAAACGAGAAAGTTACATCAAGAATACTCTAAAAAGTGGTGCAAAGTCACACCGCTCTACGGTACAAGAAAATAAGCCAACTCATGCTTCTGTTTTATTTAGAACGAAAGACCCATGAAAATAGTTCAACTTTCGATTAAAAGTGAATCTTCATATAATTCAGTTCAGAAAATCCACTTGAAATACGGAATTGTCAGAGAATGGCCAAATTCAAATATATAGCGAGAAAAGGTTCCTGCTTTACGTACATATTCACTAATTTCATAGTTCAGCGATTTCGGATAGAGAGCGCCATTGTATATTTTATTCATAAGGAGAGAGATATTCATAGAACTTTTAGTGATAATGTTCTATGGAGATATTCCATAAAATGCACGGTGGCGCCTCTATCGGATTAGTTTTCCTACTCGTAGTGATCGGCGACCTTTCTACCAAATCATGAAGGTGTTTAAATCATCCTATCGGCCTAGTTAGAAATATATTATATATTTTTTGCGGTTACAGATCTCTGATATTCCTCTTGTTTTCTCGAGTATTACATGAAAAGTTTACTTTGTTCATTGTTGTTCAAGTTGTAAATCATATGTTTCAAATAAAATCACAATTTTCTGTTCTTTGATAAAAAAATGATTTCACACTCTCCTGAATAAAATTTTGTCCTCATATGAGAATCACCCAGTAAATCGGCAGAAGAGCAGAAATGTAGGCAAAGAGATGTTCCAGATGAAATGATGATTGCAATCGTAAAACCTATAGGTATACTACAGGGAATATATTATTGACCAAGGAAACTACAGTACAGTATCAAACTTCTCACAGATATTTGAACTTGCATATTGTAGGCATGTTATGAAAATAAAATATTCAGAGAGAATCAACATTCTAGTTGGAAAGAAACTGATGAGTAATCACAGCAATTTCAGGAGCTTTAGAGCGCACCTTGTAGGAATATTCGGATTCGAAAAAATCCAAGTAATTTTTTTTATAGCAGCTTTCGAATAAATCTTTTGTGATGCCGAATTTGATGTAACGAAGATATCGAATTTTTTTTCACATAAGTTGCAGCCACTTTTCAGAAATGCGCATTTATTGAAGACCACTGTAACATTTCACACTTTTGAGTTTCGAAATATTTTCAAAGGGGTGATAAGAAGGGCATATCCTACGATGTAGCTTTAAGGGATATTTTACTGGGGATACGTTTGGCCTGACGTTGTGATCATCTATGGTTGGTAGAATTCTGTGTTGTTATTCAGTTTCGTGATAATTCAGATCCGTGGAATATGGATGGGAAATTATTAGGTACCTTAACTAGATAAATAAAACACCAGATTGGACACAAGGGATGTTACCTTTATTGCTCCATGCTGCAGGAGTTTTTGTTCCTGCACATACGTGGGAAACCAAAAAAGAAAAACCAATTAGTTGATCACTTCTTCAAAAACAAAAACCCACAGCTTCACAGTAGAAAAGAATTACATGTAGCAAGTATTAGAATCAATTAGTCGAATATTATAAATCATAATGCATAATACCACTGGAGCGATGAGAAACCGGCATCAGTTCTTTATCTAGGACTAATTTGGCTCACTCTGTAACGTTGGTTGAAAGTTTTCATACCTCCCCCTCCTGAAAAACTTCCTAGATCCACTTGTGCTGTGCATCACCGCTTTATCAATACATATCGTTGACGAAATGCCATAATGATGATGTTTGATAAATAGCAATTTACTGAATCGTTGATTCGGAACATCTATTAAGCATATTATTTACACAAAAAATCGCATGATGGGAATTGCTGTCTTGATAAAAGATGTAGAAGGTAGATTTGATAAAACATACATAATATATTATTCAATAATTATTATTCAGACTTTATTAGCCGAAAGATATCCAAGGAAATAATGTCCTTATACGTAACTATGTTGTGAAGAGCAATGTGTTGAATTCTGAAAGAAGATATTATTGATGTTATCATGTCGAAGACAGTGATCAAAGAGAATAAATCCGTTTGCCTATGTAGAGTATTGGGAAGTGTTTTTTCTTTCGGTAAAATTTTCGGTTTTTCGCCATTCACCAATAAGCACCAAGGAAACCTTTGCCGATTCGATAAATCCTCCAAGTTGTTTTTTGCTACTTCAATCCTTGATGTCCTTTTGTTCGTATCTATTTTATACTGCTTCAATTTCAAAGTACTCTTTCAACGGAATGAAATTACAGTGTTACTGAGTTACATAACGAATTTAACCTACGACATTTACTACGTACAGCTGATTCTCTTCAACCTTTACAGCCAATCAAGTTGGATAAAGGCATTGAATAACCTCAACAAATTAATGCAAAGAGGTATTATATGCAGATCAGTTCTAGAGCTCCAAAATAAACTACAAAAACTCTTTATTTGTGTCTTCGTCTTTGTTATTTTCCTATACAGTTTAGTGCTTCTTTACTTGATGAAATCCAGTTACTTCAAAGTTTCGTTGAGTTATTTTTCATTTGTTGAGAAAATGTTGCAAAATTTTGTATTCGTTTTCTACATATATTTTTTCACTTTCCTTACACTTCTTATATCTTCACTCAATTGTTTTTATAAAATGAGTGTTGTTGCTCTCCAGTATAAGAGAATATTTCCGATGAAAACAATACTGGGTACGAGAAATCAACAAGATTTCTTGATTTTTATAACGTACGATGCTTGTAAAGATGACCATGCTATTCTTCCTGAATTGGAGAAGAAGACAAATGCGGAGATCATAGAGTTTTTCCGGCTGCTCCATGGTGAAATGAGTAGAATTATAGAGGATTTCAATGAATGTTTCAATCCCCAACTTCTGATACATACAACAGTGGAAATTTTGATGCTGGTGATCAACTGGTACTCCGTCATAATAGGATTTGCTTACCGGCTCAACGATCCTCAATACGGATCTGTTCTGGTGATGAATTTGACGTATTCTGTGTTGCATACTGTGGGTCTATTTTCTTTCTTGAGAAACTCGCAGCAGTTATCAGATACGGTATGTATTACATTATTGTCAGATGTGGCTAGATGCCATGTTGAATCAATTTTTCTTCAATTGATTTGAACATGCCTGAATATACAGGGTGTTTCAGAATGAGGGACCGTAAATTCGAGATTTTAATTCTCAGATGATTTTATGACATAAAGTTCCTATTTTGAAAAAAAAAATTGGTTTCATGAAATTATTTTTTATAACGTACACGATTTTTTTTTTCGTTTTGGTAGGTCATGAGTACGCATTGAGACACATTTTTTCCTACACAAAATGATGTTCAATTTTCACCAGTGGCGTCCATACAGACTTCTGTCCGAATAAATTCGTTGAAAAAATTGGTACGCCAATGATTTTTCTCGAATTTTAAATTATTTTCGTAATTACCACATAATTTACAATAAGAAAGGTTCTCTTGAGTTTTTACCTGCGACGAATACTTTCTGAGAAAAAAATAAAATGCAATTACATCATGTGTTTAAATGCGTACTCCTTTTCATAATAAGTTTCCGTGAATTCGGTTGATTTTATGATATGAAGTTCCTATGGACTATGGCTCTCTGACGCATTGTTTGCCGAAATTATTTTCGGCACCGTACACGATTTCGGTAGGATATGAGTACGCAATAAAACACATTTTTTAATTTCGTGAAAAAAGGTAAGCCGTTGCTTTTGATGAATAAAAGTTCTACTATTCACTCATTGAAACAGAACTGCCTACCTACTACCACTAAAACTAAAAATGGAAAATTGTTAAATTTAAGAAGCAATAAGAGATTTTCAAAAATGAACAAAATGACCCAAACCGAACTTGTCACTATATCAGTTGTTGAAAATGACCACCATCAGCAAGTATGCATGCCTCAGTCCGCCTTCACATCGATTCACGTACTCTTTGAGAAATTCCTGGAGAATTTCGTATCTCTTCGCAGATTGAATTGGAGTCCTATACACCAATGTCCCCAAAGAAAAAAATCCAAACAGTTTAGGTCTGGAGACCTAGGTGGCCATTTTCGTGGTCCTCCACGACCTATCCACCGATTATTATAAATTTGGTCCAAATAACCACGTGCTAAAACACTAAAATGGGCGGAAGCACCGTCGTGCATAAACCACATCGCGCTCCTTGTTAGAATGTCGACATCTTCCAACAAAATTGGTAAACTTTCTTCCAAAAAGCGGCTACAAGAATCTCCATTCAACCTACTTGGTAGGAAAAAAGGCCCAATCAAATAGTCACCAATTATTCCAGTCCATACAAACAGAAAATTGGTCCTGGTAATGCGTTTCACCAATCTTGTGTTTATTTTCCTCTGCCCAACAATGATTATTATGAAAATTCCTTATAGAATTTTTCTTGTACTTATTTCGGGCTCTTCTTCAACCATATTTAAGACAGCTTCCTCAGTTTGTGGAGTTGTTGCAGTTGTTATTGCGCCTTTCAAATGATTATTTGGTTCAAAGCTGCCTTTTTCTGATAGTCTAAGTGAACCCTGTAAATGTAAATGTTTTCGCTCCAGATACTACTCTATTAGGAAAACGCTCTTCATATAAACGTCTAGCTTTTGATGCATTTCCGTCAGCAAGACCACACATATAATGTGTGTCTGCAAATTCATTGTTTGTGAAATTTACCATGCTAGATATTCTGTGAAATCAGCTGTCGAAATCAATTTTGCAAACGTCAAATATGAAGGCGACTTAGCTGCCTTAATCTGTGTCCAGACGATTTTAGAAGTAATCAAAGAATTTCTTAACTCTCTTAGATAAAATTACATTTTATTTTTTTTCTCAGAAAGTATTCGTCGCAAGTAAAAAACTCAGGAAACCATTCTTATTGGGAATTGTATGGTAATTACGAAAATAATTTAAGATTCGAGAAAAATTATTAGCGTACCAATTTTTTCACCGAATTTATTCGGATAGAAGACTGTACGGACGCCACTGGTGAAAATTGAACATCATTTTGTACAGGAAAAAATGTGTCTTGAAGCGTACTCATAACCTACCAAAACTCAACAAAAAATCGTTTACGGTATAGGAAATAATTTTGTAAAACCAATTTTTTTTTTAAATTTCAATACCCCGTATCTCAGAAACAGTGCGTCCATGAGACCTTTATATCATAAAATCATTTGAGGATTAAAATCTCGAATTTACGGTCTCTTATATTGAAACACCCTGTATATTCCACATGTTGGCCATATCTCTGAGAGAAGTTATAGCTTGACGATTTTTAATTTTGAAATGAAAAATGTGGAATGGAAATGCGTGGATGTATGTTTTTTGAGATTTCCATCTGTTCAAATATAAATTGTATAAATGTGTAACGTGGAGAAAATATATTCTTTTCAGTCCAACATAACATTTGATTACAGTTGTTTGAAATTTCAGGTTGAGGGATATATTGCGTTCTTACTGGAATTTTCCACAAGAGTTTCTTCACCGATCGAATTGCTTCAACTCAGAATTTCCATAGAAAAACTAAAGCAACATACTCCATTTTCAGCAAATGGAATGTTCACTGTGGATATGGGTATCGCAGGACCAGTGAGTTGAGTAATCATGTGATGGAAATCTTTTTTATAATTTTTTCTTTACAGATTTTTGCCAATATATTGACTTATGTTTTGGTTGCTCTTCAGTTCGATATCACACTTTGAGGAAATATTCTCGAGAATGTTTGAATGTTTAGACCATATTCGGTAAAAGGATCAATTGTTCTAAAGAATTGCGAATAAAGTTTTTGTAACATATTGCATGAGTATTTATTCATTTACTTCTCTCCCTAAGAATATCTATGTCTTTTTTAGTTTTGAAAGAATTCAACCGCAAATATATTGAACTTATTTTCCACATCTTTGAATATTGTTGCCATATGGCTACATTGCGCAGATTGTAACAGAATGAAGAAATTAGAAATTAGAAATTAGAAATTAATTAAGGTGGAAATGAACGTGCACTTCAATGGCTAATTTGATTTTGTATGTGACATATGCCCAATTGACATAGGAGGATTCCTATGCAGGGTCCAGCAATGGTTCTTCTTCCATAGCTGCCGAACTACACTTATTGGAAATTTGGTTCGAAAACAGGTTTCTTGAATTTCTGTTTCTGCATCTCAAGAAATTAATTTCCAATATCATGGTGTTCCCGAAAAGAAAATTAAACATGTGATCTTTCAAATGGATAGTGCTTTATATTTTCATGTTCTTTCAATGACCTCCATCATCTCTATCAATCCGCAAAGTTTGAAAAAATATTTTCTCTATTTCAGTATCGTAATGAGTTCATTACAGTACTAAAAACAGTGCTGTAATGAATTCATTACAGCACCGTTTTCAGTAACATTTTTCGTTTTGTGGTTGTCAGCAATGACTTCCGATCCTTTTAAATTTCAGCAGACGTCAATTTAGAAACGTCAATTTTCGTATTTCCTAACATTCACACCAACTGCCAAGATATAATATGAAAGTCACTAGGACCTATAATTTGAATTTTTTCGTTGAATTTCACAAAATTTGAATTTGATAGAGAAAATATCGTCTAATACTCGTTGCAGAATGCAATTCCAATACTCATGCGTTCGAATACTCGCTCCTTCGTCGCTCGTTTTCGAATTTCGCATTCGTATTGGAATAGGAGCCCATTCTGCAACTAGTTTTAGAATATACTATTGTCAACGGTGTTTTGGCGGGTATTTTCAAATATTTTCATTATATTGTTGTTTAGATAATAGTATGTAAAGAAGAGTTAAAAGGAGTTGTCAAAATATAATTGAAGAAGAAATCCTTTTAGTATTTTGAGGTCGAAAAAGTGGGAATACCACAACATTTTTTGGGTATTTTCCCGCCGTTTCTCTTCTGGATACGACTGATCAAGGAAGTACACAAAGACAAGTGCAGGAAAACCTCCTTCAAGGTATTGTCCTAGTGAGTTGACTGATAATTCTCAAGGAAGTAAAAAATCTTCAATTAGTATTCAATTTGCACAAATTGAATTGAAAATATTAGCAATGAAACAAAAAGCAACAAAAGCAGCGGAAACAGCAGCAGTAGCAACAAGAGCAGCAGAAACAGCAAAAGCAGCAGCAGTAAAGGCTGCAGAACCAAAAGCATCTAAAATAAGGACAGTCACGGAAATAGAAGAACAAATTATAAATATTCAAGCTCTAAAAAAAGTCGACAAAATTCTACAAAATTCGCCAGTGAGATCGAGTTCTACAGCCTCTATAAATAGTTTTAAAATAGAGGTATCTGAAAATATTCAAGCCCTAATGGAAAATATTTTCCAAATAACAACACAAATATGGAACATCAGTGACAAAAAAAGTTCATATAGACTTCAGAAATCTTTAAAAGGGGAAAAATTTCGAATCTTTGTCCCATCAAAAAAATTTGAAAACATTTGGTCATGGACTAGGACAGTTCTGACCCCAAAGGAGCGATAAATATGGTACAGGGAGAGTTCCCTATTCAGCACATTCTTCACCAAGGTTTTAACAACCTGCAAAGTCATCATCATGAAAATTTAAGCCAGTTGTATCACAACATAAGATGGGATCCTGGAAGTGTCGATCCAGAAATGGCCGATAGGACTCCCCCTTGCGACCCATACATGATGATACAACAAATTACTACTCACAAATTAAGAGCTATCTGCAGATGTGGCTGATGAGTCTATAGACTCCAAAAGAAGAGAGTCAATAATAGAATGGTTCAATCGTTCGGTTGAACAAGAATTGTAAAAACGTCGAGATAAAGTCCACAGTATCACGAAAATATCAGCAGCAGCAGCTGCAGGGAATGCGATGGCCTTCCCTAAAGGTTCAAATGCTTAAAGAGGACTAGCTGAAGCTACTGCTAGTGGAGTGGCAAGAATAGGAGTTCTTTTACGAAAAAAAGGATAAGTTCTAATGCTTTTTTGTGACGACGAAAAATGTTCTGGCGGGTATTTTCAAATATTTACACTATATTGTTGTTTAGGTCAGAGTTTGTAAAAAAGACTTCAAAGTAGTGGTCAAAAGATTATTTGAAGCAAAAGTTATTTCATTATTTTGAGGTCAAGAAAAGTGGGAATAAATTGGTCTTGCCACAACAAACGGAAAGGATCATATTCCAGCAAACCTGGAAAAAGTTGAGCACATGGCAACGGTTGCAAAATCAAGACTCAACACGAATGTTATACAAATTCTTGGTTCAGGAAAGATTCGTAGAGTCATTATATCAAAAAGACAAATCTGCTATAAACAGAATGTCTGTTATTGATTTCCAAACATGATAAACTCGAAATTGATATTCCTCGATTCTTTAAAATGTAACGCCTTATTGAGGTTTTTACTACATATACCGCAAAGAATTGAATGCTTCACATACTTCCAGAAGCAACCTTGAAGTTATTTTCACTACTCTTGGCAAAAACAGCGACTCTGTGCACTAAAACAGCTTTTTTCATAATACAATTTGAAATACCTATAAACAATTACATATATCTGAAATCAATATCGGTTGAATACAGATGAAACACAAATACTACGATTTTGTTCAAGGTAGAATATTATCCTTAATTCGAAATACTTATCTGAAACAGTGATTAACAATAATTGATTTGGAACATGGAACTGTAGTCGCCACCAAGGAGTCTTACCCCGATTTCGTGTAATATATCATTCTGATGAACGAATCTGTTGTTAATTGTTTTGATGTTATCAGGAATTCAATATAGGCATAACAATTATTCCTAAATCGATCTTATTTCTTCCCAATCATGTATACTTTTACAAGACCTAAATTGAACTCAGTCTGCATGAAAAATCTATTGGTTGTGCCTCCGACGAATACTATATTCTTTTTGGAAAAAGTTATGGTAGTGAAAAAATTGTTGAGCTATTTGAACTTTTACTCTAGTGACAAATATGGAAATGACGTATCAGGGAACAATTGTTTGTACTGTCTATACAGATATGCCTTAACGGTCAACATAATGTTTTCGCCACTCAGGGGAAAGTGCCGTCATGTTACTGAAGGGTATAACGGAGAAACTAAATTTTGGTTTTCCAAAAAACGATTGTTATTTCCAATTACTTTTCTTCTACTCAACTTGCTCGGGACTGTTCTATACCTCTACAATATGTTGTCAGCGTGTAAGGGGTACGAATCTAAATGTTTTCTGGAACTCCATGACCATTTGGTCATAATAAGTACTATAGCTCTGATGATAGTGATACAATTCAAGCTGAGGTTACGCGCAGATGAGCTGAACCATTTGTCCCATATTCTTGAAATTAGAAAATCTCTGGGCATACGAAATCTTATACCAAGGAAATATGGAAAAAAGATTTATTTAATCAATCATCTCATCGCTTCTTTTATAGGATGGTCTATTTTGTTTGGCTTACCTCAATACGCTAATTCAGGAAACGATGTTTTCAGTTATCACTTCATATGTTTATTCTTCAGTCAAGCGATGCAGTTATCCCTTGCTTGTCAAGTTAGCCAAAAGCTGGTCGTTTTATGTGTGGTGTATAGGTCAGTTCATCGATCCTTGAAGAAAATGTTGTTTCACAAAAAGAAGAGGGCCAGAAATACACTGGGGGATGATCTGAGGAAAAAAATACACATTTACTTATGCCTCAACGAAGTTGTGAATAAACTATGTGATTTTATGAGTCCAACGTTGATCATTTGGCTCACGCCCCATATTATTCAAGCTGTTTTTAATACCTACGCCACCATCAAAGTGATAAATATTGAACCACCGCACTTGATTATATTTGGCCAAGTAAAAATAGTTATGGCTTTACTCGTGGTTCTTAGCATCTTCACTGACTGCCAACGTGTTGTCAATGAGGTGAGTGTTCGCTTTCCTTATATCGAATCAGTTGCTCACATATTATTTATTATCCAGTCAATCATATACTAAATTTTATCCTCGTGAAGTTAGCCAAAAAGTGTCGGCACAAATTCTGAAATAATCCTCAATAGTGTCCAATTTGTGTCCATTTGAGCCGTTTGAATCTATTCCAACACCATCATAGTTTTCAAGTTACTCGAGTTTCAATATAGCACCAAAATATTCAAACTCGAATAACTCGAAAACTATTATGATGCTTCACACCTGGTACCAACATTTTCTGATTTCTAAAAAATTTTAATGTCTATATTTAGTGCTAAATTTGTGCCAATTAGTACCGTTTGAGAGTCTTCAGCCTTCAAAATAAGAAACGTATAGAGGCAGATGGCAGTGCAGTGCATTAGTTTTTATTTATTGAATTTGAATAGAATAAAATATGTTGGGGCGCAGGGAATATAACAAGAAATCCTACCCTGAACTAGATCCCACACAGGCTGCATAATACTCTTTTTCCTACACTAGACATCTCGGAGGAGGGATTTTCACTAATCGACGGCTAAAACAAACCTTAATAAATTTTCGTTGATAAAAATGGATATTATCATTTCGAATAAAAAAATTGAAGGAAATTATTATCGCGAAAAGAACAGATTGTTGTAATATTCTTCACAAAAAAAACGGTAGATTTTGAAAGAAAATGACACAGACGTTTGATTTACTAAATGATAGACTTCAATACTGAAATGAGAAAACACAAAAATATCTGTTCGTTTTGATGGTGAAAATGTTACAAAATAACCAGAAATGATGCGGGACATCCTTTTCATTCAACTTATAGAATATTTTTTCATTATTTTTATCTTTATACACACATACATCCCTTCAGCAATCAGAAAAAAATAAATCGTTTCCGACGTTTCCGTTTTTTCGGGGATGTAGACCCTTGAATCTTAAATTATGAATTGTAATTTTTGAGTAACTTCAGATTGAATATCTTGGTGCCAGTTTCACACTTATCACCAACATATTCCAACTTCAAAAAAATTCTGATGCCAATATTTTGTGCCCAATTTGTGCCCATTTGTGCCCTTGGAATATCATGTTTTTTAGTCGGCACATTTCCAATTTTAGAAAAAAATTTTCGCCACTCAATTTGTGCCCTTTGAGCTTTCATATCTCCGGTAGTTTTCCAGTTATGAACAAAAATGTGTTTTATTCATGACGCCATCTATGGGAAAATGTAGGCGAATAATGTTACGTTTCATAATTGGTCAAAGATGTCGGACTCACATATGTGATTTTTTTACATATTAACATCTCATAAATCAATAAATGGACTGATTATTTAGCAATACTTTGCGTTATTAAAACAATCTATTGTATTCCGAGGAGAACATATGTTGAATGGGAAAAATTTTTAAGGAGAGGTGATACACGTCCGAGCTCACTTCAAAAATTGTGCTTTTTATTTCCATATATAGTAACAGTGAAATGGGGCTAGAGTCCACTGCGACCTTGAGGTCTATTGTGCCCCCTAACAGAGCTGTTATCATCGCGCCTCCTACAGCTCGCCCTCCAGTTCCAGAGATTTGATGAAATCCAGTATCCGGCTTCAAGGAGGATAACTCCCCACTTCTACAAGTTTCTTCTCCAAAGCAATCTATCCTTTGGCTTGCAATGGCAAAGCATTCCGTAACCAGGTGAATAGGAGTTCCTTCCTCCTCCCCACAGAATCTACACTCATCAGTGTCCGATAAACCCATTCCCAACAGATGCTTCTTTAGGCGAGAATGTCCTGTGAGAAAGCCAGTAAGTAGGTGAAGTTGGTTTTTACTGAGATCCAGATATTTTTTGGATCTTGCAGTTTCAATGTTCCGGAGGAACTTTTTGAAGTGATCCATTCCTGGGAGATTCTGCCAGAGTTTTTCTCTTTCGGTTTTCTCCTTCAGCATAAACTCCTTCTTATAGGTGCATTTTCCTATACCACAGAAGGGTTCTGGGCCAGTGAGTGGCGTTTGTGCGCTCTTTCTGGCCAGTGTTTTGGCCTCTTCGTTCCCTACGATTCTCGAATGACCGGGAACCCAGATTAAAAAGACCTTATTCGTCTTTCCTACCTCATTGAGTTTGTTTCGGCATTCCCAAATCAGCTTTGTGTCAATGACGTAGGAGCTCAGTGCTTTAATGGCAGCTTGACTATCTGTATGAATAGCTATATCGCACTTCTGATAGTTCCTTTCTAGTTTTTTATCTAGACATCTTCCGATTGCAAGCATTTCCGTTCGAAGGACGCTTGAACAGGAGCCTAATGATAGTGCACACTTGGTACTTGTCCCGTAAATCCCAGCGCCAGCCCCTGTAGCGGTTTTAGAACCATCTGTATTCCATTTCGTTGTATTTTCTTTGAGCTTATAGTTGGTGTATTCCCTTTCCCAATCCTCTCTTTTACTTAGCATTGTACTGAAGTTCTTCTCAGTGCTTACTTTCTTGACCATTACATCACTAGGAAATTTTTTGCAGATGAGGTGTAGTCATTCAGAGAGGACCAAGCTCTCTGAAACCTGACTCTCTCATTGCCTGCTCCTTCTTTAGATACTCTGGGATGGCCTCATGGGCTACCCTATCAATCACTAGATGTAGAGGTGTGAGGTCAGTGATGATCTCAAGCGCCCTGGTTGGGCACGTTCTCATAGCTCCCGTGATGCTCACACAGGCAAGCCTTTGTACTTTGTCGAGCATTTTCTTCGTACTTACCTGACTTGCCTCAGCAAACCAGGCTACTGTCCCATATGTGACTATAGGTATTACAATCATGACGTACATCCAGCGCAGTATTTTTTGGTTACAGTCCCAATTCCTGCTGCATAGACGCCTGCACGCCATCAGAGCTCTTGCAGCTCTACCAGTAGCATTATCAACATGCTTAATCCACAGAAGTTTGCTATATAGTGTTATTCCTAGGTATTTGACTTCAGGCCCCCAGTCCAAGATATTTCCGTTTAACGCTAACGTTTTCGAGTGAAAGGAATCAATGTGGTCTTGGTTGGGTTGATGTTCAGCCCCACTGACAAGCACCACTGCTAAATAATTCTAAGGCCCTTCTGCAATAGATCGCAGAGAGTGCCTTCGAATTTGCCTCTAATCATTAGGACTATGTCGTCAGCATATAGCCTACACATTCGAAGCCAAGCTCCGTTAGCATGTGTAGAAGTTCATTCACTACCAGGCTCCATAAGAGGGTGGATCACACCCCACCCTGAGGTGTTCCACGAGCAGCTTTGACGAAGACGGATTCCTCGTTTCATTTCCATAATATCTCCGTCAATTTTCGGGATAAATGTATGAAATTTTCAGTGTACATGCGGAATAATATTTTTTTGCAGAATGTCTATTGATCAGTTTTTCTGTTTATTGCCCCCTGAATTTTTAAATAAACTGTAAAGTAGGAACATTACTGGTACATGGTATGACACCATTTCAATTCAAGTGACTATTGTAAACCGCAAAATGTACACTTTACTTGAAATAAAGCTCATTATTATTATTATTCTTCATCGGTCTCCCGTTCTCAGCTTGAGCTGGTAATTCTTCTATGAACCAGTGAAAAAACATTTCAGTTCCTCCCACTAGTTCAGAATTTTCCGCACGATGTGATAGGTTTGTCAATCCACAGCCTGCTGTGCACATCCCGCGATCTTCTGGGATAATTCGATCCCTTGAAGATTTCTTTTCCCCATCCAGGAAGTGGTTTGTCCTCGCAATCGTTCACGTAATGAAAAGCTCGAATTACTTCAATATTCATTTTGCGGCTCCACTGGATACGTGCGTTGCGAGCTCCCCTGCGGGCAGTCCTCCTCACGGTGGTCGAGCCAGCAGGTGGAGTGGCATCTCGATCTTCTGCCATGATATCGGTTTCCACTTCTCGTTCATGGGTTTGCCACCATTTACCCTTGGTGGCCCAGGTAACTCGGGCCGTGGGGACGTCGCCCCCCATGTGGCGTGGCAGAAACCAAACCACACCCGTTATTATTATTCTTCATCGGTCTCTCGTTCTCAGCTCGAGCTGGTTATTCTTCTATGAACCAGTGAAAAAACATTTCAGTTCCTCCCACTAGTTCAGAAATTTCCGCACGATGTAACAGGTTTGCAAATCCACAGCCTGCTGTGCACATCCCGCGATATTCCGGGATAGTTCGATCCCTTGAAGACTTCTCTTGAATGATGATTCCCTTCTGTCTTCTGAAGTTCCGGATGCCTCCCGGTGAACTCGGTCCAGAGGGAGTATCTCCATCCAGGAAGTGGTTCTTCCTCGCAATTGTTCACGTAATGAAAATCTCGCATTACTTCAATATTCATTTCGCGGCTTCACTGGATACATGCGTTGCAAGCTCCCCTGCGGGCAGTCCTCCTCACGGTGGTCGAGCTAGCAGGTGGAGTGGCATCTCGATCTTCTGCTCTGCCATGATATCGGTTTCCACTTCTCGTTCATGGGTTTGCCACCATTTACCCTTGGTGGCCCAGGTAACTCGGGCCGTTGGGACGTCACCCCCCATGTGGCGTGGCAGAAACCAAACCACACCCGTGGTTATTATTATTATTTTCAACCAGTTTTTTTCCTAATATGAGGAGAAAAACGGAAAGGCGAGTAATACACATTCTTGAAAAATGATGAAGCTTTAATATGAAAAAAAATTGTTGATACTACGCCTAATACAAACTGAGATATCATGGAAAAAAAAAGCCCAATTTCTGAAGGGAGCACGGACGGAAATGAGTATATCGATATGGAATTCAGCATGTTATCAAACTCAATAAAAGCAATAGGAAATACATTCATCATTACTATTACCTATGAATTCTGCACATTGGCATACTTATTGGCGTGGAGGCGGTGAAAATCAAACAGGGAAAACCAACAGATGGTGGAATCGTATGCCAAAGTTTTTTTTTTCAAAGGAATTGCCGATATAATACCGCAATTTCGGCGTTTTCTTGGATTTGACATCACGAAAATTTCCTGGTGGATTTATTTCACTTCGGTAATTTACGAACCTTCTCAATTAATTGAAATCAGATTGAACTATGTAACTGTCTGGGTTGAATTCCACGATCAATTTCCCCAGGTGTAAGTTCGCGTTATTGGAAATCGAATAATGGAAAAAATGAACATCTCTTATTGGGCAGGCAAGATTGTTCCAAGGTATGTGGTAAGTACGGATTCTCCAAAGTTGAAATATGTTGGTGCTAACTTCACGCCAGCTGAAGAACTACAGAGAATATCTCCAAATCTTCAGATGATAGGGATGTCATTGAAACGGCACAAATGGGATACAAAATATTCGCATCAGAATCTGAAATAACTCAAAAACTACAATTGATAATGAAGTCGTTAGGACGGCACAAATTCTCACAAATTGAGCACTAAATACAGGGAGCGTCTTTGATTTGTACATGAATTTTAACTGTAGATTCCTCTCATCAAACGAAACACTTTTTTCCTATACCATTTTTAAAAATTCGCTTTGGTTTGGGAAATACAGGGTGTCGAAAATCCATGAAAAAAACACTTTTCTGTTTATATCTTCGGAACCGTCATTTCGAATGAACTGAATTTTGGTTGAGTTTTTACTCTATTCATGGTGCATATTCCTCAATCGAAACCTATTCAATATCTTCACTAGTATAAAAGTTACAGGGTAGTCGACTCATCAATACACGCTAAAACACCATAAAACCACTTTAAAAAGATAAACGGTTCTCATTTTCGAAAGAATCAATCATTTAAAAAACTAAAAGTATTCCTATTTTTTTCAATTAAACGCGTCGTTTTCGAGTAATTTCCAATTTTACCCGGAGAAATTTGACGAAAAAATCATTAATTTCAAGAATAATCTGAATGCGTCTCTGAATTAAATATCATCAAATATTATTCCTCCTCTGGTCTTTAAACGAGTTCACAATGTTGTCACAATATTTATCAACTTTGTCGAGATATTTTAATAATAAAATCCCACAAATGTGGGAGATAAAATTGAACACCAAGGAGGATTTAATACGCACAGTTTCTTTTGAAAATTCATAGTTACCGGTCCATATGGAAGTTAGATGTCGTTGAAATACAAAATTCGGATATGAATGATGAATCTCGATACAAACTACTTATTAAATTGAAATTAATGAAAGATAATACGATACCTGATAATCTGTGGCGATGTTTCTATCCTAACAAAATCCTCTTGGAATTTTATAAACTCGACACGGTTGAAATTAAATTAATTCACTTCACATAATAATCACATTAGAACAATAAGTCACTGAATGTATTCAGATTATTCAGAACTTCACATAATGTTTACAGTTTGTTCAGAGACTCTGGTTTGTTATTGTTTAACGTTGGCCTCCAGATAACAATACTTTGGTTTTCGCTCTACGCATGCGTTGTAAAATTTGGCGGCATAGTCGATTTATGATGGAAACGGCAGAATTCATAGATATTTATACCACTGTACACAAATGTATCGTGATTTATACTATGTTTCGTAAAAAATCCTTAACCTCAATGAAAATATCAGCAAGCTGACAACACATCTTCTTGAAATTTCTGTGCAAAAATTCACAGAATCGATAAAAATCAGAATAGGTTAGGTTGTTTAATAATAAATCTGAATGAAAAGCCTTTCTTCATGATATTGTTTGGTAATTTCGAGGAAAATATGAACAAGTTATTAGTGTTTACAAACTAATCTGCAAAAAAATCGAAGAAGGGACTTATTTTGGTGGAATAAATGTGGCTTTTTAGTGGCAGATATAATCCGATGAAACTAACTGTTTTTGTTGAAATTATCGTGTTTGCAACATTTTTATTCCAATAAGGTTTGTACTTGACTACTTGAGTATTCCCTAAATTGGGCCTAAATGTATAAACTCAATTTCTATCGAGAAATATGAACGTTGAATCAATTCCACAGTATAATTTCAGGGACGTATTTAGCCCAATTTTTTTTTTTTTCAAATGGCTATATCTTTTCAACAGAGCAGAATTCGGAAAAATGGAAAAAGAAAAAAAGTTTTTTTTGGCCTCAAGAACCTTCAGTTAAAATATATGTACAAGTCAAAGACTCACCCTGCATACAGACATTGAGTTTTATTCGAACTCAGAAAATGTTGGCGCCTAGCATCGAAATCTTATTACTCGATTAACTGGGCACTATATTTTGGTTAGATTTTTGCCGACAATTTTTCAAGTCATGGGTGTATTTCATTTGTGGCGATAATTTATAAGAGGTGTACGGATTCACATTAGTTGTTTTCCTCCTGATATTTTGAGAATATTATAGGATGATATGCATTATTTTAAGATTTTTCTTTTTCATAGCCTTGTCAAATACCAAAGTTACACATGACCATTGGGGTTTTTCAGAATGAAAGAACATTGAAACTGCTGTTTTCATGTTCTCTTTCGGATATCAGCCACATGGAGGGACTTCTGGTGGAAACTCTCATAGAAACCCTCAATAGTCAACGACCAATAATTCACGGATCGAATATTTTTAAAATCAGTTCGAAACTGATATGCTCGGTAACTAGCACTGTAGAGTAGAACAAATTAATCTCCTTAAAGAAAACGAATATGAATTGATATGAATCTGTTATTTCAATACAACTCTTCTTTATTGACGAATTGCTTATATTTACGATTCGAAATTATTAAAAAAAAAAATTAGTCATGTACTCTTGTAAAGATAGCTTCAGAAAAATCATCGTTGTCATCTTCATTTTCTCCCTTCCGAGAGTATCTTTTCATCTTGAATGAAATACTCTGGAGAAACATCGATATTAAACTCATTATGCCAATTTTCAAATCCAATATTGCAGATTAAATTGTTAAATTATTCATGAAATCTTCTATTACTTCTATTATTCGCATTAATCTCTTTGTCTCTGAGAATGCATTCAACAAAAGTACATGATATTCAATTATTGATCATTTCGCATCAAACACGATTATTTTTATATTCTGAGATGCTCGGCCGCGTGATGTTAGCGAAAAGTTGGTGGAACAAATTCTGAAACCAAGCTCAATATTTAGTACTGAATTTGTTCTGTATCAATCATCCCCAGCACCCTTATGGTTTTCGAGTTATTCGCATGTCTTTGATTTAGTGCTGACTTCACGCTCAGCACCAACATGTTCGAATTTGGAAAAAATTTGTATGCCAATATTTAGTCCCGAATTTGTTCCAATTTGTTCTGAAGAAAATTCTCCGATATCATTTTTCGTTAACGAGTTATTCACATTCGTAACATGCGGTGGTGACGTCACACCCAGCTCGAAAGCTTTTTCTTCTCCAAGAAATTCTAAGAAATTTTGATGCAAATAAACTGCGCAAAAAAATTAACGCACATTATGGAAATCTCAAATTTATTCTACAACTGAAGGTGTTCTCAATGATAATTATTTTTATCAGAATTATGCATGCATATGTTATCCACTTTCAACGTTTTTCTTCAATACAGATGTTTTCTCCCAGAAGGAATAAAAAAAGATGATATTATCATATTTTGAATGTCTTGGCTCCATTCTAAAATCAGTTGTTCTCGATCAATTCTAGTGTTTTCGTTTGATTTTCTACACTCGATCGCTATGCAAAGCGAAACACGCAATTTGACCAAAGAGGAATGTGCCCAAGCGGTAGTTTTGCGAGAAGAAGGGTGGACATACACAAGAATTGCAGAAAGGTTTGGAGTTTCCCGTACAAGTGTGTCCAGAATGTTGCAGCGATTCAGGGAGACAGGTATGAATGTCCGAAGACCAGGACAGGGTAGACCACGGGTAACAACTGCCATTTAGGAACGTTTCTTGAGAGTTTCTTCGTTGAGGCAATGGTTTGCAACCGCTCACCTCCTTCAAAATCAGCTTGAGCAAACTCATCCCAATAAACACACAAACGTATAATAAACGTTTATTTCTAGTGGCTGAAGTTGATTTAACGTTACACGTTGAATTTTCTACGTTACATCCGAAACGAAAATTCCACGAAACGTTGATTATACACATAATATACGTACCCAATTCAACTGTTTGACTCATCCACCATTATGAAACGTATATTTATTACATTTTTTCAAACGGTCTTTCAACGTGGGCTCAGTAACATTGAATAAACGTTAAATGAGTCACTCTTCATCAACTCTGACGTAAACCAACTTTAATTCTACTAATTACATCCGAAACACAAATTCAACGAAACGTTGAATATACATATAATATACGTACCCAATTCAACTGGTTGATGAACCGTTATAAAACGTATATTTATTGTATTTTTTCGAACGATTTTGCAACGTGAGCTCTTTAACATTGAAGAAACGTTTAATTAGTCACTCTTTATCAACTCAGACGTCAACCTACTTTGATTCTACTTGTTACAACCGAAACACAAATTCAACGAAACGTTGATTATACATATAATATACGTACCCAATTCAACTGGTTGATTCATCCACCATTATGAAACGTATATTCATTACAGTTTTTTAATTGTTTTTTCAACGTGAGCTCAGTAACATTGAATAAACGTTAAATAAGTTACTTTTTATCAACTCAGACGTTAACCCACTTCAATTCTACTTATTACATCCGAAACACAAATTCAACGGAACGTTGATTATACATATAATATACTTACCCAATTCAACTGGTTGATTCATCCACCATTATGAAACGTATATTACATTTTTTATTTATTACATGTATTGTATTATACCAGCTTCTTATTAATTCGAAGGAATATTTAACAGCATATTATAATGAAGGTAGGTACCTAAATATACCTTTTTGAAACGCTTTTAATGTTTCTTTTATAAAATCTTTCATTTCGAAAGGATGGAGAAATATTATCATTTTATGTGAAGTGATATAGTGATTTAATTCATACCTACCGAAATGTCCGAACTTATTTCCTGCATTCTTTACTTTGAATTTTTTATTCGTTCAAAATATGAAACCCATTATTAGTAATAACCTTATATTCGTAACATACATCGTCTTTGCTAAAATCAATTAATAGAAAATTATGAAGTTTCTTGAAAGATAATAATTAATCAACCTAGGCAACGGTGCACTAGAGTCGGCAGGGGTTGTGATGACGTGATACGTGATAGTGCCGGCGCCATATAGGCCGGCGCCGGCGATCCGGCTGTGATCGAGTTGAGTTGAATCCTGCATTCGTGCATTCCACATATTGAAGAGCTAGTGCCGCAGTCACCCGATAGTTCCCTTCGCTATTTTCGACGTGGTAAATCGAGTTTGCTAGGAAAATTATCTGATTTGTTTAGAAGTGCGACAACAAAGATTTTGGTAAGTACCTATCAGTACCCTAAAGTTTCATATTGATTATTGATTGGTGAAAGAAGATTGGAAAGCTTCCAGA
The DNA here is from genome assembly GCA_951802165.1 of Adalia decempunctata. Classification (NCBI taxonomy): domain Eukaryota; kingdom Metazoa; phylum Arthropoda; class Insecta; order Coleoptera; family Coccinellidae; genus Adalia; species Adalia decempunctata. Next base: position 36,225,725 of record OX637695.1, on the reverse strand, counting down.
GCTCTTCTGAAGAATCGGAGAACTCGAATATGGAACATTTAACACCACCGATTTTTTTGGATGAATCAGTTCCTGTTTCATCAGCAGAGGATACCGAAATAATTTGTGAGTAAATGTTAATTTTTGGACATATCTACATAATATGAAAGCTTTGTCATTCCTTACATAGTTAATTGTGAAATTTGTTACATAAATAATGTTAGTTTGTTTTTTTACGAAGGCATAAATTGATATAGCAATGCTAAAATTATTACCCCAGTTCCCTGTAAAAATAATTATTCTCGTTTTTTTTTAAGGTTAACCGATATAAGTCAATGGGAGGTAATGGTCCCGAGGACCGTACCAGAAGAATTCTCAGATTCATATTGAGTAATGATTTAGCTTGCCAATACAATTGGAAGGGCAGGGAGAAAAAACCTTTTAGAGATAAGAAGTCGACGGAACTCATTTATGGTAAGGCTTCATTTTGTAGACCTATATTTTCAAAATATCTAATGAGCATTATGGGTTTTTTCAGTGGCTGTCAAGAAAGAATTTGCGGCAGCCACAGACCTAAAAATTGCAGACGCAACAAAAGATTGGCTGGAATTTGCGAAAGAAGACTCAAGGACGCTGCATTAAGTAAAGAAAAAAAATGAGATTTAAACATTTTTTTTAATATGTAGGTACATTTAAAAATCTATAAATTTTTTTGTTTGCTCTCTTTATATTTATAGTTATGTTTTTTCTTTCATATTTTACTTATTCTGTTTATTTTTTTATTATTACAAAATATTGATGAATCTGTGTTTAATTGTCAGCATTTTGAAATTGTTGTCCACTTGAATAGATAAGTACTTGAATATTTCCCAAAATTTCCACCCATTATAAATAACAAGAGTCCACAGAAATAATGTTGTACTACGTTGATAACTACACCTATATATCTGACCAAAATTATATCTCCAATGAGAAACATTTCTTGTGGATAATACTTCATTTAAAATTTGGACCAAAATTTATTTCCTGTTCTTTATTTTCATATTCATGAAAAAAACATTTGAATATCTTGAATAGAATATTTTTCAAGATGTAGATAACAAAGGTTTATAAGTTTCCTTAGTTTAGGACAAATTATGCTGAAATTCAAATAATAACAATTCAAAAATATTTTTACTCAAGATTAATTCATTCTCTAAAATCAACGTTACCTTGACACTTGCAATGAACGTCGAATATTTGTGGTATTTTGGTATTAACATCAACGTTGAGAATTCGTATACCATCAACGTTATTTCCGAAACGAAAATACGTCGTTACGTTGAAACTTAAAAATAACGTTATATCAAGGTATTTTCATTCCCTAAAATCAACGTTACCTTGACACTTGAAATGAACGTTATATATTTGTGGTATTTAGGCATAAACATCAACGTTGAGAATTCGTATACCATCAACGTTATTTCCGAAACGAAAATACATCGTTACGTTGAAACTTAATAATAACGTTATATCACGGTATTTTACTTATGACAATAGGAGGTTTGCAACGTTGAATCAACGTGCAGGGAAAACGTTACGATGAAACCAAAAAGAAACGTATTTCATAACGACATTTTACCGTTTTTTCAACGATGAAATATAGTGACGTTACCTAAAAAATACAACGTTTCTTAATGGTTACTGTGTTTATTGGGATGAGGTGCAAATTAGCACTCAGACTATAAGAAATCGCCTCAGAGAATATGATTTAAGGCCTCGTGTCGCGACAAGAGGCCCAGCTCTTACCCCAGCCCATTGAAGGGCGCGTTTGGATTTTGCGAGAGAGCATATCCATTGGGAAGAGGCCGATTGGGAAAGAGTTCTCTTCACAGATGAGTCTAGATTCTGCCTCTACTATTTTGATCGACGTTCCCTTGTATACAGACGTCCACATGAAAGATATGCTCAGTGCAATTTCCTGAATACTACTGGTTTCGGGGGATGATCGATTATGGTATGGGGTGGAATATCTTTGACTGCTCGCACAGACCTAGTGGTCGTTGATAATGGAGCTATGAATGCTGATAAGTATATAAGAAACATTCTTGAAGAGCATGTAGTGCCATTTGCCCCATACATTGGTGAAAATTTCATTTTTATGGACGATAATGCCAGACCCCATCGTGCGCGCATAGTTCAGGAGTACCTTGAAGAGGTTGAAGTCGCTCGAATGGAATGGCCAGCAAGAAGTCCAGATCTCCATCCGATTGAGCAGGTTTGGGACAACCTCAATAGAAGGCTGAGAAGTTCAGAAAATCATCCAGCTACTCTCAATGACTTAGGAATCCAACTCGGAGAAATCTGAGAAGGATTCGATCAGAACATTTTAAGATCACTCATTTTGAGTGTGAACCGTCGTTGCCGAGCTGTAATTAACGCAAGGGGTGGAAATACCAAGTATTAAATCACTTATCAGCATTTCAGTATTTTGAAAATTGTTCATTTCTCTTCTTTCACATAAGATTCGGTGAAATCCTGAAATTTTCTTCCATTTAATGTGTCTTATTTCGTTCAAAACCTTCCCGAGAGAAGGAGAGAACATAAAAAATAAGTTATAAAGTCAATGTAGAGTTAACTTTCATTAAAATTGAGATTTTCAGAATGTGCGTTAATTTTTTTGCGCAGTGTATTTAGTACCCAATTTGTTCCAATCACTAAAAGTTGTTTTATTGAAATTGTTGGTTTTCGAGTTATTAACAATTGTTTTGAGCGAGCGTGAAGTCAGCGATAAAGTTTTAAATTATCACTTTTTGTTTTAAACATATATTAGTACTCAATATCAGAATTGGACTAGTAGGGACATTATCCTCCTTTTTCATTAGTACTCAATTTGTTCTAAAAAGAACGATTCAATTTCATTGTTAGTTTTCCAGATATTAAGGATTTACGACGATTTGATTACGTCACAATAGGTGTAGCTTTGAATCTCCCTTCGAGACCATACCACGCAGCCGCTCTTATCACGTTTGAATGCAGATTTGGATTCAGGACCAATTCGTTTCTTATTCTCGCTTATTAAATTGTTAGGAAATAATTATTCATATCAACAACTTCTAAAATTGTAGTTTTCGTTATGTGGCCTGAATCAATGAATATTGATCTAGAGGACATTTGGTTTCAACAGGATGGCGCTACACCTCACTTTGCAAATGACACATTTGTTTTTTAGACAAAATTTCCTGGACGAACAATCTCCAGAAACGGTTTTTTTTATGGAAATCAACGTTCTGTGAAAAGTGTTTTCGAAAAATTACGTGAATTTTATGGTTTACATAATCGTCTATCTGAAAGCACTATTGGTCGAATTATCGAAGAATTTCAAGAGACCGGTTCGGTGGAAGATCAAAAAAGTGAAGAATACAGTCGTAGCGGTCGTTCACAAGGAAATATTTGGTTCGTGAAAATGTTGCAGAAGACCCTGAAATGTCCATTAGACGAATTTTTGTGGCTTGAATTAAAGAATATTGATTTAGAAGATATTTGGTTTCAACAGGATGGCGCTACACCTCATTTTGCAACTCACACAATTGATTTATTGAGAAAAAAAATTGCTGTTCCTGGTTTGTCGCAAGAAGAAGCCGGCTGAATGTTTCACAAAGTGGAGTTAGTAGAGCTTGGAATCGGTTTCTTACAACAGGATCTGCTTTCTATACGTATGAAGGAGGACGAGAACGAGAACTGCATTCAAACGTGATAAGAGCGGCTGCCTGCGGCTAGGGATTGCATTGCCGGTTTAACGATTTACCGGTTTACCAATTTACCGCCCCTAATGTTCTTCAAATTACCGACGAAGAAACCGACATCTTTTACCGGTAATTTCGGTGAAAAAAATGTCAGCGCTGATCCGTTATTTCTGTTATGCACGGGCAGCGCGGACGGGATGGATTGTAAAATATTCTATTGTGTAAATGTGTGAAAAGGAAATGCCATATTTTTGGAAAGAGGGAATTCAGGGGAAATACTTAGAAATGACTTTCGCAGCACTCATGACAACTCGGCCTACTAGTGTGGAAACCTAATCTTATTGTATTGATATATCAATACATACTTTCATCACTTAGCCGCGACCTAATCCTTGCTATAATTGTTTCTGCCGCAGTTATGGCTTTTTTGGACTCCACACTAGGAGGCCGAGTTATCATGAGTGCTGCGAAAGCCATTTCTGAGTATTTCCCCTGAAATCCCTCTCTCCAAAAATGTTGCTATTTCTTTTTCACACATTTACATTCTTTCGATCCCTTTAGTTTAATGTAAAAGGTCCAGAGAAAACATAGCTTCATAAGCTTTGTTTTCTCAGGGCCTAAGGGATTGGACGAGTCGTTGAAAAAGTTAGAAACGACAGATATTTTTTCATTACTATGTTTTAGCTTCTTACTAGTCGTTGAGTTAGGTATATAATTTTTTTTTAATTTACCTAGAGTTATACTTTTGTGTTGTAATTATTTGATAAGAATTAAACATTGATTATTTATTTTGTGGCTTATTCTTTTATGCCGGAAAAAACCGGTGAATACCGGTAAACCGGTAATTTTCCAAATAATCCACCGAATTACCGGTAAATTCAAATTCGGTAAATTTGCAATCCCTACGTGCGGCGCATGATCAAAGGGACAGCGGCTCTTTTCATGTTTGATTTATGACCAATTACAGATAGCTTTGTATGAGTAAAAACTGCCGTCAGTGGTATGGTGGCTATTGTGACGTAATCAAATCGTCGTAAATCCTTAATATCTGGAAAACTAACAATGAAATTGAATCGTTTTTTTCAGAAAAAATTGTTGAAAACAAAAAGTGATAATTTAAAACTTTATCGCTAACTTCACGCTCGCTCAAAACAATTGTTAATAACTCGAAAACCAACAATGGTATTTCAACAAAACAACTTTTACTGATTGGAACAAATTGGGTACTAAATATTTGCATCAAAATTTCTTCGAATTGCTTGGAGACCAAAAAGCTTTGGAGCTGGGTGTGACGTCACCACCGAATGTTACGAATGTGAATAACTCGTTAGCGAAAAATGATATCGGAGAATTTTCTTCAGAACAAATTGTAACATATTCGGGACTGAATGTTGGCATAAATTTTTTTTCCACATTCGAACATGTTGGTGCTGAGCGTGAAGTCAGCACTAAATCAAAGACATGCGAATAACTCAAAAACCATAAGGGTGCTGGGGATGATTGATATAGAACAAATTCATTACTAAATATTTAGCTTGGTTTCAGAATTTGTTCCACCAACTTTTCGCTAACTTCACGCGGCCGAGATGCTCATAACATAATTCCACGACAAAAAAAATCTGTGGGATAAGACAACCTCCACCCAAACAACTAAAGGATTCTACTTATCGTTGAAACATAAGATATTTGTGAGACCTAGAGGGATTATTTTCTACTACTCTGACTTCTCTCAATCTCAATATTTTCATTTCTGTTAATTGAGTATTGAAAAACGATGAATATAAAACTACATCATTTCAGGTTTCTGGAGCTATAATCACATACCTTTTAGTTGTTCTACAATTCAGACCGTTTGTTACAACAAGTTGAACAGGTGGAAATACACTGAAGAGATCAATATATCGATTATTGATACAATTAAGTTGACTTGATAAAATTCTCAAAGGAAGGAACAGAGGATGAAGAAATTCAAAAATGATTGAGTGGACAAAATATCTTATATGTACGAATAGCGAAAATACATTCAGAAACTCAAAAGATAGAGAGTGAGATTGTTTGCTTTTTAAGTTGTTTGGGGATCGAAATAATATAAGGCTGGCAACTGGGAAGTTTTATTGATGTAGTTTTGAAACTTAGGGTGGTTTGTTCAGTAGGAGAAGAACAGATTTTGATTCTTGGACATATTATGTGAATATTTGTCTTCTTTTAGGCTTTAAGATATTTTGTAACAAATAAATATACTCTGTTGTTAAAATTTGCTTCAGTTTTAACGTTGCTGAACCTGATTTTTTCACGTCATTGCATTGTGTTTCTAGTATTAGAAAAAATACCAACCTATTACACCAACATTATTTGAAATTTTTTTCCACAAAAAAATATTTTTCTTGATTTGATGTAACGAAAAACTTAACAATTTCTTCTAGACCCCAAAATTGGATTGACAAAAGGGTTACTTTGGTGGGGTTGTTCTTTTCTTTGTAAATTTACTGAGTGAATACCGATCCGCCACCTGTGCGAAGTCATAATAGCTATTTATGTAACAAGTACATAAATTAGGTCTTTATGGACGAGTCCAAAATTTATGGCAGAGCGAGCAAAGCGAGCGAGGCCAATAATTTGGGCAAGTCCATAAGCCTAATTATGTACGAGTTTGCATACAAAGCTTTATGTTTGACTGCAATGCAGACATTTTATTTTCTGAAATGGCAATTAATATATTCGTCGCTTTATTTCAAGAAATACTTTGAGTGTGCTTTTGCTTATCCTACCTTAGTAACCATCAGCGACCTTAGCAACCTCACTGAACAAAGTTGTTTACTTCGTTAATTCTGTGACAAACGTCATAATAATCCCAAAAATGGATAGTTCGGAAGAGGAAAGCGTGAATAATTTAGCCGCAAGTGCCAAAGAATCTCTCCTACCCACTAAAAGTGCTTATGAAAATTTGTATGCGGCCTATAACAAGTGGTGTGAAACGAAGAAAATTGCAAAATCGAGAGAAGACTGTGACAGTTGAGTCCAATAAAGTGGTGTCCAATAAAGTGGTGTCCAATAAAGTAGTCAATTCTGGACGCTAAACGAATTCATGAATCAAGTGTTTATGAAGCAGTCGAACATAAAGACATTTACATTTCTCTTATAGTACATATATTCCCTTATCGAAAACAAATCCCACTGTGTCTACCAATAAATTTCCAGAGACTCTCATGAGTGAGTTTTGATGGGAAATAGGAAAACAAATCACTTCGATTCCACAGAGTGGTAGATTGATAATCTGGAGGTAAATCATTCAAAGTAATCAATGCAAAATCTACAACAGTGGGAATAATAGGCCTTCATTACTATGACCATAAAAAAATCACCCCATTTTCCTACGCAGTAATTCCCTTCATCGCAGTCGAAGAGATCGAAATGGGTAAAATGAAATCCCAACCCTTCAATAAGACTCTGGATTCCCTAAACTTTTATTCTGAAGATATTCATGGCAGAAAAGTATGGAGAAACAATTGCATTAATTGCGTATACAGATATGCCCTCAAGTTCAACGTGTTCTTCTCTCCATTAAGTGGAAAATGTCCTCACCAGAATGAAGGTTTTTATGGTAATACCCAATTCAAGTTCACTAGAGCTCACTTGCTTCTACCAACTCTTTTCATAATTTCGAACTTATTTGGTTCTATCCTTTATCTCTATACAATGTTGGCTTCATGCACAGGAGACAGATTAGCATGTTTGCTGGAACTTCATGATCATCTTCTCATAATCAGTACCATTATTTTGCTATTGATTGTTCAATGCAAAATAGCTGTGAGAGCTGATGAGTTGAACTATTTGTGTGATATCATAGAGATAGAGAACCTTTTTGGGATTCGGAAATTTTTGGACGAAAAATCTGGAAAGGCAATCTACCTGGTGAATCACCTGACAGTCGTTGGATCTTCTATATTTTTTTTGATATTTTGCCTAACTTCCTACGGTGGCAATGAAGTGCAGATATTCAATTATCATGAATTCTGTTTCTTTATTTGCCAATCAGCGCAGGTCGCTTTTGCTTGCCAAGTATCTCAAAAGTTGATGATTATGAGGGTTATGTACCAATCTGGTCGTTCGTCACTCAGAGACCGTTTATTTTCTAAAAAGAAGGCGGAAAAAGAGAGTTCTTTAGAGGATCATTTGAGACGAACTATACATCTCTATCTAAACCTCAAAGTTTCAATGGACAAGATTTGTGAGTTTATGAACCCTACTATGGTCATGTGGTTGACTAGCCATATTGCTTTGTGCGTTTTCAACGTTTTTGCGCTCATCCAAGTATTCAACAGCCAACCGGCGTATTTGGTGATTTTCGCACAGGTTAAAACAGCTGTGACGCTAATGGTTATTGTCAGCATATTTTCAGATTGCCAGAATGTTTTGAATGAGGTAAGAATACAGTAAGAATAGAATCCAAAAATATATTCAATTACATGAATACACAACACTAAAAATCAGAAGGAATTATTCAACCAAGATTGACAGAAACATTAAACTGCTGAAATGTAGCAAATCACATAAATTCAAAGATTTTGAGAATTTGCCAAAAGTTCATTTCTTACGAAATTTTTCTGTGGACAATACAGGACTCCATTGATCTTTCTAATTCACTTGTCCATTGGCCCATTCCAATCGAAGGCGCATATGATTTTGAGTAGTACCTACACGAACTATTTCGATGGAAACCGAAACAGCAGAAGCTGTCAAAATCCGCTGTTGTTGAAACAGTCTGGAACTGATCTTGCTCATTTACTTCCCGTTCTTTGGGTCACGTTTTCAGTGTACCGATATCGATGAACGAGAGGAAAAACTACTTACTTGCTCGAAAGAAAATCACATCTTTCTGATCATATCAATAGCCCTATTGGCTCGTCTCTACGTCGAGGCATCATTCCCAAGAATTTCACATTTTGAGTATCCCCTTCTCAATTCCAGCCAATCAAAATGCTAATAGTAATTTACGTAACAAGTCCGGAAAATAGGGTTTTCTTGGACGTATAGACAAAATTCTAGGGCGAGCCGGAGGCGAGTTCTGGAAGTCTGTGAGTCCAAAAAAACTATTTTCGGGCGTGTTGCGTACAATATTTTTTCGGAAACCGTGTAGAATTACAAATCAATGAGACGACACATTTCTTTATCATACATTTTGATTATTATTTGAATTCAGAACAGAACTGTCATCGTTATTTCGTTGCTATTGTGATGATCATAATAATGACAACAACCACGAGATTTTTTCCGGCCTAGTCCGGAAAGTACGTACTTTCCGGACTAGGCCGGGAAATGCTACTTTCTCAAAGAAAAAGCGTCCGGGAAGTACCCACTTCGCCACTTGCCGAAAAAATATCTTCTGTTGACTGATATGTAGAGCCGTCTGTCTATATAAAACCTAGACAGACTTCCTTTATGCACCTTAGAAACAGAGTCAGACCAGTCAGAAATTTTATACGGTTGACAGCGGTACGTACACTGATCAGAAAAATTACTGTTAGATGCCAGCCTTAAAATTTCTACAACGCTTGGTGTTCCAATATACATATTATTGCATTCATATAATTCCTGAAGATCATCAAGGCACTTTCATATTTCCCATCACACAAAGTTTTGCATTAGCTCCTTTTTTTCGACCTGTTCTTTTTATAGGCTAAAAAGACTGTGAATATTTTATATTCATGTCGTTTAACGAAAATGAGCCATACAGAAGGTCTTCTGGTGAGTAATTTTACGTTCTTCGTTGATTTCTATATATATTTATGGCTTACTTTTTTTTTCAGGTTGAAATGTTGATTGAAACACTGAACACACTGAAGCCTGGAGTACACGGTTCAAGAATCATCAATATCAACACAGAATTGATATCCACGGTAAGAGAACTATTTTGTTTTTGAAGGTGAGTCTTTTTTCAACAGGAGGCAAAAACTCCATCATCCAATTCACCTACACAAAATTTTCAAGATGGAGAAGCTGAGTCTTATATGAAATCATTTTTAATCGGTATTCAGACGGATTTAGAATTCCGGAAAAAGTTTTCACTTCGAGCAGGAGTCGAAACACGCATCTTTGGATTTCCGGCCCAACGTGCCTCCACATGATGGTCATCACGCATTTTGATAATAAAATTCAAGATTGGCAAGCGTTGTCCGTTTGTGAGATGATGCATGGGTAAATTATAGACCAAACTGAAGTTTGACAGTGACACACAACAAATCAGTGTTGCCAAAAACCTTTACATATCGGTGAAGAACATCATCAGGATCTATAAAAAAAAAAGGGACTTTATTTTTGCTCGCTTCTTTCGCAAGATAAGAGCGTTATGAATTCGCCGAAATGTTATTGTGAACTTTGTAACGAAAATGGTCTTAAACAATCAAATTGAAGGCATTGATGAAGAAATCGTCATAAAATTCAATTATGTCCATAAACACGATAACTTTCGGAAGAGACGACCTAGAACCTTTTGAATTAGATGAATATTCCATTATTCCATACTTCTAACATTTATACCAATCCTCCCGCGAAGCCACCTCTTCCTTTGTTGGAACTCATTTTCCGGAAAATCACATTAATTTATCAATTTCTAGGTGTCTGGTGCAATTATAACGTATCTATTGGTTGTTCTACAGTTCAAGCCTTTCAACTGAAAGCAACGCATCGAGACTAGAAAATTTTAAATGAATAATCATTGTTATAGAATAGTTAAGAACCTGTGTAGAACAGAAAAATATATATGTGTGCTTTAGAACATCTGAAAAATAAAAACATTTCATTCCTGAAAAGTTCGTTTCATCTCCCATTTCAATTAAATCGAAACTGCCTACTCAAAGTCAACATAGTCTTCATCCTTATTGAAGCAATATTTTCAAAAAAAAATATTTTTCGATTAAAAATAGTTTATGGCTCAAACAAGATTGATAATAGTAAGAAAATATTGATTCGTAAGAATCGCAAGGAAAATTTGAAATAATAAAAATTTGCAGGCATTTATTTTATATTGGTATTTACATTTCATTGAACTGCATATCAATTTGACAGCAAAGGCTTGGCCGAGGGAATATTATAATATTTCTTCCAAAAGGGAAATTGCTCAGAATGATAAAAACAAAAGGAAGAATCAGAGATAGGTTATATCGAAAGTATATACAAATACACCGAAAATAATCTCTAAACACAATCTGAACCTTAATGGATACACTTCCGAAGGCCATCTTCATCATAATTTTAACCCCATTTTCATGTGTGCGTCTATATTACATTGTTGAATCAGGCGAATATCACGAAATCATTTAGTTGTTTGACTGCAACATAGGCTTCTTGAATTTCATTACAGTGTATTTATTAGTGAATGGAAATTATTTGAGATGAGAATATAAAAGAAATGAAGGTTTTTCCTGAAGAAATATCCGTTCCTGGAAAGAGTTCATTAGTACTCAAAAATAAGGCTCTGAAGGAAACCCACAAAAATGACTGTTTGAACTGTTTATTCAACCCAATATTGAAATTCGCTTATCTCTTGAACCCTATAGCAGGCAGATGTAAACACCTCAGTGGCAGATACAGCGGTAATACCATTTTTGAAGCTAATAACTGGCTACGTATAGCCTCTCTTCTCTACATGCTCTGCTGTTTTTTTGGAAATTTGATATATTTTAGAGAATTCGTTTTCGAAGCCGAAAGCTACGTGACATTCATTGCCGGATCGTACAATGTCATCAAAACTGAGGTGATCATTATTATAGTTATAATACTCTTAGTGAGGCTGCCTGTCAGGGTGAGATACTTGATGAATTTGGCTTATTTTTTCGAAAACAAAAAATATTACGGAATTAATAATTTGATATGTGCATCCTGTTCAGACAAGGTTTTAAAGGGAATATATATCATGATATTCAGCAGTGTCATAATTTTACTGATTTATCCGCTCATATATTATATACAGTACGGACTCAAAGCATTCGAGTATATAAACATAATTTTTTTCTTCACTGCCTGTATTCAGAGCTCACTGGTATACGGTTGTTGTGCAGAATTCAATGTTTTGAAATTGATTTACCGCACCGTGCATATATCTTTGACAACCCATCTGGAGAAATGGAGACGTTCTGATGTATATTCAGATTTTGGAACAATTTCTTTGGAAGAAAAACTGAGGCGGACTTCCCATCTTTATTTGGAGTTGAGAAGTTGTATTGATACAATGCTCGATTATGGGGAGCAAATCTATATATTATCGATATTGACGATAAATTTTCTGATCATTTTGAATACGTATATTTTGTTTCTTATACTAATAAACGATGACAATGGCTCGATATGGCTGACCCAAATAAATACACTGGGGCAAATTTTTGTTCTATTGAACCTGGTTAAATCTGCTCATGGAGTACCAGAACAGGTGAGTGACATAACTTAGATGGAGAATAATATGATTCTCAATATCGTGATGAAAATACGTTAGTGGTATATCGATGACAATACTGGTTTAGTTGAAATTTTTGTTGATTCCAATAATTGCTTACAAATCTCCGAATTTTTGTGTAAAAGTGTACAAGTGTACACAAAAATTGAGACAGGTCCTAGGAGTGCCAAAGACCAAACTGATCAACACTCTGAAGCTGGTGTTCATAGAATATCTTGCGACTACTAAAAGGAGCATTTATACACGGATCAAATAACACGAACTAGGTTGTTAACTGAATCAAACGGAGAATTATGTACTCGTGGAACATGCTTTGATGGGAGGACATAACATTTGGTTCGTTGAAGCAGAGGTCATTTCCAAAATCAAGAAATTTTATTCTACTATTATCTAATATGGGACCATCGGAATCTATAAGCAACATCATGAATGGGAAAGAGGAGACTCCCATTGTTCATAGTGCATAGTTGCCAGCAATCTGCAATGCTAAAAATAAGCCTGTTCGAACCGGAGAGTATGAACTGATCGGCCACCTCGGAGGTGGCTATAAAAAGATCGATAACTCCCCAGTTCGGAGCAGTCAATCTTTCGAAGATGTCTACCACAGTTGTAGGCGAAACGTCGAATTTCTATTGAACCACAGCCCGGAATTATCTTAATTTGAAGTTGAAATATTAAAAACAGCCTGAACATGTCCCCATAGAAATTAACAAAATTTATAATGGTATTTACCTAATAACCTCGAAGAATTCTATGCAAGAAAATATATATGGAGGTTGAATCCTTCACTTGTACATTTCTTCAACTGTAGATTCCTCTCAACGAACGAAAAACTTTTTACCCATATCATATATCAAAATTCAGTTTCGTTTGAAATTACAGGATGTCCGCTTTTCTGAACATATCTTAAGAATCGTTATTTCAAATGAACTGAATTTTAGTTTTCTCTGGTCATGGTGCACATTATTGAATAAATACCTATTCATTGAAGATTTTCTCTGGAATTTTGGTTATAGCCTGGCCGTCTCAAAAACCTTAAAAAATGCTATAATAACATTGGAAAATGATATACTTTTCATATTTTTGAAAGAATCAAGTGATTTGGAATGTTTTTCCTGATATTATTTCTATATTTTTCAGTAAGTATTAGAGTATTACCTGAATGCATTCACTCAGTTTAATCAATAAATACATAAAAACTTCGAGGTGTTCACATCCGAATCAAACATGTAGGTACCTACTTCTTGAAAATTCGATAACATGGATAACGACAAAGAGGTTTCTCTTATTCCTGAGAATCTACAGTTGAAAACTACAAGTAAAGGAATCAATCTGTATATTAAATGAATGACATGAAAAAAATCTCATATTCATGTGGACTCAAATCAAGGGCGGATTTACTTGAGTACCTAGAGGTGCGATTCCACCGGAGTGCCGCACTGTGCGGCACAGTGGTTCACAGTGTACGCCACAAATGTTCGTTGCGGTGGACATATAAACGTGAACAGCAACAAAAAGTGTGCGTACTTTCTTGAAAAGTTCGCGCACAGTTGCAAACTTTTGTCGCGCACTGCTTCCAGCGGTGGACTCGGGTTGACGCACACACACACATGTTTCACACACAGTTTTGCTTCCGCTTCGATAGTGAAAACATTTATGTGTGCGCTAACATGGATTGGAATAACGAGAAAGCAATCCAATTCATTAAAGAAATAGAAATATATCCTCTATTGTGGGATTGTACTCGTAATAATGAAGATTATAAAAACAGAAATAAGAAACATGATGTAGCTGAAGCGTTTCCGTGGAAAATGATTTTATCGCAGTACAGGGTGTTTCAAATTCGATGATCACTGAGAGCATCTCGTGAACCATAAGGGTTAGAGGAAAAATGTTCAGGGACTTCCGATCTCTTTTTTCAAAATAATCAATTGCCAGCAAACAGATCCCAGATCTCTCAATTGGTTCTCGAGTTACAGGGTGTTTCTGGAAAATTGCTCTTTCAAATATTTCGCTATATCTCGTTTTCTGTTGGAGATATCACGAATATTCCAGAAAGTTTTCCTTTGGGATTTCTATTGCCTATACGGCATACGCTGCTTTTATCTGATCCGAAAAATTATTCGCCGTTCAAGTGCTAGAGAGAAAAGTTTGTGTTTTTTAAATGGGACACCCTATATTTTTCATGATTGCGTTTTAGCATCAGGTTCAGGAGTTTCATCCTGTGAACGGTTTTTCGAAAATCTGATCCGTTTCAAAGATATTGAGTTTTAGTCTTCACTTGAATTGGGACAGCTTGTATATAAACATTTTTCTTATAATTGGAGATATTTTATTTAGGCAATAGAAATTCTGAAGGAAAACTTCCTGGAATATTCGGATATCTCCAACAGAAAACGAGATATAGCGAAATATGTATTTGAAACAGCCATTTTCCAGACACACCCTGTAACTCGAGAACTAATTCAGATATCTCGGATGTGTTTGCTGGCAATTGAATATTTTGAAAAAAAAGATTGGGAGTCCGTGAACATTTTTTCTCTAACCCTTATGGTTCTCGAGATGCTCTCAGTTATCATCGAATTTGGGGCACTCTGTACAGCTGCACTACAAAGCACAACATTTTCTTCATCCTCCATATTGTCAACTTCTGAAGGAAAGCGAAACAATGAGAACTTGTTCGTGCACACGGTGTGCTGCACTGTGCGCGTACAAAAGTTACACACAGCTGTACCGGTGGAAACGGACGCTAAATGTGTTCACAGCTTGTACGCGAACTACTGGAGTGCAGCACAAAATGTTCGTAAACATTTGTGCGGCACACGGTTTTGGTGGAATCGTACCTTATCGAAGGCCTGAGAATTAGTGAATGCAGTTACTTTGGTGGCTATCTGAGAAAATGATATTCCGGCATAATTTCCATGTTGGAAAATTTCGCGTATTTTGAAAAAAAAATTCTCGGATCACCACCAAAGTTGCTGGATTTACTAATTCGAGGGCGTAAATTAAGAATATGCAATCATTATTCCTCCCATGATCGTAATTACCCCTCCCATGAAAAAGAGATTTATCCGCCCTTGACTGAAACGGATTGTTCAGTATTGAAATATAGTGTTTTTATTGTTGTATGTTCTTTGTTTGGTGAAATAACTGTTTCAATAATTATTACCACGAGATATGAGGAGCTCAAAATTTTTTGTTTGTTTTATTATTTTCTTAATAAAACTTTTTACTGTATTTTAGAGTAATAAAACATTAACCTACCTCTTCAACTATCCTATCAGTATATTGAAAGAAAGAGAAGCGTTTCAGGTGAGCAGAAAACTTGAGAAAGTATAGGTATTTGTTCATTTCATTTCATTCTCAGATTGAATTAATAATCAAAGCACTCATCGTGAGGAACCCCAAAATGAATATAAGAAAGATGCTGATTATTGATCCTGGACTCATAGCTTCGGTAAGTCATGTTTTAGTATTTTATGGATTACATAATGAAATTTGTGTTTCAGATTACTGGTATAGTTGTGACATTTTCCTTGGTGGTCATTCAGTTGCATGTGGTTCTGGATGAGCACGGGAATACCATTCATAATACTACCAGTATTCCTTATACTGTATTCACGAATACCGAATAAATTAAATTACCTTTCACTGCTTCTATACTCAACACAAAAATGGGATTCTATGAGATTACTTGCCTACTTACTGGTAGACAGATCAATGGAATGGTAAGTCAATGTCAACAACCATGGAAGCTTGTTGGGACCTCTGAGATTTAGAAAAATGCTAAAATTCTACAACAATGATACCCTCAAAAACATCGAGTGCGTTCTTATGATAATATTTTCGTAATTAGAAATTGCTGATGGCATGTGTGGAGCTGACGACAACAAATTCAGAAACTACAAATGATAATTGAGTAATATTAACGCCACAAGGAGACATGGGAGCGTTTGCCAGAGACCTATGTCCAGGAGTGGATAAATTCAGATTGAAAAAAAAGAACAAGAAGAAAATCACAACTGGAAACTGATAATGATTGAGGATTAGTGATTAAGGTTATTCTGATAACTCGTAGGTCTTCGGAGGTTACGCCTCATAGCTTGTAGCTTAACCGGGTTAGGAGAATCAGTTGTGTCTTGTGTAGGCTTTGTCATCGATATGAAACTGTAGATGTTACTGTCAAATTTTCATTAGCGGTAAGATACCTCTGAAATGTAATGTAATCATTGAGTTTAAATATACATAGAGACACAGCCCAGTTCAACGATATGAAGCTTAATTTTGTGTAGTTCCTTCACCGGTTCATAGATGGATAAGTGTGTTTTAGAGAAGCGAAATATTTTTCTCCCGCATCTGGCGGTAAGTAGTTGAACTATAAGGCAATATTTCCGAAGCCGAATGCGATGACGGTCAGGACCGGCGTAAGAAATATTGGATGTTCAATATTTCATCACACCTGATTTTTTGGATGCAATAAAACGACAATTATTTTTGATCTTATGAAAAAATAAATGCATGAAATTTTTTCTTTATTCACAAGTTTTTATAAACAGATTTTCTATGATTTTCTAAAAATATTTAATTTTTTATTAGCAGTGGAATGCTTCTGTGTAGAGATTCCATCTGGCTTTTTTTTCTGCCTCCTGTACAGCTTCACTCTAATCAGTTGTCTCAACAAATGAATCCTGTGCTCTTCACATTCTGGAGTTAACGGAGAGATCCAATCTTTTATAAATTAATTTTTTTTTTATTTTCCCAAAATATACCTTTGAAGTCCTATATTTTCTGATTTTCTGATCATAATTTTCTTTATTACCAACAGCGCTTTCCTCATCAAATGTTTGAAATCGGTTGAGGGAATTCTCAAATGTATGCGTTTATTGCCATAATTTCGATTTGCAATATATATCCCATCATTACCTAGCTTGTTCAAATCACGATGTCCATGTTCATGCTCAAAGGGGCAACGAGGGCCCATGAATTCCAAACTAATTTAATCAAATGCTAATTTACCAATAGGACATTAAATAAATCGGCATTGCATTCTCATTTGTTTCGCATGATTTTTTTTAGGTTGCTGAGAATGCTAAAATCATCTCAGGAAAAAATGGCCTCACAGGCCAAAGGATGTGTAATGATTCCGGCTTACCATAGTTGGCCAACAAAAAATTAGGCAGAATATTTCGTTCATCATAAGTGAAATGAAAGATTGGATGTTAATACATATTGTAATAATTGAATTTCCGCTTCAAAAATTGTAGAAAAAGCTCACTAGAATTCAGAGAAGAATTGTTTTCCATCCGAACCATTAAAAAGTTTTTTGCTACCGTTTATTCATGACAAATATGAATACTATGATTACATTATTTTTATATACAAAAATTAACCTGTATTAGAATGATATATTTCTTGGAATATCATTTCAGTTTCCATAATGACCTGGTCGAAACGTAATCTTTCGTGATTTGTTTCTTCATGAACGACACGGATCTCGGTTTAAGGAACTGAATAAAACTCTCTGGACTCTGAAGCGACGTTTCGGCGTTATAATTCGCCTCATGCTACAATGAAAACAAATTAACAACAATTCAAAAATATGTTTTTGAGAATGACTATATAAAACAATTGAAGATTCAATAAGAATACACTTCGCGCCGAGATTCCCTGGCTGACTACACCCCTCATTTCCTACCTGAGAGCACTCCTTTAGAAAAATTCATGGCTAATACTTCATCATTATTGATTCATACCGTTTGTAACGGAGTTATACAATTTGGATGAACCCGACCCTGCCTACGATTCATAGAACTAGAGGAAAATAAATATCCTACAGATTTCTATAAATGAGTAGGAAGCAGAATATAGCTTGCTCGATAGTTCCTCTAGTAGCTACTATGTGCCGCCACTTGAGTTGGCAAATTTGCAAGTAAACTGCCAAAAATTTTTGCATCAAATCGTTGCACTGAGCTGTGTCTCTATGTATATTTAAACTCAATGATGTAATACATTCTCTCCTGTTATCCCCTCAGTTGAACATATGCAAAGCATATAGTACTCATTCTGAAAATTGCCATCAGAAACAGATAGGTATTACCTGTGCGAACTAAATTCGAGAATTATACATCCTTATAAGTGAATGCTATAAATTCTCATTTATTTTCGAACCACATGAACTCGTAGAAACATTCAGCAGATATGAATTATGTATAAAAACAGATCAGAAACAGGCAGGTATTATGTGTAAAAACCACATTGGACAACTATAAACTCTCATAAAAACTCATAGGAACGGATATGTGCTATGTCAGCTATGTGTAAACCCAACTAGCAAAATAGTCCCCTAAAAGAACGAAATTATTTCATAATCATCGTATTGCGCAGATAGAAACAACAAAATTATTTTTTTATGCGTCCCAATACGACGATTTTATCTTAAAATATAGAGATTTCTATAATGCGGTTGTATAAACGTTCTCACAACTAATATCATAGGATAAAGAAATAGTCTGAGTGAAGGAATTTTATAACAGTTGCATAACGTACCATAAAATTCTTATAGAATAATTTTAAAACAGTCTTATACAGATTATAATACGGTTGCATAGCTATTGTGTTACTTATAATAGCGGCGTTAAACGATGGTTGTAAAAGAATCTGTATAAATAGTTGCATTAGAGTTCCATAAAAAATAATTGGATTGTTGCTTTGCGCAGAAGTTAAACATATATACACAATAAATATTAATGGATTTTATAATCATCTTATAACAACTACATAATTCTTTCTTATGAAGAGCTTATAGAATCAAAATGTAGTTCCCAGGAATAAATTTATTTTAAGTCATGCATTATAAAATCACTTTAAAATTTACCGTAGCACCTACTAGAAGAATTGCGCGGGTTTTTTAGCAGGTTCCGTTAACAAAATGAATTCGGCAATATCTGATAATGAGTGGAAACGAATGTTACGAAAAGACTAATCTAGAAGAAACGAAAATTTTAGCTTCAGCCAGCAGTGATAATACTGAAGAAGAATCCAAAAGAAATTAAGGATATGTTGGAAGAAAGCGTCAACATTAATAGTGCTGATGAAGAAACCACCGATACAGACGACGTAAATTTGATGCATTATCTATCTGAAATTGAAAAAAAGATTAAAATAAGAGATCAACTCAAGATTTGGGCAACGTCTTTTTACATCAATAATTCTGCATTGAGAGAGCTTTTCGTTATATGAAACCTGGCTATTCCTAATCTTCTTCCTACAGCACCACGAACATTCTGAAATACTCCCCAACAAGTTTAATTGGTATCACTTGAGAATGCAACTTATTGGTAAAATGGTATAGTATTCAACTTGAAAATTTTTTTGGAAAATATCCAGAAGTAAACCGCTTGCCTTTTCTTGGAGACTATCCAGCGCAAGCTTTCTTTGGAGAGGACTGTTTTTTTTCTTTCATTAATTTTTATTTATTTTCAGGAGTAGCGAATTTTAATGCTAAACATAATGCTAATGCAAATCCAAGTTGATTCGGGCACCGAATCACTTTCACGTTGTAATTTGGAGGCAAATCTTCTTGGAAAGGATAACTTGCGATTCTTTTTCCAGTTTGTAGGCCCATTTGTCAACCCCTTTCTATTATTTTCCACTGTTTCCACTATTTTGACATCTTTTATGGTTTATTATATAAATACCTGTCTATAAATTTCACGCAGGAAAAAATCTGTATACCAAACTTATTCGAAACATAATATAACTAAATGATTGTTAACTGCGTACCCCAAGCACATTAAGCGATAATTCTGTTCTATTATGTAGTTTGCCAACACGCTATAGGATAACGCGGATATCTAACGTACAGTGTTGTTAGCTTGGGCAGTTAGTAGTTAAATCATTGTTTGAACAATGGTTATATTATACCAACATTCATAATATTAGGTGCAATAAATAGGTCGTAGACTATTCATTTTATTATGATACATCTTGAAGTTCAAAACGTGTTGCAAATCAATTAAAAAAGTCAGCAATTGTTTTTCATTATACATCATCAGAATATTAATCATATCATTGTCATCTCTGACAAACAAATCGTTAGGAGATGTAATTTCTTGAAGTTGGAATAACTTCGCAAAAAGTTTGACAAGAGCGCCGAAACAACCTGACCTCACGTCAGAGTGCTTACAACATTTCTTCACCAGGACAAACATTTTTTTTAACAATAACTGAAAAATTATTGCAATAAATTTTATGTCGCGTGCACTCAATGCAAAACAGCGACATGTGTTGAACAATTCACCATTTAAACTGTGTAGTATAAAATCTGGCAACATTCAGAGGTGGTCAAGAATCAAAACCTAGCAATGACTCTATCAAATACAATGGTATGGCGCTGTATTGAACAACATAATGAAACTTTAATACAGCTCAGAAGGAAATAGAATCATTGTATAAGGTCTTTAAAGTGTGTTCTACCATCTACGCCATTTTATTAAACTTTCGTATGTTCCGAAACCGCCGCCATTGTGAGAAAAACATGAATAAACGTGAAAAGTTGAATTAAAATTCAATTTTTAAGAGAAATGTAGAGATTTTTCTCTGCTTTTACAACAGTCACAATATATGTTTTATTCTTAGTTGAAAACTAAACAAAGAAAACATAATTTGTTATTCTTTATCTTTTAATAATATCAATAAACTGTATACTAAACTGAGGCGCTTTAATTTTTTATCATCAATGTATAATATATTGTCAGAAAATTTATCTGCGCAAATAAATTTAGCCCCAGGACTAGCGACAAAGATCCTTAATATGTTCAATCAACAGATACGATAATAACTCCGCCGCCATATAATGTCGCTGGCATATGATATTGAATCTCTGTCATGACTCAACGCAAACGTTGACATACCTCTATATCTAATAAAATATTCTTGTGACAATTCTATTTCGAATTTCAACAGTAGACAACAAAACTATTTTATTAGCGATTCTTTCTGCATTATAAAATAATTTCTTTGTAGTTCTATAAATGTTCGTTAAATACTCTCAAACCGCAGAATAAAAGAACTGCTATGCAAAAGTTTCATAGCAGTTGCCAAATAGTTTTGTGAATGTATTGTATAAGTAATTTTGAAGACATCCTTATGGGACAGTTTTATAGGGTTATCTTATAACGGTTGTATAGTTAACTATAGAACTGTCCTAAAAGAACTGATCTGTTGTATAAACTGGGGCCCTTTTTGGTTGTAAAGACATTGTATAGTGGTTTATAGCCGCATTATAAGATTTTAACGTTTCTATAAGATATGCTGTATAACATTTCTCACAGCCTTTATAAAATTAGTTTTGCTAGTTGGGAAAAACACATCAGAAACAGGTAGGCATTATCTCTGAAAACCACATTTGAAAACCATACATTATCATAAGAACTCATAGAAACGGATATGTGTTATGTGTGAAAACACATCAGAAACAGGTTAGTATTATGTGTGAAAACCGCATTTGAAAACCATAGAAAACTCATAGAAACGGATATGAGTTATGTGCAAAAACACATTAGAAACAGGTAGGTGTTATGTGTGTAAACCACATTTGAAACCTGTAGATTCATATAAGAACTCATAGGAACGGATATGAGTTATATGTGTAAAAACACATCAGAAACAGTTAGGTATTATGTGTGAAAACCACATTTGAAAACTATAGATTCCTGTAAAAACTTGTAGGAACAGGGAGGACTAGAAACGGATACGATTTACGTTAGGGGATGCCATTAGAAACTAAAACAATGATGAACATCGTATATGGTTTTATACGGACTTGCGGTTTCACTATCCAATAAGGATCTCATAAGTTCTCGTACATAAATTTTATATCAGTTTCTATGAGACATTTTTGGCAGAAGTGCTCAGTAGCGATACCAAAAAATCTCGATCCGTTCGGCTTCAAGTCCATAGACAAACTTGTTTAAATCGAGGCTCGTCTTTCAACCCCGTAACCTCGTTCGCTTCAAGCAGGGCAACTCCATCGCCTTCGCCATCGACAAGCTCCGCTCATAATAGTCTATCTGATGATTCCTATGAGCGGAGCTGGAACGAAACAATCTATAGCAAAACGAATACGCATATTCGCGATTCGATTTCTTGAGTATTTCACCAATAAATCCATTGTTTCGGAATAATCTATCATGCAAATATGTATTTTTTTGCTTCAATCGTGAATAACTCAATAGTTGTAATGGCTCCATCATATTGAATAATTAAAGGAACATTGAGCCAGCTTCACATAAACTATAATAAAATGAAACTTTTAGTGTTCATTCAATATTCATGATGAACTCCCAAGAATCGATAGAGGATACACATATAGAGGCGAACAGTGGCGGGTCAGTTTTTCTAATAATGAGCCACACGTGTCATAAGTATAAACGATAATCTTCATACAGGGATAATCTGTTCAGACAGGTGGACAGTATCACGAATGGGTAGAGTTCTCTACATCAAAAAATGTTGTGGCAAGACCAATTTATTACCACTTTTTATCTCAAATAATAAAGATGACTTTTACCTTTAATTATATTTTGACAACTACCTTTCAACTCATTTCTACATACTATGATTTGAACAACAATATAATGAAATTATTTGAATACAGCCGCCAGAACAACATGTGTTAACTAACATCAAGATTGGAATAGTCCACTTTACCACTAACAAAACATATACGAAACATTTTTCAACGTATTTTGCTAATAATATTCAGAAATAAGGCAAAACTCAGTTGTTTCGGAAACAGTCCGATGTTTCAATATAATGTAATTCGAAGAATACACAATATTTGAAGAAACAAATCCTCATTTCTGATATTCACGCACAAATCAGTAAATGAATCAAAATCTTACTTGCTATTAATTTTGATTGAAAGTTTATTTCTCTATTTCAGTATCGTAATGAGTTCATTACAGTACTAAAAACAGTGCTGTAAGGAACTCAGGAACTCATTACAGCATTGTTTTTAGTTATATTTTTCGTTTCGTGGTGGTAAACAATGACTGCCGATCCTATCAATTTTCAACACACGTCAATTTGGAAATGTCAATTTCGTAACAGTCACCAACTGCCAAGATACAATACAAAAGTCACTAGGATGTATAATCTGAATTTTTCATTGAATTTCAACAGAAGTTCCCGGAATTTGACTGAAATACAGAAAATATCGTCTAATACTCGTTGCAGAATGCAATTCCAACACTCATGCGTTCGAATTTCGTATTAGTATTGGAATAGGAGCCCATTCTTCAACTAGTTTTAGAATATACTATAATCAGGAAATTCAACGAACGTCACAACATTGCAAAAATTTCTATACTCCATTCACAATTATAAAATCACAACGCCTTGGAAATTTGACACATTCCACTCTGTATCGAAGTTATCACGTTTTCCCAAAAATTTTTATGTTCCAAGTCCACACTATGTCGCCCTTTCTACATTCTTAGCGTTTTTCTCAGAATGTGAATTCATTCGGAAAATGAATGAATTGGAAAAGATGTGATGGACGAAAATAATTAACGTTTATATGAATTAATGAATTGATAGAAAGGATTCCTTTTCTAGTTATTTGCATGAAAAGTACAAGAGATCACTGTTGAAATATATTATTTTTCGCCATGGAAGAAAATTGCATTGCTTTCAAATAATTTTCATATGCATGCATGTGAAGATTTAATGTTTATTATCCCCTTGAACTGAAAGTTCAAGACTTGATGACATCAATTGTTGATTCTAATCAAGAATTCATTAAAAAAAATCAACCCAAAGTTATAATATGAATAGATGCAATAGTAACTGAGTTTTGGTTATAAATTAATAGCAAGAATATTACAATTCCTGAAGGCTTTATAGATATACATTTCATTTATTTGATCTTATGAACAAGGAGTAAAATATTCTGACTGTATAGTAATTTATTGGTTTAAAAAATATTCATACATTACTAACACAGTAGGTTTGTGAGAATAAAATGGAATAGGTCAAACATATGCTTCCCATTTATCATTCACCTGTTCTAAAATATGACACGAACTCCTCCACATTATAGGGCCCTCACAGCATTAAAAGCTTGTGTCTCGTTTGAAAGAAGTAGCACTAGATATAATATTATATTCTTTCGATTAAGAGCAAATACATATTAAATTAAGACACAAAATAAAGTAAGCTGTGTTGGTGCAATGGGGTGCCATACCGTACTGCGTATCATACAAGAGCTCATGGAAAAACCCAAAGATATTCTACAACAAGATGGAGCATAGTGAGAGAGAAAACGTCCTCATAATAAGATAGCTATATATTGTTTATTTTGGTCAAAATGTAAACATTAAAGCCCGCAACGGACGGCGAGCGATAATATAATATATATTATAGCTTTGCATTGACATATGTCATTTTAGTATGGAAAAATATCGTAATATCGGAATATATATTATAGCGTCGTCCGCGGGGCTTGGTGCATTTTCATAGGGAGCGATATTGGTGTAATATATGAGATTATATCGCTCGCCGTCCGTTGCGGGCTTAACCCACACACTCCCATTGGTGAGAAATATCATGTGGAACGAAGTAATCCGAATGAGTCCGTACAATTCCGAATTCATAATAGCATCGTTGTCAAATCTACGGAAATGTCTGGAGTCTCCTTAGGTTCAAAGAGAAATACGAAATTTAATAACTGGAAGTTCAACTAAGAATTCATAAACTTATTAGCTATGGAATAAATTATGATAACTATAATTGTTATTGTATCTAGTCACGAATGTTATGACAATCATTTCTTTCAAGTACAACGAAAATTGAGAGGACGAAGTTAAGAAAAGGAAATTGGTGATATAAAATTGACAACGACGTATCATTAATCGACAGATTTCAACATGGCCGCAATCTGTTTACATTCTTAAGTGAAACAAACTTGTCGTTTCACAAGTTATTTGTTGATCCTTGGTGTGGAAACTGTATTGTACAATTACATTTTCGATTGAAATAGGAGAAAAATGGTAAATCGCTGTGTGGCTTACAGAAAAATCAGCAGTGAAGGCAGTGGGAAATCCTTGCATCCGTAAGTAAACAAATAACAAACCAAAAACAACTGTTCTCTCCATAGGCGTCGCATGGAATATTTATTTTCTTCATTAGAATTTCAACATAATTTTTTTTGCTAGAATGCCTGGGGATAATATAAGAAGAAAATAATGGACTGATAATTCAAAACTAAAAACCCTTATATCTTCAAAGTGGTTTTACGTTTGCTGTGATCATTTTTCGGATGAAGACTCATCTTTATATCAGGAAAAAAAATTTTGAAGACTGAAGCTGTTCCTTCTAGGATTTCTTCATCATCTAAGCATTTGTAAGTGTATTGGATACTTCGAATGTTGTGTTAACAACCATTTGGATAAATTTTGTTTCATCAGTATATGGATGAAAGAGAAGAGGATAATTGTTTTTTATTTCAGGTCAAGTAGCAGATCAACTGCTTCAGCTGAAAGACCCATCGCCAGGAAACAGCAGATGCTGGTAAAGTTTCAGGATCCTTGCCACCGCCGGGTGATTCTGATCTATCTAAAACTTCAACAGCCTCAGATTTGTCCTCTACACTAACTGCTTCAGATTCTTCAAGTACATGTCAAGATATGTTGGAGGCCAATGAAACATATTCATTATTGCAAAGAAGAAAAATTTACAGTTATTTATTCAAAGCTTCAAAATTCGTTATTAGTGTATGCACTCAAGCTGAAAAAACATTTGGATATTTTCTTTCAAATGATCCAAACCTCTCGACTTCTAAATCTGAGAAGCTTATGAATAAATTGTTGTATAATTGTGTAAATAATTTGCAAAATGATGGTGTTCACTGCATTTGGGAATCATGCTTATGATGACGAGGTGCTGGGATGTCAAGAACTGCCACTTATAAAGCTTCTATCAAAAAGATACCTATTTACAATTCGTATACAGCACGAAACAAGAAAATTGAGTGATCAAGTGTGTAATAGAGTGGGAAGTATGCTTACACGCTTGATATTATATCAAAACCAATAAAAATTGTACTGATATATTATGTTATACAGAATTATTGTAAGTTAATAAACATTAAATTTTATTTCAACAAATGTTCTCATTCTATTTCAGTAAAATGTCATTTTTATCTATTGAACGTTGCAGAATATAGGTGGAATATTTTTTTTCATTTCATTTACTTTAAAAATCCATAGCAATGATTGAACGAAAAGTTTTGAAAAGTCAATTAGTAGGTTTATTGTCACGTAAACAAACATATTTCACATATTTAATATTGTCAGAAGTGACATGAAGCATCAGAAGTTTTTTTCTGGATTTGCTCTTTCTTTTTTGCTAATTTGTCAATAAAATAACTTCTTTAAATCTATGGGAGATGATCCCCCCATATAAGAGGTCTGTGGAGTTTCTCGAACACCAGAATAATCATCAGATCGAAAGATCCTTCCGATCCAAGAGAGAGTTAGGACTTCTTGAAAAGGTTTTTTTAGCAGGTGAAGTAATTTTTTCACTTCTGAGTTCTTGTTACGGATACAATTCCATCCAAATCGATGAAAAAGCTTGTTTTCAAGTACAAGAAGCTCTGTGAATCCATGTCACAGAGCATATTTTTCTGAACAAACTCAGTAATTATACAGGGAGACAAACAGATTTTTTTCTTCAATAAAATCTGATCCTTGTCGCAATTTCTCCACACGTTTGATTTAAGAAAAAAGTATGTATTGGTCTCTTTCAGAGGAATAAATATAATAGGATGATATGAAAACAACTTTTTTATACACAACTGTAACCAACTTTTCGTTTGGAACTTTCAGGTCATATTTCGAAAGAGATTCTTCATAATAATGTAAAATGGAACTTTATCTGCGAAATCAGTCGAACCATCATTTCCATTCCAGAAAATGATTTATATTTATTTGGGATATTGTATTATTTACTTAGACCATAGTCTAAGATTATTAATTACAATATTTCAGATCCACGCCACTGATTTCTGTTTACGAATCCACTCTTTGTTTGTAAACAAACAGTTGTTATTATGAGGACAAAACATTCAGTGCATCGAGTATAGGGATGCTCCATCTTGTTGTAGAATATCTTTGGAAAAACCTCATCAGAAAAGGCCCTCTATAAATAAATGGTCCTATGGAAATAACTGCATTGTAGACTGGATGATGGATATTCATAGTGATTAATTACTTTTCAAAGCTTGCTTCAGATGTATATCCAGGTGTTGGCAACCTGGGGCTCTTTTGATGAGAGTTGTGGCTCTTCAGTTCCATCAGCAAAAAAAAGAGGTTTCAAAAAAGGGGTGAAATTGACATTCTGCGGGATCTTCAAAAAAATGCAGTGTTTCATGAAATATTACTTTTCGCTCTTCTGACTTAAAAGGTTGCAACCCATGTTATATCATGATGGGCAGGTACCTGAGAACAATGGCTTCCATTGAAAAATTTGTATATTTTACTCACCTCAAAAACATTCTTTATTCCTACAACCGAGCAATGTCAGAATGTCAATTTTATTTTGTTGATAGCTTTCTTAAAATCAGTGTTGGAGTATAAAACTCGGCTGCGTTTGTTCAAACAACATCTAAAGAAGACATTTTTCACCATCTCCCTTTGAAAGGCGTTTCTGATTGGAGAATTAGGTCTATGTTCCACCTCATTGGTGAGGTACCTAACTTTTGCAAATCTGCTCAGATATCGCCAAATTTCTTGAAAACCTGAAAAATATCATCCTAATCGACCTCAAGAGACTCCATCCGATCCATCTACTGCGATATATGTCAAAATAACAGCTTTTTCAACGAAATTCCCGTGTACCCCATTAACCTCGAAATGTAAACATTCGTCCTGGTCTTGAAAATCGTCCTCTCGCTCCAAACTGGTGCTAAAAATTAATTAACATACGTTAATCTTGGATATTCGACGAAAAACTCACCTGCGAATATCGATTAAATACCAAAAATCTGCGAACAATTTGTAAACCTAACAAAATGTGAAACCCGCTATCAAAGTACCTAAGTTTTTTTTATGTGTATTCATTCAATGTTTGAATAGTGTTGAAATGATTACGTATATCAATGCAACATTTGCCCTGATATTTTGTTATCAGTTTTTGTGCTTCGTGTCCGAAACTATCTTTATGTAATAATACATGCAGTTTCAAAGTACTGACGTTGTAACGTGATTATTTTGCTCCCTGAATTAGATTCAGCATTTTCGCTGGATAGTTTACACCCTTTGCGGCGTTGCCGGTTGATTCATGGCTTGTGGTGGAGACGGCTGTGGTATTGTGTGCGGTCATATAGAAGTAGAAAGGGATTGTTTGACAATTGGGTGCTCTGTGAAAGCGAGGTAACCTCTTTTTGGAGAATTTTCGGAAAAATTGTGGAAGAGAAAAAGCTGAATTGAATGTAAATGATTGGTCTGGAAGTTTTATCTGGAATCATCCTCGTTGTAGGCGATTATAATTTCAATTTGGTTAATTCCCTGGATAATATAGAGAATATTGGTTTTAATCCAAGGGTACGTTTGTTATAACGGATTATTATATTCTTCCATGAGACCCGGAATCTCTGTAGAGGTATGATATGAACTTATATATGAGACCATTGTCTAACAGTCTTTTTATTAGGAGTTGTATGCGAATATTTGTTGTTGGAAAGTTGTTGAAGTATAGAATTTGGAAAGGAGTTTTCCCCTCGACCAACATCATAAGAGGTATGAACTTTCTTTGAATTTTGTGAACAATGCCTTATGGTGTTTTATTAGGGTCCAAGTGTTGGGCATACAAGTGACTGCCATCCAAGTATAGGATATACAAGTATCTGGCATCCTAGTATTGGATAAACAAGTATCTGGCATCCACGTACCACCCATCCAAGTATCTGGCATCCAAGTGCCTGGCATATGAGTGCTTAGCATCCACGTTATAGGTACTATCGACGTCTCTACTTCAGGCCATCCCGTGGTTGAGGTAACCGGTGCTTTGCACTGGCTTTAGGTTTATAATATATTATTGTACAAAGTGAATAACTGATAGCAGGGGAAACCTTTCAATCACCGCTGGCTCCTTTCATTTATGTTTAACTTTTATCACTCATAATTGAGTTTATTATAGTGGCAGATTGCCTAATTAACATTTTTTTACCTTTGTACCAGTTCATTTGATACTGGACTGCGATTTTTCGATACTGTTCATAATCACTATAGGCGTAAGTGTAAACATTTGTGAACTGAGGTGGATACTAACTGGCCAGTTATTACAACCACGGTACTTGAACTCCTTTTCCAGTTTATAACTCCATTTAGTGAGATTTAATTGAGTTCAGCAATTTTGTGGAGTTTTGTTTCGCTGAATATACCTATCAACTACTGCAAATCTAATTTAACTTTTTCATTAATATTGTTCAATTAGTTTAATTTTAAATAAAGGGGTTGACATTGAGTATCAGTTGTCTTATTGGCTTATTGCTATTCTGGTAGGGGAGTACGCAATTTTGTGGACAGGCAAATTCTCTACCTGGCGCCCATTCATAAACTTAAATTTTTTTAACTCACTCCCATCTTCACTGAGTTTAGCCGCGAGCCTGATTTGCCAAGTGACCAGGCTTACTCAAGTCGACACGTCACAACGTACGGCCACAACAAATACATGGTTGGGTACAAAAGTGACATCTCAAGCATTTTATGAATTGAATAATAAAAATAATACAATGTCCCAAGGGCCGGTTCAAGACCCGAAACATAAGGGAGATGTGAAAAGCGTAAAACTGCAATTTCCACAGACACGCCTGATAAAAAGATAATTGCAGAAAAATATGAACAGAGAAATAAAACTAGAAAGACACAGATTCAACCCGATACTGCAAAAGGCAACAAATTACCATCTGCAAATGAAGAAGGCCAGAGAAAGAAAACGGTTAACCCTCCTGCAAGCAAACGAAAAGAGAATGAGTCAGAACTGAGAACTGTCAGAAGCAGAAGCAAAAGTTCGGTGTTACTTTCGTTCTGACCCTAAAAACGAAAGTAACAATCAACATTTCTTTGCAACGTTGTAATTGTAGAAACCATGATAAATCAAATAGATGAATAATGTTCATCTGTAGCATATAGACAAAAGTTTTTCATGGCCAGATCTATTTTTTCGAAAAGTTGATTT
Source organism: Adalia decempunctata (assembly GCA_951802165.1). Taxonomy (NCBI): domain Eukaryota; kingdom Metazoa; phylum Arthropoda; class Insecta; order Coleoptera; family Coccinellidae; genus Adalia; species Adalia decempunctata. The sequence goes on along the minus strand of OX637695.1, from coordinate 36,195,332 downwards.
AAGGCTTTCGAGTGTTTTCTATTAGAGTGATAAAATTTTACATTGAAATAATAGTACATTGTTCAATGAGCGGTAATGTACGTCATAACACACGCAGATGAATTTTGCAGCCCGAGCCCTATAAGGCGAGGAGTGTAATTCATCAAGTGTGTTATGACCATTACCGCGAATTGAACACTATGCTTTATCTTCGACTTCTTCAGTAAAATTCGAATTAATCTGCATTTTCAAAATTGACAACAGTTGCCAAAAGCGATTTCTGTGCTCGAAAATCGAATCGATATCGAATCCCGTAGAAACGTCAAGAATTCACGTTTTCCAAATGCAATTTTTGGATATTCAGACCTAAGAAAATGTAGAAATGGATGGCGAGAACGTTACCTTGATGTCTGAAATAGAGTTCCTCATTGACTCGACTCTTTTATTAATTTCGTAAGCTACATTTTTCCTATTTGTATTAGAGTGAGTTATAGGCGTGAATTATTATTACCTCACACTATTGGTTTATAGAGACTATTACAAATCAAAATCAGTTGAATAATGGATATATTATTCTATGGGAGTAGATAAAGCACATTTAAATAAAGATTGGGGCCATTTTTTTTAATTGTGAGATAATTTCAAGAGATTTATGTTTTAAACATAATTTTCGGCATAGGTCCACTACGACTAGCTCTGGAGCTAATGTTACAGTGAATGGTGCTTCTTCGTTTCGAACTTTGAATGGTTTTGACCCAGAAATGTTTTGGTTTCAACAAGTTGGTGCTACTCCTCATGCTGCCACCGTAACAATTGGTTTATTGAAAGGAAGATAAGCGATAACATTATTTCGAGAAATTATCCAATTAATTTACCATCAAGACATAACTCCAATGGTTTTTTTTCTTTGGTGTTATGTTGAGTCATTTTTTTGTTTGAGAGATAATTTTATTACTCCTATGTTTTAAAAATAATTTCCGGCACATATCCACCACGACTAGCTCTGAGGAACCGCATTCGATCAGAACAATTTTGGACCACTTTTTCGAATAATTCAGGCCCAATTTCAGCAATAACACGAGTTTTGTTGGCTTCCAGTGCGTCTCTTGTTTTTGGTTTATCAGCATAAATCAATGACTTGACATAATCTCAAAGAAGATAATCTAGTGGAGTTATGATCTTGGAGGCCAATTAATTGGACCATTTCTCGAAATCATGTTATCGCCAAATCTTTCTTTTAATAAATCAATTGCTACGGTAGCACCTTGTAGGAACCAAAACACTTCTGGGCTGATACCAGTGGCGGGGGGGGGGGGGGGGGGCTGTCGGGCTGCAGCCCCCCCCGAGCTCACCGAGCTGTGACAAAGAAAAGTAATTCAAATATTTCTATCTTATTGTTTTTCTAAAAGTAATAATAATTATTTTAGAACAGAATGGAAACTTAAACATTTTCTTTACAGATAGAAATAGGGATTGATATACATATACAGGGTGTTTCATTGGTGAATGAACATACGTTAACCTGAGCTAGAGCTAGGCGAGTCCAAAAAACCGATATATGGTAGGTCTAATCAATTCCATAACCGAGATACAGAGTGGTTTATGTATTCACCAAAAATTTCAATTCCTCATAACTTCTGAACCAACTAGTATAGCTGGTTGATATTTGGAACGTATGATTCACTTCTACAGGTCGATAGATTTACTTTTGAATTTCCAAAGAATTTCAGGTCCGTGTTTGAAAAATATGGGACTTCTTCCAAGCTGGGATTCACCCTGTATATTGAAATTTTGGGATTTTATTGAGATATTTGAAAAGAGAAGAAAATTTTCAATGGGGTTCAGTAGATTTCATTATCCCGCACGTCATTTTGCTCAAAGAGAGCTTAAGGGAAATATCCAATTGAATATTGGAATTTCACAAAATTCTCAGAAAAATCGTACATGATCAAATTGATCTCCAGAAGGTACAACGATTGGATCCAGGTGATGAAATTAGAAGAACTAACTTTGGTAGCTGGATTTTACAAAATGAAAGAATGGTCAACAGAATTTTATTATGCAATGAAATACGTAATAATCCATACATGATCAAAAAAGTATCAGACATATTTTTTGAAGAGGGCAAGAATGTGTATTGAACAAAATGGTGGTACTTTCGAGCACCTTCTGTATTTCACGTTGAGTTTTTATGTTTCTTCAGTTATTTATTCATCTTTGTTGACTTCAACTAAATTTTTCTCGATGAATAATGTTTTTCCGGAAATAACTCCAAATGATTCCACAGAATATTATGAAATTCGAACGTGCAATTAGTGGGACAAAAAAAATTCAATTAGATCATAATGTACGATTTTTCTGAGAATTTTGTTGAACTCCAATATTCAATTGGAAATGACGTGCGGGACAATGAAATCTACTGAACTCCATTGAAAATTTTCTTCTCTTTTCAAATATCTCAATCAAATCGTAAAATTTCAATATACAGGGTGTTGAATCTCAGCTTGGAAGAAGTCCCATATTTTTCAATTACGGACCTGGAATTTTTTGGAAATTCAAAAGTAATTCGATCGACCTGTAGAAGTGAATCATACGTTCCAAATATTAACCGATATTAGGGTCAATTCTATAAGAACTGGTTAAAAATTAAAGGCACGTTAAAAAATTTTAACATATATCGGCTAAAATTAAGCGTCTTCCGTTAATATTTCAAAGCTTATGAAGCATACAGACAGAATAGTGAAATGAAGTTAGCGGATAGTTTAATTTTTAACCATGCTTTAAAATTTAACAGTTGTTTACAGAATTGGCCCTTATACTGGTTTGTTAAAAAGTTATGAGGAATTGAAATTTTTGGTGAGTACATAAAGCACCCTGTATCTCGGTTATGGACTTGATTAGACCAATCATATATCGGTTTTTTGGACTCGCCTAGGGTAGCTCTAGCTCAGGTTACCGTATGTTCATTTACCAATGAAACACCCGGTATAATAACGAATGCAGCGCATTTTTTAAATTATATAACTCACAAAAACCTGATTACTCTTGAGCAGCCCCCCCCGAATAAAATTTCTGGGTGCGCCACTGGCTGATACCATTCCACTTTTGAAACAAATAATCATTGATTATCGATCTGTAATGAGCACCATTCACTGTAACATCAGCTTCAGAGCTATCGTGGTGGACATATGCCGGAAATTATTTTTGAAACATAACGGTGGGTTTCACAAAGCGTAATCATCGGTGATCGGATGAGCTTGATATAGAATCAACTCGATCCGACAGTTCAAAAATCAGAGAACCAAGCTGTTGATCTCCGATCACCGGTTATTACGATTTGTGAAACCCACCGTAAATGTCATAAAATTATGTTTCAAATAGAAAATATTGGCTTCAATCTCGATTGAAATGTCATTGTGTTTTATTTCAATTTAAAGTTCTATCCCCCCAAAAAAAAAAACACCTTCAAGAAATCGAAGTATAAAGTTTTACTCTTGTACCCGGTCTTCCCTACATTTCATTCTCCTCATTGATACCTTGTGACGGCACTGAAGAATTCCATCAAAATATTCAATTTTCCAGCTAGATGATTCTAGATAACGCATTTCAATGTTTTGTCACGTTCCTTTCTCATTGCAAATTTAGTATCCCGTATTGAATCATAAAAACTTTTTCCATAATAGCTTGTACGTTCATAATCAACGATCTTTCCGTGTTTCTACTCCTCTGAGTAAACAATTGTTCATTACTTGAAATGGAGGGTGGTGGATTGCTGACAATTGATATAATACAGCAATTATGCTGATGTGAGCGTTATATTTTGGGAATATTTCATACCTTCAGTAGCCCCAACTATTCCCGATGAAAAATGTGAAGGAGTAAAATGTTGAAGACTATTTCGCAACTATTTAAGACCAATTGCGATCAGAATAATCAGTGTTGTGTATGCCAGCTAAATGGTATCTTGAGACTAACATTCATCTTCATACCAATCATAGGAAAGTGCCAGCATCTTGATAAGAACTATTCTGGCAAACCATGTTTTCAAATAGTGAACCACTGGTTTTGGATATCATACGTCTCAGTACTCGGCCTACTCACAGCTTGTTTCATCCAGTTCCAAGATGCAAGAAGAAAATTGACTGACAGTGAGGAACTATCGGCTAAAATTGATGGTCTAATCGCTTATGAAGAATTGTGCTACTTTTTGTTTTTTACAATGATTTATATATCATCGATATTATTATGCCGAAAGAGATTATCATTCCTCAATGCTGTTTTAGATTTGTTGGAAAACAACTATTACATAGACATATTCGGCCCTTCATGGAACTGTTTTATAGACACAAAGTTCAGGAGAAAAACTGTGACAGCTATAGTGAGTTTTATATCCGCTGACGTAATTCTTGCCATCCTGTATAGGCAGAGTAACATGGTATACATAGACATATGGTTTTTCCTAACATTTCTCCTGCTGAATACCATGGGATTTCAAATTTTTCGAGAAATAGGAATAATCATGCAATATAGAGCCAGGGTCGATTCACTTTTGTTGAATAAACTGAAATCCAGAATGGGTTCCAATGAAATTTGTGCAGTTAGAATTGAGGAGGAAGCTAGACCTATAGATTTTCAAGCCCAACTACAAGCTACAGAATTATATTATTCGGAATTTTATGCTTGTGTAGAGGATCAACTGAATGGCTTCTTGGGTCCCCCTATCATTCTTTGGTGTATGTCGTCCTTGATTATGCTCGTCTTGGATTTTTATATAATAGTTCTATTGAGCGAGAAGGGACTGTGGCATAAGAATTTCGTGGATGAATTTCGGACCTATTTTCATATATTGGCAGTCATCCTTTTGATGAGGAGAGGAACATGTGTAGCTGGTGTGGTAAATATTTTTTTTTTATATAAAGTGATCTAATCATACTTGCTTACGGGAACAATTGCCCCATTACCATATTGAGAAAAATCTCGAGCGATACTGGGTGTCTCATTTACCAGTGCCGTCCTAACCAAGCTGCCGCCCTACCTCTGCAGGATACAAAAATTAACTTATGCATAATAGGGGCCGATTTATCAAGAGATTGAAAAATTTTAATAATGAGAAAGTATTCAATAACAAAAGTTCAACAATTTCAATAGGTTGTATGAGTATCGAGACGAATCTTATGTATAATATACAGAATGAGTCGTCTATGACTTGAGAGAAGAATAGACTGATTTGCCAATTCTCATCAAAACGAGAACTAAAAAAAAATGTATATATCGGGTGTTTTTTCGAAGTGATAGAACTTTGAATGAAATAAAACACATTTCAATTAAGATTCAAGCCATTTTTTTTATTTGAAAGATAATTTTACATGTTTCAAAAATAATTTCCGGCATACGTGTCCACCAACGACTAGCTGTGAGGAACCGCATTCGACCAGACCAATTTTGGACCACTTTTTCGAGAAATACAGGCCTTATTTCAGCAATAACACGAGTTATGTTTGCTTCGAAAGCGTCTTCAGTTTCTGGTTCATCAGCATATTAACCAATGACTTGACATAACCCCGAAGATAATAATCCATTGGAGTGATGTGGCATGATCTTGGAGGCCAATTAATCGGACCATTTCTCAAAATAATGTTATCGCCAAATCTTTCTTTCAATAAATCAATTGTCACGGTAGCAGCATGAAGTGTAGCACCATCTTGTTGGAACTAAAACACTTCTGGGTCGATATAATTCATATTTTGAAATAAATTATCATTGATCTTCGATCTGTAACGAACACTTTTCACTGTAACAGCAGCTCCAGATCTAGTCGTGCTGGACATATGCCGGAAATTATTTTAAAAACAAAAATTTCATGAAAAAATTGGCTTCAATTTGAATTTGAATGTGTTCTATTTCAATTTGGGGTTCTATCACTCAGATATCATACATTTCATGAAAGCTATGGCTTAATTATAATCTATTCAAGATAAATGAATAAAAAACTTTAGTTTATAAGATATGTATTTTTCAAGGAAAATATTATAAAATCATTAATGTTTACAAGAAGAGCAGGCCCCAGTTTTTTCTGGAGGGTATATACATGGTGAGTCTGTGACCTGTACATGTATTTTAACTGTAGATTCCTCTAATCAAACGGAACACTTTTTTCCTATTCCATTTTTCAAAATTCCGTTTGGTTTGGGAGATACAGGATGTCAAAAATCCATGAAAAAAACACTTTTCTGTTTATATCTTCGGAACCGTTATTTCGAATGAACTGAATTTTGATTGAGTTTTTACTCTATTCATGGTGCATATATAAAACCACATTAAAAAGATAAACGGTTCATATTTTCGAAAGAATCAATCATTTAAGAAACTAAAAGTTCTCCTATTTTTTTTCGAAAAAACGCGTCGTTTTCGAGTTATTTCCAATTTTACCCGCAGAAATTTGATGAAAAACTCATTAATTTCAAGAATAATCTGAATGCGTCTCTGAAGTAAATATCATCGAAAATTATTCCTTCTCTAGTCTTTAAACGAGTTTACAATGTTGTCACAATATTTATCAACTTTGTCGAGATATTTTTCAATAATAAAATCCCCTAAATGTGGGAGATAAAATTGAACACCAAGGAGGATTTAACACGCACAGTTTCTATTGAAAATTCATAGTTAGCGGTCCATATTGAAGTTAAATGTCGATGAAATACAAAATTCGAATATGAATGATGAATCTCAACACGAACTACTTATTGAATTGAAATTAATACCTCATAATCTGTGGCGATGTTTCTATCATTCTATCTAAATAACATACTCTTGGAATTTTATAAACTCGACATGGTTGAAATTATATTAATTCACTTCACGTAATAATCACATTAGAACAATAATCCACTGAATGTAATGAATGTATTAAGAACTTCACATAATGTTTACAGTTTGTTCAGAGACTGCTTCGTTATTGTTTTAGTTGGCTCCAGACCAGATAACCAATATTCCGGTTTTCGCTCTACGCATGCGTGGTAAAATTTGGCGGCAAAGTCGATTCATGATGGAAACGGCAGAATTCATAGATATTCATACCACGGTACACAAATGTATCGTGATTTATACTATGTTTCGTAAAAAATCCTTAACCTCAATGAAAATATCAGCAAGCTGACAACATGTTCTTGACATTTCTGTGCAAAAATTCACAGAATCGATACAAATTAGATTAGGTTAGGTTGTTTAATAATAAATCTGAATGAAAGTCTTTCTCCATGATATTGTTTGGAAACGTCGAGGAAAATATGAACAAGTTATTAGTGTTTACAAATTAATCTGCAGAAAAATCGAAGAAGGAACTTATTTTGGTGTGAGAAATATGGCTTTTTAGTTGCAGATATAATCCGATGAAACTAACTGTTTTTGTTGAAATTATTGTGTTTTCAACATTTTGTCTTTTTTATTCCAATAAGGTTAGTACTTGACTACTTGAGTATTCCCTAAATTGGGCCTAAATGTATAAACTCAATTTCTATCGAGAAATATGAACTTTGAATCAATTCCACAGTATCATTTCAGGGACGTATTTAGCCCCATGTTTGTTTTCAAATGGCTATATTTTTTAACAGAGCCGAATTCGGATAAATGGAAAATGAAAAAAAGGTTTCTTTTGGCCTCAAGAATCTTCAGTTAAAATATATGTACAAGTCAAAGACTCACCCTGTATATATAAATTTTAAACTTCAGATTCTTGAGATCAAAATAAACCTCTTTTCATTTTCCATTTTTCCGAATTCGGCTCTGTTAAAAAGATACAGCCATTTAAAAAAATTCGGCCAAATACGTGCCTGATTCTCTGCAAATACCTCAAAGTTCATATTTTTCGATTGAAATTGAGTTGATACATTAAGGGAATACTTAAGTACCTACTAACCTTATTTGAATGAGAATGTTAAAAACACGATATTTCTGGACAAAACACTCAGTTTTGTCCGAATATATCTGCCATTAAATAGCCATATTTCTCGCATCAAATTAAGTTCCTTCTTTCATATCCATATTTTCCTCGATATCCCAAAAAATATCTCATAAAGAATGTATTTCAATCAATTCATCATTAATCAACTAAACCTAACTTATTTTGGAATCCATTCTGTGAATATTTCACAGAAATTTCTTTGTGGACGTTTCCAGCTTCACCAATATTCCTGAAAATACGTAAGATCTATGAATCAACTACAGCCTTATACAGTGCTAGTCAAAAGTCCCCTCCCCCCCTCGTATCTTTTGAACGGGTATACTTATAATAATGAAATTTGGAGGGTGGAAATAAACGGATGTTGTTCGGGACATAATGGGTAGAAGTTTTGGAAATTTACCTCAGCCCCCACGGACTTTGGGGGCTCTTATAATTTTCGTATTTCTTCAATTTATCAATCAAAATCAGCCGAAACCCAAACAAAATTGGTATGACTGAATAGGTATTTTCAATACCTTTCAAACAAGCTGTCACTTGCCATAGGGTCCCATTTAAAATTATTGGTCACGGTGGCCTTGTGACGTCATTTATGACTATTGCGTCACCTGTTATGACCAGTTGAGAAGCCTACATCCGTTTGTTTCCACCCTCCAAATTTCATTATTATAAGTGTACCCGTTCAAAAGATACGAGGGGGGGAGGGGACTTTTGACTAGCACTGTATAGAGGGGGTTCTGAATCGACTCGTTCGTAACCTACGTGACCAAGAGATAATCTTTGTACGTAATCTAACGTCTGTGAATGACGCATGCGTTTAGCGACCACCGGCGCGATCTCCAACCAAACATGGAGGAAATCTTTTTCGAGGCTATGTTGTTACAATAGGGGAAAGTGATTTTCTTCGATCTCGCGATGATTATGAGCAAACTTTCAGGGAATCAATGTAATATTGACCGTGCAGTGTAGAGTTTATAAAATTCCAGCGCCATAAATTATTCAGCGCTAATGTTGAGATGTAAGTGTTCTGAGAGGATCAGACCCTCTGACTCTCGATTCTGTAAGACTTTATCTTGAAGAGATATCGTGTTCTAAAGAATTCGATCGTTCAATGGAATTGCTAGTGTTTGAATAAAAACTGTAATATTCATTATCGAATGAACAAACACTGAACCATAACCTTTCATTTTATTCTTCATCTCCACAAACTATCTCATCAACTTGATTAGATTTTCGCACACCTTACTTTACAAATATATTTCGCGAATCAATACAGTGCTTTTAGCTGATAGGCGAATTACGTAATCGAACATAGCATTATTGCAATTTCACATCTCCTGAAATACGTCGATGATGATAAAAGATGGAATATCTTCAAGAGAAAATTAACTGTATTTATTCATCACTAGTGAAATTTTTCAAGCCAATACATAAATCAAACAACTGCTTAGTATGTTTAACTCAAGTGGTGCATCAGGCTCCTATAAAAGGTTTCTGTAAACATTTGTATCCAGAGTACGATGGCGAGCCACGATTTGAAATTATGCAGGTTCGTCTGAAAATAATACATGTTTGTGCTCTCATATTGCTGATCAAATGCATATTTCACCTACAAGAAACCATCACGGACTGCAATCTGAAAGTTATTAATTCCATGGAATGCCTCATAGCAATAGAAGATTTCCTTATCGTTCTCACACCTGCACTCATAATAGTAATGAACTTGTGGAAACTGAGGACCATCAAAGCTTCCCTTGACATATTCTGCAACGTTCTAAACAGAAAGGATTATTATAAATTCGACAACTTTGTCTGCGAAAAATGCAGTACTAGTTTGATTCAACAAAGCAAGTTATTGTACAGATTTGGTATTATTTTATATGTTGCTATGTTCACCATAATGATTTCCAATAAACTGCACATTGTATCAACCGGGGATATCTGCTTCGTAATATGTTACGGTGTGCAGCTGTTGATGGTAATTCAGATCACAATAGAACAGATGATATTCAAGAAAATATTCATCTCCATCAAGAATGGAATACAAACCTATATGAATTCGAAAATTCATAAGAGTGGAAATGAAAACAGTTTCATTGAACAGATTCAGAAATTTCAACATCTGTATGGAGAGATTATCGTTATATTTCACAAGGATAATGATTTCTGGAACCCGACACTGCTCATTTGGTCTCTCTCTACGCTCTTTTCCCTAACAATCAACGTTTACAGCATAATTTTACTCCTTAGTATGCAGGATTTTCAGCAGCATCTTGAAGTCCATACAAGAACCTATATTTCTATTATAGCTATAGTTTTGATTAACAACAATGGAGATGCCATCAGCAAAATAGTGAGTATTGAACCTAGGTTTCTAATCTTGATGATGTAATATGAGAAATGTCTGAAAGAACTAATATTAAGAGTTATTGTAAGAGTAGGTAGGTACTAAGCAAAAAACTATGCTCAGAAATTTTGTCTGTGTGCATGCGAATTCGTTTGCGCAACGCAAATGAACTCCAAATCAAAATTAGCTTCTTTTTCATACGCCCCTCAGAAGCAAATGTAAAATCATTATTTCGTTGATAGTTCTGAATCAGTTTACTTCAGCTTTGGTAGGGGGGTTACATTCTACTGGGATCTCAAGATCTATTGTATCCCCCATCAGAACTCCACTATCTGAGAGTGTTTCAAGGAAGCTACGTACTCGTATTTCCTCATTCCTTTAATCCTTTTATATGTTGTCCAAGACATTCTTTGAGCAGCTTGCAGTGGCAAGGAGTTCCTTTCTGTCCTTTAAAGAATCTGCACTTGTCAGTGCCCATTCTCATCATCTGCTTCCAAGGGAACAATGTAATAACTGCGAGGAAGACAGGGAAGAAGCCTATATTTGGGGGCACGGCAGTGGCCCCGCCAAGTCGAGCGCGAAGCAAACACTGCCGTACTATCTTTACCCGAACCATTTCGCCGCATTTTCAGGCCCCTATTTTCGTCGTCCAGTAAGCTATAATCACGTACTTAAAATCCAAAATTTCAAGTGTGTAGGTCATTTAGTTCCGAAGTTAAGCGAAAGCAAAGTTTCGCATTTTCGACCCTCACTCACTCACTCATGATCATCAAAATAGAACTAGTACTTCCCATGAACTCAGAGTGCTGAAATTTGGTACAAAGTTAGGGTTTAATGTCCACATAAAGGGAAAACTATAAAAAGTAGGATAATCGAAAATCTGGAGTACCATTGTTGACACGTCACGTGAGCTCACGTGCTATCACGTCATCTTCGCAAAATGTGCAACCACAATAATGTATGGAAGTTTATGCGCTTGGAAACACATTGTTATCATACTCAATATGTGAATATCGACTTCAGAATATATATTGAAAAAAGAATAATAATCGAGTGATCAGTCTTATACACACTGATATTTTTACTGTCTCATTTATTGTTCAAGGAAACGATAGGTTTTCGAAAGCTAGACCGGAACAATAAATGAGACAGTCAAAATTATCACTGTGTATAAGACTGATCACCCGAATATTATCATTTCACGCATTCACAAAGTTAGCATCTGCTGTCACTTGATAGCACACCAGAACTACCCGCAAATTTACATTTTACAACCATAAGTGATATCACGTCGGATATTTGAAAGTGATTGAAGTGAAAATGGATGAAAATTTGATCGAACTTATCAGGCTTCATGAAGTGATCTATGATCATTCTTCATCAGAGTACAGGGATCAGAATGTACGACAACAAGCTTGGGTGCTGGGAGCTCATTCAACAATTGTTGAACTATTTGAGGTTATTCTCCCACTTCCTCTCTTCGTTGATTTATTTGGTGAATCAAATCTCTTCTATGAGAATCACCAGCAACTGTAAAAGCAGTTATGTTCTCTATATCTTTTTTCCATTCCGAAGAGCTTGATGAAGAAGAAACTCTGTTTCGCTGTATCACTGAAAAAAAAGGCTATGAAATTTTGGTGCAATATAGAACGTCTATTGCCCTTCAGAAAAAAAAATCATCACATGGATCTGCGGTGGTTAGATTGGGAGAGGAAAATTGAATCCGAAAAGGAATCGGGTAAGATATGGGCTATATGGACCAGTTTGGTATCAAACTGTAGGTTTTCGAGGACGCTGAATTCAATAAAAAATAATCGGAGGCTCTATCTACCATAGTTCAGAACCGGAAAAACAAATAATATATATAATAAAAAAACTACTCCTAAAAAAAATGTGTCAAATAAAAAAATCTAATAAAATAGATTAATATGCCTACGTTTCTACAAAAAGAAGTGAAATCCCACCAAAAACATTCTGTAAAAACTAGCCAAGCCTCGATGGAGCTGCTTGTTTATCTCTAAAAAGTAATGAAATCTGGAAGAAGCCGAGCCAAGTTTAAGGCTCCTTACTGCGATGTCTTTATCATTACAGTTAATGTTGTGTGACTTGGCCGTTGAAGGGCACACAAGGGTACAAAACCAGGTGCTCCATGACACCATTGCACCAATCTGTCGCCAAAAACGCAACCCATTGACGATAGAAAATTGCCACTTGGAAAACGTCCAAAAAGAAGAGAGCAGAAGTCAGCATTGTCAATGCTGAATGCATATTATGCGTTACGCAATCAACAACAGCCTAAACTGAGACACTAGCGTCCAATTACCAATACCAGCATGGGCTTTTATCTCGCTTAACAAACATAGGTAGTTACAGCAGATATAGCATTACGTGTAAACAAAATCGACTTGTACCCACTAACGTAGGTATGAAGAATGTTCAACGGCCAAGTCACACAACATTAACTATAATGATAAAGAAATCGCAGTAAGGAAGGAGCCTTAAACTTGGCTCGGCTTTTTCCAGATTCCATTACTTTTTAGAGGTAAACAAGCAGCTCCATCGAGACTTGGCTAGTTTTTCCAGAATTTTTTTGGTGGGATTATTCTTACTGAGATACAAATAATTCTCATTTCTCATAGGTTCCAAAATCCTTTTTGGAATGATCGATTCATGGAAGACTCATACAGATTGCTCTTCTTTCAGTTTCTTCCTTCTCCAAAAACTCTTCCTCGAGATGCATTTGCCTATTCCATAAAATACGTACACTCATAGAAAAGTGTAATGAATACAAAGTACCCCTACACATGGCCTTTGTGGACTATAATAAAGCGTTTGATTCCGTAGAATTGTGGGCAATCTTCCAAGGAATGAATAACGCAAGGATAGACTCCAGATATAGAGATCTCATCAAAAAAATATATAACAAAGCTACCATCCAAATGAATATAGCAGAAAACCTAGCTACTCAAAAAATTAGAGTTAAAAGGGAAGTCAGACAAGGAGATACCATCTCCCCAAACTTGTTCACTCTTGTACTGGAAGAAGTATTTAAAAAACTTAATTTGGAGAAATGGGGTATAAAAATCGACGGAAAACATCTCACCCATCTAAGATTTGCCGACGATATTATACTTATAAGCAGCAACGTGGAAGAACTTCAAGGGATGTTGGAAAATTTGAAAGAGGAGTCAGAGCAGGTCGGCTTAAAGATGAACCTTAGTAAAATCAAGGTATTGACTGAACAAAATATTAAAGTCGAAATAGATGGTAAGGAGAGCGAGAAGGTCAACGAATATGTATACCTGGGACATACAATAACACTGGGCAAACAGAACCAAACTGCCGAAATTACGAGAAGAATCCGTATGACCTGGACCGTAGTCGGAAAACTTAGAAATGTTCTAAGAAATCCAGAAATACCTATAAATCTAAAGAGAAAAGTATTCAACAGCTATAGCCTCCCTGTACTGACCTACGGCGTGGAAGCGATGACACTCACAGTCCACTCAGCAAATCGAATGAGAACGACCCAGAGATCAATTGAAAGGGCTATGTTAGAGATATCCTTGAGAGACCATATCCGAAATGAAGAAATCAAGAGAAGTAGAAGATGTAATAGGTAGGATAGCGGAAATGAAATGGGCCTGGGTCGGGTATGTGTATGTGGCTCGGCGATCGATGGACTAGTAGGATTGTACATTGGAGACCACCAGAACATAAACGAAGTGTAGGAAGACCACCAAAACGCTGGTTAGATGACATCAAAGCAAAGGTTGGACGAGGTTGGCACCAGTTGGCCCAAAATCGAAGAAACTGGAGAATTCAAGGGGAGGCCTATATCCAGGAGTGGATGCAAACAGGCTGTTGAAGAAGAGAAAAAGAAAAAGAAGAAGAAGATACCATAAAAGGCCAGTAAGAGGCGTTGCGCTTCTCTTCTATCCAGTTTGTTATCCTCTTTATTTCCTTTTATTACTGAGGAACCACGAAACCTAGACTTAAGAGTCCTTGTTCTTCCTCACTATTTCATCATTTCAGCACTTCCATATCAGCTCTAGTTGTTCAGTGTTTTGATGGCAGCTTGACAGTCAGAATGAATCACTATTTCTCACCCTCGATAGTATAGACATTTTTAATCATTAGGTAGGTTAACTGATGAGATGTACTTGTTCAGATAGTACCTACCAGGATCTCTGACTTTTAATTCTACCTTTACCTGTACCTTTCCATGATATTCAGTGATAGGTGTTTGATCACTAAATGTAGAGAAGTGAGATCTGCGGTGACCTCAAGTGTTCTTCTCTTAGCTCCGATGCAAACAAAGCCTTCGTACCTTGTCGAGTATTTTTCTCGTGTTTTACTGCCTTGCCTTAGCCTTACCTCAGCCCCATAAGTTATTTTTGATCTCACAATCATGACGTTCATTCATCACAGTATTTTTGGGTCACAACCTCATGTTTTACTGGATTCTGGAAGCCATTAAAGCCCTTGTCGCTTAACTAGCAGTACTTTCAACATGCTTGTTCCACACAAGATCACTGTCTAGAATAATTCACATAAATTGGACTTCAGACTTCCATTCAATCCATTCTACGATATCTTCATTTATTGAGATGGATTTCAGATCTGGAAAGTATCATTTCCAATTAAACAAATTACTGTGACCTGAATGTCTGAAAGCCCACCAAGTGTCTCTCTGACAGACACGTGTGTTGGGTTGTGAAAGGCGCAAGACATGTCTAGGAAAGCGCAAAATGCAATTTTTCTATTGTTCAGAGTGTTCTGGCTGCCTTCAGTTAGCTGATACGGCAGTAGCTCCGTTCATCTAGAAACACCGTTTAGATCTTTATATCAAACAAGAATATTGTCACTGCAAATACAAACGGAAATTCGTTGCTATCATTTCTTGAATCCAATTTTGCTTGTCGTCTGTATTTTCCAGAAGAACCCCCCCCCCCATCCACCGAATAGTAACTCCCCATCGATAACTGACATATAATAGTTTTAGTTGAAATTTAGGACGGGACTGCCCCTCGATCCTTCAGACCCATTTGCTTAACATCGTTTCTTTTTAAAACGATGGAGAAAGTGGTAGATAACAACATAAGAACGGAGCATCTGGAGAAAATACCACTTCAGAATTGTCAGCATGCTTACAAGGCGGGATGTTCAACGGATATCGCCCTGTATCAGCTGAGTGAAGTCATTCAGAAAACTCTGAATAACAAAGAAATCGCCATGTGTACCTTCCACACCACACATATCTGTCAGAGATACACTTGAGAGGCGAGGAGTGAATGATAACATCTTAAAATGGATGTATAAGGTGCAAATGACGAGAATAACTGAGCCCTCGATGGGCGAGGAATCCGTCTTCGTCAAAGCTACTCGTGAAACACCTCAGGGTGGGGTGATATCTCCCTTCTTACAGAGGCTAGTGATGGATAAACTTCTACACAGGCTAACGGAGCTTGGCTTCGAAGGTGTAGGCTACGCTGACGACATAGTCCTAATTATTAGTGGCAAGTTCGAAGTCATTCTCTGCGACCTATTGCAGAAGAGCCTCAGAATTATTGAGCAGTGGTGCTTGTCACTCTTCACAGTGGGGCTGAACATCAACCCAACCAAGACCACATTAATTCCGTTTACTCGGAAAAGGAGACTTTCAGCGATGAAGACGGAAATATTTTGGAGTCGGAGTCTGAAGTCAAATACCTAGGAATAACCCTAGATAGCAAAATTCTGTGGAACAAGCATGTTGATAATGCTACTGGCAGAGCTACAAGGGCTGTGATGGCGTGCAGGCGTCTATGCGGCAGGAATTGTAGGTGTGACCCAAAAATATTGCGATGGCTGTACATGATTGTAAGACCTATAACGTATGGGGCAATATCCTTGCTCGGTAGAGCAAGTAAGGTAGGTACGAGGAAAATGCTCGACCAAGTACAAAGGCTTGCCTGTGTGTACATCACGAAAGCTATGGGAACGTGTCCAACTAGGGCGCTTGAGATCAGGGCCGGACTGGGCAGGCGGGGTACCGGGGAATTCCCCGGTGGGCCCCCTTATGTGGTTTGTGGGGGCCCTTGTCTAAAACGGTGCTACTTATTGCTGAAACATATTAGATTTATTTCGGTTAATGGCTGTACTAAAACGGTGTTTGTTTAATTTTTTTATTTTCATATCAACATCTATTGATATGTTCAACCTATGAAACATATTAAAAAAACTTTCAATTGTTTGACCCAAAATATTTTGCTCGAAATCGGAAAGATTTGTTAACATTTACGCAGGCTTTCACCACGAATCACGATTTCTGAATTTTTGACTGTTGATAAACAAGACCTGATCTCAGAATTGAGCTCATTTTCTGCAATATTTTCGGAAATGATAAGAGACTCAAATATAAATTGCCAAAATATATCTGTTGATTCGCGATGTCTAGGGTGCCTAAGCTGCTGTTGTTCAGTATTGAAAAAAAATGATGCATTCGTCGGCACATTTTGATATACAGGGTCTTTCACGAGGAACCTCACCCATATTTATGCGGGAAACTACTGAACGTATTTTCATGAAATTCAGCACTTATAAGTATTTCACGATGCTGATGAAATCTAAAATATTTTCAAGGCATGAGCAACTCTGGTTTTTCCGGAAATGACGTCAACTTCCGTTTTTCAAATTAGAACACCATTTTTTTATTGCAGAAATAGATTCCTTAGAAAATTTCAAGTTATTTTGATGTAACTTTTTTCAGTTTTGGTTGGAAAATTCTCTCTGAGCGGGAAAATTCGAAAAAAAAATCGAAAATAGAACTCCGCTGAAACAAGAATAACTTCGAGGTTTTTGGATGGAAAATTTTTATTTTTGGGATTTTTCAAGATGTAAGATTGATGTATCCACTTTGAAAATCGAAATCGCGATTCATGATACAGGGGGTGAAAAACTCGCTTTCAAAGTTAGGGATGACAAAATCGTGAAAAATCAATTTTTTCAAATTAGAACCCATTTTTTCATGGCAGATATTGAATCTACGTTAAAAAATAATGTGAGTGTATGCATCACACCCTTGCCCTAAAGTGGATATTTTCTGAGTTATTCACAAAAAAACTGTTTTTCGTCTTGAATTTTCAGCTATTTCTTTTCCCTTCACGCCAAAAAGATGAAATTTTCAGGAACTGTTACTTAAACCATGTTTTAGATTTTACTACCCTAATATGCAAGAGAAAAAAGTTACAGGTTGTTCCTAAATAGATGGCGAATTTGGATTCGAATTTCTATCGGTAACCTCTTTATTTCAACTAATCGGCCATCGGTTTTCTCTCCAGTGATAAATAAATAATTCCTTATGAACCATATGCAGAAACTTACCATGTTTTACATTCTTTTTTTTTAATGATAGATATCATTAATTACATGAGACTGAATAAAGAGGAATTTGGCAGATGTAATTAATGATATCTATCATTAAAAAAAAAGAATGTAAAAAATGGTAAGTTTTTGCATATGGTTCATAAGGAATTATTTATTTATCACTGGAGAGAAAACCGATGGCCGATTAGTTGAAATAAAGAGGTTTCCGATACAAATTCGCATCCAAATTCGCCATCTAGGAACAACCTGTAACTTTTTTCTCTTGCATATTAGGGTAGTAAAATCTTAAACATGGTTTAAGTAACAGTTCCTTAAAATTTCATCTTTTTGGCGTGAAGGGAAAAGAAATAGCTGAAAATTCAAGACGAAAAACAGTTTTTTGTGAATAACTCAGAAAATATCCACTTTAGGGCAAGGGTGTGATGCATACACTCACATTATTTTTCAACGTAGATTCAATATCTGCCATAAAAAAATGAGGTTCTAATTTGAAAAAATAGATTTTTCACGATTTTGTCATCCCTAACTTTGAAAGCGATTTTTTCACCCCCTGTATCATGAATCGCGATTTCGATTATTAAAGTGGATACATCAATCTTACATCTTGAAAGATCCCAAAAATGAAAATTTTCCATCCAAAACCCTCGAAGTTATTCTTGTTTCAGCGGAGCTCTATTTTCGATTTTTTTTTCGAATTTTCCCGCTCAGAGAGAATTTTCCAACCAAAACTGAAAAATGTTACATCAAAATAACTTGAAATTTTCTAAGGAATCTATTTCTGCAATAAAAAAATGGTGTTCTAATTTGAAAAACGGAAGTTGACGTCTTTTCCGGAAAAACCGGAGGTGCTCATGCCTTGAAAATATTTTAGATTTCACCAGCATCGTGAAATACTTATAAGTGCTGAATTTCATGAAAATACGTTCAGTAGTTTCCCGTATAAATATGGGTGAGGTTCCTCGTGAAAGACCCTGTATGTTGTGTATAAGTATACATATATCAACATTATCATGTACGCAGGTAAAATGTGAAACGGTATTTTCTAAATTAAAATTAATAAAATCCAGAATTCGTTCCACCATTGCTCAGGAAACCCTTGGAGCCCTAGTGTTAATGAATGTGGAAAGTGATATTACGGATAATATCGACAACGATACAATAATGAATATTTTGAGCAGGAACCATGTTTTTAAAAACTGGCTTCAGACAGAGAATGTGTCCCGATTGATTTTTCGAGAGTGACTATGTTTTTGTCTCGTTTTTTTAGTGTGCTTATTTTTTATTTGATTATATATTTTGTTTTAAATATATATATATATATATACAGGGTGTTTGAAGGGTGAGTAGCCATAGGTAAATGGTGAATAGGTGATGCTCTTGGCTACTTGTTGCGCCTAAAAAAATAACATTTGTCCACGACTTCCCTATAATCCTTACATTTCGAATGATCTTTGAGAAACTTAGGGCTTGTTCGGACTAGGCCAGTAGATTAGTCGAGTAGCGAATGATTTTGTAATTTCCCGTGTGCGAACGCCAGAAATCGAGTCGAGTAGAGTTACAGGATGATGTACCTGCTACCTTATACTGTTTGAGAGTCTTTGATACTGTGGTAGAATAGACAGTGGGCGAATCGACTCTCCACTCGACTAAAATACTATGGCCTAGTCCGAACAAGCCCTTAATGATAGTCATCATTCACCGGTGAATAATGATTCATTAATCACTGCTGAATTGCACTTCTGAAAATTTTTAATTCGTCAGGATTCGAACCCGAGACGCCCTTTTTCCACGACGGAAAATGACCAAGACATCAGCGCAATGACAATTAAGAGAAAAAATAAACTTAATGTTTTCTTCTATGATTCCTATTCAGTTTGACAAGCTGAAAAATATTTAAACCGTCTGTTTTCATTGAGCCTCCCATAAATTGTAATTGTTCTCGAAGATACCTGCATTACAGAGTCATGAAGAAATGTTGCGTACTCCACTAGAAATAAGACAGGCTACAAGAAATACTGTATTACACCTATTGCCGGAAAAATCAAGGAATCTCAGCCTAAAAGCGTTTAATAATTTCATGGCCTGGGAGCAGCTAATGAAATCCACTCATTTTCGGAGTCAGTTTTGCTGGCTTATTTTTCGAAAATATGAACTACCTCTAGAAACAAACAACCCTATGGGGCCATTATTCCATGCTCAAGAATACTCTCAACATAAATGAAGGCAACGATATTGGAAATTATGAAAAACTGCGTTCACTTTTGAAAAGGAAATCAGAAGGAAGAAAGCTAGAGTTTTATTCCTGAAGCATGCGATCAAAAATATCCTGTGATGAAGGTGAAATACTAGCTTGTATACATTATTTGTATTTCAATTTCATCAGAGCGAAAGTATGGAAATGAATCGATGTCAACTGAACTTTTTGACGTTTATCGAGATTTTGCATTATTCAGTGCGAACACAGAAAATGTTATGTCAACGCTTTTGATAACTATTTTCGTTGTTGAAAATGCAGATTAAATCGAATTTTACCGAGTAAGTCGTGGACAAAGTAAAGTATTCTATTCGCACATAAATACTATTATGTGCTCATCGAATAATATACTATTTGCCCAAAGTTCAAAGTGTTATAATTTTTTTGCCAGTTTTCTAGAAATTTCCCATTTTTCTCATTAAAATCTTGAATTTTTTAAACTTAATGCTCGAGGTGCCTATAAAATGAGCACATTATTTTTGTGTGTTAGAATGAGAGAAAAGATTTCACCTGCTCAATGGAATAGTTTCGTCACCCTTTTAAGGCATCCTTGAAGACAAAACGGTTTTTTGTTGAGTTATCTGATTATTAATGGTACATGTTTCATACCATTGCAAAGAGTATTAACTAGAGAAGTTTTTAAAACCATTTCAAAACTCCACACTTTGTGATTTTTTTTTTACTTCGTAAAGTGGACCCAACATTATTTTTTTTCATTTTGATGTTTGATATGACGCTGTAAGGTTTTTTGAAGACGTTTGTATAAAATTATGATTCAATCTGAATAAGACAAGACTAGACTAAAAAATAAATCATTCTTAAGGCACCTCGAGCATTAAATTAAAAAAAATCATGATTTCAATGAGAAAAATGGGAAATTTCTAGAAAAATAGCAAAAAAATTATAACACTTTGAACTTTGGGCAAAATATTATTTTATTAGGCGCAACAAGTAGCCAAGAGCATCACCTATCCACCATTTACCTATGGCTACTCACCCTCCAAACACCCTGTTTAATTCAAATGTGTTGTATTTTTGTACTTTTGTCAAACGTTAGGGTTGCCAACCTTCCGGGATTGGCCGGGATTTTTCCAGAATTTAATGTTGAATTTGGGGTTGGGGATTATTCTGAAATTGGCGAAAACCAATTCCTAGAGTCCAATGTTCGAACTCGACTATAATGCATATCTTTAGAAAGGTTGCTTTCCACTTATTTTTCCGGGTTCACCTTAAATTACGTTACTCTTTCAGAATCTGAACCAGTACGCTGGTCCTCAGCCTCTGGAGGCATCCGCGACAAGCGCTCTGGGGCCCCCTAAAAATTTTTTCCCGGTGGGCCCCCACCATACCAGTCCGGCCCTGCTTGAGATCATCAAAGACCTCACACCTCTACATCTAGTGATTGATAGTGTTGCCCATGAGGCTATTCTATGCATCTATATCTTAACTAATATTTCTATTGATTGAAATATTAAAATATTCAAATGTGTGAACTTGATTCATAATAATTTTTGGAAACAAAAAGCTGAATCTTTATCAATTGTCAACAAGGCCATCCTCAGACTAAAGAAAGCATAGGCAATGAGAGAATCAGGAATCAGAGAGTTTGGTTCTTTCTGAATAACTACATCCCATCTGCAAACCTTCCTAGTGGTGTAATGATCAAGAAAGTAAGCATTGAGAAAAACTCCAATACAATGCTAAGCAAAAGAGATGTTTGGAAATGGGAATACACCGACTATGATCCCAAAGAAGATACAATAAAATGGTATAGAGATGGCTCTAAAACCGCTACAGGAGCTGACACTGGTATTTATGGGACAGGTACCAAGTGTGCACTATCGTTAGGCAATCGGAAGATGTCTGGATATAAATCTAGAAACACACTATCAGAAGTGCGAGATAGCTATTCATACAGATAGTCAAGCTGCCGAAAGCACTGAGCTACTATGTCATTGATTCCAAACTGATTTGGGAGTGCCGGAACAGAAAATGAGGTAGGAAAGAAGAATAAGGTCTTTTTAATCCCGTGCTTTGGACAAGAAACCTGTAGGAGTGAGGAATTATCCTCGTTGAAGCCGTCCCAGATATTGGATTTCAACGAATCTCTGGAACTGGAAGGCGAGCTGTAGGGGGCGCGATGATAACAGCTCTCTTAGGGGGCACAATAGACCTTAAGGTCGCAGTGGACTGTAACCCCTTTTCATTATTCTATACTATACTGAACTGGTAAACTATAAACTAAACTACCTCGGTATGAAAAAAAGGGGCCTCGACATCGAATCTACAATTCTTCTTCTTCGAATACAATACAGTGTTCATAAATTGCCTAATTCATTATGATTTTGATGTATTGTAGCTCTTGATGTAATTTGAAACAATATTGATTTGTCTGAGTGAATAGGCTAGGAAAATTATAACCTCCTCATTCACTTGTGATCCACGAATGAAAAATAATGGCTATTGCTACTTTATCCAATAAAACAAAAAATAATGATTCGCCCAACTGTTTGGTGTGTCTTACCCACATTTTGCTCTTGAAATGTTCCCTAGCTTTACCCATAAGAGGATACTGCAAACATAACAATTCGAATTATGATCAAGGTCCCCAATTTCGAAGGGTCAAAATTTTATTCGCCATCAATTGTTTCTTTCACATCTTAATCGTCATTTTGGCAGGATTATATATCGTAGAATCGATAGGTATTTGCGTCAATGATACCAGAATTTGCCTCGACGTAGCCAGTGAGTGTGTGATTGTTTCTACAGCACTATGTTTATCATTATTTCCATTTTTGAAAGCAAAACATAGAGTGGATATCTTGAATTCAGAGTCGCATTTGATGCACAGAATGGATTTTTATGGCGTGAATGATATTATTTCCGGGAAACTGCTGATAAAATGGAGAAGAATCAACATATTTATTTGTGGATGTGAAATATTCTGCTCTATAGTTTATTTTTTCATAAAAAAAGATTCGTCCTGTATATTCAGGACGATATGCCTCATTATTGGTTTTTATATCCAAATGGATATCATGTTTCAATTCAAAGCTGAACGTTGGATAGTGCACCGAATCTACAACTCTTATTCTTTTTCCCTGGAAAAACATATGATGAGTGTATTGTCTAGCAGAAGAAATGAGGAGAAGATGAGCTTAACAACTAGATTGAAAAGATTTGAACATTCATATCTGGAAATGATGAGAGCTGTTGATGAAGTGAACAATTTCATGGATCCTGCTTTCATTTTCTGGAGTTTGTCTACTTGTTCAACTTTAATTATGAATATTTATGTCGCCGTTAGGACAGATGTTCTCCGAAGTTACACTGAAATTTTGTCGATGCAATTTTTCGCATACTTGTCTGTGATCGGGGTGACTAATATGTGTGTCGATATTGAAGCAATGAAACACTTGGTGAGTAGCTATAGCTAAATACTAAGAGTTATCAAGGGATTGAGAATATCAATTATAAATTCGCCAATTCTTTGATCGACAGTCATGCATATTTAATGGAAGTGTAGGTACTCTTCAGTACATTAGACTTTGCATGAAGCACAAACTTGAACATGAATCATGATTAACCAGTGGCGGCTTGTCCTATGAGGCAGGTAAGGCAGTGCCTCACCAATCAGTGCGATGAAGAATAAAATAGCATTACTTACGGCAGTTACGCAATAATTTTACTGCAAGAGTTGTTGCTCTTGCACTGATATATCAGCCTAAAATAATAGTACAGGGTGTTCGTTTGAAGCGGTATTATAATATGGTCGCTTTGTTCTAATGTTAATTCCTTCATATTTAATTTCTTATATTCAAATAAGTAGGTATGTCTGTTTTCGGCATTCAATTTTCTTTATTCGGGCGGCTCTATCGACATATTACGAAAAACTTATGTAGTGATTTATACTTCAATATTCTCAATTTTCCGGTTTATGGGTGTTTCAAATCTGATTTTATGATGGAAAGCGATTTTCTTGTAGAGGATGTTCTTAACAAGGTCTAAAAATTAGAGAATTTCAACAAGGAAGCTCTTTTTTTGTCAAATAGCTTCTAATTACTTTTCAACACACCCTTCAAAAGGTTTAGATTTCGAATAGGATAATTCTTCATCGCTAGAAGTAAATATTTCACAAAGCTAAATGTTCCTTGACCTAGAGTTTGCTTGCGATATACAGGGTGAGTGTTTGACTTGTACATATATTTTAACTGTAGATTCCTCTCATCAAACGAAACACTTTTTTCCTATGCCAATTTTTCAAAATTCGGTTTGGTTTGGAAGATACAGGGTGTGGAAAATAATCCATGAAAAAAACACTTTTCTGTTTATATCTTCGGAACCGTTATTTCGAAGGAACTGAATTTTGGTTGAGTTTTTACTCTATACATGGTGCATATTCCTCAATCGAAACCGATTCAATATCTCTACTAGTATAAAAGTTACAGGGTAGTCGACCCATCAATACACGCTAAAACACCATAAAACCACTTTAAAAAGAAAAACGGTTCATATTTTCGAATGAATCAATCATTTAAGAAACTAAAAGTGTTCCAATTTTTTTCAATAAAACGCATCGTTTTCGAGTTATTTTCAATTTTACCCGGATGAATTTGATGAAAAAATCATTAATTTCAGGAATAA